>JARHVA010002351.1:870000-2070000 GCA_037957365.1 Torreya grandis
ATCAATTTTCTAAGACATTAAACATTAAACTTAGCACCATGTTTGTATTGCATATCCATTCATACAACCCCATTATATTATTCACAATTTGAGGCATCTAATAAATTAGTTTTCATTATACATAATATTGCATTAATATATTAATTATTATTCACAAAGAGGTACATACCATAGGACTACGTAATAGTTCATAATGCAGATTTTATAGTACAATCTCAAGTAGTATTTTGACCTTAACTACAACAATGTACAGCTTAACATACAAAACAATATATGTAACCACCTACTATAAATATTTATAATAAATAATCATTAATTTTTTAGCCTTAACTACTTTTACCAAATCACACAATGGTATCAATTTTCATAATGTAATAGTATCAGTATTGAATCAGCTTAATGTTGTTGAATACTACAGCAATGAAATTAGCCACTACTAAATAATATGACACTACCATTATCCACTATTAAATGGCATAATAAATTTATGTACTATATATTTATTAGTTCATTGAGTGATCAAATCTCAAATATATCTGAGTATGAAACTATTTTTATGTTCTAATAAGTTATTGCTAAGGAAATAGTCCTAATCCAGACAATTCCTTCCAACCTCATCTCCCTACTAGGAGTGATCCTATAGATATAAAAATTATCTATAATATGTACTATTCATATAGACTCTAAAATATGTCCTTTGTCTATTATGACATTACATGCATGTGACTCTAAATGGTATAGTGGATAGACAATATATATAGCTATAACATTACTTTGGTCAAAGTTTACATTATAAAAATTAGTAACTATTGAGTCTAATCCACACACACTCATACTCTTTACTAAATATACCATCCCACATGTTAATCAATAATTATTACTTGTATAAATTCCCCCTACCTTTCATTACTCATTATCCTAAAATATGGAGGATGACTCATGAACCAATCATGCAAAAGAAAGTAACTATAGATAGAAATATATCCTAAATAATTTAAATAACCATAACATAATTTATGTATGTCCTCAACAAAGGATATAGGAGCACAATAAATTCCATATGAAAAGTAAAACTACCTAAAAGAACTTATTAAAGAGATTCAAACATATGCCACACAATTCCTTACAGGTTTATCCAACTCGTGTACTAAAGCACTATAAGTTATTCTAAGTATGCCTTACTATAATACTTAATTATAGTAATAATAAAATAATGATTTCAAAATTTTACATGTACTATGATTAAAATATTATTAATTCTAATAAATCTTAAGTAAAATTAATTATTTATATAGGCTATGGTAACATGCTTTTAGGAAAACTAGCATGCAAGATACATAAATTTAAAATCCTTCCCATCATGAGAATGTGTAGCCAAGAAAAAGTTCACATGGTAGAGTTTAATACTACCTCAATTCCTAAAATAAATTTATCTTTAATGACTATAATCAACACTCATAGATAACCTATTTACTTGTGTTTCATAACCATGAAATTAAAAATCTTCTAAAAGAAAATCATCTTATTATAAAAAGAAGCCAAAATTTATTTTACATAAGTATAGAAAAGAGAAAAATGAACCACCTGATGTCACGAGTCCAACCCATAAGGTGAAGATAATACTTACCACCTTTTCATGTGTGCAAATGGGTGTTAAGTGGAACTCCACTAGGCTCTTGGCCCCTTCCACACAATTTTAGTCGTTTGTACTAAAGATTTCTTAGTTTTAATTTCATTGAGTTTATTTTTCAATATAGTTTTTTTCAGTCACTATGTATCATAGTAGTTTGAATGAGAACATAAGGATGAGTGTTCAAACCTTGAATCTGATACCACATATTACAACCATCTCACATCCCTTATGGTTAGGCACTAAAAAGGCTCAGTGGATTTTTTTTAATATGCGGAAGCTTGAGTAAGTAGTTTGTCATGTAAAACCTAAAGTAAAGCATAACCCATAATCGACTATTCTACTCCTTAACTATTCAATATGGGTAATAAGTTTTTCCTTATTTTCAAATTAAAATCCTTCATGAACTGAAACATGATAAAGAATATTGTTCTTTACTAAAGAGTCTAACTCATGAGAGAGATAGGTCAAGTATTGTACCACACATAGATTATTTTTTAGGGTTTTATAATTTGGAATAGAATATTTCTCATTAATTTCCATAAGTAATTAAAAAACTAGCTCATTTAGGTACATCTAAAGGAGTAATGACCCAAGGCAAGACACACCAAAAGAGATAGTGATTCATTATTAACCTTCTAATCTACAATGAGTTAATCATATAAATAATCAAAAGGCCAATAATATTTTTATGAATATCTAGAAAGTGAGTAATTAATCCATCATTATAAAAACTAATTTATAAGTAAAAATATCAATTTGGCCACTCAATATTGAGTCCATAAAAATTCCAATAACTCTAAAACTTAAGCTGAGTTTGTAAGTGGATTATAAATGACACCAATATGTCTACAGCTGACCATAGACATTAATAACTAGATATAAAAGAATTAATCTATATGGATGTAAAACATTCCTAACTTCAATTCTTACTATGATCATCATAATTTTCCTTTTGGCATTATAAATTATCTTAAACATATAATATGCACTTAACAAGATTGTTACATATAATATGACTTACATAAAATTGTGTACTTTAAGGCAATCATTTATATCCAACTAAACTTTTTGGCTTACACAATAATGGCATCATAATAAATATACAATAAGATATACATGGTACAGACTAGATAGTTGGTAACCTACAGTTGTACACATAAGACTTATAAATTACATCTAGTTGTCCTAGCAAAAAAATGTAATTTAGTTTGAGATTATGGTAAGAGAGTCTTGTTACAACTAAATATTATTGTCATACTACTATAATGACTACACATACTCTCTTATTTTAATGGATAATTCTCCTTACCTTATTTCAAGGCTAATGATTAATTCCTTGTACAATAAATTTAAAAATGCCTAATCAAATCTAAAATCATTAAAACAATACACATAGCTATACCATAACTTTGTGTTCATTTATTATTAAACAGAAAACCAATCAAGCTAAAGACCTTGTTTAGAATAATCAAGGTACAAGAATTATATGAGAATGATTATGAGTAAACATAATCAATACCAAAGTTTTTATAGGAAACCAAGTTTCAAGTTCAAGATAGGTCTCATTAAGAATTTTATAACATATACAAGTAGAATATGCATGACACAATCCTAAAATCAATATTTTAACATGGAAGGGCCAATGGCCAACAAAACTAAGGTAAAATTATATAGTAACCTTAGGATAGTTGAAATCAACTATAGTAAAAACTATCTTTCAAGTCAAGATTTTTAAAAACTAGCACACTTAAGAGTGATTGGACCAAAAAGGTCATAGTAATTATCATTTTATCTCATAAAATGAATACATTTGTTACTTTTTATTAATGTAATATGAAATATCATATTATTACAAAGGTGAAACCCAAATTAATCCAAACTCTAAAATAACCAATTACAATAATTCATGGGAATAAACATGAATAGGTAACCCTGCACTAGAATATTTCACAATGTGTGTCAGCTAACAATTGGCAATGTTTTTTTATCAAATGATCATTATAAAACTTAAATATAATATAAATCAATCAATATTCAATAGAGATATAGTTTAAACAATCATAGTACAACCCATCCTGAACTTAGCTCTATAATAGTGCCTTAAACATGTTGTGTAATTATAGGTCACCTTGTATAGCCATATGATTTAGGAGGAATCTTATGTAATAAAAAATGATAAAATTGCATTTCTTTTAAGAATTATCTTCATTTATAAACAAACAAAAAATAATATAATTCATTATCCAGTCCATAATCAACATAATAATCCATAACACAATGTAATAATTATTCAATAACAATTGTATTAATGATAGCAAACAAAAAACTTTAATCAAGTGGAATGGATTACACACTTACATCCTTGAAATAAAGTACCATTTAATTTTATATTTATAAAATAAAACCATTTTTCAACCATAATCAAGTCAACTCAACAATTTTTATAGAATCACTCAATTACTTAGCTTGTCTTGTATTACTATGTACCAACATTCAAGAGTAATCATCATAATTATATAATATGGATTTAGCTTTGGTTCATATTGAATGCATAATGAAATAAAATACTACATAATATTACTCAAATAAATAAGAAAAGGATTCCATTTTATTTTAGAGGTATATAAAATTGTATGCATATTGAATTTACAATATGAGGATGCAATACTCAACTCATATGTTATAAGAAAGTAAGCCAAAATATGAATGCCAAGCATGATATGAAAATAGAATATGTTCACTATCAATAGGTGATATAAAAAAATAGACTTAAAGGAATACCATAGTCCATGTCCATCACTATATAATCAATATACCCTAGTGTTTTAGTCCATAAAATGGAGTACAAAGATCAACTTCTATTGTTAAGCAGGCCAAAACTGTTTCTCTTAATTTTTATTCATTTTCTAATTAAAGTACGAAACTAATATATGTACGATATAAGAACCTATTTTTTTGTGTGTACATGATATAGATGATTATGAAGATATCCTCTTTGTCTTGGGAGGAATGACCTATAAATAAGAAAACACTAATGCAAAGGGGTTGTTAGATGGATAACAAGGTGGATTGCCTAGCGTAAACTATATCCAATAAGCGTAAGCTTACTAAGAGGATATCAATCCACACTCTTAAAATAGTTAAGTTGAAATAAATAAAGAGGAAATACTTACATCAAATTTAAAAAAAAATATTAAAATAGAATATAAGAAGACAAATTCTTGATAAATAAAATAGACTAATTACAACAATAAGTGGGTCAATACTAATGCTAAATAGGTTGAGTTCGGTTCAAAAAATAGGTGGGGTCTTTATGAATAGGTAGGGACATAGAAAATAGAATTTAGTTAGGGGTTAGTAGGTGAAAATATCTTTATAATATTTCCTACCATAGTGACCATCAATGGTCATGGTGACTATTGATGGTTAAGGTGCCCGTCGATGATTGGGTGACCATCATCAATTGAAGGTGATCATCGGTGGTTATGGGTTTTGAGAGTGTTCATAAAAGAGTTTTAAAATGGATGTATTAGGGTGTTGAAGGTATATTTAAGGTTAGGGGGGTCAAAGGGTAATAAGTAAAAGGATGTGGTCTAGGTAAAGATTCTAGGAACTAAATAATCAAAACATGAAAAAAGAAATGTAATAAACTCATCGCTTGATATTTGATGGTTAGCTGAGACATAATTTTGATAAAGTAATGGTACTTTACTTAAATAATAATTTTGGTATAGGTTTGGGTCTCTATCTTAGCTGATACTTACTAAAGGGAAAACCTATAAAAAAGCTCTTGATGCTAGAAGCTCTTAATGACTGTTGGTGGATAGCTTAGTTGTTTGATTGCTAAATGGGTGGTTCCCTTTCACCTCCTACTCCCCTCTTTTTATAGGCAAATAGTGATGTAGGTAAAAGTTTCCATGGGAGGTTTGGTTTGTTTTTGTGATGCATTAGTTTTCTATCCATATTAAATTTTGATGTTTTAGCTTACACATAGCTTTAGTTATCTCTATTTAGATTGGGAAGACCTAACCATCGATGGTTAGGGTGACTGTCGATGATCAAGTTGATTGTCGATGGTTGAGGGTTGAAGGTCAAATAGGTTTAAAATGTAGGTTAGTGAGTTGGGTTTATCTATTTATCTAAATTGACTCAAGGTCATGGTTAGAGGTTGGGCAATGGTTCGATCTAGGGGTGTTTTGATATCTAGAGCTATCATGCATAGTTTTCTAGTGTCTATATTTTACCCTTTTTTTATGTAGGTTATGTTAGAAATCTATAAAATAAAAATGGATTATGGATAAAAGGTATAGTTACCATGAGTATGGGAGGAGGTGTTCCCCCTCAAATTAGGAATTAATGAAGTGAAACTGAATTGAGTGTGGGTTTGATGAGTAGTTTATGGTGAGTCATGAGGATGGTGACAAAAGGGCTAGGCATTTGAAGCATAAAACATGCACATAAAATGTAACTAAGTGTGATGTTAAATATTTCACATAGACTAAGTTTTCATGGTTGGTAAAAATAAAGTTGGTTTAAGAAGGATAGGTGATGGGGTAACTGGGCCATAACATTAGGCATAGCTGATCAGGTTATTCCTATAGATTCTTTTAGATAGGTTCAATGTTTTTATAGGAATCCAAGGTAGGAAGTGATAATATGAAAAACAAAAAGGGTCTAGTGTGTACTAGGTTATGCAAATTCAAATTTTCAAATGATAATGTTGACCAGTGTGGTCAACAAGACCAAAGCAAGGTCATCACAAAATATGTGATAGTTTAGGCTAAAATGGCTAATGTCGAGGTGGTCTCCAAATGGTGGGAACTAAGGTATGGGTGCCAAAATGTTGAAAAGAGGAAATCCTGACCATTAGTAGTTAGGGAGTCTTAAAATTGACTATCGATGGTCACCCTAACTATCAATAGTCAGGGAGAAACCCTAAAAGCATGGAGGATAAAAAGTGAAAAAGGCAAGATATTTTCACTTTTTACTTTTGACTCTCTTGACTGTCATGATTTTGTAACTTTGGTTTTTTGTGTAAGAGTGATGATGAGGTGGTTACTGAGAGGTGGATTGGGTGGAGTTGATTATTGAGTTAACCAAGTGTTGGATCAAGGATGTAGGATGGATAAGGGCATGGTCAGGCAGTGGGACCCAGGATTCCTCCTCGATGACAATCAAGGAATGAGTAGGGGTTGCATTAAATTAATAGATTAGTTAGATTTTGTTCATTTTGGTTAAATTTTATTAATTTATGATTAGTTTGGGGAGGATGTTAGGTTTTGACCTAGTTTTAAGTTTTGTGTTGGTATTATTAAAATTTGTGGGTGAAATTTGAAATTAGGAGGGTAGATAGGTTGGGGGAAGGGTAGAGCAAAGAATTAGGGTAATTGGGTGTTGAAAAGGAGTGGTTGGGTATGTTTTTGGGTGAATAAGGTTTGGTATTTACCTATAGTAGTCATATATAATGACTATCAATGGTCATATCTGACCGTTGATGATCAAAGATCATAAGATAATGGCTAGCTAACCGTCGATAGTCATGGTGACCATCGAAGGTCAACTAAATGGTCAAGGGTTTATGATCAAAGGTTTAAGGCAATAGGTGAGGTGGAATATTATAACATGGGAATGTAGATAAGGCAAATAGGTTAAGGGTAGATGGGGTCTAAGGTAGGTTTAAAAAGAGGTTGATGTATTTTATATGGGGAAAATAGGTTTTATTAGGTAGGATAAATGAGGTGAAAAAGGGTAAAGTCTATGGGCAAAGTATCTAATAAAAAACTAAGTGTGTTTACTATGTTGAATTTTGCAAGCATGGGATCAGATCTAGATGTGGGATTGAGTTCCTCAAATCTTTGTGGAGATCCACCATGAGATGATGGATGATGATTGGGTGCACATGGTGGAGGTTAGCCTTGATGTGATGATGCATTTCAATTACATGCCACAAGATGCAGTGATGATCATAGCCCTCTTTAAGAGATGGGATCTGGTTATAAACATGTTTCTCCTACTGACTAATGAGATGATAATCTTGCTAGAGTATGCACATAGGATCACATGGATACCCATTCAAGCGGAGATGATATATCACATTGAGATATATGAGAGAGATGAGCATATGGAGCTCATATATGGTGAGGATCAAGCCTTCACCAGGTGGCATTCTAGAGGCTTTAACTATGGACCTTTATTCAGAGGGCTAGAGATGATCAAAGATTTATGACTATGATGATGATGGTAGTCTCATATTTTGCATTGCCAAAGTCAAGTAGTGGGAGGTTTCCTTATTTGCTACTAAGAGTTTTGGTAGAGATGTTATTGGGTTAGATATTTTTTAGGTGAGCACTGGTGTTATTGGTTTAGATATATAGGGAGTTTTGGGGGTTCATAGATCATAAGAGGTATGGCATTAGTGTGGGGTTCATGCTACATTATTGGTCTTATGAGCATATCCAAGTTCTGAGGTTAATGGGCCTACCATGGGAGGGATACACCCAGATGGACTTTAGGGTGGGTTTCATGTGGCAGAGGAGTGATTATGTGCTCATAGGACCTAGAAGAGGTGTGTGAGACATTGATTGTTTTAGAGGGGCACTGTAGTCCTCGGTGGTTGGAGATGTGGTTTAGAGTTCATATTTTGGCTTCCCAAGGTGGGCCCACTATATTTGGAATATTTTGTTGATGTAGAGCTATAAGTGGATTGTTGGGAGGAGAGAGGGTGAGACTGAGTTCATTCTTTTTGATAGGGTTCACATGTAGTTCATCCTAATATAAGGGATTTTAGCACCATTCTCAAGGTATAGGTAGGAAGATGTTGAGTTTTTTCTTCCAGATCCATAGCTAGTGGAGATGGTTCTTGATCATGAGGAGCTTCCCACCACCAGAGTAGAGATTGATGATGCAAGTTTTGTTGATGGCTACATGGCATGGTATCAATCCCTCTATGTAGTGATAGATTTTGGATGGGATTATGGAGACAAATAGCCCATAGATGTGGACCTAGATAGTGGGGGTCCATAGGTACAAGTACAAGGAGGTGGTCTTGATGGATAGGTAGGAGTGGTGTTAGCCACTATATAGGCATAGGTCATAGGTTTATAAGGGTAGGTGGATATGTTATAGGGATATTTTACTATGTTATAAGGTTAGGTGATGACTGTGACAGGTGAGAGGGACTAGGCTAGGACTAAACTAGCCTTGGTAATCAAGGAGAGGGACTTTATGAGATGTTTAGAGGAGCCATAGTGCTTGTAAGACCACCAAGTAGTATCCCCATGGTATGTTACTTAGCCAAAGTTAAGGAGTTGCATTATTATGAGGCCATAGTTATAACACATTATCTAAAGGATTCCTAATGGGGTAAGTACATAGCCAGCTTGGTAGGTGGTGTAGGTATAGCAACTCTAAATTAATGAGCCACTTTTGTGGGTAGATAGGTAGGCACCTTAGGGGGTTAGACACCAAGTAGTAGCAGTGCCCTAGGGGCATAGTTTTATGATATGATATGTATAGGTGTAGATGATTTTGATACCAACTTATGAGCCGATGTAGTGAGATGTATATTTTTAAGAGAGAGATGCACATTATTATATGTACTATTTTATATTTATGAGACAATATGTATATGATGTGATGATGATATATAGATGTGATTTTATGGTTCGTGGTTCACAGTTCTAATGTTTATGATTATGATTATGCTTATGAGATGTGTACTCACCAACTTAGGCATGTGATGATTATGGATGATGTTTATGATGAATGGCTATCATGATTATGGTGATGCTTATGATGTTTTGTTTTACATATGGTTATGGTGTTTTTGATTATAGTTATGATCATGGATAAGTGATGTGGTTCATGATTATAATTATAGTTCTGTATATGGTTATGATGTTTTGATTTATGGATGTGATAATGATGTAATGTTTATGGTTATTGTTATTGTTCTATACATGGTTATGAGGATGTGATGTTTGTGGTTTTTTTTTATAATTTATAGTTATTTTTTTATGATAGCACATGAAGTAAGTTTAGATTAAAAAACTAGATGTGGGAAAATAGAAAAAAATCATGAGACCTAGGTCTAAGTGAATACATAAACCATTTATGAGAGGATGAGGAGCTTCTTCATTGGCACAAGACAAAACAAAACCAAAAGTTAGATTGGCTTAAAGAACATAAGCTTTTCAAATGCTTCACATTAACATGTTTTGGTTGATAAAAATGTGTTTTGATCACATCGTCTCAAGTAAGCTCTGAATTTCTTGATTTATTGATGGTACAAAGGGGAGATAGGTGATAGGTGATGTGAAGGGTAGTGTAAACTCTTGAGGGTTGGTTTACCCTTTCTATAGGTGACCTAGGAACCTCAATAGATAATTCCATGTTTTAAGGCAAGGTGTCAACTGATCGATGCAAGAAGTCTACTGATGTTATATATGAAAGCTGATTATAGCTTTCTTGGGATAGCCTATGTTTGATTTTGATATAATGTCTTTTTATTACTTTTTTTTCATAATTTTGTGAAGCTAATCAATGTGGGAAGCCTCAAATGATTGCTTTGACAAATTTAACTTAGGCATCCTTCTAGAGAGTGGTCTAAGCTTGGATTCATTTATTTTGGTAGTTATCCTTCAAGGGAGCAGTCTATCTTCTTAAGCAATTTAGATTTTGGGTAGTTGTCCTTCAAGGGAATAATCTGCATGCTAGAGGTATTTGACCCAAGTGATATTTTGGTATCCTAAATTATTTTTATGCTAGGTTAGACATGGACAAGTCTATTTAGGCTTGAAGGTTTACCTTTATGAGGGAAAAACCTAGAGCACAAGAAGGTTAATGATAGGTGAAATGAGTGGTTTTGAGAGACAATGACCATGGGATTCTATTTATTTAGGGAAAAAATATCCATGAGAACCATGTCATGGGTAGAGTCATGGTACCCATATTTAGGATTAGGCTTTGATTTTGATGGCTAATCACATGGTTCTATGTTGTAATCGGTTATCCTCAAATGGATGGGATGAAGGTGTGAGGAAGGTGAAAATTTTGTAAATCAAGGTATGAGCTTAAGTTAAACAAAAGGTGAGTTTTATCCCTATTTAACAAAAAAAAGATGTAGGTGTGAAGCATTGAGAGGCTCAGGTTCTAGTTTTCCTTTAAGAGAGGATAAATGCTAAGCTCATGATTCATACTTGTGGGTTATGATGTAGGGTCCAAGCCAATTGAAAGTAAACTTACCTCACTTTATTTTATCCATATTGGTTACATGTTTATTTTTATTTAGGATGAGGTCTTTGATGTTGAATTATCATTCTCTCAAGTGCTTGTTATAGGTGTACTTGACTTTCTCTTGATAGACATAAAGATGGTTAAGCATAGCTAGGTGACACTTGTCAAGTAGCTCAAGTCATGCTAGATGCTCTTGATGATAGTTGCTATCGAAAATGATGTATTTTAAGGATATGTGAAGGGAGGGAATTTGGACTTTGAGAGGCAAGACCACCTCTACTCCAAAGACTAGGGAGAAAGGGGTAGTACCTGTAGAGGTTCAAATGTTAGTGCAATAGGCCCACAAAGTAAAGGGGATGTGCAAATGCCAATCCTAACCAGAAGTACTAACCATTTTGGTTAATATTTTATTGAGGGTTTTTTTAGAGGATTCTACATATCCATTTTCTTTTGGACAATAAGGTGAGGAAAAACTTAACTTGATGACAAATATGTCACAAAGACCTTGAACCTACTTGTTTTAAAAATATTTACCATTATTAGTGATGATCTTATGGGGAACACAGAAATGATATATGATATGATGATTTATGAAGTCAACAATATTTTAAACATGGGTCAAGATGAGAGGAATAGCCTCCACCCATTTGGTGAAATAATCAGCGGTGGTGATAATGGATTGGTGTTACTATGAATAATGAGGATTTATTTCCCTAATGAGATTTATTCCCCATTATGAGAAGGGCCAAAATTCCTTGGATACTTGAAGGCCATGGGTTGGTGCATGATGTAAATTGGCATGTTGTTCACATTTAACACACTTTTTTACATAATTGCAATAGTCTTGGTTGAGGGTGGGGCAATAGTAGCTGAGGTGAAGGATACATTTAGCTACATCTAGACCACTAAAGTGTCTCCCAAAGATTCTGTCATATATTTCTTTGATAACATGGGAATCTTCATGTCTTCTTGTAAATGGAGAAGGAGGCTATCAAAACCACATTTATAAAGGACTCCCCCTAGTATGATATAATGAGAGGTACTTTGAACAAAGTCTCTTTGGGAATTCATAGAGAGGTTGGGATGAATGATGTTGAGATTAAGGTAGTCAAAGGATTGCTTGTATTAAATGTCTGATGGAGATTCCTTCATGCTAAAAATGGTAGGAAGGTCAGATTGGATATAAGAGGGTGTGATAAAATGATGAATGGTGATAAAGAGTTTGAAATTGAAAGGCTGAGATGGGATTTAGGAAGCAAGGGAAGCCATTGTATCCACAAAATTATTGGTGGATCATGGAACCAATTGGATAAGGTAATGGTCAAATGATACTAAGATTACATCTAATAGATATTTGTACTATTACAAGACATCATTCTTACATTGGTAGGATCCCCTGACCTAGTTGACCACAAGTTGGGAATCACCAAAGATATTGATCATCTTAACTCCCAAGGCTAGAGTAGTTTAGAGACCTATTATTAGGGATTCATACTTAGCCATATTTTTAGTGCACTTAAAATTAAGTTTGAAAGAAATAGGAAGAGGTTCACCATCAAGGGAAATGAGAATTACTCTAACATCCCTACTACATTGGCACTTTGAGCCATCAAAGAACATGGTAATTTGGTAAGTGATGTCCTCTTGAGAAAGAGTCATGATGGAATCATCTAGAAATATAAGAGGGAGAAGTTGGTTGTCTAGAAAAGTATTTTTATCCAATTGGTTGGAAGTGACTTTTCCTTTAATCAAATTCTACTAGAAGAACTCAAGGTCAAACTCAGCTAGGAGCATGAGCCACTTGGACATACACTAGTTTTGGTATGGTTTAGATTGCATGTAATTGAGTGGATTGGTATTGGTTATAACATAGGTTTTATGATTAGGGAGGTAATGATGAAGTTTAGAAGCCATATATACTAATGTGAGGCAAAGCTTCTCAGTATGGGTATACTAAGTCTCATACTCTATAATTGTTCAGCTTATATAGTAGATAGCTTGCTCTTTATTTTTTTCGTCATGGTGAGAAAGCATTGCCCCTAAGGAATGGTCAGTGGTAGAGATATAAAGGTATAAGGTTTGGTACTCTTTAGGAGGGGTGAGAATAGGTGGATAAAGGACATACTCTTTGAGTAAATAAAAGGCTTGTTGAAAATCTTTAGTCCACTTAAAAGATGTATCTTTCTTGAGGATATTGTGAAAGGGTTGACATCTATCTGATAACTAAGAGATGAAGTGATGGATAGATTAATGCTTCCATTACAAGCTACAGATTTTCTTAAGGTGGGTGGGAGGTAGAATGTTTAGGATCACTCTAACTTTGGCAGGGTCTATTTTGATTCCACAAAGAGAGATGATAAAGCCAAGAAGCTTTTTGGATAGGACCCCAAAAACATATTTCTTAGGGTTGAGTCAAACATGAAAATTGATCAAGCACTCAAAGATAATTTTGAGAACATCTAGATGATCCTTGTGGTATTTGGATTTCTTAAGGAGATCATCTACATAGTCCTCTATAGTTTTGTGGATGAGGTCATGGAAGATGTAGGTCATCACATGATGGTAGGTTGCTCTAGTGTTTTTTAGACCAAATGGCATGACCCTATACTAGAAGGTTCCCCATGGGGTGATGAAAGAAGTCTTATGTTGATCCTAGGGGTAAATCAATGTTTGATTATATCTTGAGAAACTATCCATGGGAGATAACATTTTGTGGCTAATCGTAAGATCAACAAGTTGGTCAATGCTAAGCAAAGGTAAGTCATACTTTGGACAAGCAAGGTTGAGGTCACAATATTCAACACAAAGTTAAAGTCCCCCTATAGGTTTGGTGATGGGGATAATATTATAAACCCATTAGGGATAGTTAATGGGTTGAATGAAATTAACAGATAAGAGGCGTTGAAGTTCTTCTTTAACTAGAATGATGATACAAGGGTGTATCTTGAAAAGATTTTTCCTAATGACCTTAGCATTAAGTTGGATGATGATGTTGTGGAGAGATATGGAAGGATAAATTTTGGACATATCTTGATAAGACCAAAAAAATGCTATACTTCAATCATGAAGGAAGGATGGATAATCTTGTTTCTTTAAGGAATCTAAAGATTGACCAATCTTTACAATGAGAGGGTTATCCTGAGTACCAAAGTTGACATCAATAGTGGATTTATTAAACATGGTTTGGTTCTTAAGAGGAAGGGATTTGTGGATAGAAGAATCCCCTACACCAAGATAAGTGAGAATGGAATCATCATCCTATCATTGGATGGTGTTGATGGTAGGAGAATCATTTTCTACCATTTCAAGATGAATCAGAGGAAAGGTTTTAGTTTGGCCACCCTTTTGGTAGGTCAAGAGGCCCAAACTAATGGTATTAACTAAAAAAATTTAGAAGGGATGGTTTCAAAATCTTTAAACTTTGAAAGAGATGGGGTTGATGAAGATGGAATGGCTTCCTCAATGTTGGCGATGGGTTTTGGTGAATCGATGGGTTCTTTCGATGGGATGAACCTGAGGCCAAATAGCTCATGAGGTTTTTAGGTTTTGATCAAAAGTACCTTATGGGGTCCATGTTCATAATGGATGAGGCTAAATACTTTATAAGAACACTGGTGAAGGTACAATTTAGAAAATTCTAGTTTGTCCAAGTAGGAGAAATTAGAGGTAAATGGTTAGATAGAAGAGGTGGTAGAGGAAGCGAGAAGTGGATGATCTAGTCCCTCATAGATGAAGTTAGTTTAGTGGTTGGGAAGCTCAAAATTAAGTGTGGTTATAATATTTAGATCATAACCAATATTATGGTCAAGGTTCCCATACTCTTGAGGAGTAAGGAAGGCATCCAAGGCCAAAAGATGATACTCTCCCAGTGAGAAACTTTAGAATGTAGGTTCTAAGGGGTCCTCTATGGGGATCTAAGAAGAAAAGATAGATGAGCTAGTTGAAGGTTCATCGATGGCAAGGTTGAAATTATTGTTGATTGGTGGTGAGGTGGATGAGCAAGGAAGAAGAACATCATTGGGTCGATATGTCATGTTTTAAGATGAGAAAAGACGAGGGTCAACTTGTATAGTCATGTTTGACCTTCATGTTTGAACTTGATGCATCGATACAAGGTGGATGGGACATAACTCATGAAGTGGATCTAAGGGCATCCACATAAGACATTATATTTTAACTCTCCTTCTATGATGTAGAATAACTCTGGAAGTGTGCAAGGTCCTAAGTGGATGTGGAGGATGACTATTCTAAAGGTTGTGGCCATAGTATCATTAAAGGAATAGTGGACCACTATGGTTTCTGACATGATATTATTTGGTAGTTGGAGTTGGTAATAATCTTGAGAGGAGATAATGTTAATATTAGCTCCCCCATAAATCATCACCCTTTTGATGTGGGTTTTATTGATGCATGTAGTGATGAAGAGAGGTAGATTAGGATCTTTAGGATGAATAGAAGGTATTTTTAAATCCCTGAATGTGTCAAGGGTGGAAAGTCAAAGATATCCAACAAAGGTTGGAAGAGGTTTAGGGTCTTTAGGTTGGACCCCTATAGATTGTAGGGCCTCTATTAGTACTTGTGGTGATGAGGTGAGGTATTGATCAGTTCATATAGGCTCATCTTCACTAATTTCTAGTGAAGTTATTTTAAAAATACTCTCTAGATAGATTTAAAAAGGTTGGAGGGAAATGCACTTAAAATGGATAGTTTGGGTTTTGATGAAGGTGAAGGTGTTTGAATTCAATTGAAAGGTTGAGGGGTGGAAGGATATGTCCATGGAATGGACACTTTTTCCTTTCCCTTATCCTTTTGTTAGGACTGAGATCAGGTGACCATATGGATAATGTAAATGAGGGAAGGCATTGGGCTAGAAGGTTGATTCAGTTTTCCCTCACTCTTGGATGAGAGAGGGGGAGTGGGTAAGTCTTGGATAGGTTAATTTGGTGGTTGGGTTGATAATTGACTCAAGAGAGGTTCATCTGATAATAGATCATCCTCATCTCATAAGCTATGGATAAGTTTTTGGAGAGATTTACAGTTATCTATGTCATGTCTAGATGTCTTATCATATGAGCAAATTAAACTGTCATTGAACAAATATGGTTTAGAACTTGAAGGGTTAAAGGGTTTGATAGGTGGTAGGTTTAAGGAGGAATTTTATAATAACTTTTGTAAAACGGTTGAAAAAGATTCAAGCAAAGGTGTTAAGGGTGATTAGCTTTTGGTTTTTGGGGTGGGAGCCTTCTTAGAAGTTGGCTTCACCATGGGAGTTGTGGGTGGTAGAATGGTTCTCATAGGTGGGTTTGATTGGGATTTTTTGGTGTTGGATGGTTTTGAGGTGGAAAGTTTGAGGGTAAAATATTTAGATGTGGGTGATTGAGATGATGAAGGTTTGGAGATAGGTGAGAAGGTACAGGTAGATAGTTTGTCTAAAAATGATGGGGATTTTGATGTTTTAGAGGGGGTAGGTAAAGATAGAATAAAAGGAGGAATTTTAGTTTGGGTAGTTTTTGGAGGGTTCATATTCTTGATAGAAGGATGAGATCTTAGGATGGAATAAGGATGGGGTCCTAAGATAGAAGGTAAGAGGGAAGGGGCTGGTACAGTTTTGGTTCTAGGTGGGAGTTTGGGTGGCTTCACCTTCTTGGTTGCTTCGGTTAAGGTTTTCTTTGGTGGAATATATGGGGTTAGGTCAAAATTAAAAGATTGGTGGATAAGGCTAGGAGTAGGAGGTAGATCTAGGTTCTAGATAGGTTTGATTAAAGATGTGTAAGGTGATTTGATAATTTTGGATGGAGATGGTTTGGATGGTTCTTCCATAGTTTTGGAGGGAGAAGTGTTTGATGAAGGGATTAAGGTGATGATATGTTTAATGGTAGATGAAAGTGAGGTTGAAGGTTCATTATTATTTTATTAGAGGATCCCAAGATGATTCCAAAAGGTGGCTCGATCCAAATCAGATTGAGAAGAGAATTCTAGACTTTAGACCAGTCTAGAGAAAGGCTTGTAAATTGGTTTGGTTCCTTGGGAATTGGCTTCAACTATTAGGCCCATAGGTTAAGGTAAGGTAAAATATATTCACCTTTGTCCTTGATGAAATGTTCCAAGAATTAGGAAGATGTTTCCTCCATAGAAGGAATAGATAAGGTGATCTCTCTTTGTTGAATGGTTTCCAAAGAGAGAGTATGTGATTCCATGATGGGGGATGAAGGTGTGATGGTAATTGTTGCCTCATTAAGTATTTTTATCAAAGGAAAGTGTTAAAGTGTGGAGCTAAAATCTTCACCAAATGAGTGTTTTGCAAGTTGTAGGATTTACACAGTCACCAATGTCGATCAAGAGCGACCGACGTCGGTCAGGAGTCGACTGGGAGATGCCAGTGTCAGTTATGTTCAGCCGACGTCGGTCAGGTACAGATAGGTAGGGACCGACGTCGGTCACCTGTGCGTCTAGAATGTTATTTCCATGGATAGAACAGAATGTTTGCATGGTAGGATTAAGTGATAGTCTTAAGTCTGCATCTCTATTTTAAGTAAGACTGTTTAGAGCCCTTGATTAGGAGGTGCATCTAATGGCTGTAATTACATTGCTCATGATCCCTAATTCTATATAATAGGGATAATTCTTCATAGATTATTAGTGTGTAATGTTGATTTGAATAGTACAGAATTGTATATGTGTATCAATCCAAGTTGTTGGAGTTGATTGTAATTGAGAGAGAGAGCTCTTGAGAGAAAGAGATCTGTACATCTGAGAGAGGTGTGGAAGAAAAGGAGTTCTTCAATTGTATTCCTTTTGTAAAGAGTTTAATACAAGTTTTCAGGGTGGTTTCTTATATCTCTTATTATTTGCTATTTCTGATTCTAGTTACTTATCTTTCTAGTTTAATTCCACATTTAATTGCTTTCATATAGTAATCAACATTGTTGGTTGATCCCCAACAAGTGGTATCAGAGCTCAGGTTGACTAACAGGTGTTTCAGATTTGGTTAGTGTGTATTGATTATAGGTTACTCACAGGGATTTCTATTTGAGTGGGAGAATCAATGGCAAAAAAAAGTAAACTGAGAATGGAGAAGTTCAATGGCAAAAATTATCAACATTAGAGAATGCAGATATAGGATTATCTGTATCAGAAATATCTATACTTACCGTTAGGTGGGATTGCAAAGAAGCCCACAGACATGGATGATGAAGAATGGGAAGTTCTTGATAGAAAGGCTATTGGATCTATAAGATTGAGTCTGGCATCTACTATGATATCTAATTTATCACAGGCAAAGACAACGGTAGAGTTGATGACTACTTTAACAAATTTATATGAAAAACCCTCATCTTCAAATAAGGTATATCTTATGAAGCAGTTATTTAATTTGCAAATGTAGGAAGGTGGATCTGTATCTAATCATCTAAATGATTTCCATGGAATTGTAAATCAATTAAATTCAGTCAAAATAGTGTTTGATGATGAAATTAAAGCTCTTTTAATATTATGTTCTTTGCCCAAAAGCTAGCATAGCTTGGTAATGGTAGTTAGTAATATTGCATCTGCTTCAAATATTTTAAAAGTAGAGGATGTTATTAGTGTAATCTTGAATGAAGAAATTCACAGGAAAAGCACAGAGGAAACATCGGGAAACATTTTAAATTTTGAGAGCAGGGGAAGGCTGAAAGAGAAGAGCAAGAAAGGGAGATCAAGGTCTAAGTCAAAGATGAGAGGTAGATCCAAATCCAGAAATGGTAGGAAGCCACAATGCTAGAATTGTGAAAAGATAGGGCACATAAGCAAAGATTGTTGGTCAAAGCCTAAGGAGGACAATCAGCATGAAGGAAAAGAAGAAGCAAAGGTTGCAGGTATTGCACAAGATGCTTTAATATTATCTGTGCATAATAATATAGAATCTTGGGTTTTAGATTCTAGTGCATATTTTCATGCTACCCTTAATAGAGAATATTTCAGTGACTATGTCCATGGAGATTTTGGAATAGTTTATTTAGGGGATGATGAGCCTTGTAAAATTGTTGGCAAAGGAAAAGTGCAGCTAAAAATGTAGAATGGCAACACATGGGTGTTGAGAGACGTCATGCATGTTCCCAGCTTGAAGAGGAATTTGATTTCTGCAGGAAAGTTAGGGGATGAGGGTTGTATAGTAACTCTCACAGCTGAATCTTGGAAGGTGACCAAGGGTGCACTTGTATTGGCCAGAGGTAAGAGAGTAGGTACTCTCTATTTATATAATTGTGTTACTAATAATTCTCCTTCTATATTATCTACTTTAGATGTGGATACAAAGTTGTGGCACTCTAGGCTCGGCCACATGAGTGAGAAGGGAATGCCTATTCTTAAGTCAAAAGGTAAGCTTTCAGATTTGAAAAGCATAGATCTGGATTTTTGTGAGTACTATGTTTTTGGAAAATAGAAGAGAGTGAGTTTTCTCAAGACTGGGTCAACAAAGAAGAAGCATAAGTTGTAGCTTGTTCACACAGACGTGTGGGGACTAGCTCAGGTTGCTTCTATTGAAGGATCATAGTACTATGTTTCATTCATAGATGATGCTACAAGAAAGGTATGGGTCTATTGTATTAAGAAGAAATCTGATGTATTTGAGACTTTTAAGATTTGGAAAGCTATGGTTGAGAATGAAATAGGTAGAAGATTGAAGTGCATGAGATCTGACAATGGTGGTGAGTTCTGCAGCTACAAGTTCAACTGGTATTGTTATATGCATGGAATCCATAGGCAAAGGATGGTTCCAAGGACACCTCAACAAAATGGAGTTGCTGAAAGGATGAATAAAACAATTATGGAGTGTGCAAGGTGTATGAGATTGCATGCTGGTTTGCCCTTAGAGATTTGGGTAGAAGTTGTGGATACTGTAGTGTACCTGATTAATAGAGGACCCTCTACAGCTCTAGATGGTGGAATTCCAGAAGAGGCATGGATAGGTAGAAAGTTAGATCTCTCATTTCTCAAAGTTTTTGGTTGTGAAGCCTTTTATGCACATTGATAAGGAAAATAGAAAGAAGCTGGATGCTAAGTCTATCAGGTGCACATTTATTGGCTATGGCTCTGATGATTTTGGATTTAGGTTTTGGAATCTAGGAACTAACAAGATAATTAGGAGCCATGATGTTGTTTTCAATGAAAAAGTGATGTATAATGATCAGCTTAAGAAGCTAAATCAATCTGGGTAGAGCAATGGAGAATTGGACGAGGTGACAGTCTAAAATGAGCTTGCAAGAAAAATTAATCATAGACAGAAAAACATAAAGACTGACATCAGTCAGGCAAGAATTGACATTGGAAATACAGGAACCGATGTCGGTCACACAGTGACTGATGTCATCCAGGCAAGAATTGGCGTCGGTCAGGTAGAACTGACGTCAATCAGGTAGAACCGACGTCGGCTAGTTACAGGCCTAGAAGTGACCGAGGTCAATCACTATCAAAGAATTTGGGTGGACAGCGTGTTGTGAATGAGTCTCAGACACCCATCAGGAGGTTAGAAAGGGTAAGTAAACCTCCAATTAGATATTCCCCTTCATTATTCTATTTATTGCTTATTGATGGTGGAGAACCAGAGAGTTTTGATGAAGCAATACAGGTGGAATCCAAGAATCAGTGGGAGCTAGGCATGAATGAGGAGATTGATTCCTTGAAAGAGAACCAAACATGGGATTTGGTTGAGTTGCTAGTGGGTAAGAAGACACTAAAGAACAAATGGATCTATAGATTGAAGGAAGGTGAGAATAGACAGATGAGATATAAGGCCAGGTTGGTAGTGAAAGGATTTGCATAAAAACCAAGTATTGATTTTGGTGAGATTTTTTCCCCTGTTGTTAAAATGACTTCTATACGGACTGTATTGTCTTTAATTGCTATTGAGGATTTGTATCTTGAGCAGCTTGATGTTAAGACATCATTTTTTCATGGAGATTTGGATGAAGAAATATATATGGATCAGTCGGAAGGATTTGAGGTCAAAGGTAAGGAGAAGTTAGTGTGCAGATTGAAGAAAAGCTTGTATGGCCTCAAGCAAGCTCCTAGACAATGGTATCTAAGATTTGATAGGTTTATGACTAAGCATGGATACAGTAGGTGTCAATCTAACCATTGTGTGTATTTTAAGAGATTGGATAATGGTAGATATATTATTTTGTTGTATGTAGATGATATGCTGGTTGCGGGATCACACATGCAGGATATCTCTAAGCTTAAGGTGAAATTAGCTCACACATTTGCCATGAAGGATTTGGGAGTAGCAAAGAAAATCCTTGGCATGAACATTAAGAGAGACAGGAAAAATCACAGGTTGATTTTTTCTCAAGAGGATTATGTGAATAAGGTGTTGAAACAGTTCAATATGCAGGATGCAAAACCGGTAAGCACACCTTTGGCTGGACATTTTAAGTTGAGTAAATAACAGTTTCCTAATTCACATGATGAGGTAGAGTACATGAGTAGAGTTCCATATTCTTTCACAGTAGGGATTTTAATGTATGCAATGGTTTGTACTAGACCAGATATTGCCCAAGTAGTGGGAGTTATAAGTAAGTATATGGCTAATCTAGGAAAGGAGCACTAGAAAGTAGTTCAGTGGATCCTTAGATATCTAAGAGGAACCAATAGTAGGCATTTGTGCTATGGAGGTTCAAATACTTCTATACATGGTTATGTAGATTCAAATATGGTAGGTGATTTAGATGGCAGAAGAAGCACCACAGGATATGTTTTCATTGTTGGTGGAACGGCGGTTAGCTGGATATCAAAGTTGCAGAAGGTTGTTACCTTGTTAACTATAGAAGCAGAATATATTGTAGTCATAGAGGCTAGCAAAGAGATGATATGGATGACACGGTTCATGGAAGAGCTTGGAAAGGAGCAAGAGAGTTGCAGACTATACAGTGATAGTCAAAGTGCAATTCATTTGGCTAAGAATTCAGCCTTTCATTCAAGAAAAAAGCATATACAGCTTAGGTACCACTTCATTAGACAGGTATTAGAGGATGGTAAGTTGAAGCTAGAGAAGATCCATACAGATAAGAACCCTGCTGATATGTTAACCAAGCTGGTAACAAAGGAGAAGTTGAATCTTCATTCAACTTTTGTTGGTCTTCATGATTGAGTTGAAGATGGAGGAGCTAGAAGATGTTGTTGTACAGGTACTGGTGCAACTGTTTATCTCCAAGTGGGAGATTGTTAAGGTGTGGAGCTAAAAGCTTCACCAAATGAGTGTTTTGCAAGTTGTAGGATTTACACAGTCACTGACGTCGGTCAGGAGTCAACTGGGAGATGCTGGCATCGGTTATGTTTGGCCAATGTCAGTCAGGTGCAGACAGGCAAGGACCGACGTCGGTCACCTATGAGTCTAGAATGTTATTTCTATGGACAGAACATAATGTTTGCATGATAGGATTAAGTGATAGTCTTAAGTCTGCATCTCTATTTTAAGTAAGACTGTTTAGAGCCCTTGATTAGGAGGTGCATCTAATGGTTGTAATTGCATTGCTCATGATCCCTAATTCTATATAATAGGGATAATTCTTCATAGCTTATTAGTGTGTAATGTTGATTTGAACAATATAGAATTGTATATGTGTATCAATCCAGGTTGTTGAAGTTGATTGTAATTGAGAGAGAGAGCTCTTGAGGGATAGAGATCTAAATAGAGATCTGTACATCTGAGAGAGGTGTGGAAGAAAAGGAGTTTTTTCAATTGTATTCCTTCTGTAAAGAGTTTAATACAAGTTTTCAGGGTGGTTTCTTGTATCTCTTATTGTTTGCTATTTCTGATTCTAGTTACTTATCTTTCTGGTTTAATTCCGCATTTAATTGCTTTCATATAGTAATCAACATTGTTGGTTGATCCCCAACAGAAAGGTGGGTCAAGTGAAGGAGAGGTGGTAATTGTTTCCTTTATTTGGGTATCTAAAGGAATTGATGATGGTTCCACCACTTCAATAAGTGGAGTGGAGAAAGAGGTAGTTGAGGTAGTGGTTTCCTCAATGATAGGTTCACTGATAATTACATTAACCATGTGGACCTCCTGAGTGTGAGATTATTCTAGTTTATTGTAATTATGGTTGGTATAAGGGGCATGATTGGGTAAAAATTGTTGAAATATGTTGAGTGATTGATTCAGGGGTATATTGGGTTTGTCCAATGCAAGTTATCCTTTATCAATCAAGTTTTGGACAATAGTGTTGAAGGTGTTACACCTAATAATGTCATGTACATTCACCTAATGGAAAGTACATAGATCATTCTCATTGTACCAACAGGTATAGGGTTAAAATCATCAAATTATTGGGGAGGTTTGATGAGGGGAAGATATATGATGTTGGCTTTGACAAACTTGTCCAAAACTAAATCATATGACTCCCCTAATGGAGTATATTGTTTTTGGGTAGCCTAGTTTTGATTTTAGGTTTCTTGATTGGAGGAGTTAGAGGAGTTGGTTTGGCTGGGTTGGTTGATAATCAAGGGTGGAATAGTTTTAAGGATAACCATGTTTATAGCTACCTTTAGTTTGGTGTTGGGGTAGTTAGATTGGTTGGTGGTTTTGGATGGGGAAGGGTCATTGGATTTGAATCTAGAGTTTTTATTTCTTAGTTTCAACTTCCCCTCATTAATGGATCTGATTTCTAGTTTGTATGCCATGGTGAAAGCCTCGTTAAATTTTTTGAACATTTAAACCTATAGAGTGGGGGCAATGTGTTTGGCATAAGCTTGAGAGAAAATTTCATTCAATTCAGGTTGGGGTAAAGAGAAAAAGAGTTAGTTTATAAGACCTCTCCATTGAACTACGAAATTGACAATAGATTTATCATCAAATTGCTTGATGGAGTAGAGGTCGGTGATGGAGACCTTCTTAGATATATTGATTGAAAAGTGGTCTAAAAAGTTTTGGGCAAGTTGGGAAAAATAAAAGATGGAGTGATTAGTGAGAGCACTATACCAATCTAATGTTGGTCTAGATAAAGGTGAGAAGAAAAAGAGCATCATCATAGGCAATCAAGTAGAAAGAATGCTAAAATGCTCTGCAATGTTGTTAGGGGTCCTCCTTGCTTTGGAATTTAGAAAATTTAGGTAGTTCCCATTGAGGAGGGTAAGGTTGGATAGGGATGGATGGGTGAATAGGTTCATTATAGATTTATTAATAAGACAAGAGGTTGTGAGCCCTCAAGATAGATTACTCTAGTTTGGTCATTTTTTCCATTAACATTTTGACCAAATCTATTTGGGGTTGGGGAGTTCCATAATTGTATCATAAGTTTTATTGAGGCTGAGTGGATGCAATATATGGATAACTGGTAGAGGTTTTATAAGATGCCACATTTTGGTATGTGGTCATGGAGGGTTGTGATGCTACCACATAAGGTTTAATGGGCACAAGATGTTGGGTAGAAGATGGAGCTATGTATCCTTGTGGATTAGGAACATAACATGGGTAGGGTATCATAGTGTTTGTTAAGGAGTTGATGTGGGTTGGTTTAGAGTTTTGATTAGATTGATAGATTAAGGAATTGATATAGATTGGGTTAGAGGTATGGATAGGTTAATTGATTGGGGGTGAGTGGTAACTCTGGTACTGATAGGTAGAAAGGTAGAAGGTAGGAAAAGCACCACATTTTGAAGTGGGGTGGATATTGGTGGGTTGGTAGTGATAAGGGGAATAATGTAAATATGGGTAGAAGGTATCCCCATGGTGGGTGGAGTATAGGTAGTAAAATGTGAGGTTGCCCCTATGTTAGAGGAGTTGTTGGTTAGTGTAAGGGGTACATAGTTTTTTTTTGGGTTGTTATATTGATTTTGAGTGGATGTGGTGTATGGGATATTGGTGGATTAAGATGTTTGAGTGCTCATAGTTTGGGTAGAGGTAGTGGAAACCATAATATGGGGAGGCATCCCATAAGGTGGATCACTAGGAGGAACCAAAGTAGGGGTGTGGTAAGACATGGTGTTGAGGTAATGTTAGAGGGCCATAGTGTTGTTTTCAAGGAAGGTGGAAAAATCTAAATCACCTTGAACAACTATCTGAGGCATGGTAGGGTGGGTAAACAGATTGGGAGAACCCTCAATATCCAAGGTATACTCCATGGAGGAGGAAGAAGAGGAAGGTGGATCCTAGTTGGTTTTGTTCCTTAACTGTTGTCTAGTGAAAACCATATGAGGGATAGAAAGGAACAAAAAAATATCATAACTCAAACAAAAATAAATTAAAATAAAATATCTCAAGGCAATCAAAACATACACTAGAGTGCATTTAAAATCTTAGGGTACCTTTTATCTCACTTTTGGATTATGTCTTAATTATAAAGTGTGAAGAAGAACCTGGTTTGTTAAATAGGTACTAGAAAAGAAGTTTATAGATAGTTTTAGGTGTTTAAGGCTCTCAAAAAGATCTATGTTAGAAATAAATACATGTCTTGGTATTGCGGCCTACCCTCTTACTTCACACACCATAATGATAAGGGTATTGGGTGATTATCTAGTATATATCAATTTTCAAAGTTTAGACTCAACCAGATAGATGAGTTTTGGTTTCTCTTCTTGGTAATGACCTATAAGTAAGATAGCCAAAGGGTGAAGGTGATCCTCTAGGAGATGAAACCCTAGTCAGGCCTTATGTCAATTGTTATGATGTCTTAATTTATTTAAGTGGTTTGGTATGGTGTGTGATAAATAAGTAAAGCTACAATTGAACTACTTTGCCTTTAATTTTAACTACATGAGCTAAACATGCAAGCAATCAATGTATGTAAGGTTTATTTTATACCCAAAATAAATTTTGATTTCTTTATATGAGCATAGAATAAGGAATAAAAGGGCACCTAGATGCTACTAGTGTCCCACTGGGCATGCTAGAATGTTTCTCTCATTTTATATTTATTTTCTAATTAAATAAGAAATGGGAAACTATTTATGGGTGTGGTATAAGAACCTATTTGTTTGTGCACAT
The DNA here is from genome assembly GCA_037957365.1 of Torreya grandis. Classification (NCBI taxonomy): domain Eukaryota; kingdom Viridiplantae; phylum Streptophyta; class Pinopsida; order Cupressales; family Taxaceae; genus Torreya; species Torreya grandis. The sequence continues at coordinate 895,830 of JARHVA010002351.1, forward strand.
TTGATCCATATGATTGTGAATAGTTCCTCTTTGTCTTGAGAAGAATGACCTATAAATAAGAAAACACTAATGCAAATGGGTTGTTATATGGATAGCAAGGTGGATTTCCTAGAATGAACTAGATCCAAGAAGCATAAGCGTACTAGGAGGCTGTTAATCCACACTCTTAAAATAATTAAGTTGAAAGAAATAAAGAGGAGATACTTTCATCAAATGACAGAAAACATTGAAATCGAATACAAGAAGAAATAAATGCTTGATAAAGAAAATAAACCAATTATAATAATAAGGGGGTCAATACTATTTATGGGTGTGGTATAAGAACCTATTTGTTTGTGCACATGTGATCCATATGATTGTGAATAGTTCCTCTTTGTCTTGAGAAGAATGACCTATAAATAAGAAAACACTAATGTAAAGGGGTTGTTAGATGGATAGCAAGGTGGATTTCCTAGAATGAACTAGATCTAAGAAGCATAAGCGTACTAGGAGGTTGTTAATCCACACTCTTAAAATAATTAAGTTGAAAGAAATAAAGAGGAAATACTTGCATCAAATGATAGAAAACATTGAAAGTGAATAAAAGAAGAAATAAATGCTTGATAAAGAAAATAAACCAATTATAATAATAAGGGGGTCGATACTAATGCTAAATAGGTGAGGTTAGGTTCAAAAAATAGGTGGGGTCTTTGTGAATAAGAAGGAACACAAAAAGTGGAATTTGGTTAGGGGTAAGTAGGTAGAAATATCTTGCTATTATTTCTTACCACAATGACCATTGATGGTTAGGGTGATTATTGGTGGTTAATGTGACTGTTAGTAGTTGAGTGACTATCAATGATTGTTATGGGTTTTGAAGGTGTTCAAAAAAGAGTTGTAGAATGGATGCAGTAGGATGTTGAAGGTCTATTTAGGGTCAGGGGTTTAGAGGGTAATAAACATAAGGATGTGGTCTAGGTAAAGATGTCAGGAACTAAATAATCAAAACTTGAAACAAGAATTGTTCTTAGCTCATCGTTTGATGGTTGATGGTTGGTTGAGATGTAATTTTGGAAAATTAAAGGTATTTTTCCTAAATGATAATTCTGGTAGAGGTTCGGGTCTCTGTCATAACTACTGACTTACTGACTTGCTGAAGGGAAAACTTGTAAAGAATTTCTTGATGCTAGAAGATCCTGATGACTATTGGTTGATAGTTTGGTTACTTGATTGCTAAATGGGTGATCCCCTTTCACCTCCTACTCCCATCCTTTTATAGGCAAAGAGAGATGGAGGTAGAAGGTTCCATAGGAGTTTGGTTAGTTTTCGTGATGCATTATCTTTTCATCTATATTAAATTTTGATGTGTTAGCTTGCACACAACTTGAATTGTCTTCATTCAGATGGAGAAGACATAATTATCGATGGTTAGGGTGACCATTAGTAGTCAAGGTTACCATCAATAGTCAAAGGTTTAAGGTTAAGTGGGGTAAAGGGGTAGGTTAGTGAGTTGGGTTTAGCTAGTTAGCTAAACTGACTCAGGGTCATGGTCAAAGGTTGGGTAATGATCTTATCTAGGGGTGTTTCGACATCTAGATCCATCATGCATGGTTTTTGATTCATATTGAATGCATAATGAAATAAAATACTATGCACACTATTACGCAAATAAATAAGAAAAAGATTCCATTTTATTTTACATAGAAATAAAAGTATGCATAGTCAATCTACAATATGATGATGCAAGAATCAACTCATATGTTATAATAAAGTAGGCCAAAATACAAATGCTAAAAATGATATGAAAATATAATATGTTCACTATCAATAGGTGATATAAAACAATAGAGTTTAAGGAATACCAAGATTCCATCTCCATCACACATAATCAATATACCCTAGTGTACTAGTCCATAAAATAGAGTACAAAGATCAACTTCTATTGTTAATTAGGCCAAAATAAATCATAATCGATTCAATCACTAATAAAGATAAAATCAAGGTAATTATTATTATATTTTACACACCATGCCATTAATAATCATTTTGGATCATCACACCCAATACCTTGTTTTCATAAGCATTAAATAAATATCAAGGTCAAGGAATCTCAATCTCAAAAAAGGCAGTTTCAAACATTAAGCAATATTTTAATTTACCCAAGAAATAAAACTCATATAATAAGAAATTTTTTTAGGTTTAATATTTTGTTCAAGTATTACCAATTATAAAAAAATACAACCAATATGCAAAACCAAGATAGTCCACAGACATAAAAACCTTGTCAATCCACCCAAATCAATTTAGCACACAACCCACCAAATGAATAAAATAAAAAATATAATATAAAACTTTATATTGCTTGAGGTTTATGATATATATGTATACATGGATATAAAATCCAAAAATGTATACAACCTAGTTACCATACAATTAAATTCATATCTAATAATTTTAACTAATTCTATTAGCAATTTTCTTAATATTGGCCATCATAATTATTTCCTTATCTTCCTTGGAAGATTATAAAAATAAATTTCAAACAAGATTTTTAGTTTAACCTAAGCTAACAAATCATTAGCAATAATCTTTCAAAATTCCCACACAAAAATAAGGGTTACAACCAATTTCAATTTCAAAATGGAAAAATAAGCAAGTTTTCATTCTTTTATAAATAACAAACTCATACAACTGCCCTACCATGGCATAGGCTGATGGGGTTTTTTCATATACCCACACAAGTTTTTTCCCTATTGGGATTTTTATCAAAACATAAGCTTAATATTTCCTCATTAAATTAAAGATACAAAATTAGTACAAAATAAATATGCATGCCTACATATGATGACCTTAGACCTTCGTTATTTGAAGTAATACATCTTCCTTATTTCACAATGCTTCCCCCAATAAGCTTGAATGAACAATGTTGATTGCTAAAAACCATTTTCACACCATGTACCAAATATATTTATCATATTTCAAGCATTAAAATTGGGTTCTTCCCTTTCCATCTATCCTTGGTACACCAAGCCAAAAAAAAATCCCTTTTTCAACCACCACACCATATTACCAATCAATGAGAGTTAAATAAAATGGAAAAAACTGCCCATATATTTCACCAAGTCCTTGAAACCATTACAAGTGATTTTATGTAAATCCCCTACAACGAGGGTAGGTTTGAAGGCCATTGCCTCTAATTCTTTAATTTTCCACTTGCCATAATGGTCGACCAACTATTTCCATTTGGTCAAGGATTGTTTTTAAAAACATAATCATGCCAGTTACCTCATGATGATAAAAAAACACACTTAAGTCCCATAATATCCATAAATTTAATAAATTATAATTTATTTATAATGATTTGATACTCATGATTCTTTTCATATATTATCATTTCACTTTTTTTAAAGGTTAATGACCGTCCTTACTTTAAACTTGATCAAATAACCTTAGCTCAACATGGAGAGAACTTTACATGGTGTTAAAACCCAATGAAAATGATAATCAAATTTGTCATTGTTTTAATGTAGTAAAATACCCAAAAAATATTGTTATCTCAATATAATTATTCAATCGTGACAATACATACTAGTCAAGATAACTCAATATAGTGACCATAATGACAATATGGTATATAATCAAGCTTTAATCATACTAACACATGAATATAATAATGTATTAACACAACCTTGTTATAATCCTAACTATCCAAATAGTCAGCGAATGATATAATAATCAAGTACTAATAACTAAAAAATCAAGTTAATACACACACACACACACACACACACACACACACACACAAATGTTTACCAAGGTAAAAATGATGTTTCATTCATATATCAACACACACTTGTATTAAGCAAATGATTGTTGAGATCAAATAAACAATGAAAAAATGGTTAATATAATATTTATTACAGGTAAGCATATGAGCCTAACAATTTAGAATTAATAATAAATAAAATAATTCAATCACACTTTTAATCAAAGTCATATACTATAGGTTTGTACTCTATAAAGATCAGTCCAAGATCAGAATGAAATTGTTTATCAAGATTTATGAAAGAGTTATTATCAAATATTCAAAACCTACTTCCAAAATATATAAAAATTTAAGGTATAATTGACCTTGTGTCAATGATGGCCTAAATTAAAAAAAAATTAAAATTAAAATTAAAATAAAAATTAAAAAAACATTAAATAATGCTCATAATAAGGTTTACCATATGTCAAAAACATCACCTAAATAGTTTAGCTCGTGCAAATCACTACAACTAAGACAATTATTACATCCCTCCCCTCTCTTATAAGAATCATCCTTTATGTGTCAACCAACAACACATGTTGACAAGGCACTTAATATTAGAAATATACTCAACTTCCACTAAGTGAACACAACTGAAATCACAAGAAGATATCAAAATTCTAAAAGAAGGTGAGAGAGTGTATTTTAATCACATTTACCAAGAAGGTGAGAGATATTATTTTAATCAGTCCAAGATCAAAATGAAATTGTTTATCAAGATTTATGAAAGAGTTATTATCAAATATTCAAAACCTACTTCCAAAATATAAAAAAAATTAAGGTATAATTGACCTTGTGTCAATGATGGCCTAAATTTAAAAAAAAATAAAATTAAAATAAAAATTAAAAAAACATTAAATAATGCTCATAATAAGGTTTACCATATGTCAAAAACATCACCTAAATAGTTTAGCTCGTGCAAATCACTACAACTAAGACAATTATTACATCCCTCCCCTCTCTTATAAGAATCATCCTTTATGTGTCAACCAACAACACATGTTGACAAGGCACTTAATATTAGAAATATACTCAACTTCCACTAAGTGAACACAACTGAAATCACAAGAAGCTATCAAAATTCTAAAAGAAGGTGAGAGAGTGTATTTTAATCACATTTACCAAGAAGGTGAGAGATATTATTTTAATCACCATGCATTAATCCTAAAAATATTTAGAAGTTTAATTACTCATATAAAGATTAATTATCTAAATGATCTAACATCTAACCATGATCAAGTCCTTATATAATAAGACCTTGCCATAGTAACATGTATTATATTAGTAATATGGTGACACAAACAAGGAAGAAGTGATCTGGTAATTAGGCATAATTGGTCCTCAGTGAATGAAAACCTCTCAAAAAAATAATAACATGGAATATAAGAATCATATCAATTTATCATTCTTTGTCCTTGTGATCATAGGAATTTGACAATAGAGAGGAGGTTAGAACAAGTGTCAATTTCACAAAAAAAAAATGAAAACAACACATTAACAAGCTAACATCTCTAAGCCTAGATCTTAGGGGGAGCATAGTGAACAAAATTCATATGAAAGCAAAACTAAAATGAAAATAATGACAAATTCCTTACCTTCCTTGAGAGCTCCAAGTGATTTGTTAATGGCTTACTCATCTTGTGCTCAAAGAGTCTTTGGTAATGGAGCTTGGCTATCTCCTTCTCTCCTTGGCACCATACTTGCCTTGTGAATTATGCTTGATTGATGGATTGGCTTATGATTTTTTCATTATAACACTATTAATTTTAATATTGATATAAAACCTACGTTATAACTTTACTCTATCTAATCTCTTCAAATGAAGAGGCAAATGCTTGTATTTATAGGCTTAGGAACTAACCCCAACTCAAGGTGACTTAAGGTGTAGTTTAAACATATAATGGGTTTAAACTTAACCTAAGTGAGTTAATTAACTCCATTAGATTTAAAAGGTGTCAAAATATCATGATTTTCAATGAATAGGCATGGGTGAGATATTTTAGGATATTTTCAAGGGCTTGACAACTCATAAAAGTTAATTCTAAAAAAGCTAGGATATTTGCATTTTTGAATTTATTTATTTTTAAATTTCATTCATTTCTCATGGATAATTTAACTAGGAATTTAATTTGATTTAAAATTTTAATTAGTATTTTATCATTTTCAATATTTTATTTAATTTCCATGTTCCCCATTTGATAGGTCTATGTGCCAAATTACATGTTGTGATGCCATAGGATGAATAGAGATGAATCTATGAGAGGTTTTTATTTATTATGATAGGATACCCAAATTAGGGATGTCTCAAAACTATTTTGAGCTTTGAAAAATGATTCATAATCAAATTTGAGATGTTTAGTGATCATTAGACATAATTTAAAATGGTTGGTAAGAATCGATCTGAAGTTTGTCCCTGTTTGGGAAGATGTTATAAGTTGTAAGCACAGATATGTCTTCTCAAAGAATGAAAAAAGAATGTATGCTTAAAATAAAATGAATATGTAAGAAGAATCTCCAATTAGTGTTTGGGAAGTCTATATTGATTCCCCCTTGAGGGAGTGGCTGACACACAATTTAAGGATGATCACTTGAAAATAAACAAGAAGAATGAGGTTAACCCATGGGTGAGGTTAATATAATCGATAAAATGTTTTGATGCATTGATTAAAAAAAAGTATTGATTTGCCTAAAGATATTTATAATTATTAACAAAGTTTGAGACACTAATTTGCCCATAAGTGGTTATAATTAGTGGTGTATGCCCCAATTAACACTGATGAGTCAAAATAATGATTTTATCATAGGCAGTTATAATCATTAATATGACCAAGATGGAATAAATATGTTTTATTGTGCCCCAGTAGGGTAAATTAGAAATCACAACTCAAGGATATAACCTATTGTATAGATTAAAGATGAGTGGGTTCAAACATAGATGTGATGGTCTAATGACTAAAGAAGCTACAAATAACTAGGCATATGAGGATGCATTAAGTGATGAAAGATATGAATAGAAGAATACGAATTAATCAATGAAAATAATTTGGTTATACTTGCCAATGAGGAGATGCTCATCCTTATTAGCATTGATATAACTAGAATGGTTAATGGGTTGATTTTATTGAGATGGGTGGAAGGATTTTTCAAGGATACCAATGAGAAATTTCTATGGCTCCATTGATTATAAGACTTCTTCAGCTAATTTTTGCTATAGCACATGATGGTATGCCTCATGATAGAACACCATGAGAACTTTACTAAAATATGCATAGGGACTGACTCCCAACCCAATAAACATTTAAAAATAATGGATTGATGATAAAAACTATGATGAAAATGTTGACATATGGATATAGATGGACTTAAGAATAATGTGCAAGGAATCACCCAATTAACAAAACTAAGTCGAGGCATAGTACTAAAAGTAAGAAAATAGGCAAGCTAACAAATAAATAACTAAACAAACAAACACATAAATAGCCTAAAAGTAAAATCAAAAGAAAGCATCCTAATAATGAATTTACCCTATTGGGGTGGATCGAGGATGACTAACTAGGCTTAGATAGGAAAAATGTTTTTGGATTTTGAAATTTTTGAATGTTTTTAGAATTTTGAGATATCTTAACTTGTTAGAGATTGATAAGATACCACTCAAAAAATGGTGAGAGTGTTGGCTAAAGTTGATCACAAAATGGTGATAACGTATGGAAAAGAGGGATTGAGCTAACCTCAATGTGAATCAATAATGACCTACATAGTCCCAATAAGAACTCAAGTCATAGTATTTCCACCCATATAAAAAGTGGTGAGAACCGACTAGGTCACAACAAGTTATAAAATTAAGGCAAATGGCTAGGTAAATAAGAGTAGTAATGACAAGGTGATGAGGCAATACATGGTAAAGGTGTTTTTCCTAACTTGCCCATAGGTTATTATAACTAGGAAACAATGGCATAGGTCTATCATAATAATTTTTCCATAGGTGGTTCTAATTAGTAACATAAGGTGGACTACTGATTTACCCATAGCTGGTTACAATCAATAGCACTAGTCAATCATAAATGAAAGATAACTTTCCAGATCTACTATCACACTACTTTCATAAACTATCATTTAAACACATAATTCTAAAGCTATTAAAACTAGATCAAAATCCCCTCACATAAGGTGCGGGAAGAACCAAAGGAACCAAGGTCAAAAAAGGGTTGGGTAGGACAAATAAAAATAAAATTTTGTCTAATAGGGATGGCATGGTAAAACAACATACAATTTGGCATTGTTTAGGATGATTATGGTATGGTACTTGGATATAACGGAATTTTTTAAGTGATAAGGCAAGGATAAATGGCAAGGTATGGAATAATGGCAAGAGGAATGGTGAATGAAAGAGGCAAGGTAAATGATTTTTTCCAAGGTATATGACAAATTAAAAAGGTATAGTTTTATGATTTTGGCCTGGGTATAAGATTCTATTATTTCTATTGATGTGGAGATGCATGTCCTAATCAACAAATGATATAACCAAAATAATCAATCATGTAAATTGCTATCCCACACCTCTTTTGAATAGATATGCTATCAAGAACCTATTACATATTTAGATGCCAAAATTTTTGTTATGATCTTCATTGGTCATTGATTATGTTTCCTTCAAACATCAAGACAAGATATCTTTGTATCCTCTACAAAGGAAAGTGTGGCTAGGGATGGTAAATATGAATAAATAGTGGATGATAGGTTTGATTTGGTGATGTAAAGGTGGATGATAATATAATGTATAATTATTGATAAATAAATGAAGATCAAGATTTTTAGGCACACACAATGTTACTAATTATGGATTTGAAATAACTTTGAATGTGGTGGGTCTGATGACTTCTAAATATGCTCTTCATAAGACCACTAGATTTTTCTATTGTTTGGGTCTAAGATTAGCTACCATCTGATTATGTTGTAGATTGGAAACTATACTGATTTCATCTTTGATAAATGTCTTCATCAAGTAGTGAAGGACAATTATGCTCATCTCTTGGTGACTTGAAGAGTTTTTCACCAATGAAATTATCTTGATTATCCCATATCAGCTCCAAGAAGGTTTCACTAAGGAATGGTGACTTTTGAATTTGATTATCTTCTAGCATCTTTGAAAATGTTTCACTAGAATATATTGAGTTTGAAATTTGATTATCCCTTGGTACTTCTAAAAAGGTTTCACTAGGATATTGTTCTTATTTTTCATGAATTTGGTCTTAGTCTCCCTGATGTTTTTCAACTAATATGTCTTTATGGATGCATTTCAATAATTTATGGTTCTATCAATCCCAATCAATGTTAGTGGGATATGGAGGGTCAATAAAATGTCTAGGTTGGTTGGTGGAAATGGTATGTGGAATGGTAAGGGAATGGGGGGACGCATCACAATCCTCATAGAATATACTAGGAGAACTTGTGTTGAAGTTGAAGAACTCATCCTCAACAGCCATATAAGGATCAAAAATGTATTAAAATTGATATAAAAACCAATGTTATAATTGCCAAGAATATATTCTGATTCTAAATCTAATAATGACTTGATGGACTCTTAATCTGATGTTGAGATTGATATTGATTCTACTTCTAATGTTAAATCTAATGTTGATTCAAGAATAAAACTTGATGTTAATTATGATTCTCCATTTGGTATGGATGTTGTTATAATGATTTTTTATTAAATGTTTGGTATTGGACAAGTAATGGCTTGTGATGGCATGATGGGCTCCACAAAGACTAGTTTGTCAAAGTGAGATTCCTCAACAAGTGGAAAAATTTCAAGAGGTAATTCCTCAAAGACTAGCTTATCAAAGGGAGTCTATTTAAAAGTAAACATATGGTTGAGGTAATGATTTACCCAAAGGAAATTATAATCATTAAGTGACTCAATAAATAATATCTTGTTAGATGATACTCCTTGATAACATACATGGTATTAAGAGGTGATTCATCATAGGTTGACTCATCATAAATGGTTGGTTCAAGAAAAAACATCATGGATTGGTTGGATCTATTAGCCTTGGTTTACAAGCAATTTTAAAATCCTAGTTGGTCTTTAAATGATTGGCTCAATTGGAGGGTATTGATTGGCTCAATCAGGACTGGATGATTAGTAGGGGTTTTCTAAAGTGAGGAATGGTTGGAAATAAATAAATAATGGCTAGAAGTTGGATAATGATAAGACATCATGGATCTTGATTTTTCACACAAAGCAAAGGATGAGGTTCTAGGATGGTAATGGTAGGGCATCATGGATCTTGGTTACTCATGCAAGCCAAAAGATAAGGTTTTGGTATGGTAATGGTAGGGTGTCATAGAGCTTGGTTGCTCACATAAGCCAAAGGATGAGGTCTCAAAATGGAAATAGTAGGGAGTCATGGAGCTTGGTTACTTGTATAATCCAAAGGATGAGGTCCTGGTATGGAAATGGTAGGGCATTATGGATCTTGGTTTATCACACAAGCCAAAAAATAAGGTCTTGGAATGGAAATGGTAGGGTGTTATAGAGCTTGGTTACTCTCATAAGCCAAAGGATGAGGTCCTAAAATAGAAATGGTATTATTTGGATGCTATGGAGCTTGGTTTTTTGTGCAATCCAAATGAAGGTTAATGGTATAAGTGGGGGACCATATGTCATGATTGGTGAGATGGGAAACATCATATGTTAACTAGCCAAACAAAGGTATCACTGCATTAAGCACTTGGCTTTGTTCCCTAGATTGAGTATTACAAGGAGGATAATGATCTATCTAACACACCACTTCTTTACCATAGGGGTCTTGAGCAAAGTCAATATGTGCATCTATTCTATCATAACTTGGATCATACCTGACTCCACCATAAGAGTAGCTAGACATATCTATCTCAATGATGAATGCTCTGTAAAAAAATCCTAGAGTTTTATAAACTCTTAAAAATAATGTCCAAAGGACAAAAGGTTCAAAATTGGTCTCACTTGGTCTAGGGGAGTTGTATCTCTAAAATGGTTTGTGTTAAAACTTGGTATAAAACAATCTAACATCAAATGTCTCACACATAAAAGGACAAGTGGTTAAATAAAAAATATCCTACCAAAATCTAGGTATAAATTGTTTTAAATAGGTCTAATCTAGGAAAAATAAAAGTTTCTAGGTCTTTTGCCCAAACAAGACATCAAAAAATTTGTCTCAAATAAGGCATGTGTAAGGACTTTTGGCCAAACTCAACATCAAAAGCTACACTTAAAACAAAGGGTTATTTAATCTAACAAACTTGAAACACTTTGGTATAGACTTGACATACAGAATCAAACATAAACTTGGTCATTTGGCATAAGGCAAAAGGCACATGGAGAGATAGGTTGTTTCTTCCTAAATAAAAGGCATAAATAATGATGAAAACTAGGATCCTTTAAATAAATAAGTTAGACAAAATTTAATGGCATAACGACACTAGGCAAAGATTCAAGCAATAGTTTTCAAAGTTGGGTAAAAAATTAACCTAAGTTGTACAACCCAAAAGATAAAGATCAGTGTTTAAGCCCTAATTAAGCAAGGCATAAATAGAAATCAATCAATGTTTAAATTTGAACTTGGCAAGGTTAATTAAAAACTCAACTTAGGAAACTAGGCATCTTCAAACAAATAATAATCTAGACAAAATTAAATAGCATAACCACACAAGATAAATATTCAAAACACATACATGGCATTGGTTCTGAAAAATGACATAAAACACAAGGCAAACAAGTCTTGAAATGAATTGAGAAACATAACAGTGTTATCACAATCTAAAGATGTAACCAATGGTTGGTTTCAAGACTCAAAGGCTCAAAATCTTGAATTGATTTGGAAAATGTAATGTGACCCATTTCAATCAAGTGACACACATAATAAAAGTTAGGAAAAAAATTTAAGGCAAAGGTGTGTAACAAAATGGCCAGCATAATGCCTCCTTAAATAAAGGAGTGGTGTATAAACAAAACTCGATATGATGTGGCATAACAAACAAATGGTTTTAGACTCAAAATATCAAGCAATAAAAGGATGAAATGACATAACATCTAAATGTAACTTCCTAGATCTTATAATTGACAACGTTGGTCAAATGGGGTTGACTAAAGCTATAGTTTTTGAACATCTAGATTGGTCTTAAGCATGGATAATTATATATATGCCTCACATTAATTTAGTTCATACTAGTTAATTTAATATGCAAGGGTTTATTCATTTGCATATTTATTCTATCTATGGACTGCTTAGTGGAATCCCCTAGTTAAGCAGACCTGAGTTGGGTTTTTGTTACAAAAGGTGACATTAGCTGATCAACCCCCTAGATCTCATAGTATGTGTGCATTGATTTATATACCCCACCATGGAGTGAGGTTGGTATGATGTTAGGAGATAAATTATCGAGTCAAATCATCCCTAAATAATTCATGAAGAAGATGTGAACTCCCCTTCACAAGCTAAATTGCATGAAATAAAAGACTAAGTGGAAAGACTTTAGAGGTTGTTTTAATATCACCCAAACCATATGGGTTTTGGGGAGAGCATAGACAAAATTATTTCCATGCCTTGAAATAGGCACAAATTTCAAGTGAAAAGGTGCTTTTGGTCACCCACCTTCCCTATAGGGGATGAGGGGAGTGCATACATGCACTCTTCATTTTGGAAAAATAAACAAACAAGTTCAAACAAACATGGCATATAATGAACATTTTCCAAAGCACAAACTATGTGATTTAAATTTCATTTTAAGACACCAAAAATGAAATGTGTTGTGAAATTTTTTCCCCCTTAGCATTGGTTGAAACTTGAAAAAACTTTGAAAAACATCTCTAAGGCCTAAAAAATGAACTATATTCTTGTTAAACACTAAAAGATGAAGTGAGCAAGATTAAAACACATTCAAATTTGATCTTTTCCAACTTTTATACACCAAATGAAATGTTTTTATGAATTTCTTTGGCCCCTTAGCTTATTTGCAAAACTTGTAAGAACTTTGACAACACAAACTAAGTAAAAGCACCCATGTTCATTTTAAGAACTTAAAACCAAATATTCAAGATTTAACTAAAGTTGTTTTAAACACCCAAAATGAAATGTTCATTAGTCTAAACTTGAAAATTCATGCTCTATTACCACTTTGGACCTACAAGGGTTATAAATTTTCCTCCTAATTTGAAACATTCTCAATGATGAACAAACAAGTTTTCAAACCTAGCTCTTGACTTTCTTATTTTTTAAACATAGAGACCAATATTGATCACTTATGACCAATGTCGATTATTAGGTAATTGATTTTGGTTGGTAATAATCGATATCGATTGATACAGACTGAGATTTATTGCCTGTGAACTTGAAGGCAAAACAAGCATGATTCAAAAATGTTATCTCAATGTTATCACAAAAACCCCACAAAAATTGTAATGAGATGATTAGATAGGGAATATAAAGGTGAATAAAACCAAGAAATAACTAGTAAGAATGTTAAAAAGATTTAAAATGCAAGTTTTGTAAACTGTGTATTCCCCTACACCTTAATCAATAACAGTCACCTAGAACTGAGCTCAGTTAGGTAGAACTAATGATGATTTTCCAAAATTGATGTCGATTATGCCTGATTAATGTTGGCCTCTATGTAGATCTGAGTTAGCATAAAAATTAAAAATATAATAAAAACAAATCTAAAACTTTAATTTTGAAGATATTCAAGCATTCATTTGAAGATTTATGAGTTCTATCATGGTCTCCTTGGTATGTGGGATGCGTTTAGGTCCCACTGGGCATGCCATTTGTGATCATATGAATTTGACAATAAAGAGGAGGTTAGAACAAGTGTTAGTTTCATAAAATGAAATGATATCAACATACTAACAAGCTAACATCTCTAAGCCTAAATCTTAGGGGGAGCATAGTGAACAAAATCCATATGAAAGCATAACTAAAATGTAAAGAATGACAAATTCCTTACCTTATTTGAGAGCTCCAAGTGATTTTTTCATGGCTTGCTCGGCTTGTGCTCAAAAAGTGTTTGGCAATAGAGCTTGGCTATTTCCTTCTCTCCTTGGCACCGTGGTTGGCTTATGGCTTATGCTTGCTTGATGGTTTGGCTTATGATTTTGGTATTATGAAATTATTTATTTCAATCTTACTATAAAACTTACATTATAACTTTACTCTATCCAAGCTCTTCAAATGAAGAGGCAAATGCTTGTATTTATAGGCTTAGGAACTAACCCCAACTCAAGGTGAGTTAAGGTGTAATTTAAACATGGAATGGATTCAAACTTAATGTAAGTGAGTTAATTAACCCCAATAGAGTTAAAAGGTATCAAAAGTTCATGATTTTCAATGAATAGGCATGGGTGAGATATTTTAAGATATTTTTAAAGGCTTGACAACTCATAAAAGGTAATTATGAAAAAGCTAGGATATTTGCAATTTTAAATTTATTTTTAGAGAATTTCATTAATTTCTCATGGATAATTCAACTAGCCATTTAATTTGATTTAGAATTTTAATTAATTTTGATTAGGCTTTTAGCATTTCCAAGATTTGATTTAATTTCTATGTTTCCTATTTAATAGGTTTATAGGCCAAATTTCATGTTGTGAAGCCATATGATGAATAGAGATGAATCTGTGAGAGGTTTTTTTTACTTACAGTAAGATACCCCAATTAGGAATGTCTCAATGTGATTCTGAGCTTTGAAAAATGATGCACAAGTATATTTGAGACATTCAGTTATTCTTAAGCTTAATTTACAATGGTTGGTAAGAAATGGTCTGAAGTCCAGTTGAAGCCATTCGTGGCCATTTTTAGGTGTCTACAGTCCTCAAAGATGATAAACGCTTATTATTATGTTTTATGATGTTGATCATCTGTAGGTGCTCTTAACTGAAATAAGTCAAAATGGCATGTAACATACATACATACATATATATAGACACACACACAAACATATATATAGCATATGTGCATATATATGCACATCTGCTATATATATATATATATATATATATATATATATATATGCACATTCGTTATATATCTATAGATGTGAATGTATAAATATATAATGAATATACATATATATCTACATAAATATAATATATGTGCATATATATGTACATCCATTAAATATATGCAGATATATATATGCACATTCATTAAATATCCACATACGCATGCACACACACACATACACATGAATGTCAATATATATGCATACATCTGCACATGTGTGTGTGTGTGTGTGTGTGTGTGTGTATTTAAGTAAGTATTTACACACACACACACACACACACACACACACACACACACACACACACACACACACACACACACACACACACACACACACACACATGTATGTATGTATGTATGTATGTATGTATGTATGTATGCATGCATGCATGCATGTATGTATGTATGTATGTATGTAAATACTTACTTAAATATATATGTATGTATGTATGCATATGTTCTTGTGTGTGTGTGTGTGTGTTTTTGTATTTAAGTATTTACATACATACATACATACATACATACATACATACATACATACATACATACATATATATATATATATATATATATATATATATATATGTATGTATGTATGTATGTATGTATGTATGCATGCATGCATGCATGCATGTATGTATGTATGTATGTGTTCTTTTGTGTGTGTGTGTGTGTGTGTGTGTGTGTGTGTGTGTAAATGTGCATATGTTCATATATATATATATATATATATATATATATATATATATATATATATATATATATATATATATATGTATGTATGTATGTATGTATGTATGTATGTATGTATGTATGCATGCATGCATGCATGCATGCATGCATGCATGCATGTATGTATGTATGTATGTGTTCTTTTGTGTGTGTGTGTGTGTGTGTAAATGTGCATATGTTCATATATATATATATATATATATATATATATATATATATATATATATATATAAGAAAATATAGTTACATTTTTTAAACATTTGAATATAAATAATTTATATACAATTAGGTAAAACAAAAAATCTGTAATTGAATGTATTTTTTCTACTTGTCCTTCTTTTTCAAACCTGCAAATAAAAAGATCAAATGAAAATTTAAAAGAGAAAAAATATTTTTGTAACTACTTAAAGAATGATAGGCAATTTTACTAGGGCTTATTTAATTCGATGGCCTAGATAATTTAAATCATAGGGTATTTAGTGATTCTTGATCTTGAAAGGAATAGTGTTTTTCAAAATAAGTTGGATTTTAACTATGTTATTAAAAATTATTAATGGCTTTATTTTTTTACACTTTTAATTAGAAACAAACATTTTTTATATAGATTATTACAATTCCTAATTAAACTTTTATGTCCATTAGACTTTAACTTTAATTTTATAGGATGCCTTATTTAAAATTAGTGCATCATTTTTTACTTCAACTGACTTGCGTGTTAATAGTGAAAATAAATTAAAAAATAGTGTATTCTTTAATTTTTATTAATCATTGCATGTGCCTAAGTGACTTGATTCTTAAGCAACATCTGGCCTTATAAACAAATCTTTAAATTGATTAAGTATTTTAAATCATACTTCTCAATTTTTGAAACAAATTTCTATACCCAACTAAATTAATGAAGCAAATAATTTTGAACTGTTCAATCAAATAGTTTAGTACTAGTGCATTACTATCCTTATCAACTTGATTAAAACCCATATAGAATCAAAGAAAAATAAATAACTAAAATTAAATATTTTTAAATCTATGACATGGACTAGATTTTATTTGGATGTGAAATATCATTACAATAATTACATAAAAAAATCCAATGATAAATATTAAATTGGGTCAATTCTGTAAGATGTTTGTAGAAGCAAAATTTTCATATTTTTTCCTTGTCTATAAATTCAATTTAGAATCCAAAAAAATAAAATAACCAGAGGGTAAATTTGTCAAACCTCATTATTAAAATACATTTAAAATATCTAAAATTTACTATTTAAATGAATAAATAATTATATTATTTTATTGCTTATATATCACACCTTAATTTCAACATGAAATTGTGAACCTCTTTTTGCTCTAGATCTAGTCTTTTGATTTATTGGAGTTGGTAGCCTTGGCCTATTCAAATTGCTTGTTGAGCCTGAGAAAGTCCTTAGATCTCATATTCATTATTTAACCAAGTACATAAGAAAGAAGTTCATTATATTTACTTGGTCTCAAAAAAACACGTCTAAGAATTCATTAATCTAATTATCTAAATTCACTTAAGTCTTAACACATCATTCATAAACAACATAAATGTAGTAGATGCATTACAAATCCCAAAAGGCATAACAAGCCACTCAAAAAGACCTTACTTAGTTTTGAAATCAGTTTTTCAACTATCACCATTACTTATTCTTATTTGGTGATAACCACTTCTCAAATATAATAGATAAAATACTTTGTATTTTTCAATTGATCTAACAAATTACCAATACGATGAAGAGGGTAGCAGTTTTTTACCATGATTTTATTCAAAGCTTAGAAATTCATGCACATCCACCATGTGCCATCTTTATTTGGTACCAAGACAATAGGCAAACCACATGGAGAGGTACTTGGTTGAATGACTCATTTCTCAAGTAACTCCATCATTGGATTCTTTATTTCTTAATTATCTACCACTGACAACTTATTCAAGCCATCCTACTGCAATTGAATCTCATGTTGGAATTCCCTCTTAGGGGGTAAACCATGTGGTTCCTAAAAAAGACCATTGCAGTTAGAAATAATCTATTTTATTTCAATGTGATGTTTAGGATCACAACCCTCTAAGGCCTTGGATTTTTCACTATCCTTGGCTTTCACAATCATGAGAATAAAATTTTTACTTGAGTTTACAAGTCTTTTCATTTGTCTTGTAGAGAAAAGATTCAAATTGATTTTGATATGATGGGATCTTATTATGTATTCAATCCCATCCTTTACCAACACATATTTATCCTCTTTTATATAAAATATTTCCTTTCTATCATATATGTAAGGACTTCCCAAAATAATTCCACAAATATCCAAAGTAACTACATCTAGCTCTATTTCATCAATGAATTTAGAAGTAACAACAAACCTCAAGATGCATGTTTTTGTGACCTACAATTTTGCATCATCACACACCCATCACAAAGGATATAGTTTTGGATGTGGTTTAGTTTTGAGTCCTAACTTTTTAACAACCTCTTTAGAAATAAGATTAGCTTGTGATCCACTATCAAAAAGAGTATCTATTTTAGTATGCTTAGATATGACTCTTATGTGGAAAAGCTCATTTATTTTTCTTTAATCATGTTTAGATTTCATTTTAGAAGATGAATCAAAAATATAAGGTTTAGGGTTAGATGAGGAAGGAATTAAACCGTGTAGACCCATAGTAGTCACTTTTGTTTCATCACCATAATTTGATCTCAGGGCCTATTGGATTACAACATTAGCCTTCTTTTCCTTTTTATTCCAGAATATCTTTGGCTTGAGTTCTAGATGGAGTTTCCAACACTTAGCCTCATCATGATTCTTCTTGTAGTGATTATAGAAAGGTTTTCCTTCTTCTTTCTTAACAGTGTAAGTAGACTTACCCTTACCCTTTCCTTTACCTTTTCCTCTATTTTCAACTAGCTTGGGAGATTTCTTTACATAGCCTTCCTTGGTCATCTTACCCCTGGCTTCCATGTGGGTAGATTGTATATAAACTTGATCAAGTTTAGAAGGATTAAATATGAGAATAGTATGTCTCAAATAACTATGCAAACCTCTAATATACTTCAGCAATATTTTTGAACTATACAAAGGAATACCCAACATTAGTACCTTCTTTCTAAACTCCTGAGTATTATCCTACACACTCTGACCTTTATTATATCTCAAAGTATGCCAATCCATAGTAGTTTATTGCATATAACCCAAAAAGTGAAATTGATTTCTTAGTTCATAAACAAAATCATTCTAGGAATAAATTACATTACCATATTTCTTGAGATTTTCTTAAATCTTACTCTCCCACCAGATGGGTGCTGTGCCACTCATACAGAGAGTAGTCAACTGAATTTTGGCTTCCTTACTAAGAATATTTTGAATCCTACAATATATCTCAATATACTTGACCTAGTTATCTAATTTCTTTGCACTAAGATCACCATTATAAACTGATAAATCAAATTTAACATCTAATATCACATGTGGAATAGTTGTACCATCTGTAAAAGAGGAGGCCTTCTTGGAAGGTGAAGATGAAAGAGGAATTTATTCTCTTTTAGCTTCATCTTCTTTTGTTTCTTTCCCCTTTTTATGTTCTACATTTATTCAAACATATTTTTTATGTTGAGAAAGGCATGTTAGAATTATACCTCAGACATTTTTGCTCCCATATTTGACTACTGGCTTGCACATCTTGCACCATTTTTAACATCAAAATCTACAAGTTCTCCTTTACTACATTTTGATCAAGACCTAGTTAACATACAAGACTATTGCAATTATCAAACAATGTGTTAAATGGCCTTGATCATAGGCTCTAATACCAAACTGATTTGGAAATCCAAGTTATAAAAATATTTACAATCTACTTGGATTGGATTTAAAATAAAATGGAATATTTTAATTTCCAATTTATCCTTTTAAATAAATCTAAAAAATAAATTATAAAACTTTTGTAATTTTAATAAAGAAAATTGAAATGATTTTATATCAAAAAGAGAAAATTAAAAACAAAATATAACACAGTATTTGTTTATGGGGTTCACCAAATGGCTATCCTAGTTCCACTCTATGAGTGTTCTAATCTTATTAAAAAACTTTGAGATTGATTACAAAAAATCTCTCTGAGTAAATAATTATTTTTGTACCAGATATCTATCTGTGCAACAAAATAATCCTCTAAGAGGTTATGTTGTCTTTGTATTCAGATATGTTTCCTCTATGCAAATCCACTACTTCTCTACAAAAATATTGTTAGCCTCTATAAAATAGTCTTGCAATTATATCTATATTTCTCAACAATCATGTTGGCTGGATAATAACAAATTTCCCTAGGTACTAACAATTTCTCCAAATTGAGATTTTTCCCATTTTGAGAGCATGTCATTGGATTTTTGGGATTTCTTTCTACCTATATTTGTTTTTGCTCTGCAATATATCAAAACCAAAATCTTGTTTCAATAACATGGCACTCTCTCTCTAAGATGTTTTGCTATGTATATTTGCTTTTGCTTTGCAACCGATCAAAACTAAAATCTCAAAATGGAGTTCCACATCATTGGCATATAGTTGAATGTAGATAATGGCATAAAATTAGTACCAAAACTAATCCATGCTATCATAAATATAAAATAATTTAACTTCCCTAAATAATATGTTGAATAATATTTGCTAGTTATAAACCCTTTGTTTTTAATGTTTCTGCATTTAACATCTATCAAGAATCTTCAAGAAGCTTTAAAGAATTAAATTACCACATATTTTCCAATGTAATAGTAATAATAATAACTCCCACTTGAATGTAGAAATAATTCTTTAAAAATATTTCACACCAAGATTAAATGTATGCCAAGACTCCTTAAACTAAGATCAAGAACAAGATTTGCATTTCTTGATTAATTCAAGATTTTTGAATATTTGTAATTCTTGATTAAATCAAGATTTCCACGTAACACTCATGCAATTATTGATAATCATTTGTTAAGAGCCAAAATAAAGAATCAAGAAATGCCTTAAAACTTGGTAAAGAATCCAATGCATCAGTAAGAACTTGAGTTTAATAGCATGCAATGCTTACATTGCCACACCTTTCTTTTAAAGACAATAATCAATATTCCAATGTAGCTTTTATTGATAGGAATTAAGATACATGCCATTTATCCACTTAAAAATCTTTTAACAAAGACTTAACATGCACTTCTAAAATTCCACACCACTTAACATCTTTGGAAACTCATTCCCTTTTTATGACATGTGTCATGAAATCTTTTAAGAAAGACTTTAAATATGCATGTTTTAATAAATGGAATGGTACGAATTTTTTTATTCCTTTTTTTTAATTTCTTTTCTTTATTTTAATTTTTTTAAAGAGAATAAATATTTAATTAAAAAATATATTAAAATACATTTATTAATTTTAATAAACATATTAAAATATATAAATATTTAATAAAATATTTTAATAAAAATATATTTAATAATAAATGATAAATATATTAAAATATATATTATTGGTAGTAATTTTTCAAAATTAATTATAAGCATTGTGGGTGGAGGTGTGGTATTATTAGCCAGATAATGCTGACTTGCATTCGCAACAATAATTGAATATTGTCATTATTGACTAAAATCTTCAGTGGGAAATCTTTTGGATCATTCCTACCCATTGAGAACTTTTAGACCTCTAAAATTTAGATTTAATTATCAACCAAGTGAGGGTATTTTCCCCTCACTTTCTTGATTTCCATCCATTTTATCTTATTCTGATGCATCCCTTTCAAACCCACATGAAGATATTATTTATCACCCCTTCACGTAGTTTTGGTTTTCCTGTCAATAATAACATCTTCCTGTAACTCATTAAGAGACTCAGGAGAAAAATCATCAATATTAGGAACTTGAATACCCACATCTTGATCCATGATCATAGGAGGTTTATACAAATTCAAAATTTTCACATTAACCACTAAATAAATCTACATATAAGAAGGCAAATCTAATCGGAAAGCATTTGAACCAATATTTTCCATAATATTGAAAGGACCATACCTAATTGGTTTTAATTTTTTGCCTTCACCTTTCAATCTTTCTTTGCTAATGTGAAGCCAAACTTGATCACCCACTTTGAATTGATGATCGATTTTATGTTTGTCATGGCTAGCCTTATATTTAGCTTTCCTGTTCTCCAACTATTCTTGAACAAATTTTTGAATCATTTAAACCCTCTTAATGAACTTTTAGCTTTCTCAACATCACTTTTTTCATCCACCATTGAGTGAGATTCATTTTCAAAAGAGAAGTCCAAAGGAGACTTATGCAAATAACTAAAACAAGTCTCAAAAAGAGACTTTAAAGTAGAAGAATACAAAGCACAATTATAAGAATGTTGCTCATAATATGAATGTTCATTCCACAATTTAGGGTGTTTACCACAATACCCCCTAAGAAAATGTACCACTATTTAGTTGACCACTTCTATTTGTCCATCGGTTTGTAGATGAAAGTATGTACATTTCTTTAGCTTAATATCCATCAAACCCCACAATGATGACCAAAACTCACCAAAAATTTGAGCATCATGATTAGATATAATAAAAGTGAGTAACCCAAAATGGATCCAAACATTATTGAAGAATAAATGTGTAGTATCCTCACCTATAACCTATTTAGTACAAGAAACAAAAATACACATTTTACTGAATCTATCCACAACCACATATAGATAATCATGTTTTGTTCGTGACATAGGTAAACCTCCTACAAAATACATAGAAATACTTTCCCAAGGATGGTTAGGAATAGGAAGAGGTATATACAATCCTAATTTATGGTTACTTAGTTTACTTGTGGAACAAAGAATGCAACCTTTAATATATTTAGATACATTTTTTGTCATACGAGGCCAATAAAAATATCTTTGTAACTGTGCAACTATCTTACCAATGCCAAAATGACTAGAAATAAGAGAAGTATGTCCTCTAATCATGTGAACTCTTTCATCCTATGGAATACAAATTTTTCTAAGATGACATAACATTTCATTATGTACATAATAGTCAAATACTTCTACTAATTTACCATTTATCAAATATTCATAGACATCCTTAAAATCAACATCTCTAGTATATTGTTTCTTATAAATTTCATTAACAAAAGGATTATGTTGAAAAATACTAGATGCTATAATAGGAGGTCTAGAATGCATATCTACAACCTTATTATGTGTTTCCTTTTTATACCTTATAACAAGATGGAACTGCTATAAAAATCCATCCATCAGAAGTGTCATGATTGTTATATCTTGGATGTGATTGAAGGTACTGCAAAGGTTGATGATCCACATGGATGATTATCTCTTTGCCCATAAAATAGTGTTTCCACTTTTTCACACTCTGCACCAAAGCATACAACTCTTTATCATAAGTAGGATAAATTTTAACTACACTTGTAAAGGTATCTGAATGAAAACACACCAATTTTTGGTTTTGCATTAACACTGCCCCCATTGCATACCCACTAGCATCAGTTTCTATTTTAAAAGATTGTAGTAAATTAGGAAGTACAAGAATTAGGGTTATACTTATCTTTTCTTTCAAGGTATTGAAATATTTTTTAGTCTTTCCTTCCCATTGAAAGACCTACTTAACACTTGTTAAAACATGTAAAGGAGATGCAATATAAGAGAATTTAGCAATAAATTTTCTCCATAATTGGACTAATTCAAGAAAACTCCTAACTTTTGCTACATTATTATGCCTTGGCCAATTTACTATATCTAAAGCTTTTGCAAGGTCTATTTTTAATGATCCATTCCCTACAACATAGCCTAAGTAAACCAAAGATGTTTTGCAAATTCACATTTTGACATCTTTAGAAATAATTTGTCCTTTTAAAAAGTATCTAAAACTTTCTTGATGTGTTTAAGATGATCTTCCAATGTGTTAATAAAAATTAAAATGTCATCTAAGTACACAATTACAAAATCATCAAGAAATTTTCTTAACACATCATTCATAACCCACATAAATGTAACAAGTGCATTACAAAGCCCGAAAGGCATAACCAGCCACTCAAAAAGACCTTGCTTTGTTTTGAAATTAGTTTTCTAGCTATCACCATCACTTATTCTTATTTGGTGATAACCACTTCTCAAATCTAACTTAGTAAATTAATTTACATTTTTCAATTGATATAATAAATCATCAATACAAGAGGGTAGTGGTTTTTAACCATGATTTTATTCAAAGATCAAAGATCCATGCACATCTACCATGTACCATCTTTCTTTGGTACCAAGACAATAGGCAAACTGCATGGAGAGGTACTTGGCCAAATGACTCCTTTCTCAAGTAACTCCATCACTTGCTTCTTTATTTCTTCATTCTCTACTGCTGACAACCTATACATGCTAATATTAGGGAGAGATGCATCCTAATGTAACTCCATCACTCATTTATTTCTTCATTCTCTACTAGTGACAACCTATACATTCCATCTTGATGCATTTTAATCTCATGTTGGATTTCCCTCTTAGGAGGTAAACCTTGTGGTTCTTTAAAAACACCATTGTAGTTAGAAATAATATTTTCTATTTCAAATTGATGTTTTGGATCACAACCCTCTAAGGCTTTGGATTTTTCACTATCCTTGGCTTTCATAGTCATGAGAATAAAACTTTTACTTGAATTTATAAGTCTTTTCATTTGTCTTACAGACAAATTGGTTTTGACATGATGGGTTCTTGTTATGTATTCAATCACATCCTTTACCAACACATATTTGTTCTCTTTTATATAAAATATTGCCTTTAGATCATATAAGGACTTCCCAAAACAATTCCACAAATATCCAAAGGAACTACATCTAGCTCTACTTCAATAATGAATTTAGAAGTAATAGCAAACCTCAAGGTGCATGTTTTTGTGACCTACAATTTTTCATCATCACACACCCATCCTAAAGGATAAATTTTTTTATGTGGTTAAGTTTTAAGTCCTAACTTTTTAACAACCTCTTCAAAAATAAGATTAGCTTGTGATCCACTATCAAAAAGAGTATATATTTTAGTATGCTTAGATATGACTATTAGGTGGAAAAGATCATTTCTTTTTCTTTCAACATGTTTAGATTTTGTTTTAGAAGATGAAGCAATAATAGAAGGTTTAGGGTTAGAAGAGGAAGAAGTTAAACCTTGTAGACCCATAGTAGTCACTTTTGTTTCATCACCAGAATATAATCCTAAGGCCTATTGGATTACAACATTAACCTTCTTTTCCTTTTTATTCCATAACCTATTTGGCTTGAGTTCTGGATGGAGTTTTCAACACTTATCCTCATCATGATTATTCTAATAGTGATTACAGAAAGGTTTTCCTTTTTCTTTTTTAACAATGTAAGTAGACTTACCCTTACCCTTTCCTTTACCTTTTCCTCTATTTTCAACTAGCTTGGGAGATTTCTTTACATATCCTTCCTTGGTCATCTTACCCCTAGCTTCCATGTGTGTATATTTCATAAGGACTTCATCAAAGTTAGAAGGATTAAACATGATAATAGTATCTCTCAAATAACTATGCAAACCTCTAATATACTTTATCAATATTTCTAAACTATACAGAGGAATGCCCAATATTAATGCCTTCTTTCTAAATTCTTGAGTATAATCAGGCACACTTTGACCTTTATTTTATCTCAAAGTCTACCAATCCACAGTAGCTTGTTGAATATAAGCCAAAGGATAAAATTGCTTTCTCAATTCATAAACAAAATCATTCCAAGAAGAAATTACCTTACCATGTTTCTTGAGATCTTCTTAAATCTTACTCTCCCACTAGATGAGTTTTGTGCCACTTATACGGAGAGTATTCAATTGAATTTTAGATTCTTCACCAAGAATATTTTGAATCTTACAATATATCTCAATTTGCTTGACCCAGTTATCTAATTTCTTTGCACTAGGATCACCATTATAAACTAGCAAATCAAATTTTAACATTTAATTTTAAATTTGGGATAGTTTTACCATTTGAAAAAAAGGAGGCCTTATTGGAAGGTGAATATGAAAGAGGAATTTCTTCTCTTTCAACTTGATCTTCCTTTGCTTCTTTCCCTTTTCTGTGTTAATCACACATTTCTTCAATCAATTGTTTTATGTTAAGAAAGACATGCTAGAATTCTACCTCAACCATGTCTACTCCCATAATTGACTATTGGATTGCATGTCTTACACCAATTTTAGGATCAAACTCTACAATTTCCCCTTCAACATGTCTTGATCGAGACCTAGTTAACATACAATACTATTGCAATTGCCAAATAATGTGTTAAATGGACTTGATCACAAGCTCTAATACCAAACTGATCTAGAAATCCAAGTTATAAAAACCTTTACAATCTACTTGGATTAGATTTAAAATAAAATGAAATATTTTAATTTCTAATTTCTTCTTTTAAATAAATCCAAAAATTAAATTATAAAACTTTCATAATTTTAATAAAGGAAATTAAAAGGATTTCTAATCATAGAGAGGAAATTAAAAACAAAATATCACACAGAAGATTTGTTTACAGAGTTCACCAAATGGCTACGTCCTCAGGTCCACTTTATGAGTGTTCTGATCTTATTTAAAAACTTTGAGATTGTTTACAAAAAATGTCTCTAAGTAAATAATTATTTGTATACCATATATCTATCTTTGCAACAAAATAATCCTCTCAAAGGTTCGGTTACCTTTGTATTTAGATATCTTTCCTCTGTGTAAATCCACTACTTCACTGCCCAAATCTTGTTACCCTTTATAAAATAACCTTGTAGTTATATCTATATTTCTCAACAATAATGTTGGCTGGGCAATAATAAAAATTCTTGGGTACTAACAATTTCCCCGAATTCAGATTTTTCTTGTTTTGACAGCATGGCATTGGCTCTTTAGGATTTCCTATGACATGTATTTGATTTTTATTTGCAACTGATCAAAACCAAAATCCCAAAATGGAGTTCCACATTGTTGGTATATATTTGAGCATGGATAATGGCGTAGAATTAGTACCAAAATTGATCCACACTATCATAAATAGAAAATAATTAAACTTCCCCACATAATATGTTAAATAATCTTTGCTAGCTATAAACCCTTTATCGTAAATGTTTTTGCATACAACATCTATCAAGAATCTTTGAGAAGCTTTAAATAATTAAATTATCATATGTTTTCCAATGTAATAATAATAATAATAATAATAATAATAATAATAATAATAATAATAATAATAATAATAATAATAATAATAATAATAAATCCCACTTGAATGTAGAAAAAAAATTTTAAAAATATTTCATACCAAGATTAAATGTATGCCAAGACTCCTTAAGCAAAGATCAAGAACAAGATTTGCATTTCTTGATTAATTCAAGATTTTTTGAGATTTTTAATTCTTGATTAACTCAATATTTCTACGGAACACTCATGAAATTCTTAATAAGTATTTATTAAGAGCCAAGATCAATAATCAATAAATGCCTTAAGACTTGGTAAAGATTCCAACGCATCACCAAGAACTTGATTTTAATAACATGCACTGCTTAAATTGCCACACCTTTCTTTTAAAGATAATAATCAAGATTTCAACATTTATTTTCTTGATAGGAATTAATATACATGTTATTTGTCCACTTAAAAATCTTTTAACAAAGACTTAACATGCACTTTTAAAATTCCATGCCACTTAACCTCTTTGGAAACTCATGCCATTTTTATGACATGTGTCATGAAATCTTATAAGAAAGACTTTAAACATGCATGTTTTAATAAATGGAATGGTATGGATTTTTTAATATCTTTTTTTAAATTTTATTTCTTTCTTTTAATTTTTTAAAGGGAATAAATATTTAACTAAAAAATATATTTAAATATTTAATTAAATATTTTAATAAAAATATATTTATTAATAAATATATTAAAATATATATTATTGGTAGCAATTTTTTAAAATTAATTATAAGCATTGTAGGTAGAGGTGTGGTATTATTGACCAAATAATGCCCCACCTACATTCACAATAATAATTAAATATTATCATTATTGACCAGAATCTTTAGTGGGAAATCCCTTGGATCATTCCTCCCCACTGAGAAATTTTGGACCTCTAAAAGTTAGATTTAATTATCGATCAAGTGAGGGTATTGTTCCATCACTTTCTTGCTTTCCATTAATTTTACCTTATTTTGATGTAGCCCTTTTAAACCCACATGAAGATATTATATATCACCCCTTCATGTAGTTATGGATTTCCTATCAATAATAGCATCTTACTGTAACTCACTAAGAGACTCAAGAGCAAAATCATCAACATTAAGAACCTGAATACCTGCATCTTGATCCATGATCATAGGAGGTTCATACAAGTTCAAGTTTTCCACATTAACCATTGAATAAATATGCATATATGAAGGCAAATCTAATCAGAAAGCATTTGTACCAATCTTTTCCAAAACCCTGAAAAGACCATACCTGATTGGTTTTAATGTTTTACCTTTACTTGTCAATATTTCTTTGTTGATGTGAAGCCAAAATTGATCACCCACTTTGAATTGATGATCGAATCTATGTTTATCATGCCTAACCTTATATTTAGCTTGGCATTTCTCCAACTATTCTTGAACAACTTTTTGAATCATTTGAATCCTCTTAATGAATTTTTTAGCTTTCTCAACATCATTATTTCCATCCACCACTGAGTTAGATTTATTTTCAAAAGATAAGTCCAAAGGAAACTTAGGCAAATAACCAAAACAAGTCTCAAAAGGAGACTTTAAAGTATAATAATGCAAATCATGGTTATTAGAATGTTACACATAATATAAATGTTCATCCCATAATTTAGGATGTTTACCACAATACCCCTTGAGTAAATATACCACTATTCGGTTGACCACTTCTATTTTTCCATCGATTTATAGATGAAAGGCTATACTTTTATTTAGCTTAGTATCCATCAAATCCCACAATGCTAACCAAAACTTGCCAACAAATCAAGCATCATGATCATATATAATAGAAGTGGGTAACCCAGAATGGATCCAAACATTATTGAAGAATAAATGTGTAGTATCCTTTCCTATAACCTATTTAGTACAAGGAACCAAAATATACATTTCTATAAATCTATCCACAACCACATATATATAATCATGTTTTGTTCATGACATAAGTAAACCTCCTACAAAATCCATAGAAATACTTTCCCATGGACGGTTAAGAAGAGGAAGATGTGTATACAATCTTAACTTCGGGTTAATTCATTTAATTATGGAACAAAGAATGCAACCTTTAATATAATAACAACATCTTCGTAACTATACAACTATCTTACCAATGCCAAAATGACCAAAAATAAGAGAAGTATGTGCTTCTCTAATCATGTGAACTCTTTCATCTTATGGAATACAAATTTTTCCAAGATGATATAACATTTCATTATGCACATGATAGTCATATGCTTCTAATAATTTACCATTTATCAAATCTTCATAGACATCCTTAAAATCAACATCTCTAGCATATTATTCCTTATAACTTTCATTAACAAAAGGACTATGCTTCAAAATAGTAGATTCTATAATAGCAGGTCTAGAAAGCATATCTAAAACCTTGTTATGTGTTCCCTTTTGGTACCTTATAACAAGATGGAACTACTACAAAAATCCCATCCATCAAAAGTGTCATGATTTTTGTAGCTTGGATTATGATTGAAGGTATTGCAAAGGATGATGATCCATATGGATGATTGTCTCTTTGCCCATTAAATAGTGTTTCCACTTTTTCACACTCTGCACCAAAGCATACAAATTTTTATCATAATTAGGATAATTTTTAACTACACTTGTAAAGGTTTTTAGATGAAAACACATTAGTTTTTGGTTTTGCATTAACACTGCCCCCATTCAATACCCACTAGCATCAATTTCTATTTCAAAAGATTGCCATAAATCAGAAAGTGCAAGACTTGGGCTTGTACTTATCTTTTCTTTCAAGGTATTGAAATATTTTTCATTCTTTCCTCTCCATTGAAAAACCTACTTAACACTTGTTAAAGTATGTAAAGGCAATGCAATATAAGAGAAGTTAGCAATAATTTTTCTGCAAAATTGGACTGCTCCAAGAAAACTCCCAACTTTTGTTGCATTATTAGGCCTTGGCCAATTGACTATGGCTAAAACTTTTAGAGGGTCTATATTTAATGAGCCATTCCCTACAACATAGCCTAAGTAAACCAAAGATGTTTTTACAAATTCACATTTTGACATCTTTAGAAATAGTTTCTACTTTTACAAAGTATCTAAACTTCCCTGATGTGTTTAAGATGATCTTCCCATGTGTTACTAAAGATTAAAATGTCATCCAAGTACATAATTAAAAAATCATGAATAAATGGTCTTAACACATCATTCATAGCCTACATAAATGTAGCAGGTGCATTACAAATCCCAAAAGACATAGCAATCCACTCAAAAAGACCTTGCTTAGTTTTGAAAGCAATTTTCCAACTATCATCATCACTTATTCCTATTTGGTGATAACCACATCTCAAATCTAACTTAGTAAAATAATTTTCATTTTTCAATTGATCTAATAAAACTTCAATACGAGGAAGATAGTAGTGGTTTTTAACCATGATTTTTTTTCAAAGCTTATAAATCCATGCCATCTTCCATGTACCATCTTTCTTTGGTACCAAGACAATAGGCAAACCACATGGAGAGGTACTTGGCCAAATGACTCCTTTCTCAAGTAACTCCATCACTTGCTTCTTTATTTCTTCATTCTCTACTGCTGATAACCTATACATGCTAATATTAGGGAGAGATGCATCCTAATGTAATTGAATCTCATGTTGTATTTCCCTTTTAGGGGTTAAACCTTATGGTTCCTAAAAAACACCATTGTAGTTAGAAATAATCTTTTCTATTTAAAATTGATGTTTAGGATCACAACCCTCTTAGGCCTTGGATTTTTCACTATCCTTGGCTTTCACAATCATGAAAATAAAACTTTTACTTGAGTTTACAAGTCTTTTCATTTGTCCTACAAAGACAAGAGTCAAACTGGTTTTGACACGATGGGCTCTTACTATGTATTCAATCCCATCCTTTACCAACACATATTTTTTCTCTTTTCTATAAAATATTTCCTTTCTATCATATAAGTAAAGACTTCCCAAAATAATTCCACAAATATCTAAAGGAACTACATCTAGCTTTACTTCATCAATGAATTTAGAAGTAATAGTAAACCTCAAGGTACATGTTTTTGTGACCTATAATTTTGCATCATCACACACCCATACTAAAGGATATGGTTTTGGATGTGGTTTAGTTTTGAGTCCCAACTTTTTAACAACCTCTTCAAAAATAAGATTAGCTTGTGATCCACTATCAAAAAGAGTATCTATTTTAGTATACTTAGATATGAATCTTATATGGAAAATCTCATTTCTTTTTCTTTCAACATGTTTAGATTTTATTTTAGAAGATGAAGCAATAACATAAGGTTTAGGGTTAGAAGAGGAATGAGTTGAACCTTGTAGACCCATAGCAGTCACTTTTGTTTCATCACCAGAATTTGATCCTAGGACCTGTTGTATTACAACATTAGCCTTCTTTTTCTTTTTGTTCTAGAACTTCTTTGGCTTGAGTTCCAGATGGAGTTTCCAACACTTAGCCTCATCATGATTCTTCTTGCAGTGATTGTAGAAAGGTTTTCCTTCTTCTTTCTTAAAAATTGTAAGTAGACTTACCCTTACCCTTTCCTTTACCTTTTCATCTATTTTCAACTAGCTTGGGATATTTATTCATAGCCTTCCTTGGTCATCTTACCACTGACTTCCATGTGGGTGGCTTGTACATAGACTTCATCAAGGTTATAAAGATTAAACATGAGAATAATATGTCTCAAATAACTATGCAAACCTCTAATATACTTTTAAAATGTTTTTTAACTATACAGAGGAATGCCCAACATTAATACCTTCTTTGTAAACACTTGAGTATAATCCTATACACTTGAACCTTTATTCTATCTTAAAGTCTACCAATCCATAGTAGTTTGTTACATATAACCTAAAATATAAAATTAATTTATCAATTCATAAACAAAATCATTCTAAGAAGAAATTACCTTACCATGTTGCTTGAGATCTTATTGAATCTTACTCTCCCACCAGATGAGTGCTTTACCACTCATACAGAGAGTAGCCAACTAAATTTTGGCTTCCTCACTGAGAATATTCTAAATCTTACAATATATATCAATGTACTTGACCTAGTTATCTAATTTATCTACACTAAGATCACCATTATAAATTCATTAATCAAATTTAACATCTAATTTTAAATGTGGGATAGTTTTACCATGTGAAAAAATGGAGGCCTTCTTGGAAGGTGAATATGAAAGAGGAATTTCTTCTCTTTCAGCTTGATATTCCTTTGCTTCTTTCCCCTTTCTATGTTCCTCATACATTTCTTCAACCATATTTTTCATGTTGAGAAAGGCATACTGGAATTATACCTCAAACATGTTTGCTCCCATAGTTGACTATTGGCTTGCACATCTTGCACCAATTTTAGGATCAAATTTTGCAAGTTCCCCTTCACTGTGTCTTGATCAAGACCTAGTTAACATACAAGATTATTGCAATTTCCAAACAATGTGTTAAATGGCCTTGATTATAGGCTCTAATACCAAACTAATTTAGAAATTCAAGTTATAAAAACCTTTACAATCTACTTGGATTGGATTTAAAATAAAATGAAATATTTTAATTTCTAATTTCCCCTTTTAAATAAATCCAAAAATTAAATTATAAAACTTCCATAATTTTAATAAAAAAAATTGAAAGGATTTTTGTTCATAGAGAGGAAATTAAAAATATATATATAATATAAAAGATTTATTTACAGGATTCACCAAATGGCTACATCCCTGGGTCCACTCTATGAGTGTTCTGATCTTATTAAAACCCTTTGAGATGGATTAAATTTTTTTTTATCTAAGTAGATAATTAATTTTGTACCAAATATTTTATTTGTGCAACAAAATAAGCCTCTCAGAGGTTCTACTACCTCTGTATTTAGATATATTTCCTCTATGAAAATGCACTACTTCTCTACCAAAATCCTATTACCCTCTGTAAAATAACCTTGCAATTATATCTATATTTCTCAATAATAATGTTGGCTAAGAAATAAAAAATTTCCATGGGGTACTAACAATTTCCCCAGATTCATATTTTTCTCATTTCGACAGTATGGTGTTGGTTCTCTAGGATTTCTTACTACCTATATTCAATTTTGCTCTGCAACTGATCAAAACCAAAATCCCAAAATAGAGTTCCACATCATTGGTATATAGTTGAGCATGGATAATGGCATAAAATTAGTGACAAAACTGATCCATGTTATCATAACTAACAAATAATTAAACTTCCCTACATAATATGTTGAATAATCTTTACCAGTTATAAACCCTTTGTCATCAATGTTTCTGCATACATCTATCAAGAAGCTTCAAGAAACTTTAAAGAATTAAATTACCACATATTTTTCAATGTAGTAATAAAAATAATAACTCCCACTTGAATGTAGAAACAATTCTTTAAAAAAAATTCATGTCAAGATTAAATGTATGCCAAGACTTCTTAAGCCAAGATCAAGAACAAGATTTGCTTTTCTTGATTAATTCAAGATTTATCGAGATTTGTAATTCTTGATTAAATCAAGATTTCCATATAGCACATGAAATTCTTGATAAGTCTTTGTTAAGAGATAAAATTAAGAATCAAGAAATGCCTTAAGACTTAGTAAATATTCTAATGCATCATCAAGAACTTGAGTTTAATAACATGCAATGCGTAAATTGCCACACCTTTCTTTTAAAGATAATAATCAATATTCAAACGTAGCTTTTCTTGATAGGAATTAAGAGACATGCCATTTGTCCACTTAAAAATATTTTAACAAAGGCTTAACATGCACTTTTGAAATTCCACACCACTTAACATCTTTGGAAACTCATGCCCTTTTTATGACATGTGTCATGAAATATTTTAAGAAAGACTTTAAATATGCATGCTTTAATAAATGGAATGGTACGGATTTTTTTATTCCTTTTTTTTAAATTCTTTTCTTTCTTTTAATTTTTTAAAAGGGAATAAATATTTAATTAAAAAATATACTAAAATATATTTATTAATTTTAATAAACATATTAAAACATATAAATATTTAATTAAATATTTTAATAAAAATAAATTTATTAATAAATAATAGATATATTAAAATATATATTATTGGTAGAATTTTTTCAAAATTAATTATAAATTTTGTAGGTGGAGGTGTGCTATTATTATCCAGATAATGCCCCACCTACATTTGCAACCATAATTAAATATTGTCATTATTGACTGGAATCTTCAGTGGGAAATCCCCTGGATCATTCAGGTCCTTGATTAAATGGAGTTATCACTTGTCACTCAATTACTTCCCCATAAATTTTTATACTTATTCAATTTTTGAAGATCTTCAAAGTCCTAGATGAGCAAGATGAAGACACTTGTTAAGATCTAATGTCTCCACTTCGTTAAAGAATCTAGACCCTTGATCTTAGACCCATGAACTTGTAGATAAATAAGATGATGCCACATGGTAAAATTAACTTCTTCATATCCCTAGGATAATTAATTCACTTCAACTATGTAATTATGTCCCAAATGAGAATGATGCTACCAAGTGTGACTATTTAACCTCATTGAATCTAAAAATCAAATAATATAGCTAGATGCATAGTCAAGCAGTTTAAAAGTAAGGAGCTAACATGTAGCTTGACCTTGCCAATAAATGGCACACTAGCATCTTTTTTAGCATCCTCAAATCTTAAATTTAATGGTCGTTTCACCTATTAAAACCATCAAAATTGAAATAAGGCCTTAGATCTCTATAATTTATCTAACTTTATTTATGACTTTTCTAGGTAAATCTATTTCATTTTGATTCAAAATGACTAAGTGTATATATTTGCATTTCTAGACTTAGTCTCTTTTTTCATAATGGATTAAATCAACTATATGTTGGGTAAAAGGAATGTTAGTTCCATTATCTATCTTTTCCTCCTTTTGGCATCCTTTCTTTAGCTATTTTCTTTTAAATTTGAAAGGGCTAATAGTTATTTCTATTTCTCATAGGCCTGGGATGAGCATGGAGTTGCCACTTATCACTTGGTCACTTCCCTAAAAAATTTTAGGACTTAGTAAATTTTTGAAGATCCAACAAACTCATGGATAAGTGAGATTTTTCTAAGTGTCCAAATCTCACTACATCACTTCCTTAGACCCTATATACTTTTGAGTCAGGTCCTTGACCTCCTACATGGGTGGGATGTTACGACCTATTGATATTTTCCCCCTTTATCCATTAATCACTTCAAACATTAAGCCCATAATAGAACTTTTGGATGAAAAAGATGGTGCCACATGGTGAAATCCTACTTCTCCATAGCCTGGGGATGGTTAACACACTTCAAACTTAAGGTTTTCCCCTAGATAACTAGGATGGTACCACCTATTTAAATCTCAAAGTTGTATAGAAGTCAATACCTATTAAAGTGTGGCTAAGGCCCATGACCTTATGGATAATTTATATCACACCACATATCTATATCTCACTCCATATCAACTATAGAATAATTAGTAAGTATTAAAACCCTAGTCAAGTAGCATATGATCAAGGAGTGGTTATGTGGCATGAACATGCTATCAAATATGCACTAGCATCATAGTCAGAAGTATGTGAACTTAAAGTTGGTAGTCATTTTTTCCATCAAAGCTTCTAAATCCTAAGAATGGATGGTATGTCCAATCTAACCTATGTAGTCAAGTTGTATCTTATCTATGAGTGATAAAATGATAAAAAAAACACATAGTTCAATGTGAATTAGATGGGGGAATTGATCATAGACATAATGTGCACATTAGGATTAATCTAAGAGCACAAAAAGGACAATGATTACATTATTAAGGCATTGTTTTTATTACATAGAACATGGATGATTGATTATCCCAAGTAGATCTTAGTGATATTTAGCTACTCATAATTCAATTTGAGATCTATTTGGCATGGCCCTAACTACATAGACTATGGATAACTAAGTGCTTTAATGAATATCAAATAAATTTTAGCCACCTAGAATCTAATTCAAATTTAGTTTGTGTGGCTTTTATTCTTATTTCATTGAGATTTTATAGGATTTGATTCAAATTTTATCCCCATTTGATGTGATTTATTTAATTCTTACAACCACCGAATAGTGGGCCAATTAATGACTTCATGGATTATAGTCTTTTATATAAGACTAGTCAAAAGACTTAGAAGGGGTTGGTATATATTAAAATTAGAGGTGAGAGTAGAAGGCCGGACCATTTTATGTATTTCCTAATTTTTAAGTTAGATTTCCCATTTTACATGAGTTAAGGTTGTTTGAAGACATTTCCATAATTCACCTGAGTAATTAATGAATCCTAAATTTATGGTTCATGTATTATTTCCAATACAAAAAATTTGTGACTTGATGTCCATTATTGGCACATTTATACAGTGGATTTGTTTCCATCTTTTTACATAGTTATCTTTATCCTCAAACTCCTACACTATCTTTGTTTTTGGTTGTACTATGTTGAGCACATAAAGATCTATTTTCTTAAAGGACTTGTATACTCAATAGAATTAGATATGTATCCTCTACAAAGTAGGCTTATATTTCCCTTTCTCCATGTCATTTCTCTTTTGCTCTTTTTTATACCTTTGTTAGAGTAGTTTTAATTACAACCTATGTTTACAAATTTATCTTGATTACAAAACCTTTTCATTATTTTTTATATTGTTGAATATGGGTGCAATAAATGTGATAAATCAGTTCTATATGTTAATCTATTTTTTGATGTCTTAGGAAATAAATCCACAATACCAATATTCCCTATCATAAATTTAAAGTCTATTCTAAACATGCCCCTTATATTGAATAGTTCATAATGACCAACTAAGTGAGATTTAGTTTTCCATGACCTGGTAGATATAGACTTTGGGAATATTTTTGGACCTTATTTCAGGAGAGGCTAGCTAGGTAACCCTTCATACCTACCCAATTTTGGTGTGTGTTTAATGGATCACTAAATATTCTTGAAAATTTTAATTACATTTATATATTTTTTTAAGTCAATTCTATAAAAGGAAAATTTATAGGAAACTTTATGCTTGTTAAACCCACTTAAGAATGATAGGTAAATATCTAATTTAATCATCCATAAAAATTATTTAAAAATTTAAATGTATTCCCTCTATCTTAGTAAACTCATGCAAGCTATTATAAAATTTATTGCCTCTTGAAAATTTATTTTAAACCATTTCTAAATCCTTTTCATAAACCAAAAATTAGAGTAAAAATTATTATTCTAAATAGTTGTTTTTTTGCCATGATCTTTAAGTGTTCCCTTCCTAGGTAAAATGTATAAGTTACTTTCTCATTTTTTTTAATATTAAATTTAAGTCAAAACCATTTAGGTAATCTAATATCCTTCTCAGTTAATTGTTTTATACATCATTTCTCCAATAATAGATGTGTTAAGGCAAGTGTCTTAATCATGGTCACATTTGGTTGTGTTTCATCTATTATATATTAGTCAAAGACAATAATACACTCTTTTTAGTATATGAATGACTTTTAAAATCCTATTTCAAATGAAAATACACTCAATGTGAGCCTTTTTGATATTAGGTTAATTGCTTCTAGGAGGCTACAGCTGAGTAGTAAGTTAAGTTGAAATCTTGTTACCCTATGTTAGACTTATATAGTTCAACAAATATTCTTCCATATATCAAGGTATATTGTATTATCTCTTCACAGTACCTAATGGTTCATGGCCAATTAGTGGTTTTAGTGTTACCCATAAGGGTAATTATGTTAACCTTAGTCATAAGGCTAAGTGTCAGAGGTTGATTACCTTTGCAATAAAACTAACACTCACTTTGGTAATGGGTGGACTACATCCATCCATGATTCTACATATAAATTTGGTCATAATAGATATATAATCATCTTGATAAGTTAGTGTGAACACTAGTAACTAACTCTTATGGCACTTTTTCTAGAGTTAATGCTAACTACTAACCCTATGGCACTTTTTTTAGCATGGGTTATAGTCATTATCCTTAGGGTGTCATTCCTCGTATGTTTATCATTATTTCCTATTTTATAACTTTATAGTATGCATGGATGAATAGTATGTGTGACTTTAATTATTTGTTAGGTGATGACCTGTGTTGTACCTATAATGATTGATCATGGATACATCAGACTTGAACTTCATCATCAACAAAGACACTCTTGATAGATGAAGTTTCTCTAAATAGTGTAAGATAAGGATTATTGAGACTTATAAATTAGTTAGGTCAAAAAAACATGGGATCCTTTATCATTTCTTTTGATACTCATATGTCCTCTTGTGCAATAATACTTGGTTAACCTCACACACATTAGGATGTCAAGATTCTTTATGAAAATGATGGTTGGGAGTGTTTAGTTTGGTTTTGACTATTGACATATAGAGATAATATTATCTTTCTTGAGTTACGATAGTTATTTATTTGTTGGATTAGATTTATAACACTTTTGATGATGACATCTCATTGATGAAACTCTTCACAAGTTAAAATATAACTATATCTGACCTTGTTTTTTAAAATTAGATATGTAGGTTGCCTAACATGTGGTGGCCTTGGGTCTCAAGTATTAGGTTAAGTTAGGGTGGCCATGTCATCTTTATATGAGTTTAGTAAATTCTTAAATGAATTTCTCAATAAACCATTCTCAAAAGATCCTCGTGGAAACTTGTATCCATGTGTGGATAGGCCTTACTACTTATCAATAAATTTATGACTATGGTGGGATTTATCCCCTTGTAAACTAAACCTAACACAACCTTTAAGTCATAAATAAATATGAAAGTAATGTATTATAATTCATTTATATTTCACCTCAATTTGTGATACCCTATTCTTAATGGACTAACTAACTAAATAAATCATCCTTCCCTTTCTAATTTGTTTATTTTGGTTGTGTTTATTGTTGAGGGAAAGAAAAAAAATAAATTAATTTACTTACTAAATAATTTTGTGTGTCACATTCGTTGGTGTGATTTTGGATGTTTGGGAACAATATTAAAATAATTATATGTTATTAAATTATTTAAAATATATATTTCTGATGTTTCCTTGGTTTTAATTATGTTTTATTAAACTTTTCTAGGCATGCCTGATAATCTCTTAAAGATATTTTTTACTGATACTAAAACACCTCTTCAATAAAAAGTGAGGATCTTCTCTCCTCAAAATTTATAAGAATCATTTGACCAAGGAAAATGACAAGATTTTTTTATGACCCAATTTTGACCATCTCAAAACACTAAAAAATATTTTTTTCAAATCTCGACCAATGCAATCAATACTAATTCCTTTCAAAATAAGCCTCCCCAACCCAAAGTGGGAGCATCCAATTTAGATAATAAACTTCCCTCTTTCCCTTCCTTTAGTATGCATGAAATTAAGAAGTTATTATCTCCTTCCAAACCATACATTTATTCTTATACCCCCTTTCCCACCATGTTATGACTCCAATAAGTTTTATTAGTTCCACATGGATATTGATCACACTCATGAGACAAATCATTGCCTTCGAAAACTTTCTATAATTACCATATTGGGGGGAGAACATTAATCATGATCTCATCAACAAATAATATCATAAGGAATACATAAATGCCTCTAAAAACCAATCTTTTATTCCTAAATCTACAAATCAAAAATCTCAAAAAGCATCTCAACCCTTCGATCCCAATACATAACATTCAAATTAGTTTGTTTATGTTATTTATGTTGACTATGATCACTATTACACTAATTCTGAGTTTTTAAATATGGTAAACGTTACTTACCATCATAAATCTACTCACAAAGATCTAGTCACACAACCTAAAAAACATTCTCCTAGAGAATAACTTCTTAAAAATACTACTACAACTACATTGTATTCTAATTTACCACCTAGTGATGAGCCAACTCCACCATTGAGGCCTCAACCTAGTATATCAAATTATTCTACTACCATAGCTCCTAAAGTCACCATTATTAATAAAGATAAATATCATTATGGTTTTATTCTAAAATCATAAAGGAATTTTGTAAATGTGCTTAGTTCCATGCCTTGTAAAATTATTTTAATGAAA
Source organism: Torreya grandis (assembly GCA_037957365.1). Taxonomy (NCBI): domain Eukaryota; kingdom Viridiplantae; phylum Streptophyta; class Pinopsida; order Cupressales; family Taxaceae; genus Torreya; species Torreya grandis. Next base: position 935,711 of record JARHVA010002351.1, read on the forward strand.
CTCATGAGAACATCATTATATCATCAAATTTTTATTATGAAAAAAATTTAAAGGTATCCAAAAGTCCCCATCTAGGGAAACTAAATCACCTCCCCAACTTTGTAAAGGTCCCACACCCATAGAAGTCCATACTGTTGAAACCATTTCTCAGCCTTCTTATTCCCAAAAACTTTTCATAGAGTTTCTATAAGAAGATATGATTAATGATGCAATAATTTTGTGATTCCATGACCCACCTATATTTTTAAGCTTGTGATAAATAATACTCTTATAAATAAAGTTTTATTGGATGAAGGCTTAGAAATCAACATCATTTCTCTTTGGATAATCCAACAACTTGGATATTTCAAATATGACCTTAAATAAGCCATACTTATATGTTGTGGATTTGATGAAACCAATCAAAAGCTTCTTGATTATATTTGGATCCCCATCACTATTTGACCCAAAATAGTACACACAAGATTATGGTTTTAGATCTTCCACTATCTTATAACCACATTTTAGGTCATCCTTGGACTCATCACATGAGAGCTCTCACTTATTCTAGTAGCCTATGCAGTAAGTTCAATCATGATGGGAAACTTTACAAGAATGAATTGAATCCCAACCCATGGGGTCTTTTATTACCTAATACTAAAACATAATATCATATCCTAACCATTCCTCATACCAATAGTCATCCTCTTCCTAAGTTTGTCAACATGCATTTTGATCTACAAGTAAGTCTTTTTTATTCTAACGATTACAAACCTAATGAATTACAAAATATTTATATTACTAAAAAATTACCTCCTTATATATTAAAATGGATTCGTATATCTCTATTACCTTGAGATATGATTATTCCCTTACTCCATGATGATACTAAAATTCCACCCCCATATAATGCTCATGAATATTCTTATATAAAATATGATTTCATATGTAATGATCTTAAGGTAGCTAAGCTCTTTCAAGATCCTTTATCATTATCCCCTCACACCTTTATTAAAATTTTAGTATCTGCTAAAGATACTTCTAATTAAAATCCTTAAAAAATACTCATGATTATAATATCTCTCCATCATATGATGATGATTACATAGTTGTCTGAACTCAATCACGAAACTCAAATGTAATTTATTATAAAAAAATGCCTTGCTAAAATGCATGCATTTAATTGATGTGTCCATTTGGTGTATATTTATTCTTACTCTAGTGATGATGAAAATGAACCTCAAGGATATTCTCTTCCTATCAACCCATATTTAGAAAACATTCCATGGGTTTTGTATCATATTTTTGATATTCCAAGTAACCCTAGTTGTATTGGTGTAGTCATATAAAATGTCCAAATTGGTAGTTTGAAGGTGGCTTATGACACCTTATCCATATGTCCTTATTTTATTTTAACCCTTATAAACACCTTTCACTCATTACCAATCATTTGTAGACTTCTAAACCTTGATTTTAACTCAGTCAAACTCTATTTCCTAGGTCAATCCTATCCCCCTAGGTCTCGAGCCGATACGATAGGGGTGTCATACTTGGACTATAGAGTTATACCCTAGGGTGTCCAATTTTTGGTGATCCTATCCAATCACACTTTAAGCCCAAATGGTTAATTTCATTTGATTCCTATCATTCATCATTTAGGCCTAGAATGAATACATTTGACCCATGACTAATAGTTTCCTATAAAAGCCTATCCAAAGTTCATTTAGAAGAGAGGTGATAAATCTTACAAATCAAGAAAGAATACAAGAAAAATACTAAGGAAAACTTTCCTATTCTCTACATACAGTCACCCAACACAATTAAAAACATATTTAAACTCTCATACCAATCCCTAGACACCTCAAACACTCTTGATTTGGCATTATTACATCTGAATCACACTATCACACAAAGCACATTATGTGGGAGAACTACATATGGTTTGATCCATCTTCAAAGTATTGGTATCTAGGTAGCATTCACACATAAGGGGTGTGGATCACATGTTCAGTGCATCTTACACAAACTAACCCCCATTTTTCAAGTGATTCAAATCCCATTTTATCAAACAAGATGGAGGGTTAGGGTTTGAATATTAAATCATCTCTATAGCGAGCTACATCAAGATTCAACACTAGAGATTTCATAGTCAGGCTCACATAGGAACATCACAAAGAACCCAAAAAAATTAGGTCTCAAAAATTAGTTTAGACAACAATGGTAGAAGAGGACACTAATATTAGACCCTAAAATGTCCTATTTTTGATAGTCCTATCCTTTCACTAAACGAAAGCTAGATTTTGATTTGTGACACTGTCTCAATCCTACATAGCCAATTTTAGACCTTGTAATAATTATTTTAGCATATTTTAAGCTAAGTTATATTTCTCTTAATTTATTGTTATGTTTAGAAAGGTAAAAAAGATAGATAAATTATACAAATTAGGTATGTAATTATTACACTATTATTTACTAATTTATTAATCTAGACCCTTAAATAAAATAGGAATAAAAATCTATTATTCCCAAAATAGTTAAATCATTTGGTGAACTTGACTTAATTTGTTTGTGCATAAAAACCCTAGGGAAAATTTCTTGTTGATTTTTCCAATATTTTTTTTATTTTTATTGCATATTTAAATTAGAATTTCCATTTAATTTTTAAATTTTCCCTTAGTAATTTTTAAAATTATTTTTTTTAAACCCTAGTTGAATTTACTAGGTCCCTTTGCTTCTTCAGGTATCACCTTACATGTTTATGAGCTTTGTATCCTTCTTATGCATATTCTAGTTTATTATTTCTAGGAATTTACATTTCTTTTATTCAGCGCTTTCATTCCATTGCATTTTGATTATTACAATTTATTTCAAAAAATTCAATTTATTTTCAAATTGTTTTCCTATTTTAATAATGGCCCAATATACCAATTTTGATGAAACTGATAAGAGGGAACTTCAAGAAATTTTAACTAAACATCTAGATATACAAGATGATATGCTTAAAATACTATAAGAAGAACAAAAAAAATCAAACAATGATCAATCCTCTCAAACCACATAACAACTAGTTTCAAATGACACTATGGGGGTAACTATGGCTCAACAACCCTCTATAGCAGCTTAACCTTCCTATGAGGCACCACCAGTTACAATTAGTACATCTTTATTTCTCAATGTGGCTACCCTTGTGCAAGAGATAAAATTTATTCAATCTAAGGTGCTACATCTTGAGCAAGGTGCCTCTAGACCAACACAAGATTTGGATTCTTTTGCTCTACTTCATACACCATTGGCATGTCATATTGATTTTACACCCTTTCCACTAGGTTTTTTTCAACTCAAGCTTGCTCTATATGATGGCAAGGGTGATCTAAAGACACACTTGAAAGATTTTCATGTAACATGCTTAGACTATGTGCCAAATTACTAGTTATTAACCAAGCTATTTCCATGGAGTTTAAAGCATTATGCTCTATAATGGTTCTATAGTCTAATGAATCAATTAGTCAATACAATCAATCCTTTAGCTGACATGTTCCTATCTCATTTCAGCATTAACATAGGTGACAAAGTTTCTTATGCCCAAGTTGCACAATATAAATAAAGGTCAAATGAGCATCTCACAAATTATGTTATTTGATATAAGACTATCTTGGCTAAAATAACTAGCCCCATAGTTGATCAAGAATTACAAGATCTCTTCAAACAAAGTCTTTTGCTAGCCTTACATGAGTCAATAATGTTCAAAAGTTTCTCTTCTTTCATTGAGTTATGTCATACACTAAAGGAAAGGGAAGTCAAATTAATTTCAATGGCAAACTTAAGTACACAAGCATTTCAAAAACAACAAAAAAGAGTAACAGTAGAGTTGCATATAAAGTAAAGGTTAATGATAGAAAAATAAAAATCAACCTACAGTTAATATGGCTTCAGAGCCCCCTCAATGAGTGGTTTTATTAGCATCTCCTCGGTGAGCCTTTACCAATCTACCAGTATCTCTAGCTAGAGTCTTACAACAACTGATGGTATGCAATATCATATCTCTCTCTCTCTTATTTGGGAAGTTGATACAATAAATCCTCTTCACATGGATATGATTAGAATAGATTTTGTGATTTTCATAGGGAACCAGGCCACACAACAAACATATGCATCATATAGAGTGAGCTACATAAGATATAGGACTTGATAGATGGAAACCTCATTGATCTTTACACTCTAGTTGAGCCTCCTCAGACAAAGCAAACACAAAATAAAGCTCTAAAAAATTTCTCAAATCTTTTCCCACAACATTCTTAACAAGAGGTAGGGGATGCATTAGGTGTTCACCATGCATATCATGCACACCCTCCACCATCTACATACCAATCACCTTCAATTGAGTCACATCCTTTGAGAAACATGATTGGTGTGTATAATTCTAGAGTTCTAGCTAGACCTTAGATATCCTTCTCAAAGTAGGAGATAGTTGAGGATGATTCAGATTACCATGCACTCTTTATTAGAGCACACATTAAGCATCATCCTATTCATAGTGTTCTCATAGATAATAGATTTAGTGTAAACATGTGCACTTTGACATTACTTCAGCATTTGGAATATTCAAAGTAGGAGACAAACATAGTTATCAATGGATTCAGTCGCCACATATAAAGTTCATTGTGTGAGATTGTACTTCCTCTATAAGTTGGACCAACACATGTGGCCACATCATTTATTATTGATCCTAGTGTAGGATTCTTTGACATGTTGCTTGGTCAACCATGGATTTAGAAACTTTAAGTAATACCTTATATAGTTCATAGATGCATGAAATTCATTATGCTAATCAAGTTATTATAGTTGGTGGAGTTACATATGAGTTACCACTCCCCATTTTAGAGCCATCTACTACTTTACAATCACCAGTTTTAGCTTTTCCACCAGTTATAGTTCTTTTTCCAATTCAAATTAAGTAATAACCAAGGCCTTCTTCACTAGCATATAGAATTCATACACTTCCATAGAGGCCTCTCTTAGATAAACCACTACATCAGTGATAGTTTTAGGACTCTAGAAAATTTTCAGCTACAAATTCACACCCAGGGTAGTATCATTGAGATATAATGCTTCTAAACATAGAGCACACTTTTAGAAAGATTCTTCTACTACCATATGGGTCCCTAAGAGCCTTATAGTTTCATCCACTTCTCAAAGTTATAAGGGGACCCCACAGTCAATTTCCACTATAGATATTTCAGATCATTTACAACATACACAACTTTTAGATTCATAGTCTCAGCCCTTTCATCATGATTCATGATCATGCAGGATCCCTCTCTTTGATATAGGACAACCTGATAGGGAGTCTCTTATGAGACTCATCGGTTAGTATCATTTCTTTTCAATATGTCTTGTACATATCTTCTTTTCACTTGCATATACATAACTTATTTTCACTTTATTATGCATATCTTTTTTTCACTTGCTTGTATATAACTTCTTTTCAAATTTATTGTACAAAGTCTTCTTATGATTAATTGTACATAGAATATTTAAAAATATAAAAACATTCAAATGTTTTAAAAATACCAAAAACAATACAAAATTTCAAAATAAAAAACATTCAAATAACTCAAGATACCAAAAACATTTCAATTGTATGCATTATCCATGCTTTACATTTCTACTACCATGCTAGACTTACATTTTCTATTTTATGCTATTGTTTATTGATTTATCTACACTACAATGCTTCAATTTATATTCTTTGAGTGTGTGCAGTGACATCTAGATCCTTGATTTCTTCACTCTACCCATTAAGGGGGCATCCTACTTCATACATTCGAGACATACATCAATGTATCTACCCACTGGGGGCATCTTCTACATGACTACACCATCCAGATTATGTCATTCTTACACTACACACTCTAGTTATCATGTTGATGTACATTAATTACTATCTTACATAAATTATTCTAATAAAACTCACTAGTATATAGCACTTATGTATTTCATAGCATCTACCTAGTCTTGCACTCCATGTTTTGCATACTTTCCTTTCTTGATTTATGTAGTTAGATGTGATTGCATTTCTCAGTTTGATTAGTTAGATGCGATTGTATTTCCAGTATTTACATGCCTTCCTTTCTTGATTTATGTAGCTAGATGTGATTACATTTCTCAGTTCATATTTTATCTCTTATGTGTGCCTTAGGACATTTTCTAATGTCCTTTGCTTATACTCTTCTATGCGCTTGTGGCCCTCGTGCTAACCTTGCTTGTTTTCAATTATATGTGTATGTGGGAATTTGAACATGCCTTGTATTTTGGATTTCTAATTTGAGTGACATGTGCCCATGTCATTACTTTCTTGGCCCCTTGGCCTCTCTTGTATGCTTCTTTCTTCTTACCTTGTGTGCCTATTTGCTTGTTGCTTTTCACTTGTTTGCAATGCCATGATCCACATCATGTATTATCTTGATTTCTTAGATGCCATGATGGACATCATGCTCCATCCCTACTTAAAAACTAAAAACTAACATTTCAAGTTTCAATTTAGTATACTACACATGCTATTACATTGTTACATCTATTTAGTCATATCTTTATTGATCTAACAATCTCCAATACAAACTATGTTATATCTTGAGACATCTTTTCAATTATCATTGATATATCATGTATTTCATAACATAACCCAATTTTAAGTCTCTTTATTCTGAGGTTAGTCATTTTAGGGTCTTCATTCCTACCCTCAAAAGAGGGGGAAACAAATAGGGGGTTTATCATAGAGATTAGAGCCCTCTATTGGTAAAAAAATAGTTTTCAAAACACTCAAAACAACAACCAAAACCTAGACCAGGTAGAGTAGACCAAGAAAATAGTGATAATTATAGAATAGTGATAAAAAAAATAAAGGACAAGAGTGTCATACTTGTACTATAGTAATGGATGGAAAAGTGTTCTATTTTTTATGCTCCTATCCAAATAGTAGAAAACCTAGGTTTTCTAGAAATAGATAGAAAGGTAAGTTCAGTTACAATTTTATTAGCTATAGTTTAGTTAAGATTGGGTAGTTTTAGTATAGTTTTTATTAGAAAATATAGATATAGGGTCATCATACACAAAATGATGGCTCTCTCTTATATTTTTAAATTGGGTAGTTTATACAACTTCTAGATTAGAATCCATGTTATAGACAGTAGTGATTGGGGGTAATGTAGATGGCACATTTTCCTTCTTTTATTTATGAGTTTAGTATATTATCCAGGTATTTTCAATAGTTACATACCTTAATCCATATGTAGGTGGTTGGCATCATTTTAGAGTAGCTTTTAGAGAAGATTAGTTCCCAATTTTGGAGTGGCTTTCATACAAGCCTAATCTCCACCTTTCAGAGTGAACAAAATTGGCCTAGTTTTCATAACACATTTAGCTATCCATACCACATTGTTAGATTATAGAGCATTCATGGGATTTAAGATCCATCTCATATGACACACATTCATACTGGTATCAGTTCATAGCTTCACTTAGTAGACAATAATGGATCCAAAGGACTAGCCAACCTTTGTATTCTTAATCCACCTACTTAGAGGGATTGGACACATATTCCAAACATCGATTAACACATGCATGATTACATAGCTTCACTTAGTAGGTGATGATGGAGCCAAAGGTCCATCCTTTGTAATCTTGAGCCACCCTTGATGAATTGATTACTCAACTCCATTCATGATATTAATCTTGGTACAACACATACCCATCATCACTCAACATCACAATAGGTTTTATATTGGTCTACATACCTAGTGAGGTGTATTCATTCCTTTCTCTTCCTCTCTCTTTTACCCAAATTTTGTATGTTTTTATTTTAGACATAGCATTTCTAGTAAGAAATGATCTACTCTTTGTTTTTTCTTGTAGATTTACACTTCACAATGTGCTCTCTCTATGCACACTCAACATCACACATCTTCATGGGCTTCACCCTTGTAGGTAAGTTTAGGTATGCTTTCTATTATTCCTTTATCTTATTATTTCACTTTGCTACATCACTAAAATAAGGGGTTGAAGGGAATGTAATCATATAAAATGTCCAAAAATTTAGTTTGAGTATGGCTTGTGACACCTTATCCATAGGTCCTTTTTGCATGCTCTTGTGACCCTTCTAGACACCTTTTACTCATTACTAATCATCTAAAGACTTCTAAACCTTGATTTTAGCTTAGCTAGACTCTATGTCTGAGGCTAATCCTATCCCCCCAAGTCTTGAGCTTATAGGATAGGAGTGACATACCTAGAATATAGTGTTGGACCCTAGGGTGTCCCATTTTTGGCACTCCTATCCAATCACACTTTGAGCCCAAATAGTTAGTTTCATCTAATTCCTATCCTTCATCATGTCAGCCTAGCATGAATACATTTGACCCATAACCAATAGTTTCTTATAAAATCCTATCCAAAGTTCATTTAGAAGAGAGGTGAACAATCTTTAAAAAGCAAGCAAGAATACAAGCAAACTACTAAGGCAAACTTTCCTATTCTCTACATATGGTCACCCAACATAGCTATAAACATATTCAAACTCTCATATTAGTCCCTATCCACCTCAAACACTCTCAATTTGGCATTATTTCATCTACATCACACTATTGAACAAAATGCATTAGGTGGGAGAACTACATATGACTTGATCCCTCTTCAAAGTATTGATATGTAAGCAGTGTGCCCACACAAGGGGTGTGGATCACATGTTTAGTGCATCTTACACACACTAACACCCCCTTTCAAGAAAGATGGAGGGTTAGGGTTTAAAGATTAAATCATCTTTATAGTGAGCTCCTTTGACATTCAACACTTGAGATTTCATAGGAAATCTCACATGGGAATAGTGCAAAGAACCCAAAAAACTTAGGTCTCAAAAACTAGTTTGGAAAATAGTGGTAGAAGAGGACAACATCAGACCCCAAAGTGTCCTATTTTTTGTGGTCCTCTCCTTTCACCAAACAAAAACTAGATTCTAATTTGTGGCATTGTCTCCATTTTGTACAGCCAATTTCAGACCTTGTAGCAATCATTTTAGCCTATTTTAAGCTAAGTTATATTTCTCCTAATTTATTTCTATTTTTATAAAGGTAAAAAAGATAGATAAACTATACAAATTAGGATTGTAATTATTGAAATATTATTTAGTAATTTATTAATCCAAACCTTTAATTTAATTAGGAATAAAACCCCATTATTCCCAAAATAGTTAAATTAATTGGTCATCCTACTATATTTAAACTAAATTCCATCACTACAAATGGTATCAACCAACTCAATACAGTTCATTCTATTCCCTAATTTTAAAATTATACCAATCAACCCCATATAATTCAAACTTTAGCTTACAATTATATTGGTCAATCAATAAAAAGTGTTGATGTACTTATAATAACATCCACATATTATTATAACTATATTGACTAGCTTGATAGACTCAATATCACCACTACCTTAGCTAATTAAAGTAACCCTCTTGATATAGTTCATCCTTATTCTATTGTATCTAACTATATCATCCAAGTCAATACCATGCAATAGAATTCAACCACTTCTCCTTAATATTTCTAGATTATTTTGGATACCAAAGCTACTCTTATAAGATGAATCCACTTAAAATTGGATAATAAAGGTAATAATATTATTGATCTCGAGGTAGACCTCAAATATTATATCCCATTACCTACACTCCTAGTGATGAAGCTATCCTAAATTTACTTCATGTAGGAAAGGCTCAACTTCCATGCTAACATCATAAGTTTATCCACTTTGATTAAAAAATACTCCTCACTTTAGTAATTTTATCACTAATGTTGAACCTAAGCCTAATCCTATTTCCAAACTTCCTTATACACCATACCATTTTCAAGATGAAAATACAATGCTTATCGAGGAAACTTAAGAAATCAACTTTGTTACAACTACAAATCCCAATCCATCATTATGTCTAAGGAACCTCACCCTAAAGAGAAGGATACATATAGCCTATTTATACACAAATATCATGAGTTTTATGCATGGTCATATAAGGATATATTTAGTATAGACCCTAGCATAGTTTTCCCTAACATAGTAGTATGCCCAAATAGAATCTAGTACACCAAAAGCAATAGAACTTCCCTCTTGAGGTTTCTCCTTTATGTCACAAATTAATTTTCTATGTGCTAATTTTATTTGACCTATTGATTAATCTAAATGGATCTCTAACAATAATACCTATTTTTAAGAAAGTCACTATGGTCATTCACATTTGTATTGACTTTTGTAATCTTAACTTAGTATGTCCTAAGAATAATTTTCCTTTACCTTCAATCGATGCAATTATTTATTCCATGACTTTCTAAAAAACTATTTACCTCATGGATGGTTTTTATATTATAATAAAATTCATGTTACCACAAACATCAACATATAATCACATTTACTACCAATTGGGTCATATATTACTATGTTAAGATGCTTTTCATCCTTAAAAACAATGGTACAACTTGTCATGCATAATGACCCACATTTTTCATGATCTCATCCATAAAATAGTAAAAACATATGTGGATGACATTATATCTAAATCCAAGTGTCATTATAATCATCTTCATGACTTAGATATCATATTCAATCACCTTATTAAATATAAAGTTAAACTTAATCCTCATAAGTGTGTTTTCAGTGTTACCTCCTGAAAACTCCTAGGGTTTTTGGTCTCACTATAATGGATTGATGTGAACCCTTATAATATAAATGATATTATTCACATTCTTATACCTTTATCCATTCATAACATCCACACTAACCTTGTGAAACTTTGGCAATTTGAATATTTGTTCCCAAGTTAGCTTACCATACATAATTGATAAACTCCCTTCTCAATAAAGGTATTTCACTTGAATGGACTAATGTTTGTCAAAAATCATTTGATAACATGAAAAAAAATTATTTACCCTCATAATTTACAAATATATTCTATAAACCACCCTCTCATCTTATATATATCATCTACCCCCATCTCAATTGGGGCAATGCTTGCACAACAAGATAAGTCCAACAAAGAATAAGATATTTAATATATTAATCATGTTTTGATATATTATAATACCTATTACATGAAATTGAAGTGTGAGTAACTATAAATATGCTTATCTATATTAAATATTTGGCACTATATGTTTTACTAGACTACCTATGTCATCATCTATTTTGATCCCCTTCACCATTTCTTCTCTAAATCCTTCTTACCTAGGAGATCAAATTGTAAAGTAAAAAATAATATTAATGGAATTTGACCTTAATATTATCACTAAAAAATCAATCAATATCCAAGTGATTATCTATCAACCATATTTTTCACCTATACCAACTCAACAATACCTTCAAAACACTCTTTCTGATGAATATGCCCTCTTGATTGAAGGTATCTACCAAGTTATTTACCTTAAAGACTAATTAAAAAAAATTACAGTTGATCTCTAAGCTCAAGCCCTCAAACAACCTTAAATAGTAGTCTCTAAGTCTAAATTATCTACAAAATCTACCTTATAATAATTACCTAAAGTTTTCATCAATTTGCACAAAGATACTTGGACACTCCATTTTGACAGAACTAAATTATTTTAAGGATATAGGGTAGAATGTGCCTTAAAAAATCCTTACATAAAAATAAATACTTTAGGTTTATTATTGAATTTGAATGTTAATAATAACATGGATAAATATGAATCTCTCATCCTTGGGATGCAAGAAGCTATATATCTAAGAATTTTTTACTTACATGCTTCAAGTGATTCATAGCATATATGTCACCAAATTAGTGGTGCTTATCAATAAAAATTTGAAAACCTTATCACATATCATCAACTTATTAATACTCTTGCTAATGAGTTTGCATCTTTCATCATTAAAGTAATTCCATAATAACAAAATGCTATAGTTGATTCTCTTGACTCTTTAATTTCTCTCTTTCATCTTCATCAGGAATTGCATGACTTATAGTTATTCATCCACATGAGAAAATATCCATCTACCTTAGCACCTAATGATGATTCTATTATTTTCCACATAGAATCCATCACCACTCAACAAAGCTTGTCGTAAAAAGACATCATCCAATTTATCAAGCATCATACCTATCTTCTCAAGGATAATTCTTATGAATATACTAAACTTTGAAATCAAACATGTAAATTTATTATTAAACTTAATATCCTTTATTTTTACAATTTTGAAAGCACCCTAATTCATTTTGTTAATCAAGAATAAGTTCATTTTCTTCTTAATCAAGTACATGGAGTAATTTTCACTAGTCATTGTAGCATACATGCTATAGTCTAAAAATTCCTATATATGGGATACTATAGGCCTACTCCTAAAAAAAATGCCATCACATTTGATAATAAGTGTAATCCATATCTTCTAGTCAAGATTAAAAGCCTTGAATTTCCATGGCCATTATATATGTGGGGATTATATCAAATCTGTAAGTTACTTTGATTGTAAAATGTCCATGTCTTATATTATTTTAGTCATCAAGTGCTTTACCAAGTTGGGTAAAAACTATGCCCCTTGTTAATGTTACTAGCATCACTATCTTAAAATTTATCTTTAACTAGATCATATGTCATTTTATAATTCATCACACCATCATATCTGATAATGGTAGGAATTTAAATAAAAATACATTTAGTTTTGTAAAAAAATTATAATTACGTACAAATTTTCCCACCTTATCACCCTCAATGAAATGGCCAATGAGAAGCCACTAAAAAAATCCCTGACAATATATTACAAAAAAATATTATGGATTATCATTCATGTTGGCATCTTATGATATATCATGTACTTTGGGCTTATCATACTAGTATATGTACTACCACCATACAACCCCATAGCCTTAGTTTATGGATCTAAACTTGTCTTACCACTCAAAGTAGAGTTAACCTCTTTGTGCATCTATCTTCATGAAGCTCACCTTCATGTTTTATACCTACTTGATGAGTGATGAATAAATTATTTATAATATAACCATATATTATGTTGTGGAGCCTATTTCCACATTACAATGTATTTCAAATATTGTACATTAAAATGTACTGTACACTATTAATATACATTAAAAAAAAAATAGGATCCCTTTTTTAGGAGCATATATACATGATTTATCTATACTTGTATATTTGTGATGTCATCACCCATGATTCATGGGGAACTATTATGGGTTGACTTAGCCCATGGTTTTGGTACCCATTATTTTGTAAAACCAATATGTCAGTTACCTATTGATGTAATTATATATATATATATATATATATATATATGGACATATAATAGGTAAATATATAGGAAGAAATGAGTTTGAGAAGGTGAATAGGGGGTGTCAATTTAAGTGTGAATTCAGGAGAGTTTTTTTAGTGTAGCTCCAAAAATTATTTTTACATTGTAATTGTGAGAAGACTAATCTCAGAGTGGATTATACTCTTGTTATCTTGTAATAAAATTTAATCAAGTGTTTCTCAGTGGATGTATCCCACATTGGGTGAACCACATTAAATCTTATCTTCTTTTTGTGAATTTTAATTTATGTTATTTGTGTATCTCTATTCATAGCTCTTGTTATTATGATTCTATGAAATTGTTCTACATTAATTTCAATTTTATTCCTAACACCATCAATAAAAAATAGCATAGTTAGACAACATAGCAATAAATTCAAAATTTGTACTTTTAATTTTAGAGACCTAGTGTTGAAACTTGATTACACCCATGACAAAGAAGGTAATTACACCAAAAAATTGGTGGGCTCCTAACCTAGTCAAAGACATCCTTGGACCCAACACCTATAGTGTTATCATAGGTTACTATAAATACCCATTAGAACATGATAATATTTGTATTATGTGATATTTATTAAAGATATGGAATATTCATATGGAATTAAGGCAATTAAAATCATTCTTAATTAATGTACATTCATTTAAACATGATTTATTAGCGAAGATCATACATCATTTTTATATTAAACATGCATATTTAAACAGAATAGGGAAAACTCATGTGCATAGAATAATAAAGAAAAAAATTCAATGGAACCATGATCTCTATATTATTGACTCACAAATTAGAACCATTCTTTATTTACAATATAAGTTATTATAGAGCTACAAGGAGGCTCTATCAATTCACATTCTTGATCTTTCACTTCCATCCTAATTGGGAATTTTCATCTTCTACAATATTTTGATATTCTATCACAAGTTTAATTACATATAAAATAGTATACATTATACACTTATCACTTATATAATATTTTACACTCTGTAGTATACTAACAACACTTTCCTAGACTTAAACAGTTGTCTCATCTTAAAAGAAAGTTGTAGGAAGTGTGCCAAAGTTTGGATTTGGTGGATATGCCTATGTGGAGCTAGTGGAGTTGGTAAAAAATCAGTGATTGTGGTTATCACTTGAAGATTTATTTACCATTTTTCACCTCATGTGCACTACTTAGTTGCCCTTTTGGGTTTTTGACTAAGTAGCATACCAATCTACACCCTTTTCATATTATCAATAGATTGGCATATCCAAGATTCTTCCCTTTATGGGTTTTTAACCTTATTAAAAATGCTCACAAATCTTATCACTTTCCCCAAATTTACAATCTTCAAAATTTTACATTCACAATAATTTAATGTGAAGGTGGAGAAATGAACTCTGAAGCTATAGTAAAATCATATTATGATGACTATATATATGATGAGACATTTATTTATGATGGTGGTGGTGTGGAATCTATAACTAGAGATGGTTGTGGTAGAGGTGATTTTTGTCTTTCGAGAGGTTTTCTTTTCCTTAAAATATTAAACAAGTTGAGTATGTGAGATGAACTATTGTTCATTGATGATGGAATATATTGTCAAGATTTGACAAATCCTACTTGAACTATTTCCAATCTATCAAGATGTATTTTACTATGATAAATAGTGTGCATAATAGATCTTTCTTATGCTTGATTATTTTTATGTCTTCATCATTTTATAGTTGTGATAATTAGTTTATGTTTTTTGTAACTTATAATGGATGTCCTACATTATTTTCCATCCTATCCACATATATTTGCATCTTTATGTAGGTGAATGTGCTTTTGAACATCACAATTTCCCAAGTGTGCATAATTTATATTACATTATCTCTTAGAGTAAGACATTATTTTATTGAAATGTCCATCTCATCCAGTTTATATGCTTGACTCTCTATTATTGATTTAGATTTGTTAGCCTTGGAGATGTTTAGCTTCATAACTTTCCATGCATCTTACAGTTGGATCTTCCAGTTGAGCATAATGTGAGAAATTTATATTTCTTGGTGCATCATAGAGTCAAAAACTTGTTTTATATTCTTTTATGATCTCAAAGATCACATCATATTCAATTCATAAGTGTTCACCTTGAGCTCAAAGTTGTTGTATCTTATGTGTGGAAACCTAATATTGTGTAAGATTTTTTAGCAGAGCCATAAACTACTTCTCTATGTCATCCATCTTCTAGGTTTAGGTTTAATTTATTTATGTTAATCCTTCATAATTTCAGTCCTTCAAATATACATCCCCATAGTATCCCTAAGGGACTAATCTATATCATCTAGGATTGGCACCATGGTCGTCTTCACAACTAACATTTTCATTAGTATGGGAAGTCACTACAAGAATTTAACCTTGATTATTTTTGACAAAAAATTCATGCATAGCTTTAATTGTAATATATCCTTGCAAAAAAAATTTAATGATGTATTTTTCAATTATGGTTTTCATACATTGGTTTATCTCATGTGTCCAATTGGTATCCAAGTTACATAGTTTTTCAAAATTTTCCTTAATCCAAACAAAGTGTTGTATTCCTCTAGGCTTGAAGCTATAATACTCAATCCTTGATAACCAAGAAACTAAAAATTTAGTCAAATCACACCATAAAATATCATAAATATCACCATAAATGTGTTCAACTATGATTTATTTCATAGAAACTCCAATTTGTCTAGCTTCTTCTACGAACTTTTATATTCTTTCATCCAACCAGTTTTCAATGTCTCTTTCACCAAGTAACCATATCAACATGTTTGAGTTTCCATGCTCACCACACCATTATTAGTAGAGATTCCTAGAAATACATATCAAAACATGCTAAATGATTATAGGTATAAATTACTTAGATGGAATTAAGGAAATTAGAATCATTTTTACTTAATGATCATTCAGTTAAACACGGTTTATTATCCAAGATCATACATCATTTTTATATTAAACATAGATTTAAATAAAATGGGGAAAACTTATCCACATAGAATAATACATAAAAAAATTAATGGTTCCATGATCTCTATATTATAGACTCATACTAATCAGAGCTATTCTTTCTTTACAATACAAATATTTATAGATTTATGATGAGCCTCTATCACTTCACATTCTTGACCTTTCACTTCCATCCCAAATGAGTATTTTCATCTTGTACAATATTTTTATACTCCATCACATGTTAATTACATATAGAATGTTATACATCACACACTTGTCATTTATACAAAACACTGTGATTTTACACTTTAGAATCTACTATCAAGATATAGATTGTATTATAACAAAGGATGTATTTTCAAGGAACCAACCAACACTCAATTATTGAAAAAGTATTTGTATTGACCTGTGTTATTCTTAATTTTATTTTATTTATGATTTTCCATTTCATGTACACATTACTTACATGTGTATAGATGGTTAGTATTTGTTGAGCTAAAATTTATTGTAGGTTCTACTTTGACTCTTTTCTATTTCAGTGTAGCCTTAATCTATCTACACACCTTTATGTTTTTCTCACATTAGTCTTAGTACCTATTCTTGGTCCTTAGATCTTCTATAATTATTACACCTTTTTGTTTTTAAATTTTTGAGTTATATTGTAACACCTATGGCATCAACTAGGCCCTCCTCACAAATGCCCATCCTCTTTTTCTTTCTTTCTAAAGTCATTTGCTTTATTTCATCAACTATTGTTTCATTTCTGATTCACTAGTTTCTCTTATCACTATATACACACTTTAGGATTTTTATATCATTAATATACTTTATATATTCATAGTAATTTCACCTCTAATATTTTCAATTTATTAGTTGTATAGTAAGACATGGGGAATCAACTAGGCCCTCCTTGCAAATGACCATATTGTAGCTACATAGATTAATTTTTCTCCCAACCTTAATTAGGTATCTTATTATAAATATAAGGCATTGGTTGAGAGTAGTGTTTTCCCTAATTTATATTCATCCATATTCTATTTTGGTAAAATATAGTAGTCTATCTTTATGTCTTCATCCATATTTTACCTTCTCTTATGATGATGTTTCATACTACCTATCATTGTACCATCTTCCCTTACACTTTTTTTGTGATCAGGGTAACCCAATTATTCTATGATCACTTTCATGACTTTATCTTTTTCATTTCCTCTTGGGCTCACCAAGGTTAGTTTTGACATTGCATTCTTTCCTAAGGTGCAAGTCTAGGAGTATTTAGGCACCATGGTCTTTAGTTTATTTTCTCTAATGACTTATTATAAGCTATCTTGGGATAGTCATCTTTATCACCCATTGTTAGTTTTTTCAAATTAGAATGGAAGAGGAAAATATAAAAATCCAAAAGACTTAAAAGCCATATCATAGTAAAATATAATGTTAAAAGGCAAATTATATATTAGAATTTGGATCACACCAAAAGACATGCTATTTTTATAAAATATCTTATTTTAGCTAAAGTTCAGAATCCATATTTAGCCTCATGATATATTAAAGGTCAATTTGGTTAAATTAGGCTAGGAGAATAGGGTAAGATGTCTCATTACATCATTATCTATCTCCTTAAATTATGTTACCACCTACTTTCTCATGCAAGTGCCCAATATTTGTAGCATACCTTTGGCTCTATAAGGGATCCTAATAAGCAGGGAACACATTATGGGAAGGTATAATCCTTCTATTTTTCATGAATTTTAGCCTTCATATGATTATATTTATACTTAAATAGTTATCCTAAGCTTATGTTTTTTAAGTAGGGTTCTATAGGACTATTGATGTTAAAAACTATTAGTTATGCCAACATGATTAAAGTGTCTTGTTTTTGGTAAATACCATGTGTTTCACCCTAGTGGTGCCCTATTTTAACTATCCACATTTTCCCCCTTGATAGGTATTTTTATTTATAAATATCCCCCATTTTCTTTCCTTCATATTCTCCCTCTCCTTCAAACATGGTAGCAATATGGTAGTTCTATATTTTTCATATTTAGAACATGAATTTACATCTTTGAATTGTTGTGAGATGTTGTATTGGTCATTTCCCTATCTCTATAGTATTTTTATTAGTTATGTTGAGGACCTTGAGTTTTCAATTCACTTTTTATAGGACATTCAGTTGCATTTTTCCCTTTCATGTCTTTTTATGTTTCGTCTTTCCGCAGGCCATTTTTGTTGATGATCAACAATCCCCTATTTTTAAAATGGGGACCCTCCTTTTATCAGTTTTTAAAATTCCCAAGATCCCAATAATATTAAATCATTTGACTACATGGAGAATTGATTTAATTCTTTTGCAATTTTCTAGTTAATCATTCATTTTTTAATAAGGATTGATACTTAGAAATATTCAAATTATTGCAAGTCTTCTTCAAGTTTTATTCAACAATGAATCATTGACCATTGATGGTTTAATGACATGCAAATAGGATTTTTCTAAGGAAGCATGACCTAGATCTCTAATTTACATAAACAAATTAAGCTTCACTAGGTTTTATTTGATTAACTTTATGTTGTGTTTAAGGTATTTGCTTGTAAACTTTTGCTTTAAAACTTGTTTAAATTTGATTAAAATGGGATATGATGTATTCAAGAAGATAACTTAGTTTCTCACTTGACCTCATATGACATAAAATTAAATATGTAGCCTATGACACCTCACAGGATGTCAAATTTTAGATTGTAGCCTAAGAAGGATAGATGTCCACCTTGTCAGGTCTCATAATGCCTTAAGGATTCATCACATCCCACACAAGACACTTTGAGAAAATATACCAACTCTATGAGCTAGGTGGCATCATCTGGAGAGCTCATGAGAAGCTATCCATTATAATTCAAATCTTGGGGCTACATGTCAAAATCTTAGCTCCCATGAGTGATCCCATCTAATCTAAATCACCACATGTCTCCCACACATCCCACATTAGTGTAGAATCCCATGAAATGATACTATATATCTCAAACCATGACCAACCAGACTTGAGCATCCATTTGAGGTGATACATGCCCCTCTTGGATTCGTTTGACATCACCACATATCTTCACTATGTTGCATCCATCCAAAGCCCATAAGATCTCACAAGGCAGACATGCAGTTGGACTCAAGCCATCCAATCAAGGTTTAATGATATACAACTATTTTATATGCCTTATAAGAATGAAAATTGGTAGAAGAATAGATAAAATCCTATAATAATGATGCATGTCTCATTTGGTACTATGTGATGATGTCACATGTCATTCATGCATTGTTTCTATCTAAGATCCATGAGACTACTTCTGAGAGGGACATGTGTCTCCACCTAAGTCATCTAATTAGCACCAAGTTTCCAATAGTTATATAAAATACTTCTAAAGGAGACACCTATAAATCAAATTTTTGATTACCTATGAGAGAAACAACTAGAAAATAAATCCATGATTACCTATGAGGGTGACATGTGGCACTCCCATCACCAATCAAATTTAAAAATCACCACCCAAGATCTTGCTATAAATTAAAAGACACCACATGGAGAGATGTAGATGATTCATCGCATAAAGTTACATTCAAAGAGTCTTCAAGGCAATTAAAAGGTGTCATGTGTCTGAGTTTTGAGCCAACTAGGTAGCTTAGTCATATTCAAGCCTCGTAAGTACCTAACTAGATTTGAGGTAGCAGCCACATGTCAAAAAGTGGTAATATTTAGATTTAAATCTAAAATTAATGGAAAATCAAATTCAAATTAAAGCTAAATTAAAGTATGGTGTAATTAATTACTAAAATAAATAGTTTAAAGATTGTTTCAAATATATGCAAAGTTGACAAGCTTGTCATTAATACGGCATGAACCATGATTACCATCAACATTGAATTAATTAGAGAAATATTTCAAAAGGATACACAATCAAGGCTATTTCTATTTAAATTTCAAATATATACATATTTTTTTATTCTACTATATGCACTCTCATAATTTGATAAAGCTCAAACCTTTTATAAATTACACTCCTAACCACCATTTATCAGAGCTTAAAAGTTGCATAAGGATACAAAATATGTTGATTACTACCTAGATTGTTACAAAAGATGGAACAAATAGGTCCTTCTACTCTAGGTAAGAGTAGTTTATCTAGGAATGATGAATTTATATTCTAGAATGACACTTCAATCATCTTTAAAGACATTGAATTCATTCATAAGGTCATAGCATCTAGTGACCTACATTACAGTACCATATATTTTAATGTAAAAGAAACTAGATTTATTGATGAGGATGAAACCATGCCCCATATAATAAAACTAGCTTTGGATATCCTTACCATCAATTCAATTGGTCTCCATAAGGTCATAGCTAAGCTAGAGGTCATCCCATGTGCTAACCTAGTTTATGGTATTTTTGGGAGGTCAAATTGTGAATATGAACTGCTTAAGTTAATATTTTAATTGCTCCTTATTGATTTCATAGCAAGACTAAGATTAAAGAAATATTATGACCTTCCCTTACCATAATAGAGTATAATTTGGTTATCATCGATAATTGGTACTAAGTGCACTTCTTGGAGAAGGTCTTCACTTCATGGGTGACTAACCTAATGGGAGTTGTTCTCATGGATGATCAAATAAATCTACCTATCTAAAAATTTAGATAAAGAGTCAGAATTGGCCTAACCCTCTTAAATAGAATATTTGGTAATCCACACATTACCTATGTGTATATAAGGGATATTCTATTACTACAAATCATCCTAGAAGACCAGCAAATTCCCCCACTTGGGGAAATTATCAACAATAATTTGGTGTATGTAATTTAGGACACTTACAATAATGGTTCCCCATTTTTTATGATGAGCTACTTATTGGATGCAATTTTTGCAACTGCTCAACTAGGTTAGAATTCATGGTCTCTTGAATATCAAGATGTTGTGCCTTATCTCTTCTCTATAATGCATATTCATAGATTCAGGCACAATATTAGAGTGATCATAGAAGAGTTCTACCTATTACTTTATAAGTCAATCATTGAATGTGAGATGTAGAGGGTCCCCCCTAAAGTCTGGAAAACCTTGAGAGATATGGGTAGCTATTGGTTATACCTGAACTATACAATCATCAAAATAAGAGTGATGGTGGCCCCTCTTAGATTATTGAGGTTTGTGCCAATGAAGCTAGCTAAAGAATAAATAGCCTATCAACTTCTGCATGGATTTGATGGAGTCTTCAAGAATAAGAATAAGATGTCCTCCATAAGGTTACTTAAAAACTAGGGAGGACTAGGAACACCAAGTGGCATGATATTATTATAGATGATAGGCATAAGGATTTATACCTATTGTTTGAAGATGACTTTATACCATGGGATCCCAATATTTTTATTTCCAAGCATTTACAAAATGCTCTACTCATTAATCTAAGAGGTGAAAAATATAATTTATGGTAGAGTCTAGTCATACCATTCTAAAGGGTAGATAACAAAAGCTCAAAGGTTATATTTATAGAAGAAAGGGCCTTTAGAGAGAGAATTTGGTGCTCAAAGAGGAATCAAATAGCTCATCTCCATTTGAACCATAGTTAAAAATGATTTTGCAAATTATGCTCATTCAAACCTTTTGATTGATCTGGGTCACTTTAAGTGGTTGCACAATTACATTATTCCCTCATTGATGTTCCTTGATGGTTGCAATGATGGGATTAAATTATTATGAGTTGGGTCCTGGCATCAATGCACTTATAATCATCGAATCAATCTATTAGAGCTTTGTCTTGGTGCTAACTACTCTTTACTATTTTATCATGGTGTACAAAATAGGAGAGAGGGGTCATTTTCATGCAGTTAGTCCTAGATATGGAACCGTTAGGGTCTATGTGTATGCCTTTATGGTATCATTTGAAATGATAGTTCTTATTAAAATTAGATCATTCTTGAACTCATCCCCATGTTCAAAGGTCCACTATAGATGAAAAAATAATATCAGACTCTTGGTTTTCCTATTAGGTCCAAATAGACCCATTTTTGTCTTCAATCATCCATAAAAACTGAGAAATCATCATGTATATAGGTCTTTCTTCTAACAATGACAAACACAGTCATAGAATGAACCTTGCATGACACAAACCCTCAAGATAAAGGTCCTTATTAATATTTAATTTCATCCTCTTATGTTCTTGATCACCTTAGATGCATCATTATGTCTTTTCCTTGGAATTAAATCAAGCTCTAATGGAGGAATGATGACCCTATAGGACCTATTTACTTTGGTCAAAAACCACTCCTTTAGTTTAACCTTTCCTATCAAAAACTAACTTGAACTAATCAAATTATGCCTAATTATTTCTATTTTCATTGGTCCCACATATCCTTACCCATTATATCTTGACCCTTTGACCCATATTTCACCATTGATCTTGATTAGTATGATCAAATGAGAAACAACGATCTTCTATCAGCTTAAACATACTCATGTCACTTATTAATCACATGTTGATCTTAGGATCTTGTTGTCAATATGTATGTTTCTATGTTTGTGCCACGTGATGTCCTATAGATATCCTTGACCTTTTGACTCATCTCACATCATTGGATCAAGATGTATGATGAAATATGGACCATTGGATTTGTTGGGACCCACTATTTGAAATCTAATGGCTACTTCCCAAGATCAAAATTAACATTTGCATGCTCATCATTTGACATCTATGTGACTATCATTAAATTTTGTGTGACCATAAAATTTAAGCCATAGTGGATTTTTATTATGTCTTAAGTCTGACATCTTCATGACCATCAAATACATCTATGTGATAGTCAATGACATTCGTGTGACTGTCACTTTTTGGACTCAAATGGTTTTTTGTCATAGCTTGATTTTGACATCTACGTAAATGTCTCTCATTTTTTGACCAAATTTGAAGGCTCAGATTTGGAAGTGAAAAGGTCACGGAGGCACCAAATTTTCAAGAGATGCTCTTTATACTAAAAGGATTGTGCCTACTTGATCCACTAGTTCTGGGAGATTTCTAAGTGTGTTTATAAATTACACAAATAAGTTATCTAGTCTAATTCTTCATGATGTCTATTCACCCATCACTATTCATTTGAACCTAAATGGATATTTGTCAAGGTTTGAATTCGACACTTGCATGCATATATTCTTATGTGTGACCAACTTTGATGATGTAGATCTTGAGCTAAAAAGCTTACACAAGCACGAAATTTGTAGAGCAAGATATTGGGATGAAAAACTTGATGGAATTGTAAAATTATAGCTTGCATAGATTCCTAAGTGAAGATAATAAATGCTTAAAAAATTGGTCTACTTATTTCCATGTGATGTGTAGGACAGCCTAGCTCCTTAGACTTGTCAAGCTAAACTTTGAAGGATTAGATCTTGAGATATAAGACTCATTGAGATATGAATATTGTAGAGAATGATATTGTCACTAAGGAAATTTATCTCATGTGGTTTGATGGTCATGCAATGATTTTTGAGGATATTTATAAAATACCCAAGTGAAATAGTCTAGACTAGTTCTTCATGATGTCCTAATGATGGTCTTGCTTCACAAAGATTTTTCTTGAACTTTTGTAGCTTTGAATGATTTTTTGAGGCCTATACAAACCCTTTCCATGATCCTAACTTGTATTGATCACCATGAAGGCCTACCACTTACATATATGACTCTAAAATGACCCCTAAGACATCAAATGGCATAAGGACTAAGCTAGATTATGACCAAAGCTAGAATGACATATGAAATTACATCAAATAAATAAAAACATACCCCATGAAATTATTTTAAAAATCCTTATACAAGGTTTTGACTATAGGGGGTTGACTCATGTTGGCCTTGTAGTAAAAATGGTCAACATTCTTGGTGATTTCCCAAGGGTGTCATGTTTGTTATGCCATGACCAGTTGCCTAATCCTATCCATTAGGCTATAGAGTCACGTGTATAGCAAGTTTAACATATAAACTTCCCTCTTAACACAACAAACAATATTAAAAATAATAACAAAACATAAAATAAAAACACACATGTGCTTCATGAGCACTTATTGAACACAACACAACAAGAAAGAAAACACACACATAACCTAATATTTACAAAATAGACCTTCAATTCTCAATATCAGGGTTTCAAATGTATCCCATTCATAGGGATAGGTAACTCTTCTCCATTCATCTTTGCTAAATTAAAAGAGTTGATTTTCTTTCACTCGATGATGGCATATGGTCCACTCCATAGGATATCAAATTTGACATGTCTCCCTAGTTTTGCTCTATCTTCATCCCATTTCAATACTATGTCACCTTCTTGAAACGATATTAGAGTTGCTTTCTTTTCAAAAGACCTCTTCACTAGTACTTGGTGATGCTCTATAGCTTGATGAGATTTATCTATAGTCTCTTTCATCCACATTAATTCTATCAATGTCACCTCCATTGGGGTATTCTCAAGCATCTCTAGTTGATGTGCTAACTCTTAGGCAGCCAGGTCTTGAGAGATAGACAACCTAGCTTCCCTTCCATAGACAAGCACAAAATGACAGTTACCTCTTGGGAGTTATCCTATTAGCCCATAAGTTTGTCTTCAATTTGGTGTGCCAAGCTCTTTGGTTATGATCCAAGGTTATCTTAATGACTCTAATTAGATTCTTGTTAGTAGATTCAACCAACCCATTACCTAGAGGGTAATAGTTAGATGAAGTTCTCAAGAATATGTCATTACTATTTGCCCAGTTAGTTGTCTTAGTAATCCATAAAAGTAAGAGCATTATTTGAAATAATAATAATAGTACCAAACCTTATTATAATACTTTCATAGAAATCCAAGATAGCATTCTCATTATCTTCTTTCAATTCTACTACCTCAATCCATCTTGTAAAATATTCAGTTGATGTGAGTATCCATTTATGACCAGTACTTGATGGGGGGATTATCATGCCAATGAAATCAAGACCCCATTACATGAAAGGTTGATTAACTTGGATAGGCTTCAAAGGAAGAGATGCAAGCTTTTATTTTCCTATAAATAAAGCACATTATACATACCTTCTCACCCAAGCATAGCCTACCTTTGAAGAGGCTAGGCCAATAATAGCCTACCCTCATGATCTTGGTAGCTATGGTTCTTGGAGAGAAATGACCTCCTGCTGTCCCATCATGGAACTTCTCAAGCAACACTCCAAACTGATCATTAACAATGCATCTTAATAGCCCACCATTGATTTCCCTCCTAAAAATCACACCATCCACAATACAAAATGGAATAGATTGAAATATAAAATATATCCTTTGTGATCTACTCATATTATTAGGATACTCACCATTTTGAAGAAATATGATCACATCCTATGTCTAACTTTATGGAGGCAATGAACCAACTGATTGGGAACAATCATGATTGACTAGAGCTTCTTCCTTTGACTCATGAAGATTTGAAGCTAGATGTTTACAAAGGTCACCTTGATATCAATATTATATTTCATTACTTTAGTGATCCACCTTGCCCTCTTTTTACTAAGATCTTTGCTCAAGAGAAATTATTTGATACAAGGATGAGAAACCATAACATGAATATTATTATTTTAAACCATATGCATGAACTTATTTAGTCCCCTTACAATAGCAAGGACTTGTTTCTATACAAAGGTGTACTTGACTTCATAATCTTCTAAACCTTGACTAAATAATGTGATTGGCTACTCCACACCCTCATAATTATTTTACATTAGCATGGTTGATATAGTATCAAGGTTAGAAACTTAATATAACATGAAGTCTTTAGTAAAATTAGGATTCACAAGAGTCAAAGCTTATGTAATTGCTTTATTTATGGCTTCAAAATTCCTCTTACCCTCTTTGGTCTAAGAAAAGATTTGGTTTTTCCTGAGCATAGCTGTGATAGGTTTCACCAAATATGCAAAACTAGGTATGAACCTACTTAAAAAAATTATCTTGACTAAGAAACTCTGAAGACATTTATTATTCAAGGACAATGATAAGCCTATAATATCCTCTATTATTTTAGTATCAATAGTCAAACCATCCCTAGAAATAATATGTCCTAAGAGATTACCTTCATGAACAACAAAGATACACTTCTTTGGATTAAGAGATACTCCATATTTCTTACATATTTCAAACACTTGTCTCAAGTATTTCATGTGTTCATTGGAATCTTTAGAATACATTTTTATATCATCTAGATAAACCAATAGCATCTCATTGATCATAACTTTGAAATCCATGTCCATTGCTCTTTAAAATATGGCACCAGCATTAGATAGACCAAAGGGAATCTTCTTATAAGAAAAATTCTTCCATTTAGTAGTGAAGGCTATCTTAAACTGATCATTCTCATTGACTAAAATCTGATCATAGCCTAAATATCCATCTAGAAGAGAAAAATGTTGAGAACCTAAAACCATTTGCAAAATTTGCTCCATTGAGGGTAGAGAACAGTAATCTTTGAGTGACAGTCTATTAATATCTCTAAAGTCTACAAAAAGTATTATCTCCCCATTATTATTTCTAATAAGCACAAGGTTAGCTACCCATATTTAATTCTTGATGGGAAAGATTATCTTAGATTCAAGGAGTTTGGTAAGCTCTAACCTCATGAGTTGCTCAACCTTGGGGTTGATGGGTCTTTTATTTTATCTAACTGATTTAACTCTAGGTTTCAACTCAATGGTATGGTGTGATAGACTAGGATCAAATAATTTGAGTTCCTTATATTCCTAAGTAAAGATATCATGAAACTCTCTACACAACTCAATGAATGCTTGTTTCTCTAATGTAGAACATACCTTGCCTAGTTTGAGGAGTTTGTCCTTGAAGATCAAGACTCTTTCATAATTTTCCTCTTTTGTAGACATACTCACTTTCTCCTTATTCTTTTGATCATTCTCATTGAAGATAATTTCTAAGGTCACCAAACCCTTAGGTATCTTATTAGTTCTAAGTTTCACAATCTGATCACCCAATTATTCTTAGAGCCTCCTTTGATTCCTTAAAGAAAACTCAGCCTCATTTTGTAAGAAGCATGCAATGTGTTTGTCACTATAAAACACTTGCCAAGACACTTCATTATAAAGTATATAATGTGTAATAATGATCTTAATATGAGACTATTTTCCTCTTATTTTATGGTAATTGGAGTATCAAATTTAGCTCCTATGGTAGCTAGTCTATTAGCATGACTATTTTGTTCCCTTGGGACTAATTACATATTAAATAAATTAAAGTCTTCAAGAAAATGTCATAACCTATAATATATGACTTAATAAAATGGTTCTTGGTAGCAACCACATCCCTCACCTTATGTATAATCAATTCATTGTCTCCATATGCTTTCAAGTTATTGATTCCTTTACTCCTTACCCATTGAAGACCATGAATTAAACCTTCATACTCAGCCACATTGCAAGTACAACAAAAATGAAATCTATATGAAACATAAAACTATTTTTTATATGGGAAGACCAACATAACACAAGATCCTACACCAAATTTACTTCTTGAACCTTCAAAAAACATCTTCCATGTATCATCATCTTCACCCTCTTCCTTGGTAAGTAGAGGTGTTGATACTCCTTCTTCATGTATATAATACACATCTAAACCAATTCCTTCCATAAAATCATAGGGATCATGCTCATAAGTATAAGTACCATATTAATCAAGAAACAAATCTAAAATACCCTAAATCCTAAAAGAAGTGTCATCATCTACAATAGAGTCCTTTTCTTCATGAGCCACACAATTCATATTGGAACTTGTCTCAATGTAAGGCTCAATATGAAACCTTATAAGGGGTTGTGTCTTAATTTTCACCTTTTCCTTGTACCTTGTTTTAAAGGGAAAGAAATAATAGTTAGTTGGGAGATAGCCACCTATATTAGCTATGAAGTCCATTGATAGGCATATTGCAAAGTGGGCTGGGAGATCAACCACAATTATGTCTTGCAGGAAAACCTTCAATCCTTTTATCAAGCCTATTGTCTTAGTAGGTGTACCATTTAATTAAAGGAACACTTTTCTATGTGGCTCATATTTTAGGCCTAAATTATTAGCTATAACTTTTGGCATGATAGAAGCAGAAGCTCCACTATCAACTATGTGATTATGTAACAGCTTGTCACCTATAATGAGGGTGAGGTAAAACGGTGGAGGCTTCTCAGCTCTAGTGGATGGTTCAAAAATAGTATTAGGATAATTTTTAAGAGAAAAATTACCATAAATTTTATTTTATGGTGAGATACTAGTAGTGATAGTAGATAAATGCTTTTTTAGGAGTTCCTTTTGACCAGGCATATGAAAAACCTTCCAAAGAGAAATGGATCTTTTAGTGTTCTTCAAATAATCTAAAATGTTTAAAGAATCCATACATAATTTATCTTGGGATCTTGTAGGTATATAATTACTTTTAACTTGAGGAATAGGAGTAAACCTTACCATTTTTTGACTTGATGGAGATGTAGAAGTTTTTGGAACTGTCACACTTGTAGGTATGTCTTGTTGCTTTACAAGAGGATTGGATGAGCCTATGGGCATAGTACCACCACATCATAGATACTTCCTCTTGGCCATTATATTATCTATGATAGAGGCTCTTTGATTTATTATAAAAGCGTCTTCAACCAAAAAATTGGTGAATATTTCTATCAATCCTCGTTAACTTGCATCATCACCTCATCCTTATTTGATAGGAGGGGAGTAACTCCTCGTTAAGCCACCAGATCTTTCTCTCCATTCTCTTTGACATTCATGAATTGGTATTTCTACTAATCTTCTCCCTACACCAAATTAATATGAACTATTACCATCTCCCTTACATTGGTGGTAGAGTTAGGACTGTATACATTGGTAGGCCTATTAGGATTAGGCTGCCATTAGCCTCTTCCTCTTCCATATTGTTGAACATATTGTTGCTGATAGGGGTATTAATTTTGATGGAAACCTTACTTCATATTTCTCTTCCAAACTTGGATTCCAACCATTGAATATATGCATATTTATCCATGGTATTATCTACCTTCTTAGGAGTAACCTTGGGCTTGGTATTTGCATTAGTAATTTGAGCCACTTCTAGAGTACTAGTAGCATCATGAGACAAAGGAGGCATAAACACTTTAGGTGGAAATATTATAGATTATATGAGATTATTTTCAACTTTGATATCAAGCTCATATGCTTCAGGAAGGTTGAAACCACCCATAGATTGAAGCATGACAAAAAAATTAGTCTCAATGGCTTTCAAGTAAGCAGGGAACACAAAGATAGCAGGTGGTCTCATGGGAGGAGGAAATCTATGATAAGTCTTGTAAAACCTTTCATTTAAGTCATGCATTATTTCTTTGGACATCCTTTTTATCACATTGAGATGATATATGAGAAAGGCATGATCACTTTCATTTCCAAATTTGGAAGTCAACAACACTCAAAACTCCTCCCATGTTGTGATGCATCTAGATTTTAGAGTCACATACCAATCAAGATCCTTCCCTTTAAGGGACATGGTAAGGATTAAAATGGTAACATTCTCTCAAATAATGTTATGGGAACTATAAAATTTAGAAACCTCTCTAATGTTCTCACCAAGTGTGACATGACTCTCACCATTAAATGTGGGTACACCTTTCATGGCATTAGGAAGAATGACATCATATAATTGAATTTGAATTTAATTTTTAGTATTGAAGGCAGGGAAAACATGATATATATCCATGTATTCTTATTCAATATCTTTAATATCTTTATCCTCTTTAACCTCTTCCTCTCTATAAAAATCTACTTATTCTTCAAAGGGAAAATTAGGCTATGGATACTAAACCTTAAGAGGAATTTTAAAATGAATGGGTGAGTTAATGGGATTGAATGTTATAGCAGAGGATGACCTAGTGATAACCATGAATTATGAGGGAACATTTATAAAAAAATTATGGCCTTGAACCATATTTACCTTGAAGGAGTTGCCAAATGCTGAGTAGCATACCAATTTGTATTTGATTTTTGTAAAGACCAACATTCACCTTGACAAGTTATCTTGAAGATAATATGTCCTACTAGGCATGCCAAAACTATTGTCACCAAATTTTTCACCCTAGAATAATATTTTCAATCTTATTCTAGATTTGGGAAACATGGGAACATTTTTAAGTATTTGGGTGTACCTATATTAGAAATGAGCCTCTAGATTTAAAGGCTAGCTCCCTAAATGTATCTTTAAATGATTTTATCTATGTTAACTGATTAATTATAGGGAGAAGAGTTAGAAAATACATGAATTAAACTACTCTAAAGGAGGTGACTTACCAAATGTTCAAAGATCCACTCTCAAGATTGAAATCATTAGCACACTAATAGACTATCAATGAAACTAATGCAGTGTCTATAATGGTTTCCAAGCAATAATGTTTCACCTAGAGGTTAAATTGATGGACTTAAGCTGAAGGGAAATAAGGTTAAGGCTTGATTGAAAGAACTAATAGTCAATAATCCACTCTATACCTGAGACATCAATATGAAGACATGTTAGATGATCTATAATAAATGTTTATTAACACTTAGGTTGAACTTGGACCTATAAAGGGTAGATGAAAACCACTTTTGCATATCAAACAAACATAAAACACTAAGCATAGATTAGTAAAAAACTACAAAATTCTATATTCATTACTCTAAGAGGTGCATAATATAATTTTTGGTAGACTAGTCATACCAGCCTGAGGGATAGATAACATAACTCAAAGGCTATATGTATATAAGAAAGGGCCTTTAGAAAGAGAGACTTTGGAACTTAAAGAGGAATCAAAGAGATAAACTCCATTTGAACATAGTTACAACTACTTTTACAAATTATGCTCATTCAAACCTTTTGATTGATCTGGGTCACTTCAAGTGGTTGCCATTGATGCTCCCTAATAGCTGCAATGATGGGATAAAGTTATTCTGAGCTAGGTCTTAGAATCAATTCATTTATAACCATCGAATCAATCTATTAGAGCTTTATCCTAGTGATAAATGCTCTTCACTAGTTCATCATGGTATGGAAAAGAGGAGAGAAGGGTCCTTTTCATACAGTTGGTCCTGGAGATGGAACTATTGGGATTTGCATGTATGCCTTGATTACATCCTTTGAAATGCTAGCTCTTATTCAAGTTGGATCATGCTCAAACTCATTCCCATGTTCATAGGTCCACCATAGATGGAAAACAAATCTTAGACTATTGGTTTTCCTATTAGGTCCAAATAAACCCATTTTTTGCCTTCGATCGTCCATAGAATTTGAAAACTCATCATGTATATAGGTCTTTCTTATAATAATGGAAAACATAATCATAGAATGAACACTACATGACACAAACCCTCAAGCCAAAGGTCTATATTAAGATTTAATGAAATCCTTTTATGTTATTGATCACCTTGGCTGCATCATTGTGTCTTTTCCTTGGTGTTTGATTGAGCTCTAATGGAGGAATGATGACCCTGTAGGACCTATTTGTTTTGGTCAAAAATCACTCCTTTGGTTTGACCTTAACTATCAAAAACTAACTCAAACCAATTAAATTGTGTCTAGATATCTCTATTTTCATTGGTCCCATAGATCCTTGTTAAATCTTGACCCTTTGACCCATCTTGTATCATTGATCTTGATCAATAAGATTGAGTGAGAGCCATCAATATTTTGTCAACTTGAACATACTGATGCCACTTATCAATAATGCATTGATCTCAAGATCTTATTATCATTCTATCTACATCTATGCTTGTGCCATGTGGTGGCTTCTCGATATCCTTAACCTTTTGACTCATCTCACACCATTAGATCAAGATGTATGATACAATGAAGACCATTGGATTTGTTAAGACCCGCTATTTGAAATCCAATGACTACTTCTTGAGTTCAAAATTGACATTTACACACCCATCATTTAATATCTCCATGACTATCATTGATGTTTGTGCAATCATCAAATTTAAGACATAATATATTTTTTATATGTCTTAAGTTTGACATCTACATGATCATCAAATATGTCCACATGATCATTAATGATGTTCTCATGATTGTCACTTTTTGGACTCAAATGGTTTTTTGTCATATCTTGATTTTGATGTCTGTACAAATGCATCCCATTTTTTTTCCAAATTTTAAGGATCATATCTAAAGTGAAATGGTCATTGAGGCACCAAATTTTTAAGAAATGATATTAATACTAAAAGGATTGTGCCCACTTGATCTGCTAGTTTTGGGAGCTTTCAAAGTGTGTTTATAAATTACACAAATAAGCTATCTAGTCTAGTTCTTCATGATGTATGCATGCCCTTCACTGGTCATTTAAACCTAAATATTTATTTACCAAGGCTTGAATTTGATAATTACATGAATGTCTTGCTCTATGTGAGCAACTTTGAGGACATAGATCTTGAGCTAAAAAGATTGAATGAGCATGAAATTTATAGTGCAAGATCTTGGCATGAAGAAATCCATGTCATTATCACATTTTGGCTCGTGTGGATTCTTTAATGAAGCTAATAAATGCCCAAACAAATTGGTATGCTTATTTATATGTGATGTGTAGGATGGCCTAGCTCCTTAGACTCAACAAGCTAAACTTTGAAGGCTTAGATCTTGAGATAGAAGATTTATCAAGATATAAAACTTGCATAGAATGATCTTAGTACTAAGGACATTGATCATGCATGTTTTGATGGTCATGAAAAGCTTTCGAAGCATATTTCTAAAATTCCCAATAAAGTTGGTCCAATCTAGTTCTTCATGATGTCCTGATGATGGTCTAGCTTCACAAAGATTTTTCTCAAACTTTTATAGCTCTAAATGATTTTTTGAGGCTTGTGCAGACCCTTTCCATGATGTTGACTTGCATTGACCACCATGAAGGCCTACCACTTGTATATATGACTCTAAAATGACCCCTAAGACACCAAATGGCACAAGGATTAAGCTATATTATGACCAAAGCTAGAATGGCATATGAAATGACATCAAATGAACAACAACATACCCTATTCCATTATAAAAAATCCCCTATACAAGATTATAACTATAGGGGGTTGACCCATTTTAGCCTGGTGGTAAAAATGGTCAACATTAACCAAGGAGAAAAGAAATAAGGACTTACACAGTCCAAAAACAACTAAAAAATAGCCCTAAAATATCCATTAAACAACATAAGCACTAATATAAATCTAAACTTCTAGACATATCTTCTTATCATTCCTTCATCTTTTTGAGATTCATTTCAATCTACATCAACAAGTTCTTATGATCAACTATGTATTGAGAACCAATATTCTATCCCTACTTACCCTTCCCTTTATCTATATAACTAGTTTTAAAAATTTCTTTGAGATGTGCCCAAAGGTTTTCAATGTTATGGATTCCTTCATACATTACTACTTTACTATAATTAACTAAAACCTAATATTATTACATAAGTTTTCATTAGTATGTTTCAACAACTCCACTCTAAAAGTTAGTCCCTGAATATGGTTATCTTCCTCCCTAATAGCCAATGTTTGTATCAACCTTACATTTTCCTATTGTAGCATATTCACCTTGCCCATTAGCTAAGTAACCTCATGCATAAACCACCTCATGATGGATTTATATAGGTTAATTTCATATATAATTTTTTCTAAGCTCTCCTTGCCTTTGAGCAAAGAAATTAAGTTATTGAAGGCCATGTTTTGATCCTTCTAGTTTAGGGAAGTCTTCCCTTTCTTTGAGAGGGTATATGTTGTCTCCCTAATTCCAATCTACTTCTCTACTACATTCAGTTCCTATTATGGTTTACTTCCCTACTCCACATGTTTTTGATACTCTTTCATCTCCTCACTATCCTTTTCCAAATTAATGATAGTCTCATCACCCTTATTGTTATGAAAATCTTGTGGACCTTTGTTCCCCTATTTCCCTTGTTTCCCTTTTTTGGGCCCTAGAGTTTTCAAAGCACTTATAAGACTTTTCTTAATATTGTCTTGGTATTTTTTATTCTTTTCAATCTCCTTGATACTAACATTCCTTACATAATTTTTCTTACTCCCTAAGACCTTTCTCAATCTCCCTAGATACTTTATCCACACTTTTATAATCTTTCTAATATCTATAGGCCCCTCCTCAGGCTTCTCTTTTTGGTTCTAAGAGATATCAAGAATGATTTTGTGTATGTCTTTGAAGTAATTAAAAATAAGGTAAATTATTACCTTGTGCCTAGGAGTGGAGTAATTTCCATGGTTGAATTTTAGAATATACCCCTCCATAGATTTCAGGATAAAGAAAGGGAGACTAAAAGGCACTCCATGTCTAAAATATTTTAGAATTCTAAATAAACACCATATCAAAACATTATATCTACCTTCTAAAGTAACGGATTACATTAAATGAAAATCTACCTCTATGAATGGTTTGGGTAGGGGTTCCCTACTAAATCCATTATGCAGCTACTCCAATTACTCACTTTTTTCTAGAAAAGCATCTTTATTAGGTTCAAAATCTTTTAGTGTATAATATCTCTTAGTCTCCTCAATCACCAGACCAATCATATGGGAGATAAGTTCCTCTTTATTTACTAAAGTGACTCTATTGATGGTCATCGATATGTCCTCCCAAGCCTTTGTGAATAGGACAGATAAATGTCTATCTAAACCTTCTATTTTTTTCATAAAACCCATGAATCCACTGATCTACAGATCAATGCAAACTCTTTCATTTTTTCTTACTTTTGGTTGAAGTTTTAGTTTAATTCTATTTAGTAGAGCCATTTTATTTCTCTCACCTCTACTCCAACTAACTCTATTATCTTTATTCTCCTAGGTGAAATAGAAAGAGCTATAGCTACAAGTTGTGTTTTTATTATCTACGAGTTGTTTTAGATATTATAAAGGATTATCCTTTGAACCCCTAAGATTCACATCAAAAAACTTAAGTCCCTAACTCACCTTAGAAATAAACAAGTTGCCTCTAGGCATTAGAGGGTACACCCATATGCATAAGATTAATAACATTGTTATTTCCTTCATTATTAACCTTTAAAATCAACTCCCTAGTGAGATCCTCATGGCCTGTCCAAGTTTGAAAACCCACATTATTGACTCCCATATATGCAAACTAGCCAACAATCACATTCCCCTCCCTATGGTATGTTGAATTCTCACCTTCTGGAATGAGTTCAAAATGTCTTTAGCTTCATCTATAACATGATTGATAGACCAAATTATATAATTTTTCCCAAATAAATAATTCAAAATATTTAGAGATTATCCATCTACCAATAAGTTTTGAACATTTATTTATTTTACCAATTTGATCCCCCATAATGAAGTCAAAGCTTCTGCCTAATGATTCAATCTCAACCGCATATATCCTACATAAGTAGAAATCAAATTACCCTCATGATCTTTGATAATTCCACCTCCCCCCACTATCCTTAAGTTTATTTTTGAATATCCATCAAAATTTAGCTTGATTCACCCCTCGAGAAGAGGTTTCCACTTCATTCTTTTCCTAATTTCATCCTTAAGGTCTAGTTTCCCTAACTTTGAGGAGTCTATTTGCCAATTCATAGCTGGTATTTATTAAAAAGGGAGAATATTTTTACCTTTTTTGAATAGACATGTAATTCTCTTTGATTAAATTAAATATTCTTTCTAAGGTTACCTTACTTTTGTAACTATTTCCCCTAAAAATTCTATTATTCCTCGATCCCCAAATTCCCCATATAATGTGAGGTAGAGTCAAGTTTCATATCTTCTTGAGATTAATATTTTGGAAAGGACATCTCTAAGACTTCCAAAATTACATTAGGGAGCCTATTTATACCCACAAAATGTTAAATTTTTTCAAATAAATAACGCCAAATTCTCTTAGTGAAATAGCAACCGAATAATAGATAAAAAACTAATCCATTCTCCTCTTCACACAGAACACATATATTGATAATAATGCATCCTCTTTTCCTAATATTATCAATTGTTAGGATATTATTTTGAATAGAAACCCATAAAAAAAAACTAATTTTAGGAGTAAGCTATTTATCCTACACTCCTTCCTAGCTTACCATAGATTTTTGTTCTTCAAAAATTAAATCATACCCTAATTTTACTTTATACTAGCCATTAAATGAGTTAATCCAAACTAGTTGGTATTCCCTATCTACCCTTGGGATGTGGAAATTTTGCAACACATTATTCAATTTTTCTATTTTCAAAATGTCTTCTTAGTTTAGGTCATCTAGGCTCATATTTTTCTAGCTTTTAATGCCATATATTACATGCCAATAATCAGTAACCTTGTCACCATATTTTTATCTCAAATTTTCTTGAAGGTGTATACTTATGTCCCTCTGAAATGGCATCAACTATGATCTCTAGTTATCTTTTCAAAAGTTGATTCATTTTTTATCTCCTATTTCCCATTTCAAACCTCTATTGATTAACTCCTTGTTTTCTATTAAAATTTTCCAAATGTGTGAACCCCTCATAAATTAGTCCCCAACCAGAATGGAGATTGAGTCTCTCCCTTCAATATATTTAAAATAAAATATCTTACCCTAAAATTATTTTATGGATATTAATCTCCAAACAAACTTAGATATGAGTTCTTTATTAATTAGCTACAGGTTTCTAATACCAAGTCTATCATATCTTTATTTGTTACAAACTTTAGTCCATACCACCAGGTGGAATTTGATTTTTTCTTCCATCCCAACCCATAAGAAGTTTCTATGAATATTAATAAATTTATCCTCCACTCCTTTAGGTATGTTGAACAATGATAGAATGTACATTGGTAAGATTTAAGATTTATAAAACACTCTTAATCAACACTATCTTACCATCCTAAGAAAAGAGATATGTTTCCATCCTAAAAACTTCTTTTGAAATATTTCTATCAAAGGATTCTAGGCAGATACCTAAATCTGATTGATGAAGAAAAATATTCCTAGTTATGAGGAAGGGAGTTCCTTGATTTGACAACTTAGAAGACTAGCTATCCTAGCTTGTCTAGCCACCAGATTATTGAAGAAGTAGACCAAACTCTTTTCAAAATTTATTTTATGGTTAGATGCCTTTTTATACATCACTAAAATATTTTTGATAGTTATATCTTCCTATATATAAGATTTAACCAACAAAATAATGTCATCAATGAACTGATGATGTGTCATAAGATCAATAAATCTAGCTAGTTTGAAGCCTTTCAATTAAACATCATCCAAAGCCTTGGAGATATATCTACTCAATTATTATACCATGATGATGAACAAGAATGGTGATAGACAGTCACCCTATAAAAATCCTTTCACACTTTTAAATAATCCTTGAGCCATTACATTAACTAACACAAAAAACATACAAGTGGTTATACATGCTCTAATAATTTTTCTAAGATTATCACTAAAACCAAATTATGCCAAAACTCTATCTAGAAAATTCCAATCTAGTCTATCATATGCCTTGGCCATATCTAATTTAAGGACCATAGTTTCCTTTTGAATTTTTTCCATATAGTGTGTCACTTCATAAACCACAATCACTCCATCTTGGATTTTTCTTCCTGGTACAAAACCTCCCTGCTAAGATTGAATAATTTTTCCATGCTTAACTACATCCTCAGGGCTATGAGCTTGGTAATTATTTTGTAAAAAGAATTACACATGCTAATAGGCTACAAATCTATAAAATTAATTGCCCCTTATTTCTTAGGTATAAGCACTAAAAAAGTATGGTTTAACTCTTTAAGTAGCTACCCATATTCTAAAATTTCATTTACTGTTATGACCACATCCTCACCAATTATGTTCTAAAAATTTTAGAAATTGGGTCGTTTACATTAAAATGTATGTAGACTCAAGTTCCATGATGAAAGGGTTGAGATAAATTATTGGTATCCCTATGAATCTGAAAAGGTATATTATGTTGACTAATCCACAAAGGAGTCCCACTATTCTACCCTATATTTCTTCTACCCCACACATTCCTATCAAAATCTCTTGAGTCTTGGGTCCAAGTTGAAATTATTCTAAATCTGAAAAAAAAAACTTAAATAAGAACATTTAGCTCAATTATTTCATCTCAAATTACCATGCAAAAAAAAATTCATTCACATAAATGATCTTGATAAAGAAAACAATTTCTTATTGCATGTCTTATCAAAGAATAAACTGTCAATGAACCTCATTCAACATTGTTGACTTTCAATTTCAACATGACTTATCATTATTTCAAGTAATTTTATATTCACCAATAAAATAAAATGACCCATGAAATCACATTGCATTACAAATAAAATAACCAAAACTTTCAAATAAATTAAATGAATCATAACATGTCAATTTATCTATAAACCTTTTCAAAGAATAACCAACAAGATTCAATATGACATAAAACATTTCATTCAATTCAATCATTCAACCTATGTTTATATCAAATTGAAATTATTATGTAGATGAACCCTTTACAATAGAAAACCAAGAAATAATTCTTGATATTTTCCTTCAAACCCTAACATTCATAGTATTTTCCAAGTGAGAATAAGATACACAAAACCCTTCAAAAAAAAATCTTTATGTATACCTAGAACTCATAAGTGCCTACCATGTAAAATGGCTTCATGTAAATTAAAACAACTAAAAGTATACAATGATATCAACCATTTCCATGAAAAAAACAATTTATACAAGTGTCTTTATAAACTACTTTATGCAGAAGTATCAATCATGCAAAAAGATCTCAAAACTTCCATCTTCATTGAAAAATATCATACAACAATAGATTTCATCATATGTAAGAAGCCATTACTAACTAAAATTTTTATTCTAAAACTTTGAAAAGACATGTTCTCAGTAACCATTTTATACCAATATCTTAAAACCTAAAAAATATTTGTTTGTATGCAACAATAAATTTATCAAATAAATAACAATAATACAAGGAAATATTCAAATCCAAATAGTTATTGAATACTTTCATACCTAAGAACAAACTCCCAATTTTTTGAAAATAATATCCACAATTATACTTGAATATTTTATAATGTCCCACATCATCAACTAAAACTAGTATGGATAAACAAGATCATATATAAACTGAGATATTCAAAAGAAATTAACAAGATTTAAAATAATATTGATAATATATTGAACATATTGTCAATAAAAACTTGAATCTTGATATGAAATGATAAACCCAAAACTGAAATACATTGCTAATAACATCCTTTAACATAAACAATCATCACATATTCATCAAATTATGGCCTATATGAAAGATGCCAAACATTTACACAAATGATATACCATTAAGTGAACCCATGGGCTAATAACCAAAAAACCATATGATAAAACTAGAATGAGATATTATCATGACTAAACATTCATGCATGAGAAACCAAGCTCAAACATACAAATGATAAATCATAAAGAAATATCACAAGCTTCCACAACCAAATTATTTAACGAAACTACCAAAAACCTTATTGAAAAGTAAATAAACTAAACAAAACTTGCCATTTTACCAAGTTGTCTCATTCATTCAACAAAATGAAAACCTAATATACACAAATCTTATCATGTAAAATAAGAAATATTATTATCAAAATGTGCCTTGTGACAACACCAAATAGATTTTACATACTCAAACTGAAGTGGAAAGATTCTCACTAAATTTTACATGCTAGGATTGACTATCTTCATTCTCTTAGCCCAAAAACTAGAGTTGCAAATTTATGGTTATACCAAATCTTGCATAAAAAATGACCAAATGAAAAAAAAACTTTTGCCTTATGGTTGTCTTCTTCCCAAGGCACATTAAATTTAGTTACAATTAACATGTTTTAAAACTTGGTAGGAGGAACTACTTATGAACTATTATTCCAAATAACCACCTACCATTACCACTATGTTCTTGGCTAATCCTATCAACCGACCAATAGTAAATATCCTTCCAAATTTATCATCATACCACATTAATGTGAAGATGAGTTTAAAGATGAAAGATCTAGAAAATCACTCTCTAATTTAAATGTGCTTGAAATTAATTTAATGTAGGCTAAACCTAAATTTATTACCCTAAGTACCTTAAGTTGGAGAGTTATCAATGATGTCTCTAAGGTGATCGAGGATGTTGATGAGGTGGCATGTGTGTTAAAATGACAATAACAAACTGTGCTTCAATAAATTTCAATGTTCCTACATGATTCTTTAGTGTTTAACTTAGTGAGGAAAATGATGGATGATATTGATGGTATGGACATGTTACAAATACCTCATGGAATGTTATGAGTGCTTATAGAAGTAAACAAAATTCATCATAGTAGTCATATGTGTGTCTAAGTTCAAGAAGTCATCTTGGTAGAAAAGGTTGAGTAAGTAGACTGATGATGTCATATTTCACATGTGTGAAATTTTTAGGAGAAATTTGATATTTTGATGGACCCCCCTATCAAAGGTGATCATGTGGTTAAAATTTTAGGTCATGAGGTTGAGTGTAGCAATAGTTATTAAGGTGCAAAATTGGCCTTCCAAATAGATTATAGTGGTTCCCATACTTATCCAAATTTTCATTATCAACTATCTATGGTGAGAATTTAATAAAGTGATGAATATATACAGTGAGAAATTAATCTAACCAGATAAGGATCTAACATAGCATGTGATCTTGTCAAATAATGATCTAACAATGTGCATGAAGTCAATATGTTAAAGGTTTTTGAGATTGCATGTGCTAGTGACATGTGTCTTAATCATGATGATTTAATATAAAATCAATAGTATGTGGGTGTTTGTGTAGATGGATATCGATGGTGTAGGTCAATTCAAATAGTCAAATGCATAGAAGTCATGTGGGACTGCCAAGTGGCTTGATCTCTGAAGCAAGGATCTAAGATCAATGGTGAACATTACAAAGTTAAAGATAGGAAGATTTCAATGAGATAGATAGAGAATATTTGTTCAAAATTTATAAAGGACACAAGATGATGGAGATTTTTAGATGTTTTGTTTTTACATAGTGACCATTGGAATTTGAATATTCAAATTAACAAAAGAAAAACTAGTCTATATTGTTTGAGCTATAACTTTTGATATATGTAGAATTTGATAATGGTGTAAAAAGAAAAGTTGTAAATAATTTCAAGGCATATCAATAAAATTTGGTTTAGAGGTTTGAATATCAATAAAAATTCATTTTTTGTAGTTGGAAGTTTACTTTTTATTTATTCATGGTGTTGTTGTGTACAGAATATTGTTTAAGCAGTGTGTGCTTTAGCAGAAGAGTGTTTTGGTAAAAGTAATCACCTAAAGATGCCATAGAGATTATACAAAGAGGACCCATGTATTTTAAAGTTATCTTATGTTATTAATTTCCTTGATGAAGTGATAAAGGGGTAATAGGTTTCTAAGAGACCTATAAGGGTTACTAAGGCCTAATTGAAAGGTGTAGTTGCTTAAGTGTGACCCAAGGATGCTATGGCTAACTTGTGAAAATTAATTTGAGCCATGTATTAACATGACATAAGTCTTAAAGGTTAATTCAAGTATCATGGTTGACCTATAATTTTATATTCATGAAGACTCTATAAAGAGTGAAGACCAGGGTAATGGTTTCTAAACTTGATGTGTATGTGTTGAGAGAGTAAAAGATAGAGATAGAAGGAAAGAGATCAGAGGGAATATGCTCAATGGATGGCCTAAAGTATAGAGTAGATTGAGGATGATAAAATAATCCTATAGTGATCCAAAATGGGTGTTTGGAATCATTACTTTTATGAACAAGTTTGAATGTGTGTGATGAGTTGAAATAGAGGTGTTATAAATTGTTTCTCCAATCATATTGAAATTTAATCAAATTTCTTGAGTTGTTGATTTCATAAGTATTGTGTAGGTGCTCAACATATAAAATAAGTGGGTGGTTGTTCATAATTAGGGGAAGGTGCTCCTTGTGAAGTGGTTGCTTCACTAAAGGGCTCATGTTTTTGATCATATTATAGGACAAGTAGTCCATGTGTTTACAGGATTGAGAGTGGGTTTTATTCCACAAGAGGGTTTTCTATGTAGATCTTATGTTATGTGTGTGATCTTGCATCATCTTTCTTATTCATTTTTATGATCATCTTGTATTCTTTATGAATGCTTATGGTCATTTATTAAGATTTTGAAAGGATTATAATTAAAGTTTGAAATATCTTGCATCATTGATTCACCCCCCTCTCAATGATTATGCCTCTAATAATTGGTATCAAAATAGGACCTTCATTACAAGTTTAACCACTTTAAGGTGATATAAAGTATAATATGACAAGTCAATATAATTAAGGTTTATTTACAAATAAAGCACCATTATTCAATGGGTCAAATTATGCTTTTTAGAGTACAAGGATGAGGACATACATCATGTCTCTAGGGTTTGATACTTGGAAATCTATCATAGATGGTTATATTACATCAGCTACTCCTCTAACTAGTGTTGTTGAAAATAAGTTGAGTGAGAATAATTATAAAGCTATGAATTCTATCATTTATGGTATATCTGAGATTGAGTTCACCAAAGTGATCTATTAATAGTCTGCCAAGGAAATTTGGGACAAATTACAGACTATCTATGAATGAGACTCAAAGGTAAAACTGGCAAAATTTTAGACCTACCAAAGGTAATTTTAAGGTCTCAAAATGAATGAATATTATATTTCAGCACCATATCTTCTAAGGGTTGATGAGGTAGTAAACATGATCAGAGGTCTTAAAGAGGTGATCGATGAAACTATTGTAGTACAAAAGGTTTTGAAGACTCTTATAATCAAGTTTGATTCAAAAGTTTCTATTATATAATAAAGCCATGATCTCACTCATTTGAATATGGATGAAATGCATGACATCCTTACTACCTATGGGATGAGATTTGATGAGGACATACCTCCTAAGAAGGAATCAGCCTTCAAGGTGATCATAGAGATAAAAGTTACGAAGAACAAGTTAAGTCTTGAATATTTTGATCTTAATGAAGATCAACTTGAGGCCATGATTACAAGAATATTTAATGTATGATTGGGTAAGTATGAAGGAAAACATCCTTTTATATGTTTTTCATGTGGTAAAGTTGGTCATTTTTAAGCTAAATGTCCAAAAAAGTTTCAACTCAAAGAATCTTATAAGGAATCTCATGAGGATGAACATAAGAAATTAGAGGGTCCTAGCAAGTAAAAAAAATCTTCAATAATAAAAATGGAAATAAGTAATCATACAAAGGAAGTAAGAGCATTTACCATGAAGAATATAGTAACTCATTTGTATAAGAATAAGCAAACACATCTGACAGTGATGATTCTTTTCATAATGAGGATAAGGATACATTGTTCATAGTTTTTAGTGATGATGAAGGTGAATGTTCTTTAAGCAGAGATTTCTTTGGTAGAGATAGCTTAGAGGAAGAAGATGAGAAAATCACTCTTGAAGATAAATATATAGATACTATGGAAGAAATGAAGATACTATAAAGAAAGAATAGAAAACAAGATTTCTTGATCAAATCCTATGAGGAACAAATTGGAATTTTTGAAGGAAGGATGAGTAATGAAGTTAATGAGCATGATTAGATCACACAACAACTTGAAACTCAAGTTTGTAATCTTAATGAAGAATTAAAAAGTAAGGATGAAGAGTGTATCATGTATCAATCAGAGATAGAGTCTTTGCAAATGAAACTAAATCAAGCTATGAGAAAAGATATAGTTGATGATTTAGATAATAAAGATGAATTGATAAATAATCTTGAAAATCTTAAGATTGATAAGAAAAAGAATAAGAAGATGATGTCATAAATCAAGGACTATGAATATCAATTAAATGTGTTTGAATAAATAATGAATGATGATACTAGGGAACATGAAGATAATGTCAAGCATCTCAATAGTCAATTATAAGATATGTCTACAACCCTAAAATCCAAAGAAGATGAGTGTTTAAGTGATAGATCTAGTCTTAGATACTAAAAAGAACAAAAACATGTAACTCAAGATAAGATAAAGGCTTTGAAGATTAATCATCAATCAAGGAATGAAGGTATTGATAGAATGAAAACAAATTAGATCAAATAACCAAATGCTATGAGGTATGAAAATTTCAATGGTCATCATTACTCTTGCAATAAATTTGGTCATAGGTCAAAATATTGTAAAATATCCTCAAAGAATGAATTTGTATGGAATTATGAGCAAGAAAATGGAAAGTGTGAAGAAAATCATCACTCAAGATAGTCAACAGGTTCACAAGGAAATAATGACATCTTTTGCTACAAGTGTCAAGGATTTTTTCATATTACAAAGTTTTATAAGATCTTCATCAAGGGACCAAATGATCAAGTACATAATCATGAAAATTCAAGGAATCATCTTATATCTAAATCACAAGTTATGTATAATCCGATAAACTTCATTTGTTTTAAATATCATGAGAGAGGTCACATAGCATGGTTCTACAAGAACGATAAATATTCTACTTCAAAAATTATCAATCCTATCATGAAGAGGAGTC
Source organism: Torreya grandis (assembly GCA_037957365.1). Lineage (NCBI taxonomy): Eukaryota > Viridiplantae > Streptophyta > Pinopsida > Cupressales > Taxaceae > Torreya > Torreya grandis. The sequence goes on from JARHVA010002351.1 coordinate 980,593, forward strand.
ATAGTGAATGGAGGCCTAAGTAGGTAAATGAAAAATAAGATCAAAGTGGATTATTTTCCATAACAAAATAGGAACAAGTTTAAGTATCAAGGAATAAACCTTATCTACCTAAATGGACAAAGAAATCAAGTAGGATCTTGAGATAAAATACAATAATAAGGTTGAAAACTCATTCAAAGTCAATAAGAATATGAGGAAGGACTGCGAGTCAATTAAGAGCATGGAAATATTAGAGTCTCCTGAGTTTTGGGATCTTTAGTCCTATGATAAGTGGGTGTCTCTACTTATGATTCTTAGGAGACATCTTTCATGTATGAAACAAAGTGTGTGTGCTATAGGTAATAATCAAAATGCCAAATTAGTACAAAGTGTTCTAAAGATGAGATGGTTCCATGAGAGTGCTTTGAAAAGGTTATAAACCATGATGGCTTGTAGAGGATAAAGGGAAATTATTTTATTGATATGAGATCCATATGAGAGATATTCATGTCTACTTTAGATATTTAAATTGACCTAATAAATATATGAGATATTTTGGTGGTTTTATAAGAATATTGACTATGTGTAGATAGTGTTTGAAGTGTTGTTGGTAGACCTAGATCATTGAGGAGACTTGTTGAAGATGTCATGATCCAAGTGAAGCATGGAATTAGGGGGAGATAACTTGGATAGTTTGAAATAATTAAAGATATATACATGATGTGAGGGGGATCATATGTGATATGTTTTACTCATGGTTGAGATATGAAGAAGTCTACTATAGATGTGAACTCAAGCATGTTGATATGATGACTTGATCAAACCAACTTAGGTGATTTGACAATGTATTAAATCCTCATGCATAAATAAAGGGAGAGCTTTGTAAATGGTCAAGTCTTAGGATCAGAGGACTATGTAGTTGAATATGAGAAATAAGGTATGGAGGCAATTATGTTATTTATTCATACAACTATGTATGGTCAAGAACAGTGTTGTGTTTTGAGAATGTTTGAGAATCTCAAAGGTAAGAAGCAGTATGAATATTTTTAGGATTTTTTATCATCTCTCAGAGGTGGTTCTTTCATGTTGTTGGTTCTTAAAGTATTTTTAGGTCCTCAAGATCAGAAGATGATCCCACTTTATTATTGTGTCAAAGGGGGAGAAAGTACTTGAAGAGAGAGATAGAGTCTAAGCATAAGCTTCATATTAGTGTTGAGATCAATGACAAAGGGGGAGATTATTGGAGACTTATCAATGATCTCTCCAAGGTGACCAAGGATGTTGATGAGGTGTCATGTTTGCTACAATGATAATGACAAATTATGCTTCATTAAGCTTTAGTGTTTGATGAAGTGAGGTAGATGATGGAAGATATTTATGGTATGAACATATTGAAGAAACCCTATGGGGTGTTATGAGTGCTTGGAGTGCTTATGGAATTGAACATAATTCATCAGAGTAGTCATATGAGTGTCTAGGTTCAAGTAGTCATCTTGGTAAACAAGGATAAGTAAGTAACTTGATGACATCATATTTCACACATGTGAATGTTTCAAGAATAGTTTGATACATGGATGGATTACCCTATGAAAGGTGATCATGTGGTTCAAATTTTAGGTCATGAGGTTAAGTGTAGAAAAAGTTTTTAAGGTGCAAAGTTGGCCTTATAGGTAGATTACAGTGGTTCCCATACTTAACCAAATTTGCATTATTGAAGATCTATAATGAGCATTTAATCAGGTGATGAAGATCTATGGTGAGAAATTAATTTAACTAGATAAGGATCTAATGGAGTGCATGATCTTGTCAAATAGTGATCTAATGGTGTGCATGAAGTCAATTTGTCAAAGGTTCCTAAGATTACATGCACTAGTGACATGTGTCTCAATCATGATGATATGATAGAAGATCAATGGTACATGGGTATTCATGCAGATTAAGATCAATGGTGTGGGTTGAGTCAAATAGTCAAATGTGTAAAAGGCATGTGAGGTTTCCAAGTGGCTTGATCTTAGAAGCAAAGATCTAAGATCAATGATGAGCATTAAAGATTTAAAGATAGTAAGCTCATGATGAGATTAGTGGAGCATATTTGTTCAAAATTTATAGAGGACATGAGATGATGAAAAGTTTCAAATTTTTTGTTTTTACATAGTGACCGTTAGAATTTGAATATTAAAATTAACAAAGGAAAAATTAGTCTTTATTGTTTGAGCTATAACTTTTGATATGTAAAATTTGATAATGGTGTAAAAAGCAAAGTTGTAGATAATTTCAAGGGATATCCATAAAAATTAGTTTAGAGGTTTTATTATAAATACATATGAATTTATTAGAGTTAGAAGCTGACTATTTATTCATTCATGGTGTTCTTGTATACAAATATTGTTTAAGTAATTTGTGCTTTAGTAGAAGTGAGTTTTGGAGGGAGTAATCACTTGAAGATGTCATAGAGTTTATATGAAGAGGATCCATATATTTTAAATTGACCTTATGTTCTTGATTTTCTTGATGAAGTGCTAAATGGGTAATAGGTCTTCATGGGACCTATAAGGGCTACTAATGCCTAATTGAAAGGTGTATTTGCTTAAATTTGACTCATGGATGCTATGGCTAACCTATGAAAATGAATTTGAGATATGTATTAGAATGCCAGAAGTCTTAAGGGTTAGGTAAATTATTATGGCCAACCTAGAAGTTGAAATTCATGTAGACTTTGTATAGAGTGAAGACCAAGGTAATGGTTTCTAAACTTGATGTGTATGCATTGAGAGAGTGGAAGATAGAGATGAAGGAAAGAGATCAGAGGGAGTGTGATCAGTGGAAGGACTAAAGTACATAGTAGATTGAGGATGACTAAAAAATCTTAAATTAATCCAAAAGGGGTTTTTAGATGCATTACTTTATGATCAATTTTGATTGTGTGTGATGATTTTAAATAGAGGTGTTATACATTGTTTCTCCAATCAAATTGAAATGCAATAAGAGTTCTAGAGATGTTGATTTCATAGGTGTTGTGTGGGTGCTCAACATTTAGAACAAGTGGGTGTTTATTTATAATTAGGGTTGGGTACTCCTTATGAAGTGGGTGCTTCACTAAAAGGTCCCATGTTTTTTATCATCTTATAAAATAAGTAGTCCATGTGTTTATAGGCTTGAGAGTGGGTTTTATTCCCCAAGAGGGTTTTCCATATAGATCTTGTGTTATGTGTGTGATCTTGCATCATATTTATTATTAATTGTTATGAACATCTTGTATGCTTTATTAATTCTAGTGGTCATTAATTAAGATTTTGAAAGGATTATAATTAAATTTTGAAATATCTTGCATCACTGATTTACCCTCCCCCCTCTTAGTGATTGTACCTCCAACACCTTATCCTTATTAAAGTCTCTAGTGATGACTTAAATCAAATTCCTCACATAATAAAATTCAAAACTCTAAACATTGAAATCTTAAATGATGATATAACGTGACATTATATTAATCAAAATAATATAGTTACTACATCAAAAAACATAAGCCACTTAACAATACAAATAAGTTAGCTTGTTGACTCTTTATTTAATGATATAGAACTTATTATGATGTGGGATGTTTTCAAAGATCAAGCTTACTAAATTTTAAGTCATTTTATTGGGGAAACATTATCACACTTAATAATTCAAATTATATAATGTTTTCCAAGACTTAAATAAAAAATTACAAGAACTTTCAAATGATCAAACTATATGCTAGCATGTTTGGCACATTATTCCTATAATATGTACTCATATTGAACGAATATACGAATTAGAACCATCAAAAACACAAAGTCTAGTGATTAATAATAAAAAAAGTGTGTTAAACTATAAATTCTGAGTTTACATCTAAGAGCACCATATTTATGCCAATTTGATAAATAACATTATGTAATAATTGATCCACTTTAATGATGTTATGAAATTTTAAAATAAATCAACACAATAATGTATCATATCCAATCATATGCATAAGAAATAATTAATAGGTATATGCAAACAAGTTGGCACTCACAAATGTAGCTTTAGACTTTATGGCACAAGCCATCATACATGAGAAGTTGAAAGATTGCATGTTTAAAAAGAGGGGTATTGAAGTTAGCCATAACATTGGATACCTTGCTAGCTAGTTTCATTTATGAAATTAGGTTGTACTCAGAATGTGAATCTTATAACTTAAGAGTGTGATCTAGGACAATTTTTTCCTCTATGGCTATGGACAAACCACTTCAAAATATTTTTGACATTTAAGGGATGGACTATTTGGCTAGTGTGACATGAAAAATATGAATATTTAAGCAGGGAAGTTCAAGTTGGGTGAAAATAACTACATTAGCCTAAAACATTGATTTTGAAAATAAGTAATACTTAGAACAACAATATTTTAGTACTTGATTAATTATAAAGTATTAATCTAAAATTAATAATATATTAAACTTTTGATAAGTAATACCCATAATTATATGCCAAAAACCTATTTATTTCTCTTCATAAATATGAATACCTATCAAGTTACCAATAAGAGAGCTAGACACAAACCAAACAACAATAGAAAAAATCAAAATAGAACAAATAGGAAAGTATAAGAGAGAAAAAATAAAATAAATAAAGAAAGAAAGGAAAGTTAATTAAGTAAAAGTTTTAGATGATGACCATTGACTGAATGACATAGTTAATTTTCATCATGATCATCTAAGTGGAATGCATTTTGACTAAGAGTAATAGCTATTTTTTATGATCCAAGCCATAATGAATCAAACTTATGATTTTTCCTTGGGTCTTCATGTGTTTTATCCCAATATAACACTAAATAACCAACCTTAAATTTTTTTTTAGATACTTGTCAAAAACATTCTTAATTTTTTCCTTATCTCTTTCTAGTTTTTATAGATTTATTGCTTTATTTTATTCAAGATATAAGAATTCATTTAATATATGCTCTACAACACTAGTATATTTAGTAAGATACCAAAGGGTAGTCCTAACTGAATTGATTTTCAATTATATTGGAAAAGTGGTTTTGAATCCATAAGATAACATATATGGAGAATAACCTCTTTCATCTTTCACCATTGTATGATCAACCCATAAAGCCTCAAAAATTTAAAGGTTCTAATTTATTTTATTTTCACAACTAATCATTTTCATAATAAAAATAAAAAACATGTTAGTAGATTCAACCTAACCATTCTCTTGAGGATAATATTTCAAAGAATGACTATAAATGATTGAATAACATCCTAAGAAATATAAATATTCATTATAAATTAATTAAGGATTATTATCAGATATAATTTCATACAGAACACCAAATCTTGAAAAAAATAAAAAATTAAATCACTTCCAAAGTCATAAAAGTATTTAATGTTATAGCTTTAGACCATTTAGGAAGGTAGTCATTAGCAATTAAAATATACCAATTACCAACTAAATATGGAGGATGAATGTCTAAAATAAAGTCAATGCCTCATTTATTGAAAGGTTTCTTAGGTATAATAAGATTCAAAGGTATAACTGGTATTCCATCTCTACCATTGAAAATTTGACTTGGCATATATGACCTCACTAATGTATAAGCATCTTGAAACAAGACAGGACAATAATATCCTACACATAGGATTTTATATGCATTAGTTTTTATTTCATAGTATCTACTACAATTACCTTTGTGAAAATTCCTAAGAACCTTTTAGGTTTGCTCATGGATTAAATAACATGTAAGCACACCATCTATATTTTTACAAAAAAATCAAAAAGACAAAGTTTAAGGCCTATAACCCAAGTGTTCTTCTTTGACATTTATCTAATGAATCAAGGCAAGCTTGGTTTTGGAAAGAATAAACCATGTCATGATAACAATCATCCTGGAAAAAAAAATCAATCATACATCTCAAGTCTTACTTTGAACTATTTATAAATATCATCAACCTTCATGGTTTGGAAATGAGGTTTGGCATTAATACTATCATCTATTGAAAGAACTAAAAAATTTATACTATAGGTCATATTTTCAGCTCAATGTTTAGTTAACTCATTTTTATTAATATTTTTTGAACTTTCAAATTAAAGATCATATTCTTGAATTATGAAATTTGATTTTTTTAATCTACCTTGAATCATTGGTTGCTTCAACAAATAAGACAAAACATGTATGTTAAAATGAACAATAAATTTTTTTCTCATTTAAAGATATCTAAATTTATTAAAATATGAGATTAATGAGAGAACAAATTTTTCAATCAAAGGATACCTTGCTTCAGTGTCTAATAGGTCTTTCCTCATGATCATGATTATGTTGAATGATAACATCACATATGGCTTTTTTAGTTGCATTAATGTATAAGATGAATGGTTTGTTTGGAGTAGGTTTAGCAAGTATAAGAGCACTCACAATGGTATTTTTTTATCTCCTTAAATGTCAAATCTGAACCTGCATTCCATGAATAGTTTGATTTTTCTTAAGAAAAATCTATAATGGATTAGATTTTTTATCAAAAATATAAATGAACTTATGCACAAATTTAATTTTACCAAGAAATGATCTAAGACTAGATTGTTCTTTAGGAAGTGGTAAATATTCAATATCTTTTATGTTTTCTAGATCAATTGAAATGTCATCTTTTAAAATGATATGACCTAAAAATTTACATTTAGTTATTCTAAAAATTAATTTATTTGGGTTTAGATAAATATCATATTTTCTACATCTAAGAAAAATTTCACGTAAATGATTGATATGATTTTTCTTTTTTTTGGAATGAATAGTGAGATCATCCAAGTAGACTTAGATGATGATGTCAATTAGATCATCAAAATATACATGCATAGCTCTTTATAAAGTAGCACATGCATTCATTAAATCAAAAAAATATATATTAAAGGTAAAAGTTCCTTTACATGTGGTAAAATTAGTCATGTGTCTATTTTCTAGATTTTCAAAAAAATGATTATATCCCAAAAATATATCAAGAAGTGACATCATTTCAAAACCTACAATCTACTATAAAATATTATCTACACTTGATAAAGAAAAGTTGTATTTAACACTAGCTCAAATTAAATTTTTAAAATCTACACAAAGATGGATATCACTATTTTTATTTCTTATAGAAATGAAATTAAATACCCAATCTAAATATCTTATAATAAATATGACACCACCATCTAACATCTTATCTAGCTCCTTATTGATGGTGTCCTATAATAAAGATTTTATTCTTCATACTTTATACTTAATGGGTTTTATACCAAGCTTAATATAGATGTCATTTTTATAATATAGGTATCATAACCCTTCAGGTCTTTGTAGGACCAAACTAATATATCTATAAACTCTTTAAACAATTTAATAAACTAAAAATTTTCCTCAAAAATACAATAAATACCTAACTATACACCCTTAGGATTCTCTTCAATACCAATATTAATGGGGATGGTCTCACCTATAATTCCCCTCGATGGTTCCTTGGTTCATGAGATCTTGGGTTGATCATGTGGCATAAACATGGATTCCAAATTGACCAAAATAGTAGGTAATTTATTATTACTTAATTTTAAATAATCACCATAATTGAGCACATTTCATCATGATCCAAATTACCTTTAGAAACACATCAATATTCTCATCATAGTCAAATACAACCCAATTATCATTAAGATCATGAAATTTAGGTTTAGTTTTTTTCTAAAAAATAGTAATCCAAAATTAGTTTAATGTCACTTAAAGTAGTATTAAAAGTAAAAATAGAAAGTTTATCAGTACGAGAATTAAATTCTCTAAGAATATGTGTGATGTTAAATTTATATAAAGCTTCCAATAAGTGACCAAACTTTTTGAGTACATCTATGGAGATGATTTTGATAAGTTTTATTAAATTTTCTAACTTGTCTAATAATTAACTCAAAATATCAAAAAACCTTTAAGTATTTGATATCTAATTCTATTGTCTTTTCAAGAACTAAATACAATTAAGTTTTAGCTATGTTTTTAGTGTTTTCAAAAGACAATTTATAAGCATACCTATAAACTTTACCTATGAGATAAATTAAAACAATTCTAGTACCACTTCCATGTTATGATCAAGCTCCATCAAAGTATAAATATCAGATGATTTTTTGAAAAATAGTTCTTATTTATTGATGATCAGGTTCATCCAAGGTTACCAAATCATAAGTACTAATTCCCATTTCAACATATGCAACATTAGTTGGCACAGATTTGATAGGATTACTATTATATTCCTCTTAATGCATAAATGTAATTTCATTACCAATAGGGACCCAAGTAGTATCCTTAGATATGAAAGCATCAATTATTTTAGACCAATCTCTAGTTAATAATATAACATAGTTAACAGGGATATCTAAAATGTGTACATTGAAAATGCATTGATTATTTCATCATGAGCTATCTTAATAATAATATCATGAAACTACCACAAATTTTGGTTTGAAGAGAATCTAAGATAGTAAGTTTCTTGTCATTAGTTTCAAAAATATGCCTATTTGATTATTAATAAACTTAGACATAACATTCTTAGAAGCTCATGTGTCAAGAATATACTTATGGATTACCTTATCAATAATTTTCACAAATTTATAAAATGGAGGAATATAATCAGTAGAAAGATCATTGTATTGAGAAAAAATAGAAATATATTCATTATTATTGATTTATTTCTACAAACATACTACAATATTTAGATTTGGATTCTTCCTAGCATCATTAATATTTTCAAGTTGACTTGGTAAACCATCAGCTTGAAGCAAAGAAAAACCTACCATAATGGTTGTCAAATCATCAATAATGTTCTAATCTCTGACATAGAGATGAAGATAAGTATAATTTTTTGGCTTATAAAGAGAATATTGGGTATTATTGAATCCATTGTGTTAAAGGTTAGCTTACTGATAATTTTTAGTATAAGTGTTTATATTAGTATTATTATGCATAGTGGATTTACCTTTGTCTTGTGAGGAATATTTTGAAGTAGACATTCGATTATTAACTATATTTAAACTATTTTTGAGATAAAATCAAAATCTTTATCTCGTTTTAACAATATAAACATTAACAATTTTGATTTCATCGGAAGACTCGTTAGAACCACACATGTTTATATTGTCAACTAAGTCAATATCAATACTATCCTTCCCTTGGATAAAATGTTTATACATTATATATATATATATATATATATATATATATATATATATATATATATATGTATGTATATATATATATATAACAATCATGTTCTATTTCATAAATGTGATAATAATGACCTTTTCTTTAGTTTTACCTTTTTGAGAATTGGGAACTTTCCCTGATGATGATGGTTTTTCATTAAATTATCACTTGATGGTGACAAGCTCATTGACAATATTATGAATTTATTTTAATATTTTTACATTGTTATAAATTAAACCTATGAAATTTCATTCTTTAAATCATATACATTTCAGCTTATTTTCATAATTAATATTTGAATTAATCATAGCATCATATTATGTAATGTCCTATAAAAATATAATCTTGATAATTTTTTAGATGGTCTCACATCATGTGATATATTTTGATGTAGCTTAGTAAATCTAGTAATGAAATGGTAAATAGTCTCACTTGGGTCAATGGAAATATTCACAAGTTCATTGACTAACTCTAGATCTTATTTAGGCTGACCAAAATAGAGTTCTAGCCAATCTTATATATCTTTACATGTATTAATGACCTTAGCTGGTAAACTAATGAAATTTGGGTATGTTGTGCCTTCTAAAGTTTATGAGAATACCATAAAATAAAAATAAAATCATTTTTTATGCTAAGGGTTGCACAAATCATCTTAAGGCATCTAAATGATCTTCCCAAGACTCACCAAGATTTCCTAAATTTTTTGGGATGTTAAGTACTTTAAGGGATGGAAGCTTATTAAGATAGTTACCAATAGTAATTGGATTTCCACTTGTAACAAATCCATTGGGTTTTACTAGAATATAGTAAAAAAAATAAACTACACATATTCATCTTATAGATTTCACCAAGATAAATTTAATTAGTGATCTTTAACAAACTACATTTATTTAGTTAACCATAGGGTTTATAGCTAATTCACTTAGCTAAAGATCACTATGAAATGATATAACAATCATGAATCAATGCAAAATAAACAATAGATATTACATCTAAATTATTAATGAAATAGTAAAAATTTAGCCATGATTGATACAACATTACAGCCATTATTGCAAAATTACAATGAATATATATTATGATTTTTAGCAATAAATAATATCTCAAATAATAATACATGATACAAATCTCCACGAAGCATAAGTATTCATGACTCAAAATTATCCACAACTCAAGTATCAATATGTAATCTCAAGTATAATATCTGGCGTAGTACTCTAGTTGGGAGGGATATCATCATTTGAATGTTTTTCCACACCAACCATAGATTATAGATCCTCTGCACTATCTCCCAATAAGTAAATAGCCCTCCCTTCATGGATGGGTAAATAATGATGGTACGGGGATCTAGAGTGACAAACTAGAACCCATGTGTTATAGATATCTAATACATAATGTGTACCATAAATAAATCCATTCTAACATGGTATCGCACAAATATGAAAACTATATCAACATATGAAATGATAATGTTTAACTATAAAGATTACTTTAGCCAAAGCTTTGAATAATTAATGATCTCTAAGATCAGTCAATTTCATACACACCACTCAATCAGATTATACCTCATCTTGCATTGATGACACTAATTAAACTAGTGGAATCTATCTACTACTTATTTAGAGTCATGAATGTGAGATTTGGTTAAAATTTATATAATATAAAACCAATATATTCATTTGAAATCTTTTATTTTAGCTAATGCAAATATTGTAAGTACATAAATATCACATACACACATTTAATCTATCAAATGTAATGCAATGAATCTATAACATTTAGTTTATTATGAAATAATAAACAAAATAAAAAATAGTCCTAAATATAACATACCATCCAGGTAATGATTTATCTAGACTTCCATTAATTTAATCACAAAGCAACTTATAGTTTTATTTCATCCCCAAAATAAACATTATACCATATACTTATTTAATTATTCATATTCCACATATATAACAAAAGCCAATCCAAAAACATTTTAATATTCTCTATATTTAAAACTCATAAATAACTTGGTTTAATGTTTTATTCAAATATTAAAATATATACAATCACCCATTTTCTTTGTTATGGTAATAATATTTTTAAGCATATCCCAGCTATATATATATATATATATATATATATATATATATATATATATATATAATCATTTCCATATTTGTTAAATAATCAAACAAATGTATAATGTATACCATGTATATGTATATTTTTATAACTCTCAAGTATGATTTCAATACAGTACAAATATTTTATTGTATACAGTATACTCTAAGAAGACATCCATTATCAAATATCTTAGAATATTATGTAAACTCTAAGTATACATCCATCTAAAAAAATAGTCTCAAAGCCCTTTTAAAAACTAGATAAATCCCAATATACTTGTTAAACTAAAAACACACATATTTTCATGTGAATTACCATTCATACAAAGCCAACCATTTATACTAGTTCCATTTATTCAAATCACTCAAATCCATTGACTCATATAAATGTTTGGATTTCTTGCATTTAAATATGATCAAATACATACACAATCATTTTATATCAAACATTGTGAATTCTGTGATGGTATTTCAATTCTAAATTTTACATAGTCCACAAAAAGATGCAGTCAATAACCAATAACCAACCCATATTCATTATATTATCTAATTCAGTCTGCATAGAGACTACAAAACTTATTTAAATTATGAATTAATTTTTCTATCTAAAAATTACATATTTCTTAAACATGTAAATATATAGTTGAATTCTTAAACATAATCGAGCCTTAATGCACACACATTCCATATCTGATAAATTCAATTCATAAACATAATTCAACCAAGTCAATATATTGTTTACTCAATTATAAATCTATTATTAGCATCCTTATTAGGTTCAAGACTTCTTATGTTTAGGACTTGACCAGAACAAACCCTAATTCTATATTTAATAAATAATATATGCTTATAGGCTCTATAAATATCACTGAGTATATACTCCATAATCAAATTCATAAAACTATGTTTAACCTTTGCTAATATTATTTAATAGAAACCTTGACCTTTCAATTTTATATATATATATATATATATATATATATATATATATATATATATATATATAAAATCAAGCATTTAACCCAAACATATATACATATATACAAGTTTGTGTACATATATATTTTTATACATAGTCAACCAATTTTAAAAACACATAACATATTTCACCTAATAATTCCAAATAATTATATACATAGTCAAACTCCATATAACCCATATAAGATTTTACTTAAGTTGAGAACTAAATCTTGTGTCCTATGTCTGGTTTGACAAACTTAAATGAAATCATAAGACCCTTTCCAAAATGCAATTAAACTGTAATAATCAAACAACACATTTGTATGAATTTATGAATTGAAAAGGGATTAAAGACATATCTTTCATAGAGATGTATACAAACATGGAAAACACCTACAACCCTACCCATTCCCTTTAGTTTATGCGGTTGGATGTAGGGTTTTGTGGATGGTAGAGCCATTCATAGGGGCCTACATGCAACCCCCTATATATTTTCCATTTTAATTTCAAATAAAATAAAAACCTAATAACATGTTTCAATTCCAAGATCCAACAACACAATATAGGAATTAAAGTACAATACCTACCTATAACAAATGCTTATTATGCTAAGAAATATGAATATCCTCTTTTCTTAGCTGAATACCATTTATTTTTAGCTTTTTACCTATTACTTCTTATATGTGTGCCTCCCAATCCTCATTCCTCTTTACTTTATCCATTTTCATCACCTTACTCACCACCACTTTCTCCTCCATTGTCATCAGACCAAACTAACTAAAAATATGCATGCCAAAATAGCTCAATAGAACCCCCACTAAACTACAGTCTATCACCATTTCTCATGTAGTCCACAACCAATATGCATCATGATTTTTGATAAGAATCATGATTAAATCGAGTCAACAAGTGACTAGAAACCATAATCAAATCAAAATTTTCCCATGACTCATTAAAATAATCGTTATATATCCTTTATAAAATATGCACACACCTTGCATTATGTTTATTTCCAAGTACTATTCTTAAATCAAAACATAAATCTCATTTTACCATGCCAAAATCATTCATTAATGTTCTTAACAAAGAGCTTATAATTCATTATCTTTTATAGGTTTATATTAGTATTAAAATCAACAATATTAATCTTATAAATGTAAATAGTCAATTACAAACTAAATCAGTTAAGTAATAACATATAGTGATTATTTCTAAAAAAGAATCCAAACAATCATTTTAAAATGAATATTTAGCTATTTACAATACAGTGGTAAATCATGTTAAACTAGATAGGTATAGATTTATTAAAAAAACTAACTAATAACATCAATAAAAACTAAATTAATTAAATTAGGCAATCACATAAAATGATCTAAGAACTCAAAATATCACAATAGACATTTATAATAGAAAACAAAGCATACCAAAACTATCTAATTCAAATAATTAATCATGAAACATGATATACTATTATGATGTGTGCATGGGTTTTTGGTTTTTCATTTTTTCATCCCCCAACATTTCCATATATACCACCCTTTATGATTATTCTCTCCCTCTGTCATACTCTGAGGGACACCACCTCACAACAATGAAGGTAGTTAGCCCGAAACATAATTATATCCATAAAACAATGTTGTATAATTAACAAACATGATCATGATGTACAAAGTAAAAAGTACGACTATCTCATAGCAAACCAATAATGTAAATTAAGTAACATATATTTATCCTATAATTAGAATATAACATAAATCTTAATCAAATAATAATTAACCATAATAATCCACGAATCAAATAGGTTATTCAACTTAGAGAGAAATTAGGATTTGCCACCATGAATCCAAGGATTTACTACTAGCAGTTCATTTTTAACATCAAATTCATCTTCATTATTAGTTATTTATGCATGGTATCTATCATTATATAGACCATATATGATGTCCTTGATTATATCTCTGGGTCGATCTTTCATTATAAGATTTAGTAAGCTCTACAAACTGATTAGGATCAACAAGTTTAACCAAATTTTCAACAAAAAACTTTATAGAAGGGACCTAATCTTGGAATGGAGGATTAGTAACCAAGGTTTTTTTTTCTCATTAAATGTGACAGTTTCATTTATAGATATGAAACTAAGTTTTAATATTGAACAAGGTGTATCTATCTATCTCAAATGTTTCATCTTCTTTAGAATTAATAACTTCAAGGATATGATGAATTTCTTGAGGTTTATTTTACCTGGCAAAGTGAATAATTTTAGAGGATACGTCAATTTGATCTTCAACAATATCAAACAAATGTTGGATGATAAGAGGGAAACATGTAATGGTCATGGATAATAAATACTAATTTAAATAAATAAAAAAGAAAATTAAAATGAAATTAATTTATGAACTCCCTAACAGAGTCACCAAATTTGTTGATGGTCAATGAGTCAACCCATTCACTTAGTATGATGGTTAATATGGAATTAGACCACTTTAATAGTATGCATATAGAGAGCTAATAGATTAGTCTTTAAGGTGTGTAAGGGTTTTTTAATAATTTTGGGAATAGATGTGTTTAATCAAACAACATTATTTAGGTAATTAATTTATTTACTTCAAATGTATATCAAGTATGAATCAGATTTAAAGATATGATCTAACCTATCCAACAGAGTGGAGCCTATGTAAGAGGTAATCTCTTAAAGGAAATATCCCATATTTATTATAAGTTTCAAATTAGTAAAGTATCTTTCACAGTCAATTTCTCTCAATGCTACAATAAAATTAATATAGATCGAAAGAAATGTAACATGAGAAACTGAAAAGAAACACTAACTAACTAAGATAAAAAATAATCTAATCTACAACAACTAATAATAAATAAATAGCCATCTAAATGTAATCAAATCAAAAACTAAAGCTAATCCAAATTAATATTAGAGTAAGAGTCAATACTATTATTAGCATATAGAAGATTATCAAAGTTAATGATTATAATTACAACAAAATAGAAAGTTAATCAAATGACTAAGAAACTAAGATAAAACTAAAGGGATAAAGATAACAATATAATATTAAAACTAAGTATCTAATAAATAATGATATTCATTAAAATTAATCAAAAATCAAATAAAATAAATTAGGTAACTATTAAAAGTGAAATAAACTAACTAAAACTAATAAACAAATACTTAAAATCAGCTCTAGAAATCTAGAATGATTATAAAGTATTGAGAAATATATAATAAACAATCATATCTTCAAAATAAGTATCTAATAAATAATTATATTCATTAAAATTAATAAGAAATCAAATAAAATAAAGTAGATAACTATTAAAAGTGAAATAAACTAACTAAAACTAATAAACAGAGACTTAAAGAGAGTCAGCTCTAGAAATCTAGAATGATTATAAAGTATACATATATATATATATATAACTGAATACAATCATATCTTCAAAAGAACAATCACTCTAAAATGCAAAGTCTAATAATATTTGATAAAATACAAAATATTCATTATAATTAGGATGAATTACAATGATTTATGCATAGATAATTATATATATACAATAATTAAAGAAATTAATACCTAGAATTTTTAAATTCACAGTTATAAATCAATCAATAAAATATGTATATACATGTTTTATTCAAGTAAATTACTTCACCATCAGAGAATATGTCATCGGTCTATCTACAAGTGATGATCAATCTCAAATACATTACAAATAAATAAGAAAGATGTGAAAGCTTTGAAATTGAAGAGTTCTTTATACCTATGTGTTTTCTCTTCCTTGTAATCTCCTTCATGTCTCTCTTATAAAGGTTTACTTTAGAAAGAGGTTATTTTAAGTTATAACCACATTTTTAGTTAACTTTAAAATATATATTATCTTAATAATATAAAGAAGTTAACTTAAATAAGTTAAATACTTTATAATAAAGTATTATATTTCATAAAGTTCATATTTCAAGCTTTATAAAGTTAAGAGACTCGAGAATAAATCAAAATATAGACCAATAATGAACAACTCTAATGGGTGGGGGCTCACATAACTTGTTTAAATACACTAACAAATCATTTACATGTGAATATAATTAAATGATCAATAATACTATGTCTAATAATTTAAATAATTATAATGCATCATAATATATATAGTAACATAGCATCCTCTAAATAATAAAACATTATATGATCAAAATGCCAAATAATTAAACTGATCAGACCATCAAAATTTCCTTTGAATAATTACACTTACTATCAAACTATAAAACTGTAAGTACTATCAAAATTGTAACTGAGAAAGAGTAATGAAATCCACTATCAAAACCATGTATAACTGAAATAATAATTAAGAAAATATAATAAGTATCTTAATAAACTAAACATCTAGCAATATAAACCATCAAAACCAAAAAAAAAATGATTACCAAACTACAACTACTCTTAATTAGACTCATCTTTAGAAATAAGATCAATCAACAGAGTTCCCTTATGTATTTAACACTTAGTGTACTCAAGCATTGAATCATGCAACTCAATCATATTAGTTCCACCAGAGTCATCATCTACCTCAAGTTTAACCTTATTCATCAGCCAAGTGACCATAGTTTAGGACATAGGACTACCAACACATTCCTTTCTAAAAGATGCAATATTATCAGGAGAATATGTAACAATAGGGTTGGGGATAATAGAAAAAATAGGATTATGATTAGAAATATTGGGATTAATCTCTATAAATAATTCACCATGATTGAAAATAAGATTAGTATTGGGTAAAACATAAAGGCTTGTATGCCAATGCTGAGAAGATTTATTTGAAGTAATTCATCTAAATGAACAAGATCAATAGGTTGCTCATATTTGACTAATACAGAAGATATTACCTCACATATTAAATGAGGAATATGGAATTGTTGTGGTCAACATACCCCCATTCCTAAAAAATGGGGACCCTTGTGTTAAATTATGCAAATTTTGTACCCTAACATTGAAAATTTATCTGATCAGAGTATTATTAGCATGTTTACACATCATCTTTATTTGAAGATCATCCACACCTAATTTGTTTGGCATATTTTCTCATAATTATGATTTAATCTTGCCTAAAGTTTCTAATATTCGATCTTTATGTTTCAGGTTGTAAGTTTAATGAATTCCATTTGAAAAAAGCAATGGTTGAGTTTTATGATTTAATAATGATTTGATATTTTACTAACCTTTGGTTTATTTAAAATCAAGTTGAATTCATGTTTGATCAACTTAAAACCCTAACTCATACCTTTTTAATTGAATTCAAATTTGGTGGGAACTTTTTTCATGGGAACACTTTAATGTGACTTAGTTATATTTTATCATAAGGTCCTAGTCGTGTTTATTAACATGACCAAGACCTTAGTCTAAAATCTTTATCCTAAGTTCTTCATGTCCTAAGCCCCCTTTATTCCATTTTATCTTAGCATGATCTAACTAAATGTGGGGTCTTTTTTATTATGCCATAGACTTAGTTCTATTTTTATCCTAAGGTTTAGTCATGTTTATTAACATGACCAAACCTTAGTCTAAAAATTTTACATATGGTCTCTTTATTTTCCTAAGCCCCCTTGATCCCTTTTATTTCCACATGGTATAACTAATCACCTAGACCTTTTGTTACGTCTTTATACTTAGCTTAAATGCCTTTTCCTAAGTCTATATACTATGTCTTTAATTATTTGTAGGGTCCCTTTTATTTTGTCTCAAAACTTAGCTTAATTTTTTTTTTAAGTCTTACCCATTTTTATTAAAATGAAATAAAACTATAGTCTAAAATATTATGCTAAGTCTTTTATTTTTCCTGATCATTGACTTAAATGTCATTTTTATTTGTAGGATCAATGATCCACATTTACTTGGATGATCAAAATCTAATGGTATAAGATTGAATACAAAGCTATAACCCTAATCTAAAGTTCAAGCATCTTCTAGTGATCAATAACATGCATTTTCTAAGGACAAATTAATACAATGATGCATATCAAGTCAAAGCTTCAACGGAGCCCCAAGATAAGTGATAAGGTGATAAGTTTCACACTCACAACCAAATAACACCTAGTATCCAATAGCATTCGACCTCAAAGACCATGATCCAATGGATTAGGTTTTCCCAAAAAAGGATGATCCAATAGCATGAGATGAACACTAAAAATTTAAGATAAATGTGGAGATGACACATGTCATAATTGTAGGACACTAAATTAAATCTTGAGCATTTTTCCAAGATAAATGATCTACATATGAGCATACATATTCAGATCAATGGACTATAGAGTAGGAGGTACAATTAAGCAAGATGATCCAATGGAGCATGTTTGATCTGGATGATTGAAATCAATGATGCGTAGAAAATGTTGGAAGGTCAAGGTGAATGTAGAAGTGACAAGTTTCATAACTATGAGGAATACAGTGAACAACTAATGCCATTCATATTCTCATATTGAGATTAATGGTCTGTGTTGATCCATGTAAAGATGATCCAATGGCGTAAAATCAAGTGGGTATTTTTTAAAATGAAATGATCATTTTTCAAATATGAACAAGCAAGATGTCATAATGCTACCACATGGGTGCCATGGTAATGCCACATCAGAGTCATTCTAGTATAATATGCCAGGTGGAAGAGTATACAGTCTCAATAAATATAAAGGTCTAAAGAGGTGATCTAAATTGGGATATAAGTGATGAATCTCATGCAAATTTAGATAACTACTACTATTAAAGCATTGTAAAAACCTTCAAAAACCCTAGTTCATAATTTTATTCACCATAATCAATCTAGAGAAGATAAATGGTCATCTGTGTAGGGGTAATTCAATCTAGAATTAAACTACAAACCACTAGTGCGCAATTTGAGAAAATCCACATCCATGATATCTTGAAAGGATGTTTATATGAAGGATACAAAACTCTATTTGACTTTAGATATAAAAGAGAGAGTTTTTAAAGATACATAATTTAATGCCATAAGGGATAATAATTGGTTGAGCTTATTATGAACCATTAAGAACTAGAAACCCATCATAAAAGGAGAACATGCTTGTAAGGGAATTATGTTATAATGATCAAGGGAATCTTTAAATAAAATAAATCTAGAAGAGATTGCCATCATGTCAAATCAAGAAGGCAGTCTCAAGTTATGCAAGGATACCATAATTGATTTTTTTAATTCCCTAGAATCAATTAGAACTAGGTAAAAAGCAGTGAATAAATAAAGCACAATGGCTACAGGACAAGTTGGCTAATGGCAAGCCTTAACTACCAAATAAAGAATTTAATCAAGATCTTGACAAAAATACAATGCACTTAGTAGTCATTTCAAGTATAAGACTTATCATTTCAAATAGAAGAACCAAGGTCAAGGGAAAATAGAGGCTGAAAAAAAGACTAAGTAAAGTCAAAAACATCAAAAGGCATTGAGAAGGGTAGATAAAGACCACAAGAGCTTAGCAAGTAAAATGAAAGAGCTCTTCATAAAACTAGTTGTCAACCTTGATCTAACTAAGGATCTGAATGAGAGAGCAATGAAGACTCTACAACAGTAACATGGTACTTCAACAGCACAAGGGTCCCAAAGATTAGTTGAATTAAGAATATTCTTCCTACCACTAACCACTATACAGTTTGAAAGTGGAATATTTTATTTTTAAAGTCATGTGTATTTTTTAAAACACATTGCTTATAGATCCATCCATTATGTAAATTCTAGTGTATTCTATAACATTTATGGAAAGGATAGCTATACCAACACTTGTACTTTTTTAATAGGATAGGACTGACCAACATGCTTCCTTGCATCCTATAAAAGGATTATTTTTAGTTATAAAAAAGAGGGATTTATTAGATCCAAAATCTAATTGTAACTTTTGAGCAATTAATATAAGCAAGGAATTCTACAAAGTTTATCCAAATTTGCTTGTGTCTTTTGTTATTCTAGATTCTCTCTCACTTGTTTGTTCTAATTTCTAGATTTGAATGGTTCTTATGAGTTCATGGTGTTTACATTTAAATGTAGATATATTAAGTTGTGTCAATGCTAAGTTAATTGAAAGACCTTAGGTTCATTTCATTTTCTGACTCTTCATGCATTTGAGCTAATATTATTTGCTTGCATGGGTAAATATTTAAAATGAACTTGGTTCTTATTTGCATTATTTCATAACATCCTTTTATGTTATGATACTTCATGTCATACATGGGTTAAGTACATGTCTAGAGGTTATTTGAACTTTGTCATAGTGTTTAGAATGAAGATCATCAACATCTCTTCTCTGTCCTACCTTTCCTTTTGCTCCATTTTTAAATAGATCATTCTAGCTTAATTTTCATTATAAATATCCATCTTAGACTAGTCCTTGATCATAATTAACCATTATTATCATAGCATACTTCATATTTTTCATAGATCAACTATTTGGCCATGGTGGCTCCCAACCACCAAACTTTATAAATATTATGAAATAGTCCACTTGCTTTGTCTCTATTTCATCAATAGATAACATGATTATCATAACCTAGAACTCATACATTGAATTATTAAAATTATAAAATGATAAGTGTTATTGAACACTCTAGGAACCTGTGATACATATTCAGGCATCAACAAGAGGGGCTTTGTTGGTGTTATACGGAAGGCCTATGAGACCTTTATATATTTAAATTATCTTTGCTTATTTTTTTGAATTATGTTTAAAAATTGGTGTAGATTTTGCACAATTATGTCATTATTTGTTCAATTGCATAAATATCATTGATCTTTGCAGTCTTAGACCCATCTTTGTGCTTCCTTTAAACAAATATCAATGTTCTTTGAAGGTATATGCTTAATTATGGTAAATATGGCTTAAGCTTTATCAATTCGATACGTTTGATGTTAGTAATAGCATTTTTTTATCAAATATTGATAGATCTTTTGCTAATTTGAGTTTATTTGATCTTAAACATGTAAAGATCAATCATACTTACGTATTTGGATACATCTCTAAGCTAACTTAGTTAAATATTATTGTCCTTTATCATCCTTTATAGAAATATTTACAAAAAATTCTTAATGTGTAAGTCTAAACATTGTTTCCTAAAAAGATAAGTGTGATGCATTGTATTTCAAACAAGATTCAAAGCACACAAGTTAGAATTACTAGGAATCAAGACAATGTCACATTCAAAGACTAGAGAACCTTTGCTTTCATTATAAGTTCATAGGATAACTAGGTGGGACAAAAGTAAGCGCATACTTTCAAATTATTTGCCAACTTCACCAATTCAAGGTGTTCCTATGTTCAATCCCTATCAAGGTATGGCTTGGCTAGGTGGTTCTTCAATTAATGTGTGAGGTGTGGTACATGACCTTCATTATAATCCTTAAAAGTATCTACCAACATTAGTCCTAGAGGAATTATAACTATTGAAGAAAACATTAAGAGTTTCAAAGATACATTAAAATTGTTAAATGTGACTCATGAAGATGTAGCATGTAGACTATTTCCTTTTACTTTTAAATATGTTGCATATGAATGGATTCTAAACCTTCTTAAAAAGTACATTACCAGTTGGGTTGATTTTAACAATGTTTTCATTCACCAATTTGGTAAGATAATTAGTCCTTGTGTCTTGTACCATTAATTCACCATAGTGAAAAGAGATGCAAATGAGCTAATAAGATCCTTCAATGCTAGGTTCTATAAAAAATTTAGTAGGACCATAGCTCTTTATAGACCTGATGAGGCTTTATCCTTAGAAATCTATAAGGATGCCCTAGGTCCTATGACTTCTATGTTTATAAAGTGAATTATTGGGCCCATGAACACATTAGCTTTAGCTTATACCAAAGTTGTGATCATTAATGACTAGATGCAACCCAAAGGATAATTAGCATACTCCATTCCTAATGTTGATTCACATTTACCCATTCTGAATGTTAGTCCCAATGTTGACCAAAATATGCCTACTTTGAACCAACTTTCAGTCTTGAACTAACTACCTTTGAGGCATGCACATCCTACTCAAAATATTTGATTCCTAAACAATACTACCAGTAGATCTAATCCATAATATTAAAAATATTTAATGCCTATAACCAATGCTAATACTCAAGTTCATAATTATGAGGCCCCAAAAAATGAGAGCGATTCTATCCTCAAGATGGTTTAAAAGCTTAGCACTGACTTCCTTTAGTTGAAAAATCAAGTAAGCATTACATGAGAGAACTCTAGTAGGAATTTTTCTTTTCAAAGGTTTAATAGGCCCACTAATATATTTTATAATGATAGTTACCACAAAAATAAGAAAAATGAACCATTTGCTAGCAAGAATGTGCCTAATATAAATCTTACTGATGTTATTTTACCTGACTATTGTAGAGTTTATTTCACTTCAAAGCATAAGGAAATAGACTATGTTGAATTTTGTAATGCTTTTAAAGCCTTCCAAGAAGAATTAGATACTTTTGAAATTGTAAATAATAAGGATTGTGATACAGGTACATTAGAATCTTTAAGGTCATCTAGATCATCTAATTCAACTCTCATGGTGGAGACATTTGAGTTCCCTTTCCAAGAAGCTAATGAGCTTGAGGATATTCCTAAAGAGATTCATGCTTTTCAACAATTTTTTAAAAAGACTTATCCTCTAAGAAACTAGGAGTAGAAGAAACCATTAACCACTTTGTCTCCTCCAAATAACTTTGAGGCTCCTCCTGATACTACCTTAAATAATAATCCAGAGTCTCCTAAGGGAAGTACTTCTAAACCCAATGATGATACATCTAATTCTTCCAATAGGACTAGGTATAACATAGTAGTGGACATGTAAAAGATCAAATCCAACATTACCTTGCATGAGTTGACACAGAATTACTTAACAGAGGGATCTATTATTAGAATCTTTATCTAAGAATTCAAGTCTCAAAAGTATGTACATGCTAACATTTCAATACACAAAATTAAGGTAGATATTCCTCCTTTCCTAATTATAGTCAAGATCTTTGGTAAGAACCTACATAATTATTTTCTAGACTCTAGTGCATCTACAAATATCATGTCTAAGGGTATTTGTGAGCAATTAGGCTTGACTCCCGTTAAACCTGATAAAGTTGTAAGATAAGTCAATAGTTATATTTATTAGTGAGTTGTTAAATGTTCACATGCAGATTACCTCAGAGCTAAATATCCAATAGTTCATTGATATCTAAGTGGTGGACATCCCTGATGCTTATGGAATGTCATTAAGTAGAGACTAGATTAGGATCTTGAACGGTTACATGTCAACAGATTATTCACATATGTGGTTTCCTTGGAATGGAGTTCCTAACCAAATCAAGTTAGAAAGAAAGATTAAAATGAAGGATATGATCATTGAGTATAATGTAATCAATAAGAGGTTCAACACAGTTAACTCATATCTTGGTGTTTACACTCTTGACAACACAAAGGTATGTAACTTTAAAACTTCTCATGCTTTGCCTGGATTATGGAAACTTTATTTTGATGATGCTAGATGAAAATTAGGTTTTGGAGTAAGAGTGGTATTAATCAAACCCATTTGGAAAAAATATAATGCCTCTTACAAACTTCAATTCCCGTGCACCAATAATTTGGTTGAGTATGAATCACTTATTCTAATTTCAATTTGTAATCAAACATGAGGCTAGATTAGTTTTTGGTGAATCTAAACTAGTAGTTAACCAGGTCAAGAGTAAATATCAATTAAAGTTATCATATCTTAAGAAGTATAAATTTAGAGCGTGGGACTTAATTGAATGTTTTTATGCTTTCAATATTATGTCAATTCGTAAGGAAGAAAAGAAGGCTGCTGATGAATTTACTTCAGTTACAATCAACCTTATGCCTGATCAAATTTCTAAGTTATAAATCCTTATAATTGAGTTAATCCCATGTCCCTTAGTGCCAGATAATGTCAACCACTTGTAGGTATTCAATGATGATCAGCACATCATAGACTTCATGACTAGTTTAAGAGTGTTTAAGGGTCACATTATTGATGAAACTAGTTTCCTTGATGATGAAAACATTGAAGGTAAACTTAATGACAAGGTCATTCAGTTGAATGACAATAATATTCCTAAAGGCATGATAGCCTTAAAGAGACTCTTTGATTTTGACAAAATAGCTAAGGCTGCCAAGATTCCCAAAGTGGGAAGAATTATAATGCAATTGATCTTATATTTCAAGGTCAACCTTAGTTGGTTAATATTAGTATAAACTATATAAGCATTGAGTCTAAAAGAGCCAAATAAATTCTAACCAAATATAAAGATATTATATCATGGTCCTATGATGACCTAAAGATATTTGATCCAAAGGTCATAACTCATACCATACCTTTAAATGAAAATTGCAAACCTTTCAAACAAAAGTAAAGGCCTATCAACCCAGTCTTAGAACCACTAATATAAAAAGAGGTCAAAAATATCTTAGATGCCAAGATCATGTTTCCCATTAGGCACTCCACTTGGGTGGATAATTTATTCCCATTTAGGAATAAAAATGGTGAAATCAGACTATGCATTGATTTTAGAAATCTGAATAGGGCATTTAAGAAAGATAATTACCCCCTACCCTCTCTTGACCAAGTAATCCAAATTGTTTCTGGTTCTATCATGATGTATTTTAGGGTATAACCAGGTGTTGGTGAACTAATAAGATTGGATAAATATTGATTTTACTACCAAGTGGGGCACATTTACCTACAAGAGAATGCCTTTTGGACTTATAAAAGTAGGATACACTTTTCAAAGGACTATGGATCAATATTTATAGGGTCTTGTAGGTAAATACATTATCATATACATGGATGATATGATTATATTTTCTAAAAATGGGGAGGATCATATTATGCACCTACAATAAGTATTTGAAATATGTAATAGTTATGGGATTTCTCTCAACCCAAAGAAAATTATTTTCTATGTTACTAAGGAAAAACTATTAAGGCATGTTATCACTAAGTATGGAATCTCTATAAACCTTAATAGATTAAATGCAATATCTAATATATATCCCCTTAATATTAGGAAGGAATTGAAGTCATTCTTTGGTAAAATATTTTTTTTAAGGAAGTTTATTTTTGGTTTGACATAAATAGTGAAAACATTGAATGACATGTTGAATAAAGAGTCTAATATAATTTATAATGAAGAGACAAAGAAGGATTTTAAATACATTAAAGAGGTGATTAGACAAGCCCCTGTACTGATAATTCCAAACTTCATTAAAGATTTTTATCTTTACTCCTTTGCTTCAGATCATACAATAGATCTAGTTCTAACTCAAAAGATAGATGGATGTGACCATCTATTATCTTTTATGAGCACTAACCTAAAAAATGCTGAGTTGAACCACTCTTTGATTGACAAATAAGGATGTGCTTTGGTCAAGGTAGTGAAAAATTTTAGGTATTATATCCTTAGGAATAAGGTGCATGTCATTCTACCAGACCCTACCACCAAGCTCATGCTAAGTCAAAATGATAGGAGAGGTAAGTGGATATTTGTGCTCTAAGAATATGACATTGAGATGAAGACTACCAAATTAGTAAGGTGATAGGGTTTAATTCAATTTATTTACAATACTAACCCCAAACTAAGTGTTATGTAGGTAGAGAAACAAATTTGTAGATTTAATTATTGGTATGATCCCATTATCCACTTATTAATAAATGGTTATTATCCTATAAGGTTAATTAAAGAACAAAGAAAAGCTCTAAGGCTCAAGGCAGCTCATTTTTTGATCAAGGATGGAGTTTTGTATAATAATAACTTTGAAGGCATTTACTTGAGATGTTTCTCCAAGAGTGAAGTAACTGAGATCATGATCACCCTCCATGAAAAGCTAGGGAGTGGACATCCATCTGGAAGGACAATGACACACAAAATATTAAGGGCTAGTTATTACTAGCCTATAATTTTCAAATATGCTCACAAACATATGAGCACTCATGCCAAGTCTTCAAAACCAAAGTGTTTAAGGCAACCATGCCACTAAGACTAGTAATGATTGATAAACCCTTTGCCCAATGGGGGATGGATTTTTTGGAGGTCATTAACCCCAATTCCTTTAATGGTCGCATGCACATTCTGACTACTACTAACTACTACATTAGATGGACTAAAGTAGTGGTAGCTAAATAGTGCAAACCTGAAGAGGTGATCAAATTTTTAGAATAAAACATATGCACCAAGTTTGGGACACCTGTATCTCTAGTCTTTGATAATGGATATACATTTATATCCATAAAGATGATAGAATGGACATATGATAGCAATATCATCCTCAAGTTCTCATAAAAACATTATCCCCAAGGTAATGGAGTATCTAAATCAATAAATAAGAAATTGATGAAGGTTATAAAGAAGTTTACAACTAACAAACCTAGCACATGGCACAAGCTACTTAAGTATGCCCTTTGGGTAGATAGAACTAGAGTCAAACAAGCTCTCAAAACATCACCATTCTTACTATTTTATGGTTAAGAACCCATATTTCCCATAAAACTCAAGATTCTAACCTATAAGTTTATGTAAGAGTACAAGGAGGAGGATCAATAATTTACAAGTTCAATATTATTGGAAAACATACAAATGGAAGATGTAAGAGAAGATGTTTTTGATAATTTTAGTAGACACCAAACCATAGTCAAGAGGTGGTTTGATAAACATTCAAAAATAAAGGTGTTTAGGCAAGGAGACTTATTTCTTATTTGGTACAAGGCATCTGAGCCTAAGGGTAAACATGAGAAGTTCACACCTTTCTGGATAGGTTCCTACTAGATAGCCGAGATACTTGGAGACAACACCTTCAAGTTGAAAGACTTACAGGGAGTAGAGCCCACACTGCCCACCAATGGGCAATACCTCAAGCATTATTTCTCTACTGCCCACCTAAGGTCTTCATGGAATGAATGTAAGACTAGTTAATTTTAGTGTAGGTAGGGCTTAGTTTAGTTTATTTTTATTCTTTCCTTCATTTCCCTTGTTTGTAGATATATTTATATATGTTTGTTTACTTATTTTTGTGCTTTTTGTTTCTCTGCTTTCTATTTGGTGTGTTTGCTTTATCTACTTTCTTCTTTACTTCTAATAAGTCCTTTTGGATAGTCCTCAACTCAAGATTCATATGATTCTCAAAAAGGAACTCCATAGTTCAAGAATGTAGGGATGTTTTCTCAGCATTGGTTGATCATGGGTTATTGAAATATGAGCTTAATATTATAGTTTAAAAAACTAGTAAAGACTAATGGTTAGGATAATTGTTCCTTAGGATCTTGAACATTGTTCTAATCTAAGCTCATTTTCAATAAGGATTGCACATCTAGGATGAAAGGATGGATTATTAGGATACAATCATGTGTATACTTAAAAAATAATAATTTCCTGGGATAAAGTTACAACTAAGGATGATTTTTTATAGATCAACCACTTGACCAAGTCTCAAAACCTGGCTCAACTAATTCCCAACCTTTGCTAGAAAGTCAAAATGATTTGAAAAATATAAAAAATAATAAACTTATTGCAAAATTCAAGAGCTTTTTAAGTAAATATGATTTTGTTAATCTCCACCAAGGCTATGAATGCCTAGAAGGTAGTGGAAAAGGGCCTTGAGTGGATCCAAAGGCATCTCTATTGGGGCTATGGATGGCTGGCTGGCAATAGATTAATACCCAAGCATTCCCTAAGCTAAAGCATGGTTATTAATGAATATTCAAACATGTTGAAAGTCAATGTTAATGGTTAAATTCATGAACCTAGAAGTTGTTCTCTAAATCCTTTAGCAATCAGTAAGTGGAATCAAAACACACACACAACATGGCTATGTCTTGATGTTTGCTCTTAATTATTCATGTGAAATATTTGTTCTAAACATGAACTGATATTAATAATTATGCCTAAATAAATGGAATAAGTAGCTTAATTATTAGTCTAAACTAGAGTCATTGAATTCTAACATATTGTTATGTTTCCCTAGAAGTCACCATTTATTGAGGTCAACATACCCCTATTCTTAAAAAATTGGGACCCTTGTGTTAAATTATACAAATTTTGTACCCTAAAATTGAAAATTCATCTAATTAGAGTATCATTATCATGTTTTCACATCATATTTATTTTAAGATCATCCACACCTAATTTGGTTGATATATTTGCTTATAATTCTGGTTTAATCTTGCCTAAAGTTGCTAACATTTAATCTTTATGTTTCAGGTTACAAGTTTAATGGAGTCTATTTAGAATGAACAACGACTAGGTTTTATTATTTAATAATGATTTGATATTTTACTAACCTTTGGTCTATGTAAAATCAATTTGAATTCATGTTTGATCAACTTGAAACCCTAACTCTAAAACCCTAGCTCATGCCCTTTGAATTAAATTCAAATTTGATAGGAACATTTTTATGGGAACACTTTAATGTGACTTAGTTCTATTTTATCCTAAGGTCCCAATCATTTTATAAACATGACTAAGAGCTTAGTATAAAATAATTATCCTAAGTTATTAACATCCTAAGCCCCCTTTGCTCTATTTTATCTTAGCATGATCTAACTAAATGTGGGGTCCTTTTCAATATGCCATAAACTTAGTTCTATTTTTATCCTAGGGTTTAGTTGTGTTTATTAACATGACCAAACCTTAGTCTAAAAATTTTACATTCTATCTCTTTATTTTCCTAAGCCCCCCTTGGTCCCTTTTATTTCCACATGGTCTAACTAACCACTAGGACCTTTTATTAAGTCTTTAGACTTAGCCTAAAGGCCTTGTCCTAAGACTATATGTTATTTCTTTGATTATCGATGGGGTCCCTTTTATTTTGTATCAAAACTTAGCTTAAATTTTTTTTTCTAAAATCTTGCCTGTGTTTATTAACACAAAATAAACTATCATCTAAAATATTATGCTAAATATTTTATTTTTCCCAAGCATTAAATTAAATGTCATTTTTATTTATAGGATCAACAATCTACATTTAATCGAATGATCAAGATCCAACGGTGTGAGATTGAATACAAATCTACATCCCTAAGTTAAAGTTTGAGCATCTTTAGGAGATCAACGACATGAATTTTCTTAGGCTAGTTTGATCTAATGATGTGTATCAAGTCAAAACCTCAATAGATCCCCAAGATAAGTGAGAAGGTGACAAGTGTCATATTCATGACTAAAGAACACCCAACAGCTAATGGTGTTCAACTTCAAAGATCATGATCCATAGAGTACATTTGCTCAGACAAGGATGATCCAATGGTTCGAGATGAATGTTGAAAAGTCAAGATGAATGTAGAGACAACATGTGACATAACTAAAAACCTCTAAATTACAACTCAAGCATATTTTCAAGATCAATGGTCCACAAAAAAGCATACATATTTAGATCAATGATCCATAGAATAGAAGGTATAATTAAGTAGGATGATCTAATAGAACATGTTTGATCTAGGTGATCAAGATCAATGTTGCATAGAAAAAATTAAAAAGTCAAGGAAAATGTAGAAGTGACGAGTGTCATAACCGTAGGGAATGCAATGAGTAGCCAATGGCATTCAAGTTCTCAGATTGAGATCAACAGCCTACATTGATCCATGTAAAGATGATCCAATGGTGTGAAATCAAGTGGGGATTTTTTAAAAGGCAATGGTCATTTTTCAAATATGAATGAGCAAGATGCCATAAAACTACCACATGGTTACCATGGTGATGCCACATCAGAGCCATGTCAGTATAATATGCCAGGTGGAAGAGCACGTAGTCCTGAGAAATGTAAAGGTCTAAACAAGTGATATAAATTGGGATATAAGTAATGAATCTCATGAAAATTTAGACAACTACCACCATTAAATAACTATAAAATCCTTCAAAAACCCTAGTTCAACCTTGTATTCACCATAATCAAGCCATAGAAGCTAAATGGTCATCTATGTAGGGGTAATTTGATCCAAAATTGAACTACAAACCACTAGTGAGAATTTGAGCACATCCATAGAGATGATAACTTAAAATGATGTTTTAATGAAGGATGTAGAGCTCTATCTAACTTTATATACATAAGAGAGAGTTTTCAAAGATTCAAAATTTAATGCCATAAGGGACAACAATTGGTCGAGCTCATTTTGAGCCATTAAGAACTAGCATCACATCATAAAAGGAGAACATGCCTATAAGGGGATTATACTATAATGATCAAGGGAATCTTGAAATAAAATAAATCTAGAAGATACTAACATCATGTTAAATCAAGAAGACAAACTCAAGCTATACAAGGATACCATAATTGACTTGTTCAATTCCCTAGAATCAGTTAGTTTTAGGAAAAAGTAGTGAGAATGAAACACAATGGCTACAGGCCAAGTTAGCCAATGGCAAGCATCAAGTTATCAAATCAAGAATTTAATCAAGATATTGACTAAAATTCAAGGCCCTAAGTAGTTAGTTCAATCATAGGACTTCTCATTTCAAATAGAAGAACCAAGGTCAATAGAAAATAAAGGCTTAAAAAAAAACTAAATAAAGATAAAAACATCAAAAGGCATTGAGAAGGGTAGATAAAGATCACAAAAGCTTAGCAGATAAATTAAAGAGGCTCTTCATGAAACTAGTTGTCAACCTTTAGCTAATTAAGGAGTAGCATTAGAGATCAATGAGTACCCTACAGTAGTAACATGGGACTTCAACAACATAAGGAACCCAAAAATTAGTTGAATTAAGAATATTCTTCCTACTGCTAAACATTGTACACTTTGAAAGTGGAATATTCTATTTTTAAATTCATGTATAGTTTATAAAACACATTGCCTATAGATCCATCCATTAGAAAAAATCTAGTGTATTCTAAAACATTTTTGGAAAGGAGAACTATCCAAACACTTGTACTTTTGTAATTGGATAAGACTAACCAATATACTTCATTGCATCCTATAAAAGGAGCATTATTAGTTGTAAAAAGGAGGGAATTATTAGAGTCAAAATCCAATTGTAACTTTTGAGCAATTAATATAAGCAAGGTATTATGCAAAGTTTGTCTAAATTTTTTTGTGTCTTTTGTTATTATAACTTCTCTCTCACTTGTTTGATCTAATTTCTAGATTTGAATGGTTCTTGTGAGTTCCTAGTGTGTATATTTGAATGCAGAGATGTTAACTTGAGTTAATGCTAGGTTAATTGAAAGACCTTAGGTTCATTTCATTTTCTGACTCTTCTTGCATTTGGGCTAATGATGTTTTCTTACAAGGGTAAATATTTAAAGTGAACTTGGTTCTTATTTACATTATTTTTGTATTCATATAAAATATGAAATTTGGTAGCTTGAGTGTGGTTTGTGACACCTAACCCATAGGTCCCACTTGCATGCTCTCATGACCCTTCTAGACACTTTTTTGCTTATTCCCAATCATTCATAAGCTTCCAAATATTGATTCTAACTCAACCAAGCTACATTTTATATTATAATTCCATCCCTCTAGGTCTCATACCTATAGGATAATAGTGCCCAACTTAGACTATAATGCTAGACCCTAGGGTGTCCATTTATGACGCTCTTGTCCAATTGCATTTTGAGCTCCAATGGTCACTTCTTTCCAGTTCCTATTCTTCTTCTCAACCTAACATGAATACATTCGACCCATGACTAATAGATCTATATAAAAGTCTATTAAAATTTCATTTAGAAAGGGTTGGAAAATATTACAAAATCAAGCAAGAATGCAAGCAAGACGACTAAATCAAATCTCCCTATTCTCTACATACAACCATCTAATACAGTTACAAGCATATCCAAATCCTCACACCAATCTCTAGCCACCTCAAGCACATCTAGTTTAACATTTTTGAATCTTTATAACATTATTGCATAAAGCACATCAATTAAGAGAACTACATATGGCTTGATCCCTTTTCAGAGTATTGGTATGTAGGCAGTGTGCCCACACAAGGGGTGTAGATACACATTCAATGCATCTTACACATACTAACCCCCCTGTTTCTCAAATTTTGTCAAAGCATAATGAATTTTAGGGTTTTAGGACTAAATCAACTCTATAGGGAGTTTCACATAATATAGCGTCCAAAATTTCACAAACAGGCTCACATAAAGATAGTGGATAAAAATCAAAAAGCTCAGACCTCTAAGACAATAGTGGTAAAAGAGATATCTAGAGTCAGACCCTAGGGTGTCCTATTTTGATGCTCCTATCCTTTCATGAAATGAAGGTTAGATCTTTATTCATGACATTATCATATTCCTACATAGTAGATTCCAAACCCTATCTCAACCATCTTAGTCTAATTTAATCTAAGGTACATTTCTCCTCACTTATTATTGTTTTTAGAAAGTTTTAAATTATAATTAAATTATATAAATTAGTAGATTAATTATTGAAATATTATTTATTAACTTAATTGACTCAGACCCTTAACTAAATTATAAATAAGACTCCAATATTCCTATTAAATCATTTGGTATGTAGGCAGTGTGCCCACATAAGGGGTATAGATAAACATTTAGTGAATCTTACACACACTAACCCCCCCTCTTTTTAAAATTTTGTCAAATCATAATGGAGTCTATGGTTTGAGGATTAAATCAAATCCATATATAATTTCATAGACATATAACATCCAAAATTTCACGGACAAGCTCACACAGAGACATCAGACAAAACCCAAAAAGCTTAGACCTCAAAGACAGTAGTGGTAGAAGAGGATTATAGCACCAAACCCTAGGGTGTCCTATTTCAATGCTCCTATCCTTTCATGAAACAAAGGCTAGATCTTGATTCATGACACTATCACATTCCTGCATAGCAAATGCTAAACCCTATCTCAGTCATCTCAGTCCATTTTAAGCTAAGTTACATTTCTCCTCACTTATTACTCTTTTTATAAAGGTTAAAATTACAATTAAATTATACAAATCAGTAGCTTAATATTTCCAATATTATTTGTTGATTTAATTAACTTAGACCCTTAACTAAATTATGAATAAGACTCCAATATTCCCAAAATAGTTAAATTATTTGGTAAACCTGATGTTATATTAGTTATCATGTTGATGTACATTACTTACTAGCTTACATAGATTACTCTATCGGCATTCAATAGTATATAGAACTTGTGTATTTCTTAGCATATACCTAGTCTTGTAATCCATGTCTTGCATTTTTTTACTTCTTTATTTGATTATTTAGATGTGATTGTATTTTCATTATATTACATGTCTTCTTTTCTTGCTTTGTGTAGCTAGATGTGATTGCATTTCTCAATTCCTATTTTGTATCTTGTATGTGCCTTAGGACATTTTCCAATGTCCTTTACTTCTATTCTTATGTGTGCCTTAGAATATTTGTCAATTTCATTTTCTTTTACTCTTCTATGTGATTTTGGCCCTCATGCCAACCTTGCTTGTTTTCAATTATATGTGTATGTGGCATTTGAACATGCCTTATATGTCTGCTTTTCAATTTGAATGGCAAGTGCCCATGTCCCTTGTTTGCTTGGCACCTTGGCCACTCTTGTATACTTCTTGCTTCTTGCCTTGTGTGTTTATTTCTTTATTACTTCTCAACTATTTGCAATGCCATGATCCACGTCACGTATTATCTTGCTTACTTGGATGTCATGATGGACATCATGCTCCATCCCTCCATAATAATTAATAACTAACATTTCTAGTTTCAATTTAGTATATTCCACATGATATTACACTATTATATCTATCTATACATACCCCTAATGATCTAACAATCTCCAATACAAACTATGTTATATCTTCAGACATCATTTCAATTATCATTATTATATCATGTATTTCATAACATAATACACTTGCAAGGCTCTTCATTCTAAGGGTAGTCATTATAGGGTATTCATTCCTACCCTCAAAAGAGGGGGAAACAAATAGGGGTTTTGTCACAAATATTATAGCTCTTACCCATCAAAAAATTAGTTTTTAGAAAATTAAAACAACAACTAGAGGTCAAACCAAGCAGAACAGACCAAAAAAATAGTGACAATTCTAGAATAGTCTTTAGAATTAGCAAAGGACAATAGTGTCAGACATGGATAATAATGTTGGACACCAAGGTGTCTTATTTTTATTTCTCATATCCAAATATTAAAAAATACATGTTTTTTATAAATAGGTATAATGGTAAACTTAGCTATAATTTTACATATACAAACTAGTTCAGATTTAGTAGTTGGAATATAATTTTTCTTAGAGAATATAGATATAGAGGCATCATGCATGGTATGATGGCTCTTACTTCTAGTTTGAAATTTGAAAATTGGTATAACTTCCAAATCAAAATCCAAGTTATAGACACCAATGATTGGGAATAATGTGTGCGACATATTTGACTTCTTTTCTTTCTAAGTTTAGTAAATTACCAAATCATTTTTAGCAGTTACATGCCTTATTCCATCTATAGGTGATTGGCCTCATTTTAGAGTGGATTTCATACAAGCCTAACCTCAAATTTCTTGAGTGGCTTCCACATAAGCCTAGTTTATAGTTTTGGAGTGGCTTTCATACAAGCCTAATATCGTCTCAAATTTGGCCAAGATTGGCCTAGTTTCTAGTACACATTTAGCTATCCATGCCACATTATTAGATTATAGAGCATTAATGGGCTTCATGAGCCATCTCATACAACACATATTCATACTAATATCAATTTATAACTTCACTTCATGGGGAAATGATGAAGCCAAAGGACTAGATAACCTTTGTATTATTGAGCCACCTACTTAGAGGGATTAGACACACAGTTCAAACATTGATTAGCACACACATGATGACCTAGCTTCACTTAGTGGGTGATGATGGAGCCAAAGGGATAACATTTACTTTCTTGAGCCACTCTTAGGGAATTGAGCACTCAAATCTATTAATGATATTACTTTTGGTATAGTACATATCCAACATCACTTAACATCACTCAACATCACAATAGGTTTTGTATTGGTTTGTGTACCTAGTGAGGTGTATTCATTCCTTTCTCTTCCTTTCTCTCTTACCCAAATTTTATATGTTCTTATTTTAGATATAATGTATCTAGTAAGAAATATTCTACTCTTTATTTTATCTTATATATTTACACTTCATAATGTGCTCTCTCCACGCACACCCAACATCACACAGCTCCATGGGATTCACCCTTACAGGTAAGTTTAGGTATGCTTTCTATTTTTCCTTTATCCTATTATTTTACTTTGATACATCACTATAATAAATGGGGGGAAATGTGGTCATATAAAATGTCAAAATCGGTAGCTTAAGTGTGGCTTGTGACACCCAACCCATAGGTATATCTTGTATGCTCTCATGACCCTTCTATCCACCAATTTACTAATTCTTAGTCATCCATAAACTTATAAAACCTCATTCCAGGTCAATCAATATCCATTTTCCATGTTTATTCCATCCCCCTAAGCCTTATACTTGTAGGACAATAGTGCCCAAATTGGACTATAACAATGGACCCTAAGGTGTCTTATTTTTAATGATCCTATCTAATCACATTTTGAGCACAAGTGACTATTTTTCCTCTTCCTCATTATATCAACATAGCATGAATGAATTTAAACCATGACCAATAGATCTCTATAAAATCCCCTTCAAAGTTCATTTAGAAATGGTTGGAAAATATTACAAAAGCAAGCAAGAATATAAAAAAGACCAATAAGGCAAATTTACCTATTCTTTGTATATAGTCATCTAATATAGCTACAAGCATATTAAAACCTTCATACCAATCCCTAGCCACCTCAATCACACCCAATTTAGTATTTTGTCATCTTCATTACACTATTGCACAAAGCACATCAAGTGGGAGAACTACATATAGCTTGATCCCTCTTTAGAGTATTGGTATGTAGGAAACATGCCCACATAAGGGGTGTGGATACATGTTAAGTGCATATTTTACACACTAACCCCCCCTCTTTCTCAAAGTTTTCATTCAAGTTCTAGCAAAAGGAAGATCTAGGGTTAGAGATTAAATTTTATCTAAAAGGATCTTTATTGATATTCAAGATTTGAAATTTCATAGGTGGACTAATATAGGGATCATAGATAAAACCCAAAAAAATTAGATCTCTATGACAAGTATAGAGAATAGTAGCAGAACCTAGACTATAGCATTGGTCCTCAAAGTGTCTTATTTTCAGCACTCTTATCCTTTCATCAAATGAAATATAGATCCTAGTTCAAAACATTGTCCCAATCTTGCACTCTTATCCATATCAACATAATTTTAAGATAGGTTATATTTCTCTTCTTTAATTACTATTTTTAGAAAGCTAAGAAGGTCAAATAAATTATACAAATTAGTACTCTATTTACTATAATATTATTGACTAATATAGTCAACTCAAACCTTTAATTAAATTAAGAATAATACTTCAATATTCTCAAAACTGTTAAATCATTTGGTGAACCTGATGTGTTAATCAATGTTTGGTATTTTGATTTTATTTAAATGCTTTTTTATTTTGAAATTTTATATTATTTTTGGATTTTTTTATATATTTGAATGTTTTTGTATTTTGATATGAGCTATGTACAATCTATCATGGAAATTAAAAAGGATAAGCAAGTTGAGTCTTCCATTCCTTCAGAGCATCCAATTGTAAATGATACTATAGGGGAAACAATGTCTCAACAACCCTCTATAGTAGCCAAACCTTCCTTTAAAGCACCACCAGTTATGGCTAGTACATCTTTGTCTCCTAATGTGGCATCCTTTGTGTAAAAGATAAAATCTCTTCAATCCAAGGTGCTACATCTTGAGCAAGGTGCCTTTAGACCTACACAAGCCTTAGATTCTTTTGTTTTACTTCATACACCATTGACATGTCATATTGCTTCTCCACCCTTACCACTAGGTTTTTTTCAACCCAAGATCACTCTATATGAGGCAAGGGTGATCCAAAGACACTTGAGAGCTTTTCACATAGCTTGCTTGGAATATGTACCAAATGACTAGCTACTAACCAAGATATTTCCATGGAGTCTAAAGGATTATGAATTATAATGGTTTTATAATCTACCAAATCAATCATTTAATACATTCAATCCTTTAGCTAACATGTTCCTGGCTCATTTTAGCATTAACATTAGTGATAAAGTTTCCTATGCCCAAGTTGCACAATAAAAACAAATGTCAAATGAACATATCACATATTATGTTCTTTGATATAAGGTTATCTTGGCTAAGATGATTATCCCCATGGTCAATCAAGAGTCACAATATCTCTTCAAATAGAGTCTTCTACTAGCTCTACACGAATCAATAATGTTCAAAGTATTCTCTTCCTTCACTGAGCTATGCCATACACTAAAGGAAAGGGAAGTCAAATTAATTTTAATGGGCAAACTCAAGTACATGAGTATATCAAAAATAATAATAAAAAGTAATATTAAATTCCCATATAAAGTCAAGGTCAATGATAAAAAGATTTAGAATCAACCTATAGTCAATGTGGCTTTAGATCCCCCTTAGTGAGTGGTTTTATCAGCTCCTTCTCAGTGAAATTTTACCAATCTACCAGTATCTCCAGCTAGATTTTTACAAATTTTGGAATGTAATATCATATCTCTCCCTCCTATTTAGGAAGTTGATCCAACAAAGCCTCTTCTATGGGGATATGATCAAAATGCATTTTGTGATTTTCATAAGGCACCAAACCATACAAAAAATAGATGCATCAATTTCAAACACAAGATACAGGACTTGATATATGGTAACGTTATTGATCTTGGTACCTTAATTGAGCCACCTCAAGCAAAGCGAACATATGATAATGTTTTGAAAATCTTCTCAGATTCTTTCCCATAACATTATAAACAAGAGATAGGGAATACATCTTGTGTTCATCATGCATATCATGCACATCCTCCACCAGCTACATATCAAACACCTTTAGTTGAGTCACACCCTTTGAGCAACATGATTGGTGTATACAATTCCAAAATTCTAGCTAGACCCTCGATCTCCTTTTTTGAGTAGGAGATAGTTGAGGATGATTCATATTATCATGCACTCTTAATCATAGCTTACATTCATAATCATCATATTCATAGTGATCTCATAGACAATGGATCTAGCATGAACATGTGCACTATGACATTATTATATCATTTGGGATATTTAGAGCAAGATATTACCTTGATGGACATAGTTATTAGTGGATTCAGTGGTTACATATAGATTTCATTGGGTAAGATTATACTTCCTATATAGGTTAGTCCAACACATGTGACCATACCATTTACTATTGTTCCTAGTGCTTGATTTTTTTGATATGTTACTTGGTCGACCATGGATTTAAAAACTTTGAGTAGTACATTCTATAATTCATAGGTGCATGAAATTTATTCACACTAATCAAGTTTACAGTTGGTGGAATTATATATGAATTGCCATTCCCCACTTCAAATCCATATTCTACTTTGTAGTCACTAGTTTTAGCTCCTCCACTAGTTACAGTTCTTCTTTTAATTTAGATTTAGATATAGTCGAGGCTTTCTTCACCAGTACATAGAGTTCATGCACTTCCAAAGAGGCCTCTTTTAGATAAGCCATAGTTTCAAGACTCTAGATAGTTTCTAGATATAGTATTTACACCTAGGGTAATGTCATTGAGATCTCATGCCTTGACACATAGAGCACCTATTTTAAAGGTTTTTCCTACTACCAGATGGGTCCCTAAGAACCCCATAGTTGCATCCACTTCTTAGAGTTACAAGTGGACCCCACAATTGGTTTCCATTTCAAATATTTTAGAGTAATTTTAGCATACATAGTTTTTTGAGTCATAGTCTCAACCATTCCATCATGGTTCATGATCATGCATGATCCCTCTCATCGATATAGGACACCATGATAAGGAGTCTCTTATGAGACTCATTAGTTAGTATCATTTCTCCTTAGTTAATTGTACATAGATTCTTTTTAATTTCTTGTACATAATTTCTCATGATTGATTGTACATTGAAAATATCAAAAAACAAAAACATTAAAATATATCCAAAAATAATATAAAATTCCAAAATAAAAAACATTCAAATAAAATCAAAATACCAAAAACATTTCAATTTTATACATTATCCATGCTATACATTTTTGCTACCATGCTAGACTTATATTTATTTGTATACTCTATTATTTATTGATTTATCTACATTACTATGCTTCACTTGATCTTCCTTAAGTGTGTGAAGTGATATCTAGATCCTTGATTTATTTACTCTGCCCATTGAGGGGGCATTCTACTTATACATTTGAGACATACATCGACATATCTACTCCCTAGGGGCATCTTGTACATTACTACACCATCTAGGCTATGTCATTCCTACACCACACACTCTTGCTATCATGTTGACGTACATTACTTATTAGCTTACATAGATTACTCTATCAACATTAACTAGTATACAACACGTGTATTTATTATCATATACCTAGTCTTGTACTCCATGTCTTACATACTTTCATTTCTTGCTTTGATTACTTAGATGTGATTGTATTTCTAGTATTTACATGCTTTCCTTTCTCACTTTACATAGTTGTATGTGATTACATTTCTCAGTTCCTATTTTGTCTCTTGTATGTGACTTAGGACATTTTTCAATGTTATTTGCTTCTATTCTCGTGTATGACTTAGGACATTTATCAATCTCCTCTGCTTGTACTCTTATATATGCTTGT
The DNA here is from genome assembly GCA_037957365.1 of Torreya grandis. Lineage (NCBI taxonomy): Eukaryota > Viridiplantae > Streptophyta > Pinopsida > Cupressales > Taxaceae > Torreya > Torreya grandis. The sequence continues at coordinate 1,020,612 of JARHVA010002351.1, forward strand.
GGCCCTTGTGCCAACCTTACTTGTTTTCAAATTGTATGTATATGTGGCATTTGAACATGCCTTGTATGTTTGATTTCCAATTTAAGTGACATGTTCCAATGTCCCTTTTTTACTTGGCCTCTTGGCCACTCTTGTATGCTTCTAACCTTGTGTGCTTATTTCTTGATTGCTTTTTAATTATTTGCAATGCCATGATCCACATCATGCACTATCTTGCTTTCTTGGATGCCATGATAGACATCATGCTCCATCCCTCCTTGACAAATAAAAAATAATAACTAATAACTAACCAGACTTCTAGTTTTAGTTTATTATATTTCACATATTATTAAATTATTATATCTATCTAGGCATACCCTTGTTGATCTAACAATCTCCATTACAAACCATGTTATATATTGAGATATCTTATTGATTATCATTGTTATATTATTTATTTTGCATCATAACACATTTTTAGTGCTCTTTCTTCTGAAGTTAGTCATTTTAGGGTGTTCATTCTTACCCTTAAAAGAGGGGGAAAAAATAAGGGTTTTTTCAATAAGAGATTAGAGCTCTTACAGGTCAAAAAATTAGCTTTTAAAACATCTAGAATAGTATCCAGACTTCAAACCAAGAAAAATAGACTAGGTAGATAATCAAAACTATAGAATAGTCTTCATAATCAGCATAATAAAAAATCACCAAGATTGACTATAGTTTCAGATAGCATGGTGTTTGGTTTTGGCACTCCTATCCAAAAAACAAAAAAATAAGATTTTCTAGAAACAAATAGAAAGGTAAGACTAGTTACAATTTTGTCAGCAATAGTTCATTTCAAAATTCAATAATTTTAGTATAATTTTTCTTAGAGAATCTAGATAGATCGGTCATCATGTATGGCATGATGGCTCTCACTTCCAATTTTAGATTAGGCAGTTGATATAACTTCTAGATCAAAATCCATGTTATAGACACTAGTGATTGGGGGCAATGTACATGGCATATTTAACTTCTTCTCTTTTCAAGTTTAGTATATTACCCATTAATTATCTATAGTTGTGTGCCTTATTCCATCTATAGGTGGTTGGTACCATTTCAAAGTGGCTTTCATATAGTCTTAACCTCTACATTCCTGAGTGGCTTCCACATAAGCCTAGTTTCTAGTTTTGGACTTGCTTTCATACAAGCCTAATCTCTTCATTCTAGAGTTAGCCAAGATTGGCCTAGTTATAGTACACATTCAACTATCCACATCACATTATTATATTATATAGCATTCATGGGCTTTAATATCCATCTCATACGATACATGTGCATACTAGTATCAGTTTATAGGTTCACTTCATGGGGCAATGATGGAGCCAAAGGACTAGCTAGTCTTTGTATTCTTGAGCCAACTAATTAGAGGGATTAGACACATATTCCAAACATTAATTACCATCCACATGATCACATAGCTTCACTTAGTGGGTGATGATGGATCCAAAGGGATAGTCTTTGTATTCTTGAGCCAATCTCAAAGAATTAAGCACTTAGCTCTGTTCATGATATTACTCTTAGTTCAGTACATATCCAACATCATCTATCATCACAACATGTTTTGTATTGGTTCACATACTTGATTACGTGTATTCATTCCTTTCTCTTCCTCTCTCTTTTACCTAGATTTTGTATGTTTTTTACTTTAGACATAGTGTGTCTAGTAAGAACTGATCTATTGTTTATTTTCTCTTGTAGATTTACACTTCAAAACATGCTATATTTATGCACACCCAACATCACATATCTTCATGGGCTTCACCCTTGTAGGTAAGTTTAGGTACACTTTCTATTTTTCCTTTATCTTAGTATTTTGCTTTGCGACATCAGTAGAATAAAGGGGGGGGATATAGTCATATAAAATGTGAAATTTGGTAGCTTGAGTGTGGCTTGTGATATCCAACCCATAGGTCCCACTTTCATGCTCTCATGACCCTTTTAGACACCTTTTTACTTATTCCCATTCATCCATAGGCTTTCAAAACATGATCCCAGCTCAACCAAGCTACATTTCCTATGATAGTTCCATCCCCCCAATTCTTGTACCTATAGGACAATAGTGTCTAACTTAGACTATATTGTTGGACCTAAGGTGTCTACTTTTATCATTCTTGTCTAATTGCATTTTTAGTTCTAATGGTCAGTTCCTTCTGGTTCTTATCTTTCTTATTGGCCTAACATGAATATATTCAACCCATGACCAATAGATCTCTTTAAAATCCCATTCAAAGTTCATTTGTAAAGGGTTGGAAAATATTACAAAAGCAAGCAAGAATACAAGTAAGACCACTAAGGCAAATCTCTCTATTCTCTGCATACAACCATCCAATATAGTTAAAATCATATCCAAATCCTCACACCAATCCTATCCACTTCAAGCACATCTAGTTTAACATTTTTTCATCTTCATAACACTATTTCATAAAGTACATCAAGTAGGAGAACTACATATATCTTGATCCCTCTTCAAAGTATTGATATGTAGGCAGTGTGCCCACACAAGGTGTAAATATACATTCAGTGCATTTTACACACACTAACCCCACTTCTTTCTCAAATTTTGCCAATTCATAATGGATTTTAGGGTTTGAGGACTAAATTAACTCCATATGGAGTTCTACAAACATCCATCATCTAAAATTTTGTAGATAGGCTCACACAGAGATAATAGACAAAACCCAAAAAGCTCAAACCTTTAGGATAATAATGGTAAAAGAGGATTATAGAATTGAACCCTAGGGTGTCATATTTTATTACTCCTATCCTTTCATGAAATGAAGGCTAGATCTTGATTCATGACACTATCATAGTCTTACATAATAGATTCTAGACCTTGTCTCAGTCATCTCAGTCTAGTTTAAGCTAAGTTACATTTCTCCTCACTTATTACTATTTTTAAAAAGTTTTAAATTATACAAATTAGTATTTTAATTATTCCAATATTATTTACTAATTTAATTGACTCAGACCCTTAACTAAATTAGGAATAAGACTCTAATATTCCCAAAACTATTAAATAAATTTCATACCATCCTTAGATGTTTTCCTTATGTGTGATAGGATTTGAGCTTATGATAATTTATGTCACACATTGGTTAAGTGTATGTTTAGAGGTTACTTCAAATTTGTCATAGTGTTTCGAATGAAGATAAGTAACATCTCTTCTCTGCCCTACCTTTCCTTTTGCTCCCTTTTTAACTTGATCATTCTAGCTTAATTTTCATTGTAAATATCTATCTTAAATTAGTTCTTAGATTATTCCTTGATCATAATTCACCATTTTTATCATATCATACTTCATATTTTACATAGATCAACTATTTGGCAATGGTCGCTCCCAACCACCAAGCTTTATAAAGATTATGAAACAGTCCACTTGCTTTGCCTCTATTTCATCAATAGATAATAAAATTATCATAACCTATAAATTATGCACTAAATTATTAGAATTATAAAATAATAAGTGTTCTTAAACACTCTAGGCACCTATGATACATATTCAAGCATCAACAGGAATGCTATCTATTATAGTACAGAAATTTGGGTCACTTACATCAAAATATATGGAGACTTGGGTTCCATGATAAAAGGATCAAGAGAAATTAATGGTCGCCTTATGGTCTAAAAAATGTCTATTGTGGTGAGTAATCCATGAATGAGTTCCACTATTACATTGTATATTTCCTTTACCCCATATATTCCTCTCAAAATATCTTGAGTCCTAGGTCCAACCTAACATTGTTTTAAATTTTTAAAAAAACTTAAATAATAATTTTCATCAATTATTACTGTATACACCTAAATTTTACTGCTCCATTTTCATTATTTTTTTTTCATTAATTTAATCTAATTATTCCATAATCATATTATCCTAGTTCCCTTATAACATTTCTAACTAACCTTATATCATCTCATATCCCAATTAATTCTTCTAATCACATAGTATTTATCACCAAATCCCACTTATCTAATATTTTTTGAATTTAAAATTCACTCCTACCTACCCTCACCTACCTCCACTATATCCTACTAATCATTTTCTAATCCCAACCTAATCACTCTTCTAAGCATCATTTGTCCTATCTAATAAAATATAGAGTTTTCTACACTCTAGAATATTCTTTCCTCTTCCACACTCTCTAAAGAATCCCTCTCTAGAGTCTTCCAAGAAGTTTTTATTTCCTTGAAATTTCCTCCTTCTAATATATATAATCATGCACACCCCCATGCACAAACTATGAATAATCATGGAAAATCTATCATGCCAAATTAGTCCATTGATCAAGCTATCAAGTCAACATGATGTCTAAATTTTGAGTCTACATCAAGAAATCCACTTGGCTTGGTGCACATCATACATTTTAGAGAAAATTGGATGCATAATGGAGGTATAATCTTTCTATTTTTATTTTACTTGCATCATTTTTATCTTTCCTTGCCCAATCTTGAGTTTTATTTTGAATTTAGATTGATTTGAATTGATTATGTGCATTTGAATCCATCTATTCAAATTCTTGCATCATCCATCCACTAACTTGTTAACCTCCATGACCATCTTTCTTCTTTGAAAGAACATTTTTTCTTTCTATTGTAAGGCCCTTTTAAAGAGGGGAAAAATGCATACACCTAAATTTTCTCAATCCATCATCATTATTCATTCCATTGCTAATTTCATCTAAAATTTCTATAGTCATATTATCATAGTCCCATTCTAATACTTCTAACTAACTACTATAGCCTAAAATTTGACTCTAAGAAGTCAATTATACCTTTTTAATTTTAGGATAACATGAAACTATCTCTCCACATAGACAAGTAACTACAATAGATAGATATCTAGGTTTGAAAGGGCTAGCTCCCTTGATCTATCATTTAGGCTCACACTACACTAGGATAATCACTAGTAGGGGTAAAAAGGTAAGAAGGAAACATAAAAAAACCTAAACTAAATAAGGTGATACACAAAAGATAAATCCACAAACACACTTGCATTTTCACTAAGAAATAAGACTACCAAAACTAATTTTAGCTCTATGTCCTATTAGCATAATTATTTTTCATAGAGGCAAATTTCTATACATATCTAGAGGTGGGTGAAAATAAGGTTTGATAATATACACTATGATTACCTCTCACACTTCCAGACAAACTTAACAAACATATACACTTTATGAAACTTGTTAGAAGAGATATCACTCACACAAAACATGTAAGAGTAGAATGGAAGCAAGGAGAACATATTCATCACTTATTGACCACATAAACCATTTGACACAATTAGGAAAGAGATTTCATAGAATTAATCAAATATAGAAAACTTTATTTTAAGTCAAATGAGATGTCAAAACCAACAGGGCTTTGTCATACCAATTGTGGATCAATTTCAAAGCCAAAAAGTCTTGCATATATAGAGCATAGGAAAGGATAGAGAAGAAAAGAATTGGAAGGGTCATAATCCAAGTGTTAAGGTGTAAAAAATATTAAAATTTTAATAAAATTAAGTGTAAAATAGGTCAATAAGATATAATAAACAAGTGTCTATTATAAATGCATAACACCCTCTTCAAGTTGGCATAGAGTTCTTCATTATCTTACTTAAAATTATCTTGATGTTGAATCATCCACATGATTAATTAAAACTACCATAAAAGGATTTGAAACATATGTCCTAACATGGGAAGTTGGAAAAAATTAGTGATATTCATCTATGCCTCTTTAATTTATGAACTCCCCTTCAACACTTGTCATTCACTATCTGTAGTCATTCATCACTAACCCTCTAGGTATGTCTTCACATTTATCACTTAAGTGACTTGTATTTTATAATGGATATTCATTAAATATGTTTTATACACATTTCCAATGCCTCTATATCCTCTATTCCATCATTTAGACCTCCAAAGGTTCAAATTCATGTCTCTGACTATCACATTAGGAAGTCATATTATATTCTCATTGTGCTTGTTCAGACTGTCTATAATAAATGGATTAGAAAAGGGATTTTTATTCTTCAATGAGTTTATATATGAGTATATGGAGTTATAAAAATTACATACATACCTCCTTCAATGGATTTCATCTACCAATTCTCCTTTATACCTATGAATCAACTCAAATTCTATAAAAGATAGAGAATGGGGCATGTCTGTGAAAGTGATGGTACATATAAATTTGGTGACAAGAAGCATGGTAGAGTTTAAAAAATATCCAAAACAATTTCATGTCCATTTTACCCCTCTTTGATGTGTCTCTATACATTTCTTCCCCATTAGGTTCTAACAAGGGTTTTAGGAGGGTTTTTGGTCATTCTAACTCTTGGTGATGATTCATAAAATATAGGCATCTAATTATCAAAATAATTACACTAATAATGAGTTAGGTACCCCCTTAAACTATCACCAACTCCTTGAAGCACCATTCATAATATCCATACATATGTGAGAAAAATAAAGTGGCCTTGGAGCTTTTTCTATGCATTCTAAGTAGGTCTGAGAGGAAATTAGCCCTGAATGACCAATTTTGAATGGTTTAATAAAAACTAATGGATGTTACCAGCCTTATGATATCCATTTAAAATCATTAAATTTATTATAAGTATCATATATTCATATGGACCAAGTAATGCACCTTGAGGGTTTAGGCTTAGTTTTAGGCCTAATAGTTCTAACTATATTTGACTGTGTATATACCCACTTGTAGGTGATATAGTAGATGTAAGGCCCTTTAACAATTTTTTAACCTTAAATTTAACTCTATACATCTTTTCATAGTTCCTTAATACTTTCTCTTTCATCCTTTTACTAGCCATGTACTCAATCTACAAGTTGGGTTGCCTGTGGAGTACCCTTTGTCTAAAGTAAAATAGAGGGCATCTCCCCTATTTCTCTAACCAAATTTAGGTTATGTAAGGATTTATTAGGTTATTATGACACTATTAACCAAATATAAATTTATAACTATGTTTTTATAACTCTCAATACCTTAAATCCTCTAGACTAACTTTTATGACTGTGAATGTGTAAGATCTTGACTTGATTGAGTTTTGAGGTTCAAAAACCTAGTCTTTGCTCTATCTCTTTTAACCCTAAAAGTCACATTGAAGTGATATATTTAATATAAGGATGTATTCAAAATATTTATCCACCTTATACTTCTTTCAACCTTCTAAACTAGCTTCTCTCCATTAATTTTAACTAGTCTTCAGACTATTTTTTACTATGTCATCTATAAGTGGCAATTAGGAAGGTCAATGAACTCCTATAGGTGTAAATTTATACTTGAAAATTGTGTTTTCACACCTTTATCTTATCTTTAAGTCACTAAGGATAATTCCACACCTATATAATCTCATTTCATGCCTTGACATCATGTTCTCATCCCTTTACCATCATTGTTCTACAAGTTTATAGTTTCAAGGTTCAAATCTCACTATAGTTTACTGAGTATCTACAATGGGAACTTAATTAAATTTAAAGTCACTCAACCCTAATTCTCTCTTGATCAAACAACATCCTCTCATTTTGAAGAGTAACATCTCCATCTAGGCCTCAATAATGAAGTAATTGGACTTGAATAGATTTCATAGATACTTACCAAAAGATGACTCATTGTATGAGCAAAGCCTCATTCAAAGAAATTAAGGTAATCAATCCCATTAATAAATTTCTTAAATTCTAAGACTATAGGTATTATTTAAGGTTTTATTTCAAACCTATTATGATATTTCATAATCATCCATCCTTACCAAAATTCACTCTCATTATATTATCATCCTCAAACTATTCTCAAGGCATCCTATCACTCTGCCTCCATTGTCTACATAGACACAGCCCTATGGTCTCATTAGGTCTGAATGTAGATATAAAATCTCATTTTTTTAAACACTTATCTATATTATTAAGTTGGAAAGATATATTATGATCTTTGAAGTTAATGGAAACTCATTACAAGGTTTTGAATATGCAGTTTGAATGTAATGGAAACTCATGAGGTAGTCACACATGCAAAAACTATTATGAATTTATACAACTAACTAAAAATGACCTTATTTTGTAGTGATCTCATTATTTCCATGTTTAATCTATCACATTTTCAATTTTAAATAGTTTTAAAACACTCATCTAACACATGGGACATTAGATTACACTTTGACACACTTGTCCTTAGTGGAAAACCATACAACTTATTCAAATGGATAAAAGGTGGCATAATATGACATAAGATGAATTTAGGAAAATCTAATCAAGATAAAACATAGTATGAGATATCATTTATGACCATGATGAAAATTTTATGACCTAAGAGACCCTATAAAATTTTGAACTTATAGGGTGGTTGACTAATTTTGACCTAGGCTAAAACTAGTCAATATTTTGGAAATTTCCTAAGGGTAGCAAGCCTGCTATTTTAAAGACCAGTTTCATTCTATCCTTTGGAAATTGAGTCACCCATACACTACTATTGATACTAATAATCCTTTAAAAATACACCAAGCACACACACACACACACAATAAGGAAATAAGCACACAAGGAAAGAAAAAAACTCACACTTGTGTTCCCATGGACACTTTGGGAAACACAAACCAACATAAGAAAAAAATACATGCCTATTCTAGTATTTACAATATCTAAAAACACTTGAGGTAAATAACCTCTCTTCATTACTTCAACCAAGGTCTAAAACAATACTTCTTGCAGTACTACTAATCCATGAAATAGTCCATCATATGAGGCATATCTGTTAATGAACACTTGTGGATATATTCAAGTGACTTACCATGATTATATATTATAATATCAATAAGTTTATCATTTTAAGTTATAAATATCACTCCATATAAATCTCTTGGAAGATTGCTTGAACTTTGACATGCTCACTTGACAGTCTTCAATCTGATCATTGGATATCATCACAACCTTCTTAACTTTAGGTAAATTTAAACTATGAAATGTCTTCTTTTAGGAGTCATCAAGACTGCCTTTAGATTTACCATGAATTTATTGGTTTACCATATTTATTTCTTGCTTAGATAACATCTCAAACTCTTATTCTTATTGGGAACATGGTTGACATCATCATCAGGTATGTACTCATTTTGAAATGTTTCAAGCATGTTCAACTCCTCAAAATCCTACACAATGTCATTGAATTATTTCCACATATCATCTATTTCTTCTTGAGGTTCCTATTTATGAGCATTATCTTCTTTAGTAGGCATAATTGAGTGATTAACAAGACTATCATGATTTGTCATAGCTAGGCTCTCAACATCATGACTCATGTGTTTGTCAAGGCTACCTCTCTTCCATTAGACTATTTAGTTATTTAACTAAGTTTTAATAACTCTTATTGAAGTAGGTCTACTTGTCTAGGTATTGCTAATATATCACACATTGACGCATTCACATGAGACCTCTTCATTTTCTCTACAATGTTAGTGAAAGGACCACTAACTTTTGCTTATCCACTAGGAGGAATGTTATTGCCTACACCTTAATGATTTTGAGGTATGAAATCACTTATAAAATTCTGATCTCTTTGAGTTAATTATACATTTGGAATAGTATTATACATACCTACCTTTGTGTTTTTTTCAGCATTCATTGAAAAACCATTAGCAGCCCCTTAAACTTCTTCAACTACCTTTCTCTTATTTCTTGTGTTTGTAGCTATAAAAATTACATCTATGTTTCACTTCCCTTGATAATTCATGGAATATGAATCATCTTGCTACCAATTACCTATGTATACCCCAGTTGAGCATCCTTCCCGTTAGTCACTCCTCCATTTGGTAATTCATCTTGAGTCATAGCTGGCATAGTTCCAAAACTTACCATGAAGGCTTGATTGAAGGATTCATTGACATAGGAAGATGGATCATAAGGTTGATCTAATGATGGTTAACTATTATAATCTTAGGCAAGGTTATTTTGAGTAGGCAGTAGTACTCTTGAAGTAAAAGGAGCATTGGGTTTGTAACCACCATATGACTTAGATTGGACTAGTTGTCCTTGACCTTGAGGATGACCTTAGAAAGGTGGCCTATTGCCTTGATAGTTAGCGTAGGAATGTTTGGGTTGATAGTGGATTTGGAAAGTCCTTATTTTATGTTTTGGATAATCCTCTTTATATTTAGGATATCTTTCTCCATAACTCTCCTATTATTTGCCTTATTATACTTGTTTAGTTGACTAGGGGTAGAAGGATTGTGTTTAAGTATAGGAATAGGAGCAACAACAAGTGTAGGAGTTTTCAAATTAGGAAATAGAGGCATGGGAGGTCTTTAAGCAATCTTTCCAACCTGAATCAAACAATTCTCTACCCTAATATCCACTTTATAGGCATTAGGTAGAGTATTACCTCCCATAGATTGTATCATCATTAAGAAGTCACTATCAAAAGCTTTAAGATAGTAAAGGAAAGCATAGTGAGATATTTGTCTTACCAAGATTAGGATTTTATCCCATGTCTTATGAAATTTGTATTGAAGTCTTGAATGACTTCTTCAGGTGCTCTCCTAATGCTAGTTAGTTGCTCGGTTAGTGACAAGTTGTCACTCTTGTCCTCAAATCTTCTTCTCATTGCATCTCCTAACTCATCCCATGTAGTGATTAATTTAGGTGCCAACTTTCCATACCAATCAATACCTTTTCCTTTGAAGGAGATAGCCAAACACCTAATTGAAACATTATCCTCTATGATGTGATGGATATTGTAGAAGTTATCAATGTTCCTTTTATGCTCAATAAGGGTAATGCTAGTTTCATTAGTGTATGATTGAACATTTTTTAGGGTAGATGTGGGGATATCATCATAGTGGGAATGTCTTATAGGAATATATACAATGAAGGAAACAAAATTATGGTTTATTTCCATGGTAGCCTTAGGAATTTGAAATAATTGGTGAATCAAAAACTTTCTTATGGGCTTGTGAGTAAGAAAAAAATTCTTCGAATAAGGATGGGTGTTTTCAAATTTGCTTGCTTTGTATGAATAATGAGGAAGATCTTAAAACTACAAAGGAATGCCTTTAATAGGATACCTTGTGTTTACCTTGGGCATGAAAGAGTACACTAGTTTGTAACCAAGATTGAAATGTTGGAGTCACCAGATACTGCATGAAGTAAACTATTAAAGCTCCTGGTTGTCAAATCCAGCATCTACTTTAAATAACTTTCTTCAACTTCAAGTACCATCAAGTGTACAAAAATTACTATAACCTAAAATTTCACACTAGATAAGTCAAGTAGACCTTATCAATTTTAGGATAACATGAAAATATCTCTCTTCATAGATAAACTACTACAAGAGATAGATATCTAAGTTTGAAAGGGCTAGCTCCCTTGATCTATCTTATAGACTCACACTACACTAGGCTTATCATTATTAGGGGTGAAAAGAGAAGAAATAAACATAAATAAACCTAAAATAATGAAGGTCATACACCAAAGATAAATCCACAAACACAATGTTGAGGTCCACATCCCCCATTTCTAAAAAATGAGGACCCTTATTCAAATTTTATAAACTATGCTATGAATTGGGCATTCAACTTGATCAGAGTGCATTATATAAGCTTCATTTGATCTTATATAATGTTGTTAACATTTGGTTCATGTGTTTCCATCTTACAAGATAAATGGATCTTAATAAGAATTAACAAGTGTTCATGGATTTATGCTTTAATGTTAATTTGATCGTTAATTGGTTAACTAATATTGTCCCATTCGAGTCATTGTGTTAACTATTGGTGGTTTAGATTACACCCTAGCTAAGAAAGAGGATTGTTCAAGTCCTCTTGCTCAAACCTAGTCTAACATAGGACTGACCTTAGTCTGTGGGTCACCTAAACTTAGGTCAGACCTCTAGAGAAGGTTGGCTTCCTTTTAGATCTGTCACCTATACTAGACCTAATCTAGCTCTTGCTTAGGAAAAGGAGAGAGATTGAAAATAATCTATGAAAGAATATATAAATGAAGTGATTCACCAAAATGTTTGATCCTTACTTGCACAAGACACACTATAAGAAACATTCAATATTGTAGAAGATCACTTCACTCATTTTTTGATCAACTCTCACATAAGTGTTCCATAATAAGGCATTATCTAGCCATCAACCTAGCATGGGAGGGAAGTTATCCACTTCCACACTAACTTGAAAACTATGTATGCACTTAGAAAGGCCTATGAGAACTAACAAGACACTGTATGATGGTTAGCAAACTTAGATAGAGGCAAGGAAAACATACATTCACTTAGCCACATCAATGAACTCATAAGACACACTTCAACTCAGCTTGCAAAATGAAGGAATTCAATATTTATTGAATCAAAGAGGTGTTACAGTATAAATATTGGTAGAATCTAGTCATGACAAGGAGAGGGATGCAGTTTAAGGCTTAGAACCCTATATATATAGAATAAGGGATAAAATAAATGGGGACCAATGCATAAGATGATGAAGGGGTCATTATGATCAATATATTTGATCACCTAGCATTGATTTAGTTAGGAAGGATCATCATGCTAAGACTAATTTTGGAAAATGGCCATGATAACCATATCAATCTATTTCTATCCTACATGATGCTCCTTATAATTACAATGATGGAATCAAGTCATTTTCAAGCATAAATCTAGCATCAAAGACATTACAATAGCTGGGTCAATCTTTTTCAATCTCCTCCTAGTTTTGATATAGTTGTATCAACTTAACCAATCCATTTTGATCTTGTTCTAGCATCGATTTCTCCTTAATGATTCATTCTTGGCATTCAAGAATAAAGAAAAGGGTCAGAATCACGTAGTTGGCTAAGATATTTACTCTCGTTTGACCTATATTTTGACCTTTAATCTTAATCATTGATATTTATCTTACTCAGTGATCACATGTCATTGATATTTGATCTACTTAATCATTGACTTATAATATTAACCATTGATCAACTTGCTTATACACAATTGGATCTGCTTTATCAATTTATACATGCATCATTCATCTCTCTCTATGAATGAATGTAAGCGATATATTTTTTTCTAGCTTAATGCACTCATGGCACTTGGCAGCTTCTCATTTATCTTTGAGATCCACTGACATGTTGACTCATCACTCACCATTAGATCTGTCTTATCATCTTTCATACATAACATCAATTTTTTTGACCCACTGGTCTTTTTAGTCAACTCACACCATTATATCTTTGTTTAATCACCTGAGATCTTGACACTTGTCATCAATGTGTTCATGATAATTTTTTGACTTAATGCTCACCATTGATCTAGAATATATGATCAAATGCATGCCTTTGATTTTATTAGACCCACTTACATCTGTTAGATCACTTCTTATCATTAGATTTGATACAATCGAATGCCAACCATTGATCTTGGACATTTGAATTTGAATGTATATTTCATGAAGCTTAAACTTGACATCTTCATGCATGTTTCATTCTGTAGTATTAACTTTGAAGCTTTATATCTTGAGAGAACAAGATCATCAAGATATGAATTTTATAGAGGATGATATAGGCATGAATTAATTCATGTCCATGTAACCTTTTGACCTTGGGAGGCTTTCCAAGTTAACTTATAAAATGTACAATTGAATTTACCCATTCATTTTTCCATGATTCTTATGATGGTCTAGTTGTTTTAGGCTTGTTTAAGTCATTTATTGATCATATTAGAAAGCTCATATCTGTATAAAGGAATTAAACCAAGGCACCAAACTTACAAGGAATCACTAGGGAATAAAATATAGCATCTTAAAGGATTCTTAAGACCAACCTAACTCATAAGGCAAACTAGAATGATATGCTAAGTTTCAAATTATGGGGTGACAATTTGACTTGTGGGGAAAAAATTGATAATATTCTGGTGACTTAGCTAGGAATCATGCCTACTATGATTAATAACCAAACCATTTTCATGACCTTTCAACTCATAAATAATGTCAAGTTTGATTCATGGCTATAAATAACCCCCTTGACTTGTAAAGACAATGAATTCTAACAAAATAAGGAAGGGAACAAACAAGATAGGGAAGCAATCAAACAAAGCAAAAGCAAACAATTCTATGTGTTAGGATAATACTTGGAGGATAGCCAAAACAACTAACTATGTATAAAGAACTTATCTTCCTTAATAACAATGTTTCAAGTGTATCCCATTGACTAGGGTAGGAAGTTCTTCACCATCCATCCTTGTAAGTTGGAAGGCATTGTCAGATTTGTAGCTAGATATTGTGTATAGACCACTCCAAAGAGAGTCAAACTTTGTATGCCTTACTAACTTAGCTCTGTCCTCATCCCACTTAAGGATCAAATCTCCTTCTTTGAAACTTCTTGAAGAAGATCCTTTGTCAAAATCTCTCTTTACCTTGATTGATGGATTTTCATGGCTAACATGGACTGATGTCTTATATCTTCTAACTTCATAAGCTCAATATATTTGATTTCCATAGGTTCATTCTCTAACAACTCAAGTTGATGCATTATTTATAGGGCAAGAAATTCAAGAGAAACAAGTGTTGATGCCTCTAAGTATAGCATAAGTGTTCTTAGTGTTTAAATAACACTTCTCATTTTAGAATTCAAAGAATTTAGAGTATGCATTATAGGTTGTGGTCATCTAGTCACCTGTGATGAAATAGTGGTAAAGCAAGTGAACTGTTACGCAATATTTATAAATCTTGGTTGTTGGGAGCCACCTTTTTCCTCAATAATATTTATACAACATGTAGTAGTCTATACTAATATTAGTGGGTTATGATCAAATTCTAATCTAGGAATATTCTAAAATGAATATCTATAATGGCTTTAAGTTATAGTGATCTATTTAAAAAGGGATAAAAATAGAAGCGTAGGACAAAAATAAAACAAGCTATTTATCTTTACCTCAAACATTATGACAAAGTTGAAAATTCCAACTGGACATACATTTGACCAATGTATAGCATGAAATAACATACACTTAATTCTTACCACACACCAGACAAGTATCTAATGATAGTATGAAGAAATACAAGTTAAAACTATCTTTAATTAAAATATTTACTACTATAATCAAATAATATATGCACATCTTTATGTAGAGAAAATTAAATGAAGTAAACCCAAGAACATTCAACTAATCTAGAATTTACACTAATTAGGAACCTATATTAAAAATGCACATCCAAAATTCTTAAAAACTATTCAAATTTATGATCTAGAATAGATAATTGAGAGAGAAGATAAATAATAATTCACATAAGCAAACATGAGATGAACTTCTTAGAATTCTCTACTTATATTAATTGCTTCAAAGTTTACACTAGTTTTGTAGCCCCAAAACTCTCTTTTTTACAAATGACAATGTTCCTTTTATAAGTTTTAATAAAACATGTCAGTCGATAGTATATTAATTGCTTCAAAGTTTACAGTAGTTTTGTAGCCCCAAAACTCTCTTTTTTACAAATGACAATGTTCCTTTTATAAGTTTTAATAAAACATACACCTAATTCTTACCACACACCAGACAAGTATCTAATGATAGTATGAAGAAATACAAGTTAAAACTATCTTTAATTAAAATATTTACTACTATAATCAAATAATATATGCACATCCTTATGTAGAGAAAATAAAATGAATTAAACCCAAGAACATTCAACTAATCTAGAATTTACACAAATTAGGAACCTATATTAAAAATGCACATCCAAAATTCACAAAAACCATTCAAATTTATGATATAGAATAGATAATTGAGAGAGAAGATAAATAATAATTCACATAATCAAACATGAGATGAACTTCTCAGAATTCTCTACTTATATTAATTGCTTCAAAGTTTACACTAGTTTTGTAGCCCCAAAACTCTCTTTTTTACAAATGACAATGTTCCTTTTATAAGTTTTAATAAAACATGTCAGTTGATTGCCTCAGCTTAAAAGTGTACAAAATGTGAAGGATAGATGTCCTTTATATAAATTTCCTTAAAATACACTAAACTTTCTAAAACAAACTGACCTTTAGGCAACGTGTTAACCAAAAACACATGTCTTTATAAAATAATATTCCATTTCCAAAATTTATAATGTTTTCTCAAAATAGAATATCCTTAACCAATTGGTGGACCCTATGTTGATGAAGACCCCTAAATTTGTTGAAGTAACTTCATCACCTTTTGATGCTACTCATCAACTAGCTTCAAGTTGATAGCAGGCTCAAGGAGAGTTCATCTTATTGATCTACCAAATCATCTAGGTCTCTATCATTTCTTTCCAAAGCCTTTTTAATGATTTTCACCTCAACTATCTTCTTTGATGCAGTTAGGATCATATCCATGATCTTATTTTTATCCCCTCCAAACTTTCCTTGGATCTTATTTATTACCTCATACATCACTAAGGTGACTCTATATTTGAATTCATCATTAGCCATGATGCCCATGGAGGTGAGCTTTGAAGGCTTCATAATCATGGTCCCCAAGAGTTTTTCAATTGTGCCTAGTAGTTCCTTATCATCTTTGATGAATCTCTCCAAGGATTTGGACTATGTACTTAGGCTATTGATTTTATCCAAAATCAAGCCCAAGATGGTGTTGAGGTACGAAATGTTCATAGTCTTGAAACCATGGATTCTATCCCCTATCAAGATGCTAATCAAATCCTTTATTTTATCTTTAGAACCCTACCATTGGGTGATTAAGCCCTTGGTTATTGTATCATGTAGGAACAATGAACTCTACCTTAGCTTTATTGAATTTAGAGAGTCAAACATGTCATGGAATGATTTTTCAAACATTTCAATAGTGGAGTTAGGAACTGATAAAATTTCTTGCTTCTCCAAATCCTCATTCTTTTTCTAAAGGTTATTTATTTGTTGCTAAAAGCCCCTGATGGTAGTTTGTAATTGAGCACTTTGATCTTCAGCCAACCCAAGCATATCCTCTTCATGGATGGTATCCTCACTTGGTCTTTGACCTCCCACTAGAGTTAAACCAACAAATGGCTCCACCTTCTAAAAAGTGAATTCCTTTCCACCCACCATAGATTTCTTCATTATTAATCTTTCTAATCTAGTATTGGTTGGGTCAAATTAGACACTTACTAAAGAGTGTATCATTTTTGGAGGCTTTATGGCTTCCATTTGGGTGCCACCTAAAGATACAAGAGCAGCCATTTGTCTTTCCTATTCTTTCTATTATAGAGCCACTATCTAAGGCTTAAGTTCCTCATTAACTATGATGTTGGTAGAATTTGTGATGGCCCATTGATGTTGTAGCATTGAGATATTTTGTATCTTTACATAAAAAAACCATTTAGGAATGGTTGGAGCATGAATTGGATTCTCATCACTGAATAGATTAACTTTTTTTTTAATAATAAAAAGAGGGTAAAAACTTTATTGATGAGAAATAACAATCATACAACCCAGCAATACCACAAAAACACCAAAAACCAAACATAGCTAGAGAAAAAAACACCCCTCAACAACCATCACTCACCATTCCCATCATCATCCTTTCTAAGAATCTACCCAAGCTCCTGGCACACCTCTTCGAGCAACAACGCCCACTCATCCACCTTCTTGCCATCCCTCCCATTCAAAGCCCATTTAGCAAAGCAATCAGTGGCTCCATTCCACTCCCTAGGAACATGCACAAAAGACATAGACTCCATAAGAGCACTAACCTATAAAATCTACTGAACAATCAGGGATAGATGCCAACTTACATCCTCAGTCCTCCTTTTCAGGAGCATATCTATCAGAATTTGGGAGTCAGCTTTGCACTGCACCTTTTGCCATCCAATCTCATAGGCTCTCCTCAGGGCATACAAAATAGCCAGACCCTCCATCTTATTAACCATCTGCTCCCCCATATAAGCCATGAAAATGAAAATTGTGGATCCAAAGGAGTCCTGACCAACTCCTCCCATCCCAACTAGGCCCGAATTGCCCCTAGAAGAGCCATCTGAGTTAATTTTTAAAAAGCCTTCAGGGGGTGGCATCCATTCCCATTCCTTTAAATCCTCTACTTCCCACCATGCCCATTCTTGACATAAGCCATGATTGAGGGGTTATCTTATATACCTAGCCTCCCAACCAGCACAGCATCTTCCTTAGCCAGGGGAAGCACGATTTCACTCTTAGCCGTAATCGTCTCCTAGACCATATTCAAAATTTTGCCCCACACCTGTTGAAGTGCCAACTTCTCTACCTTAAAAATCTTCTGATTTCTCTCCAACCACACCTGCCACAATAGAAAGATAGGCCTGACATACCATGCTTCCTACAAAAAATGAGCACCAGATGGAGGTCTGCCTAGTCTCGACTAGAAATTAACCAAAGAAGAAGCATGAAGGCAGCGACATCCCCATGCATCCCACCAAGAATGCCACAAATGACAAGTAAAGGGGAAGCTAAAAAATAAGTGTGACGACTCCTCCTCCACACCCAAACACAGAACATAGCGTGAAGGTCCAAAAAATCCCCTCCTCTTGATATTCTCCCAAGTCAGACAATGGTTCCAGGCTAGCGTCTAGGAGAAATAGTTACATTTGGGCCAAGAAAAGTTACTCCAGACTCTCCTCCACCAAGACACTTCCCCTCTGTCCTCCCCCTGCTATGCAATTAGCTTTTGATAACTAGCCAAAACCATGTATTTCCCCTTGGTGTGAGGTGACCAGGCTAGCATGTCACTTTCCCCAAGAGCATAGCAGTCGTGCCCCTCCAAAATAGTCTTCAACTCTATGCATTTAGCTTCCATTCCCTCAATCGACCACTCCCCCAGTGCCATCCATCTCGCTTCCATCAACTGACCATTGTGGAAAAGATGTTTGTAGTCACTCACACTATTCCACCCTACCTCACTGAACATTTGTGCTAAGTCACTCAGATGAGGGAATTGGGTAATCAGAGGGGGAAACCCATCCCAAGAATCAAACCAGAATTATGCCTCCTTCCCCCCTCTACAAATCTAGAATAACCCTCTCTTGATCAAAGTAGCTCCCTTTTTTAGAGTGTTCCAGACCACTGATCCAGCTCCAGACAAACTGTACATGGGAATATCCTTAGCCAGGGTCCCAAAAAAATACTTATGGGAAAGAATCTTAGCCCAAACACGATCCTGCTCCATGCACCACCTCCAATACAATTTTTTAGCCAGGGCCATACCAACCAGCACTGACTAGCAAAGACCTAACCCCCAAAACCTTTTCGGGATGTAAACCACTTCCCATCTAATCAAGCTCCACTTCATCCTTGTCAAATTACTAGCCCACAGAAATTGTCTAGCCAAGGAATCCAGATCCCTAACAAAGCAAGCCGGTGTTACCTGAAACATGCACCTATAAATAGGGAGTGCCTGCACCATGGACTATATAAGCAAAACCTGACCAGCAAAGGATAGCCACCTATTAGTCCAATGGTTCACCTTGGCTCTAAATTTGTCAATGATCCCCATCCACATTTCCTTTGCCTGTCTCTCAGTAGATATCAGGATCCCTAAATAAAGAATTGGGAGGCTGCCAATTTGGAATCGAAGAATGTCTGCCACTCTTCGCTGAATAGCCATAGGGGTATTAAAAAAGAAAATTGAAGACTTATCCTCATTGATTACCTATCCCGTGGCAGCCAGGTAGTCATCCAAATTCCTATGAATGTTGTCAGCCTCCCTCATGGTGGCCATGCCCATCAGTGCTACATCATCCACAAACTAAAGATGGGAAAGAACCGGGAGATCGCCTCCCCATCGCCATCCCTGAATGACTCCTTCAGAAGTATTCCTTCTAATAAGCTAACTTAGCCCTTCAGCCAAAAGTAGGAATAGGTATGGAGATAAGGGATCCCCCTACCATAATCCTTGTTTGGCCCTAAATAGGTGGGAATGCTCCCCATTTACCAAGACAGAGAAAGAGGTCGAGCTCACATAGCTCATTACCCACCTAATCCACTCAGCCTCAAACCCAAAGGCTTCCAACATCTTCTATAAAAAGGACCATCAAACCCTATCATAGGCCTTGGACATGTCCAATTTCATGAACATAGCTTTCTCTCGAGATGTGGACATGGAGTGGATAACTTCTGTTGCCACCACAATTCCATCCAAAATCTGGCGCCCCTCAACAAAGTCGCTTTGCTCTTCAGATATCAAAATACACAACCACTTCTTTAGTCTTTCGGCAATCAATTTAGATATAATTTTGTAGACCAAATTGCAAAGAGCGATGGGTCAAAACTAATTTAGATGGTCAACCCCTTCCTCCTTGGGAATAAGAGCCAAAAAAGTCAAATTAAGGGCTCTAAGCATTTGTCTATTGTTCTGAGATTCAAGGATAACAGCCAGCAAATCCACTTTAACAATTTCCCAAAATGCTTGGAAGAATTCAATGGGAAAACCATCAAGTCCAGGTGCTTTACCTTTTTTCATGGTGAAAACAACCCTCTGAAGTTCCTCCATGTTGATGGGATGCATCAACTGCTCCTTCATATCATGAGAGACTAAGTTGGGAATACATGACAAAATCCTCTCTTCCACATCTACCTCCCTTTGTCCTTCCTCTTTGAATAAGGTAGCAAAATAATGGGCAGATTTAATACATATCTCCCTAGTAGACGAGATTCTCTCTCTACTATCCAAAACCAACGTAGATATCATATTACCATGTTGTCTGGCTCTTACCATATTAAAGAAGAAAGTAGTATTCCTGTCCCCCTCTTGCAGCCATTCCACCCTGGCTTTTTGCTTCCAAAAGATATCTTCCCTTAACTCCCATTCCTCCACCGTCCGAACAGCCCTAACTTCTTCCTGCAGTAAGGACTCAGTTAGCCCCTCCTCCCTAATCATTCTGGTGATGTTATCCAATTCCTTATGTGCCTCTTTCTTCTCCTAGAAGATATTTCCAAAGTACTACGTGTTCCACCTTTTGAGCTTATTTTTCACGTATTGAAGGAGCTTGGCAAAGATATACATCATCATACTAGCCACTGACCTCCCCATTCACCACCATTCAGCCACCTTATCAAAAAAATTTGGGTCCCTAAGCCACATAAGTTGAAATTTGAATGATGGCTTCCTGTGTGTTTATGTGGAAGATATTTGTAGCTTGATTGGCTAGTGGTCCAAACCTCTCCAATCAAGGATCTCAAAATTCAAGGACCATAATCTGCCCATTCAATAATAAGAGTTTAAGAACCTATCAATGTGTTTAAAAATGCAGCTCTCACCCAATCTCCTATTGTTCCAAGTGAACCTCCCATTGCATGGTTTTATATCCACCAAGTTGAATTTTGAGATCTTGTCTCGAATCAAAAGAGAATACGATTCCAATCTAGCCATACCTCCCCTTTTTTTTGAAAGATCAATGATAGCATTAAAATCCCTGGCCATGATCCATGGCAAAAAAGGAAAATCTCTATAGACCAGCTTAAGATTATTCCAAACAGCAAGCTTACCTAAAAAATTAGTGGGGGCATAAATATTCATAAAAAGAACATACTCTCCTGAATCCACACATAAAGCAACCATAGAAATGGAAGATTTGAAGGCATTCCAAGCCACTAGAAGAATCTTGCGAGGATTCCACATACAATCCAAGCCACCTGTAGTTCCCTGCACTCCAATACATTGACACAAGCTTTGACTCCAAATCTTAGGCACAATTCCCATCATAGAATCCACTGAGACCTTAATTTCTTGTAAAAAGAGAACATCTAGATGATGATTCTTAACCAAATCTCAAATAGCTTTTTATCTGGGGCCACTGTTCAAGCCCCTCACGTTCCATGAGAGAACAATCATTTGGCTGAAGACAAGAAGTGGGAGTCAAGGGTCTTAACTGACCCCGACTCAACTAGATTCTCTCCAATCATCTTAATTCTTTCCATATCCTTCCTTCATCTTGGTTTGGCACTTTTCTTAGCCATCCCCTTCTTGCCCTCCCTTTGAAGAATTCCCAAGTGAGGATGGGCCTTGCCTCTCTTTTCTACCTCCATAACCCCTGCTTGAGCTAGTATGGCCTCTTCTTCACCTCCCTGACACAAATCAGCACTTGCTTCAAAAGACATTTGTTCCCCCATCTGCCCATCTAATATCATTGGTAGGGATACTTCCCCCTGTAACAAAGCTTGATCCATGGGTGAAGTTTCAGCCACTCCTACCTCTCCCACCACCAACTCCTCACTAATGAGACCTAGGAAGATCTCATGTTGTCCTAGAGTGTCAAGAATCTCAAATTTGTTGATTGAGTCCTCTGCCTGTCACTCTAGCCAAGAGCTTTTATGACTTCTATTTCTGCCTTTAGTCCTAGCCTGCATAAAACCCTCTAAATCCTTGCTTGCTTCCATTCCAAGCTTTTTTCCTTTGTCCACCCCAATGGTTCTGCTTTGGGGAGGAGGTTGTAAAGGTCGCTAATCTTCCACTTTTGCCTTAGGGCATCTATGAACCAAATGGCCATACTCATGGCATAGCTAGCATCTGAATGGGAATATCTCATAATCAAGTTGCTACACCCATGAGTAATCCCCCGCGCTCATTTCAACTGCATCTGGAAGGGGCCTGCTTAAGTCAATTTCCACACAAATTCTTGCATATGTCATGATCTTCCTTCCTAAAGTTTGTGTGGAATATCCCACAGGTTTTCCTAGCATGGATGTAATCATCTATAGCACATCCTCCCTATAGAATTCAATGGGCATTCTGGGTAGTCAGACCCACACCGGTACTCTATTTGGTAATTCTTCCATCGGGTTAAATCCAGCATGCCACGATTTCACAAACAATCCAACCTGGTTATAAAAATATGGGCCTCCTTTGAATACCTTATTTCTATCAACTAAACAGACAAATGTGATCATGAAGAAGTTATTGGCTAGCATTGAAATTTCCATCTCTCCCTCTAGCTCCCAAACCCGCCGCATCCAGCTCTCCAAGAAAAGTAGGGAAACTCGTAATCCCAAAAATTTGTAGTAAAGTGAGTGCTTGGAGTAATACTCCACATCCTCTACTATCATTTCATATGGAATTACAATCTTCAGTCTCTCTGTACATCTCTCTAGGCATCCATTCACTTTTGTTATTCTTGAGCCCCCAGCTAGGTTAGCATCAAACATACCTATTGCTTGCAAAGAATCAACATTTCCTTTCAACTTAGGTTCCATCCCCTGCCTGTGTCTCCTAGCTACTTCACTGTAACTTCTATCCATCATTGACTGCCACATCCCTTCTACACTCAGTGTCACATCCTTCCTCCCACACCTATGACTTCTCCCCCCTATTCCTTTTGTTTCCTTACTCCCTGCCAACCTTTTCCCCTATCGTACCTCCAATAAAAATTAGTAACAGACCAGGGCTCGGTAGCCCTAGCTTGGCAGTGTGCCTCTGAACTCACCCGTGCATTCCATCCTTTCTATATCACTAAATATATTAACTTCACTCAAAGGGTGAGTGAGGTTTATTTTAGGCTTCTTGGTTCCTATAAGAACTAATGCTAATTCAAATCTTCTCTTTTAGGGGGAATAAATAGAACTAAGTCCAAAGCTATCTACTTCCCTTTTTATTTTCCTACTTCCTCAACTTGGGTTTGAGGTTTTCCTTCTTGATCTTCCTCTTTATCAAACCCATAGGCACTAACCAGTGCCTCTAAGGCATCTTCCACTATCTCCCTAGGATGAAATGCTATCATGTTAATGTATTTAATTAGAGACTCTAGATTTTTAGGCTTTGTTACCCCCTCACCAAGTATTTCTTTAAGCTTTTCCTTTTCTACACCTTGGATAATTGGTGCTTCTAGCCTTTATGAAATTGGTGCCTTAAGATATTCTAGAGGAGGCCTAATAGATCATCCTAGTATCAAATGGTACTATTGAGGATTCATCTGCTAGATTTCACCAACAGGCTTCTCATCTCTTTTCAACCTAACCTCAAGCTTGATGTTTTTCTTATTCAATCTTTCTAGGACCTCTAAAAATGAAGATGCTTGGGTATACATGGTATCACATACACCAATTTGATGTTCATACTTCATGTTAATTTGCTTGGCCTTCAAATGATTTATAAGATTGTCTTAGGGGTCCCACTACCTTAACTCATCAAGCTATAAATTGAATGAGTCCCTATGCCTAGAGATGGTGTCCACATTGTCCTAATTCTAAAACACTATTCTACTGATAGTTAAAGGAAAAGGATGGAGTATCCCCTTTCTCTTCTATTTTCATACACTATCAATTTCCTATTCTTTTTATTGTAGAGCCACTATCTAAGGCTTAAGTTCCTCATGACCTGTGATGTTAGTAGAATTTGTGATGGCCCATTGATGTTGTAGCATTGAGATATTTTTTATCTTTACATAAACAAACCATTTAGGAATGGTTGGAGCATGAATTAGATTCTTATCACTGAATAGATTAACTTCACTCAAAGGGTGAGTGAGGTTTATTTTAGGCTTCTTGGTTCCTACAGGAACTAATGCTAATTCAATTTTTCTCTTTTAGGGGCAATAACGTGAACTAAGTCCAAAGCTATCTACTTCCCTTTTTATTTTCCTACTTCTTAAACTTGGGTTTGAGGCTCTCCTTCTTGATCTTCCTCTTTATCAAACCCATATGCACTAGCCAGTGCCTCTAAGGCATATTCCACTATCTCCTTAGGATGAAATGCTATCATATTAATGTATTTAATTAGAGACTCTATATTTTTAGGCTGGGCAAAAGAGGTTACCCCCTCACCAAGCTTTTCCTTTTCTGCACCTTGGATAATTAGTGCTTCTAGCATTTATGAAATTGGTGCCTTTGGATATTCTGGAGGAGGCCTAATAGATGGTCCTCGTAGCAAATGGTACTATTGAGGATTCATCTACTAGATTTCACCAGCAGGCTTTTCATCTCTTTTCAACCTAACCTCAAGCTTGATGTTGTGCTTATCCAATATTTTTAGGACCTCTAAAAATGAATATGCTTGGGTATACATGGTGTCATAGACACCAATTTGATGTTCATAATTCATGTTAATTTGATTGGCCTTCAAATGATTTATAACATTGTCTCAGGGGTCCCACTACCTTAACTCATCAAGCTATAAATTGAATGAGTCCCTATGCCTAGAGATGGTGTCCACATTGTCCTAGTTTAACAACACTATTCTACTAATAATTAAAGGAAAAGGATGGAGTGTCCCCTTCCACTTCTATTTTCATACACTATCAATTTCATGGAATAATTGGTATGCAATCTCCTATTTGGCCATCTTGGTGGGCACATAGATTGACAACTTGAGAGGCTGACATAAAGTTCCTTCTATCCTAATCACAGTGCAGTCAAGATATAACCAAAGGTCTCCAATGAGCTCCACATAATTTTTTATTAAGGGACTTACCCTCATCATGGGTATCCTTTTAATAACCTCAGACAAGGCTAGATATAAATAGTCATAAATGAATTGTATGTGATCCCTGTACTTGAATATGTGAAGTTTAGAATAATAATGGGAGACAATTTGTCTTACCTTAGGTGACTAATTTTTTATGTTAGGGATGGTGGCAGTGGCCAACAGGTAATCTAAAAGTTAAGACTTCATAAATAAGTGGTTCTATTCATCTTTTTTATAGCATAAAATTGTTGTTCTAGGCAAACACTAATCAATTCTCTAATAAGAGGGGTAAGTCATTTTTTAACCATGAAATATGCATAAGGGACCCATAGTTTATTAACATAAGTGGTGGAAGGGGCCCCAAATAGTCTATTTAGAAAATTCATGATTATTATAATCCCTACCCTAAATTGGTTGATAGGGATCCTCCTAACAGGGTCAAAAAATACATGAGTTCCTAAATATAGCCATGGGACTAGGGCAATTTTTAGGTCATTTTGGATGGACCATTACTTAATTATGGGCAACTCAACCTAAGGAATTGGGAGTTTATAGTAACTTTCAAATGCCATATAGTAAATTAAATCAACTTTATTAAAATTACGTTCATGGATAATCATATCCTAATTAAGTCTACAATCCTTAAAAATAGGAATAATAACATCAATACGATGAAGTACCTCAAGTTTTGTTGTCACATAGTGGAGACCAACCATCTAGATAAAGATTATGTCATAGTACCTCTAGTAGACTATGGAATCCTTATCATCCTTCTTGGTGATTTCTTGTAACTCTTTAATGGCCCAGAAGAGCTTGTACTAGTTATTATCCCTGATATTCAACACGGTTGCATCTAATACATTGTCCTTGAAGATTATTCCATCCACATCTGAAGTCAAGTATAGATACGTGTTCTCTCTATTCTATTAATTTCATGCTACCATGGCTATGAGCCTATAATATTCTCATAAGTGGTTTGTAATCAACTTCAAGGCCAATTTATACTTGTTCATATGGTAATTGAACTCTCGTTAGCTTGGTTGTGATCAAACTTGGATCCAATTAGGGCCTCCATAGATGTTAGCACTTTTTGTTGGTATTTTAGATCTTTAATGGTGATAGATATTATCACTTAGGTGAAATTGGTGCCAAGATTTTATTAAGATTTTTGCCTTTATACCTTTGCCTTTCAAGCCCACAAAATCTTGGGTTTGTCTGCTTTTACTTAAGTGGTATTGATTTCATAGCTCTATGGCATCTAATTGGACTTTCTATGGTACTTGGTTCATAAATGCTTTGAAACTTGATCATTGCATTTTAAAATTTGTCTTTAATCTTGCACCATTGGATCAATTAATACAGATCAATGCAGATCATTAACCTCAATCCTATTAGTCACATGCCATTGGTCATTCTTCATACTAGGCCCTTTAGTTATGCCACTTGGCAATCCAACAAGATTATTAAGATTCATACCTTTTTTACTCTCATATATAGAGCATGTGTGCCACATAGTGCTCCCATGGTCCTTCAGGGATTATATTAAATAATCCATAGTGGTCCCACTCTGTTTGATCATGTTGGTCTAATTACACATGAGTTGTCAATCTTGAAAAGGTGCACATACTTTAAGTTATCCCAGGATTAAGCAAAGAACTTAGGATAAATACTTTAATCTAAGGTTTTGTTTCATGTTAACAAACATGATATAAACCTTAAGCCAAAGTATTTAGGCTAAGTTTAGATCATAGCAAAAGGGGACCCCATATAAAAATAGGATCTAACTTAAGGTTTTTGACCTAAGGTTTTTATCATATTGATAAATATAAGGCAAACCTTGGGATAAATACTTCAAGCTAGGATTCATATCATAAGGTCTCAAATTTTTGGAGGCCTCACCAATGAGCCCATAAAACCTTTCACAAGACTGTGGTGGGGGTATGTATATAGACTAAGCATAAGGTTCTGAACTAAGGTCTAGTCTAATGTTAAAAAACACTATAAAACATTATGATAATATTTAGTTTAAGCCTATGGTATTCATAATTTTTCCTCATGTATGTTCAAATTTTAAGCCAAAATATAGCTTCCAAATAATTAAAAATTGGTCTTAGTATTGAAGCACAAAACTTCCAAGTATGATATGTTCATCCATCTAAGTGGGATCAGGCCATGAGTTTGAATTTTGAAGATCTTGTGGACATTAATGATAGCATCATAGACATCAATGATGTTCTCATGAATGTAAAAATTAATTTTAGGCAATATATCACTGGGTTTTAAATTTGATGGCCTGGTAGATGTCAAATGATGGGCACAAGAATGTCAAATTTAAATCTCATAGATAGCAATAATCCTTTAGAAATTTTGACTTATTACGCATCATTCAATTGGATTCCTCCAGGAAAATGTGAATAATTGATCATGATCTAATTAGTTAGCTATGATTGGTTCCTATAAGATAAATATTTGGACTCATCGGGTCCATCTCACACCATCTAATTATTTCTATTTGAATGCATGTGGGTCGTAGATCCTATAAAAAAACATGCGAGTTAAGTTAGAGCTCAAGGCAAATGAGACTTAAGATAAAGTCTTAGGACTAAGGCCTTTTTCAAGTGAATAAATGTGAGTGGGGCCTCAGGACTAATATTATAGACTAAGTTTCATGTAATTTAAAGTTAGACCAAGATAAGAGTTTTAAAAGGGACCCTATAGACATTAATTTTGGACCATATTAAAATACGAGGGGACAAAGGAGCTCAGGGTGTGAAAGGGACCAAATGCATAACTTTTAGATTAAGGCTGAGTCATGTTGAAATGCATGACCAAGCCTTAATATAAATATTAGGCTTAAATCCATGGATCATTTAAAATTCTCCTGCTAAAATTGTTCCTGCTAATTTTGAATTTGGATCTAAAAGAAACTTGTGCTAGGGTTTATGAATGAGTGTTTTAGGAAGCCCAAACATGGATTTAACTTGACTTTTAATATATCAAAGGCTAATAAAATATCAAATTAAGATAGAATTATGGAACCCAAGTAGGATCCCATTAAGGTGAGATCTATTAAACCTATGATCTAAAACATAGAGATCCATTGTTAGCAATACTAGGCAAAGCTAAAGCAAAATCATGAATAAAGAAGACTAATCAGACCAAGGGGTGGATGATATTCAAATGCAAATAATGTGAAAAAATGCCAAAAACATTCTGATTGAGTGAATTTCTAGTATCAAGGTATTAATTAAGAAATTTAACACATGGGTCCCCAATTTTCAAAAATAGGGGGTATGTTGACCTCAATAAATGATAACTTCTAGGGGACGCACAAAAATCTATTAGAATTCAAAGACTCTTGTTTAAAAAAATAATTATATTACTTATTCTACTTTATTGGTTCCATTATTAAGATCAGTTCATGTTTGAAAAAAACCTTGCATCTACAAAATTAGGATCAAACACCAAAACCTAGCCATTTTGTGTGTGTGCTTTGATTCCACTTACTATTTTCCATGGGATTTAAGAGGTAATTTATAGGTTTCATGTCTTTAACCATTAACAGTGACTTGAAGATGTTTGGATATTCATTAAGAACCATGCTTTAGCTTAGGAAATACTTGGGCATTACTCTACTACCAGCCAAGCATCCATATCCCTGATAGAGATGCCTTTGGCTCCACTCATGGCCTTGCTCCACTGCCAGCAAGGCATCCATAGCCTTGGTGGAGATTACCATAATCACCTTTGCTTGGAAAATTTTTGATATAGCAATAATCTCTTATTTTTGTATTTTTTAGATATTTTAGGCCTTCTAGCAAAGGTTGGGAACCAAGTTAACCAGGTTTAGGGATTTGGTCAAATGTTTGATCTTAAGAAAATCTCCTATGGTTGTAACCTTTATCCCAAGAAAGGATGTTTGTTAAGTGCAAGCATGATTGTACCTTAATAATTCAATATTTCTTCCCACATATTCAATTCTTCTTACAACCAAATTTAGATCAAAACAATGTTTAAATTTTCATAGAATAGTTGACCTATATACCAATCTTTACTAGTTTCTTAGAACAATAACATAAGCTCATATTCAAACCCATGATCAATATTTGCTCAAGATACATACCAACATTTTTGAAATTGTGGATTTTTTGAGTAATTTAAGATGAACTTCATGCCAAGGGCTGCCCAAAAGGGCTTATTAGAAGTAGGAGATCGAGTATGGAAGAAAACAACATGGAACAAAAAGCAAATCAAATAGGAAAACAAAGAAGAGAAAATAAATATATACAATCATATGTACAAACAAGTGACAAGAAGGAAAGAGCAAAAGGGAAACTACACTAGCCTACTTATACTAACTCTAACTAGTCTTATAGATTTACTCCATGAAGACCCTAGGAGGAGAAAAAAATTAATTCTTGAGATACTACCCATTAGTGTGAAATGTGAATTTTTTCCCTTGTAGGTCCTTCAATTTGAAGGCATTGTTCCTAAGTGTGTTAGCAATCTAATAGGAGCCTATTCACAAAGGTGTGAACTTCTCATGTTTTCCTTTTCATTTAGATGCCTTGTTCCAAATAAGAACTAAGTCTCCTTGCCTGAACACCTTTAATTTTGATCTCTTATCAAAAAACCTCTTCACCATGGTCTAGTGTCTACTAAAATTAGAAAACACTTCTTCTCTAGCATCTTCCATTTGGACAATGTCCAACAGTCTTGAATTTTCAAGTTCCTGACCTTCCATATATCCCTACATGAACTTTTGTGTAGGAAAATTGAGGGTGATAGGGAAGATAGTTTCTTGTCCATATACCAAAAATAATGGTGATGCCTTTAGGGCCTCCTTAATCCTTATCCTATCTACCCAAAGGGCATATTTAAGAAGCTTGTGCCAAATTTTGGGTTTTTCTATTGCAGACTTCTTTATAGATTTCATCAAGTTCTTATTGGTAGATTCAGATACTCCATTACCTTAAGGGTAATGATTGGATTAGAACTTGAGAATAATAATACTATTATCATATGCCCAGTTTATCATTTCAATACAGGTGAAAGCATATTATTAATTTTGGCTCAGGTGTTGACCTCTTACCTTTAGATTGTGTAACTTGGACTAATCCCTTACTTGAATTAAAGGCCATTTTATTTGTCAAATAAGTTATAATTAGCTTTAGTTATTTATTAGTTAATGTTAAATAATTAAATTTTAAGTCAATTAATTATAAATGAAATTGGTTAAGGACATATTAATTAAGACTTGAAAAGTCTTAATTTGATCAAGATATTAAAAATAATAGACCTAGGGTACTAATCTTAAAGGGTGGGAACCCATATTAATTAATAATATAATAGAATACATGTTAATAATAAAATAAATAAGTCAAAAACTAATAAATTTTATTCATATTTAAACCATAATACATATGTAATTAACTTGGAGTTCCATATCTGGTGCATATGTTTTCCTCTAAAATGGTGATCACATCTTTAGTTTTGTAGTGCTTAGTGTCCATTGCCTCAGTCCACCTAGTGAAATAGTCAGTAGCTATCATGACATACTTGTGATCTTCTGATGAGTTAGGGTTGATCACCCCTACAAAGTCCAACCCCCATTATGCAAAGGGTTTATCAACCATTACTGATTACAATGGCATTATTGCCTTTGGCTCCTTTGTGCTAAATATTTGGCACGAGTGGCATTCTCTCACATGATTATGAGAATCCCTAAAGATGGTTAGCCAATAGTATCTAGCTCTCAAAAAAATTTGGGCCATAGTTCTTCCAGATGGATGCCCACTCCCTAGTGTCTCATGAGCCATGTTCATTATCTCAATAGCTTCTTCCTTTGAAACACATCTTAAATATACACCTTCAAACTTATTTTGGTATATCACTCCATTCTTGATTAGGTAATGGGTCATTTTGATTCTTAGAGATATCTTATGCTTCCTATTTAATCTTACAAGACAAAAACCATTGATCAGTAGGTGAATGATAGGATCATACCAGTTATTAGATCAAAAACTTTATTATTTAACCTGCATGACATTAAGCTTGGGGTTAACATTGGTAATCATTTAGATCAGACCTTGGCACCTTACCAATTTTATAGTTTTCATCTCGATGTCATATTCCTGAAGAATAAACATCCACTTACCTCTTCACTCTCCAATCTCATTCTAACTTAGCATGAGCTTTGTAATAGGGTCAAGTATGATGGCATGCATGCACTTTATTCCTAAGAATTTAGTTCCTAGATTTTCTCATTAATTTTACTAATGCACATGTTTGTTTATCAATCCAGGAATAATTTAACTCAACATTCTTAAAATTGGTGCTCATGAGAGAAATTGGATGGTCACATCCATCAATTTTCTAAGTTAATATTTTAGTAATAGTATGGTTAGAGGTAGAGGAGTAATGGTAGAAATCCTTGGAGAAGTTTGGAATTATCAGGACTAGAGCTTGACCAATCACCTCCTTGATGTTCTTAAAGGTATTATTATTTTCCTTGTTCAAAGTGATTTTGGCATCCATTTTTAGCATGTCATTCAGTGGCTTAGAAACTTATAAAAAACTATAAATAAACTTCCTCACAAAGTTAATTTGTCCAAAGAATGATTTTAGCTCTTGTGTACTATTAGGAGGCTCTATCTTTGATATAGATTTTTATTCATTTAAGATATATAGAGATTAAATATTTAGTAATGACATGGCCTAAAAATTTACCATCAATAACACAAAATATTCTCTTCTTTAGGTTAAGGGAAATCATGTACCTTCTGCACCTTTCAAATATCTATTGTAAATGCATGATGTGATATTTCCTATTTTTAGAGAAAATAGTTAGGTCATCCATGTATATAATGGTGAATTTACCTACCAAACCATAGAAATCATGATCCACGGCTCTTTGGAACATTGCTCCTACATTGATTAGTCCAAATAGCATCCTTTTATATGCAAATTTGCCCCATTTGGTAGTGAAATTGGTCTTCATCTTGTCTTCCTAATTTACCAGTACCTAGTTATATCCTAAAAATCCATCAAGAGAAAAAACATCATAGTAGACCCAAAAGCACTTTGTATAACTTGATCTAAAGAAAGTAAATGGTAGTTTTCCTTTTCATATGACTTGTTAAGGTTCCTAAAATCAATGTAAAGCCTAATTTTGCCATTCTTTTTTCTAACTGGGACTAAATTAACAACCCAAGTAGAATGCCTAATGGTAAATACAATCTTTTCATCTAACAACTTCTTGACTTCTTTAAAAATAATGGGTTTTAGAACAAGATTGATAGGCCTATGATTTTGTCTAAGAGGTTTATAGTCTTTCTTCAAAGGTATGGTATGAGTGAAGAATTTTGGATCAAAAATCCTTAAATCATCATAGGACTAGGCAATTACTTATTTTTAGCTTGTTAATAGGTCTTTTGCCTTCTTATATTTGATGTTTGTACATGTCATTCCAATGTTAACTAGCTGAGGTTGATCTTGAGGTATGATATCTACTACCTTGTAATCCTTCCCACTTACTTTGGGGATCCTAGTGTTCTCATCCATCTTCTCCTAGTCAAATAATCTCTCTAAGGTAATCATGACTTTTGAAATTTTGTTGTCATTCAGATGAATGACTTTACCATCAAAATTTCCATCTTCATTGAGAGTATTTTCATTGGCCTCATTAATGACATGCACCTCAAATACTCCTAAATTGGTCATGAAATCTAGGACTTATTGGTCATCATTAAAAACCTACAAATGGTTCACATTATCCAAGATAGAGGGGCATGGAATCAATTTGATGCTAAAGTTCTGAGAGTCATAGTTTGGCA
Source organism: Torreya grandis (assembly GCA_037957365.1). Classification (NCBI taxonomy): domain Eukaryota; kingdom Viridiplantae; phylum Streptophyta; class Pinopsida; order Cupressales; family Taxaceae; genus Torreya; species Torreya grandis. The sequence continues at coordinate 1,053,824 of JARHVA010002351.1, forward strand.
TAAGATTGGTTATAGCTAAGGCAAGCTCATTTGTAGCCTTGTTTTCCTCCCTAGGGAGGGAAATAATGTTAAAATCATCAAAGGACTCCAATAAACCCCAAACTCTAAACTTGTACCTCTTGAGGTATGAAAATTTGCATTAGTATCTACTATTTACTTGATTAACTACTAGTTTTAAATCACCATGAACCAATAGTTCTTTGACTTTGTATTTGATGGAAAATTGTAAACGTAAGATTAGTGCTTAATAATTTACAAGTTTATTAGTGCATGGTAATTGAATTATATAGGAGGCATGATATATTCTTGAAATGAGAAGTTCCTACTTGAGCTTTCACTAGTATGACCAACCTACTTTTACAACTAAATAAAATCAATGCTAAGCTTTTAGACCATCTTTAAAATAGATTCCTTCTCACTCTTATGAGTTTTTGAGTTATGAACATGGTTAGCATAGGAGGCTAGTACTAAATCCTTTTGATCATTTAGATTGAATCTTAGTGGTAGCATGGCTTACGAATCCTAAGTTCTGATTAGGGGTAGCATGGCTCAATGGTAATTCATTTAACATTGAGATTTGATTCAAAGCTGACATATCCTAATTGTTGTTAGGAAATATATTCAAGGTGGGTATATATGGATTAACATTTGGGATAGAATAAGCCATTTATCCCTGAGATTACATCTAATCATTAATGATCACTATTTTAGAATAGGCTCAAGCTAAGGTGGTTATGACTAGAAGAGATCTCTTTAGGAACATAGAAGTCATAGAATATATTGCATCCTTATATATTTATAAAGTTAAAACATCATTAGGTTTGTAGGTATTTATGGTCTACCTATGCATATTTTGAAACCTAACATTAAATACTCTTAAGGACTCATTAGCATCTCTTCTAATGGTGGTAAATTATTGGTATAGGATATAGGGACTAATAACCTTACCAAATTGGTCAATAAAGACATTGTTAAAACCATCCCAACTAGTAATATAATTGTTAGGTAAATTAAGAAACCATTTATAGGAAACAACCTACATCTTACATCTTTATGGGTAACATTTAAAAATATTAATGTAGCTTTGAATGATTTAATGTGTTCCTCTACAGTTACAACACCATTTGGACTAAACATTGGCAAATATTTCTTAGGATTATGAGCAAGATCATGAACTACACCTAGTGCATTGATGGAATAATCACCTAACCACATCATACCTTTATGAAGGTTGAATGCAAGAGTACCTCAAAGTGGTGAAATTGGTAAAGACTTTGAACGTCTATGCCTACCTTTGTCTCACCTAGATTTCTTATGGATCTCTAGCTCAATCAAAGGCTCCCTTGTTTTTGAATGTGATCTCATTCTAATTATAGGTAATTCTATCTTGAGAACTTTGAATTCTATTTGAAATATGATGTGTCAAGTTAATATTTACAAAAGACAAAGGTTAAACTTGTACATTAAGTAAATTTTACAAATATTCACATAAAAAACAATAAAGGACCAAGATCATCAACTAAACTAGCTCAAAGATATGTCCAAATATGTAAATGTGAATTATCTTTATAGTTATAAGCTCAAATGAGCTCAAATTTGCAAAGGATCTATGAATCCTTAACCAAAATAGCTATTACTAACCTCAAACCTATTGAATTAGGAAAGTTAAAGCCATTTTCACCATAATCATGTCTATATTTTAAAATAACATTGATCTTTATCTAAAAGAATCATAAAGATAGGTTTGAAACCAAGAAGATAACCAATCTTTATACAAATATGCTAAAATAAACACAAATTTGCAGAGAATAACATGATCTTTGATCAAATTACATCAAAACTAGCAAAGATCCTACAAATTCACAAAGATTTGTAGCCCTCCTTCTAGTGCTAGTGGAGCTCTACCTGTTGATTCCTTTAAGTGTATCACAGGTTCTCTTAGTGTCTAAGGAACACTTCTCATTTTATAATTCAAAGAATTCAGAACATGAGTTGCAGGTTGTGGTGATTTGGTCACCTCTGATGAAATAGTGGTAGAGAAAGCAAACTGGTCCACAATATTTATAAATCTTGGTGGTTGGGAGACACCTTGGTCCTCAATAATATTTACATAAGATGCAGTAATCTATACTGATATTAGTGGGGTATGATCAAATTCTAATATAAGACTATTCTAAAATGAATATCCATAATGGTTTTAAGCTATAGTGATCTGGTTAAAAAGGAAGAAAAAGAGAAGGGTAGGGCAGAAAGAAAACAAGCTATGGATCTTTAACTCAAACATCATGAAAAAGTTTAAATTCTAATTGGACATACATTTGACCAATGTATAGCATGAAATAGCATACACCAAAATCATACCACACACCAAGCAAGTATCTAAAGATAGTATGAATAAATACAAGTAAGAACTAGATTTACTTTAAAAATTTACTACTGTAATCAAATAGCATATGCGCATCCTTATACAGAGTAAATAAAATGAAGTAAACCCAATAACATTCAAAAAATATAGTATTTGCACAAATTAGCAACCCTGTATTAAACATGAATGTCCAAAATTCTTTAAAATGATTCAAATTTGTGATCTATAATAGACAATTGAGAGAGAAGATAAATAAAAATTCACATAAGCAAACATGAGATAATCTTCTCAGAATTCCTTGCTTATATTAATTACTTCAAAGTTTACACTAGTTTTGTAGTTCAAAAAATCTTTCCTCTTTACAAATGATAATGCTCCTTTTATAAGCTTCAAGGGAACATGTTGTCTAGTTGCCTTGACTTAAAAGTGTAAAAAATGTGAAGGACAACTATCTGTAGTCATATAAAATGTGAAAATTGATAACTTGAGTGTGGCTAATGACACCTAACCTATAGGTCCCTCTTTCTTGCTCTTCTGACCCTCATAGGCATGTTTTCAATAATTCCCAGTCATTTGTAGATTTCTAGACCCAATTCTAACTCAACCAGACTACTTTTCCCATGAGAAATCCATCCCCCTAAGTCTTGTACCCATAAGATAATATTGCCCAACTTGGACTATAACATCGAACCCTCTAGTGTCAATTTTTGGCACTCTTATCCAAGTGCATTTTTACTTCCAAAGGTTAGTTTTTTATGATTCATATCCCTCTTATTGTTGGCCTAATGTGATCACATTCAACCTATGGCCAATATATACCTATAAAATCCCATTCAAAGTTCATTTATAAGGGGTTGGCAAATATCATAAAGCAAGCAAGAATACAAGCAAGACTACTAAGATAATCTTCCCTATTATCTACATACAATTAACCAATATTACTACAAGCTTATTCTAATTGTTACACCAGTCCCTAACCACCTCAATCACACCTAGTTATATAATTTCACATTTTAATACACATAATTTCATAAAGCACATCAAGTGGGAGAACTACATATGTATTGATCCCTCTTCAAAGTATTGGTATGTAAGCAACGTGCCCACACAAGGGGTGTAAATACATGTTCAGTGGACCTTACACACACTAACCACCCCCCTCTTTCCCAAACTTTGTCAAATAATAATGGAGTCTAGGGTTTGAAGATTAAATCAGCTCTACAAGGATTATGAACATCCAATAGTCAAAATTTCATAGGCATGCCTATAGAGACACAATACACAAAACCTAGAAAGCTCAAGTTTCCTAGACAACAATGGTAGAAGAGGACTATAACACCATACCCTAGGGTGTCCTATTTTGACACTCTTATCTAATCAATAAATGAAGGCTAGATTCTAATTTTTGATAGTATCTAAATGTTACACAGTGAATTTTAGACCCTACAACAGCCATCTCAGTTAGTTTTTAGCTAAGTCTTATTTTCTCTCCCTTATTACTATTTTTAGAAAGGTTAAAATTATAGTTAAATTATTACAAATTAGTAGCTTAATTATTGAATATTTATTTATTGATTTCATAGTCTAGACCTTTAACTAAATTTTAAATAATACATCAATATTCCCAAAAACTATTAAATCATTTGGTGAACCCGACTTACTTCATTTGTGCATAAAAACCCTAGCGTAAATTTCCCATTGGTTTTTCCTATATTTTTTAGAGTTTTTACCTACATAATAAAATCATAAATTAGCATTAAATTTTGAAATTTCATATTAATTTTAAAATAGTTTTCTTTCAAACCCTAGTTGCCCAACTAGGTCCTGGTATTTTTCCTATATTTTATAATTTTTTACTTACATATAAAATCAAAAATTTGAATAAAATTTTAAAATTCCTTAGTAATTTTAAAAATATTTTCACTCAAAACCCTAGCTACATTTACTATTTCCTATTTTCTTCTTGAGGTATCACCTTACATGTTTGTGAGTTTTGAATCCTTTTTATGCATATCCTAGTTCTTTTTTTAAATTATATCCATATAATCCTTTCTTTTATTATCCAAGTTGCTTTCCTTATGCCACCTAAGCTCATTGTGTCTCTTCCATCGAGATGAAATGCAAAACTTAGTGTCAACCCTCCAGAACTCACTAGATTCCTTCAACTTGATTGATGATGATAAGTATGAGAATAATAATGATGATACAAACACTGATGTTCATGATCCACTGCATCATACTCTTGATAACTTCCACCAATTATTAATAATGAAGTTGTCCTCAACAAAGATTTTATCCTACAAAGTTTTTGAGAAAGACTCAGGGACCAACCCTGAGATATTACTCTTATTTTATAATATATCATAGAAATCAAAAAAGATAAACAAGTTGAGTCTTTCATTCCTTCAGAGTAGCCAATTGCACATGACACTATGAGTAAATTTATGTCTCAACAACCCCCTATAGCATCCCAACTTAGCTCTATGCCACCAGTTACAACTATTACATCTTTGTCTCTTGATGTGGTAGCCCTTATACAAGAGATAAGATCTCTTCAATCCAAGGTGCTACATCTTGAGCAAGGTTCCTCTAGACTTACACAAGATTTAGATTCTTTTGCTCTACTACATACACTATTGGCATGTCATATTTCTTTTACACCCTTGCCACAAGGTTTTGTTCAACCCAAGCTTACTCTATATGATGGAAAGGGTGATCCAAAGACACATTTGAGATATTTCCATGCAACATGTTTAGACTATATTCCAAATGACTAACTACTTATCAAGCTATTTCCAAGGAGTCTAAAGGATTATACTTTACAATGGTTCTATAGTCTACTAAATCAATCAGTTAATGCATTCAATCCTTTAGCTAACATGTTCCTAGATCATTTTAGCTTTAACATTGGTGATAAGGTTTTCTATGCCCAAGTTATATAATAGAAACAAAGGTCAAATGAGCATCTCACAAATTATGTTCTTTGATAAGAGACTATTTTGGCTAAGATGACTAGCTCCATGTCCAATCAAAATTTATAATATCTTTTCAAATAGAGTCTTCTACCAGCTTTACATGAGTCAATAATGTTCAAAAAAAAATCTTCCTTTACTTAATTGTGTCATACACTAAAGGAAAGGGAAGTCAAACTCATTTCAATGGGAAAACTCAAGTACACAAGTATATCAGAAATAACAAACAAGAGTAACATCAAAGTCCCATATAAAATCAAGGTCAATGATAGTAAGGGTCAAAATAAACCTATAGTCAATGCAGCTTAGATCCCCTTCAACATGTGGTTTGATCAGCACATCCTTGGTGAACCTTTACTAATCTACTAGTTCCTCTAGCCAAAGTTTTATAGTAGTTATTAGAATGTAATATCATATCTCTCCCTCCTATTTGGGAAGTTGATCCAACATAACCTCTTCCATGGGGATATGATAAACATGAATTTTATGAGTTTCATAGGGTATGAGGCCATACAACAAATAGATACAAGATATAGGACTTAATAGATGGCAATGTTATTGAGCTTGGCACTCCAGTCGAGCCTCCTCAAGCAAAGCAAACATAAGATAAAGATTTGAAAAAAAAAAATAGATCCTTTTTCATAGCATTCTAAACAAGAGATAAGGGATACATCAGGTGTCACCATATATATCATGCACATCCCCCACTAGATACATACAAGTTATCTTTACTTGAGTTACATCCTTTAAGAAACATGATTGGTGTTTATAATTCTAAAGTTCTAGCTAGACCTTCCATCTCCTTCTCAAAATAAGAGATAGTTGAGGATGATTTTGATTATCATGCACTCTTTATCAAAGCTTACATTCATAATTATCTTATTCATAGTGTTCTCATAGACAAAGGATCTAGTGTGAACATGTGAACTATGACATGATTGCAGCATTTGGGATATTTAGATCAGGATATTACCTCGATGGACATAGTTATCAATGGATTTAGTGGGCACATATAGAGTTCATTGGGTGAGATTATAATTCCTCTACAGGTTGGTCCAACACACATGGCCACACCATTTACTATTATTCCCAATGTAGGAGTTTTCAATATGTTACTTAATCAACCATGGATTTAAAAACTTTGAGCAGTAATTTCTATAGTTCACATATGCATGAAACTCATTCATGTTAATTAGGTTGTTATAGTTGGAGATCCATATGAGTTACCATTCCCCACTTCAGAGCTATTTTCTACTTTGTAGTCACTAGTTTTAGTTTAGCCACTAGTTTTAGTTTCTCCACTAGTTTATATTCTTCCTTCAATTCATATTCAAACATAATTGAGGCCTCCATCACCAGGATAGAGAGTTCATACACTTCCACAAAGGTCTATTTTAGATAAACCATAGTTTCAGAATGATAGACAGCTTCCATCCATAGTGTTTACACCCAAGGCAATATCATTGACGTCTCATGCATCCACTTATAGTGCACATGTTTAGAGAGCTTCTCTTACTACTAGATGAATCCCTAAGATCCCTACAATTGCATACACTTCTCAAAGTTATAGGGAGACCCCATAGTCAATTTCTAATTTAGATATTTTAGAGCATTTATAGCATATACAAATTTTAGAACCATAGTCTCATCACTTACATTGTGCTTCATGATCATGCACGATCCCTTTCCTTGATACAGGACACTATGATAGGGAGTCTCCCATGAGACTCATCAATTAGTATCATTCCTTCCCAAGTTACTTATACATAGTTTCCTAGTATTTATTGTACATAATTTTGTTATGATTGATTTTACATAGACAATATATCAAAATCCAAAAACATTCAAATATTCCAAAAATACAAAAATAATACAAAATTTCAAAATACAAAAATAATCAAATATTCAAAAAATTGAAAAACATTTCTATTGTATGCATCATCCATGATTTACATTTCTACTACAATGTTAGACTTACATTCATTGTTCTATGTTATTATTTGTCAATTTATCTACATTACCATGCTTCACTTGATCTTCTTTGAGTGTGTGTAGGGACATCTAGATCTATGATTGCTTCACTCTACCCATTGAGGGGACATCCTACTTATACATTCAAGACACACATTGATATACATACCCACTGGGAGCATCTTCTACATGAATACACTATCCAAGTTATGTCATTCCTACACCACACACTCTAGTTATCATGTCGATGTACATTACTTAGTAGCCTACATAGATTACTCTATCAACACTCACTAATATATATCACTTATGTATTTCTTAGCATATACCTAGTCTTGTACTACATGTCTTGCATATTTTCACTTATTTATTTGATTAGTTATATGTGATTATATTTCTAGTATTTACATGATTTCTTTTCTTGCTTTGCGTAGCTAGATTATTTACATTTTTTAGTTCCTAATTTATTTCCTATATATGACTTAGTACATCTATACCAATTTCCTTTGATTCTATTCTTGTGTGTGCCTTAGGTCATTTTCTAATGTCCTTTGCTTTTACTCTTTTATGTGTCTGTGTTCCTTGTGTCAACCTTGCTTGTTTTAATTATATGTGTATGTGGCATTTGAACATTCCTTATATGCTTGCTTTTTAGTTTGAGTGACATGTACCCATGTCCCTTATTTTCTTGGCCCCTTGGCCATTCTTGTATGCTTCTTACTTCTTGCATTTTTTGCTTGTTACTTGTTTGATTTTCAATAGTTTACAATGCCATGATCCATATCATGCATTATCTTGATTTCTTGGATGCCATGATTCACATCATGATTCATCCCTCCATGACAACTAACAACTAATAAATAAATAGACTTCTAGTTCCAATTTAGTACATTACACATGATATTACATTGTTATATCTATCTAGGCATACTTTTATCGATCTAACAATATCTTATTAAAAATCATGTTATATCTTGAGTTATCTTGTTGATTATCATTATTATATAATATATTCTTATAGCATAACACACTTTTAGGACCCTTTCTTCTGAGGGTAGACATTGTAGGGTCTTCATTCCTACTCTCAGTAGAGGGGGAAATAAATAGGGGTTTTATCATAGAGATCAAAGCTCTTATCAATTAAAAAAATAATATTTAAAACACCCAAAATAGCAACTAGACTTCAAACTAGACATAATAGACTAGGTAGATAGTCAAAATTATAGAACAATCATCAAAATTAGCCCATGATAGTAGTGTTAAGATTGGACTATAGCACTAGATAACAAAGTTTCCATTTTTGGTGCTCTTATCTAAATAATAAAAAAATAGGTTTTCCATAAATAGGCAAAAAAGTAGGTTCAGTTATAGTTTTACACATTCAAACTAGTTTAGATACAGTAGTTTTAGTATAATTTTTATTAAAGAATCCAAATATAGGGGCATCATGCATGGCATGATGAATATCACTTCTAGTTTTAGATATGGTAGTTGGTATAACTTTCAGATTAAAATCCATGTTTTAGACACCAATGATTGGGGGAAATGTGCATGGCACATTTATTTTCTTTTCTTTCTAAGTTTAGTACATTACCGAGGCATACTCAGTAGTTACATGCCTTATTCCATCTGCAAGTGGTTGGTATCATTTTGGAGTGGCTTTCATATAAGCCTAATCTCCACATTTTAGAGTGGCCTAGTTTTCAGCATACTTCTGGTTATCCACACCACATTATCAGATTACAGATCATTCATAGGCTTCAGGAGCCATTTCATATGACACACATTTCATATCAGTATCAATTCATAGCTTTACTTCATGAGGTAATAATGGATCCAAATGATGAACTAGCCTTTATATTTTTGAGCCACCTACTCAGAGGGATTGGGCACATAGTCCTAAAATTTATTAGCACATGCATGATCACATAGCTTCACTTAATAGGAGATAATAGAGCCAAAGGATTAGATTTTGCATTCTTGATCCACTCTCGAGGAATTGAACACTCAACTCCATTCATGATATTACTATTGGTACAACATCATCCAATATTACTCAGCATTATTCAACATCATTCAACATCACAATAGGTTTTGCATTAGTTCACATACCTAATGAGGTGTATTCATTCCTTTCTCTTCCTCTCTCTCTCTTATGCATCCTTTTATGTTATTATTTTAGATATAGCGTATCTAGTAAGAACTAATCTACTCTTTGTTTTATTTTGCATATTTACACTTCATAGTGTGATCTCTCTATGCACACCCAACATCACACAAATTCATGATCTTCACCCTTACGGGTAAGTTTAGGTACACATTCTACTTTTCCTTTATCTTAGTATTTTGCTTTGCTACATCACTATAATAAATGGGGGGAAATGTAGTCATATAAAATGTGAAAATTGGTAATTTCAGTGTAGCTAATGAAAACCAACCCATAAGTCCCTCTTTCTTTCTCTAATGACCCTCATAGGCATCTTTTCACTGCTTTCCAGTCATACATAGCCTTCCATACCTAATTCCATTTCAATCAGACTACTTTTCCCATGAAAAATCCATCCCCCTAGGTCTCGTATGCTAAGGGCAATAGCACCCAACTTGGACTATAATGTCAGACCCTCTAGTGTCTATTTTTGGTTCTTTTGTCTAAGTATATTTTTACCTCTAATGGTCAGTTTATCATAGTTTCTATCCCCCTTCTTGTTAGCCTAATACAAGCACATTTAACCTATGACCAATAGAACCCTATAAAATCCCATTCAAAGTTCATGAAGGGGTTGGCAAATATCACAAAGCAAGCAAGAATACAAGAAAGACTACTAAGGCATTCTTCCCTATTCTCTACATACAGCTATTCAATATTACTACAAACTTATTCTAATCATTAAACCAATCCCTAGCCACCTCAAGCACACCTAGTTCTATCATTTTACATATTTATACACATAATTTTATAAATCACATCAAGTGGGAGAAATACATATGGCTTGATCCCTCTTCAGATTATTGGTATGTAGGTAGTGTTCCCACACAAGGGGTATGGATACACATTAAGTGCATCTTACACACACTAACCCCCCTCTCTTTCCAAAATTTTATCAAAGCATAATGGAGTCTAGGGTTTGAATACTAAATCATCTTTACAAGGAGTTCTATGGACATCCAAAAGTCAAAATTTCATAGGCAAGCTCACAAAGACACAATGAACAAAACCCAAAAATCCTAGGTCTCTTGGACAATAGTGATAAAATAAGACTATAGTGCCAAACCCTAGGGTGTCCTATTTTGATGATTTTATCCAATCAATAAATTAAGGCTAGATCCTAATTTGTGATAGTGCCCTAATCTTACAAAGTGAATTTTAGACCCTACAATAGCTGTCTAAGTCAGTTTCTAGCTAAGTCTTATTTTTTCTCCCTTATTACTATTTTTAAAAAGGTTTAAATTATAGTAAAATTATATAAAAATATTACCTTAATTATTGCATATTTATTTATTGATTTCTTACTCCAAACCTTTAACTAAATTAGGAATAATACACCAATATTCCCAAAAATTGTTAAATCGTTATCCTTTCTACAAAGTTCCTTAAAATACACTAAACTTTCTAAAATAAACTAACCTTTAGGCAATGTGTTAACAAAATCATGTGCCTTTACAAAAGAATATTCCATTTCCAAAATTTACAATGTTTTCTCAAAAGAGAATATCCTTAACCAATTGGTGGACCCTGTGTTGATGAAGACCCCTAGCTCTGTTAACGTAAATTATTCACCTTTTGATGCTACTCATCAACTAACTTCAAGTTGATAGCAGGGTCAAGGAGGAGTTCATATTCTTGATCTAATAAAACATCTAGGTCTCTATCATTTCTTTCCAAAGCCTCTTTAATGATTTTCACCTTGACTATCTCCTTTTATATAGTTAGGATCATATCTATGATCTTATTGTTGTCCCCTCTAGACTTGCCTTGGTTCTTATTTATTTCCTCCTAAATGACTAAGGTGACTCTATGCTTGAATTCATCATCTACCATGATGCCCATGAAGGTAAGCTTTGAAGGCTTCATAAACATGGTCCCTAGGAGTTTTTCAATTCTACCCAGTAGTTTTTTATCATATTTGATGAATCTCTCCAAGGATTTGGACCATGTACTTAGGCTATTGATTTTATCCAAAATCAAGCCTAGGAGGTACTAAGGTGGGAAATGTTGATAGTTTTTAAACCAAGGATTTTATTCCCTATCAAGATGTTAATCAAATCCTTTATTTTATCTTTGAAACCCTACTATTGGGTGATTAAAACCTTAGATGTTATATCTTGTAGGTACAGTGCACTCTACCTTAGCTTTGTTGACTTTAGAGAATCAAACATGTCATGGAATGATTTATCAAACATTTCAATAATGGATTCAATAATTGATAAAACTGCCTGCTTTTCCAAATCCTTATTCTTCTTCTAAAGGTTCTTTATTTATTGTTACAAGCCCCTAATGCCAGTTTGTAATTATTCACTTTGAGATTTGACTAACCCAAGTATATACTCTTCATGGATTGGATACTCACCTAGTCTTTGGCCTCCCACTAGATTCAAACCAACAAATGGATCCACCTTTTGAAAAGTGAATTCCTCTCCACCCACCATAGCTTTTTTGTTGTTACTATTGACCAAATTTGACCTTGTAGGTCAAATTAGGACCCCTATAGGTAAAAACTTGAGTTTTTATATGTTTTATGGGTCTAATATTTTGTCATGGGGTAAATTATAAGTCTTTTTATGTTATTTAATGCCATATTAGCCTTGGTCATTTGTTATTTTAGTCTTTATATCCTTTTGAATCATTTTAAGGGTCAAAATGAGCATTAAATGATTTATATGACCTCCTTGGGAAGTTTCAAGGTTCTAAAATGTGATTTAATGTTCCATTTGTCCTATTATGCCTTATTTAACTATTTTTAATTGAAAAGTGATAGGTTCCTCACAAAAAGGCAATTTTCTTATAAGAAATGAGCATTTAATGAGGTGTACAAAGTTGTACAGACTCCTATAATTGAGGAAATTTCAAGAGTTTCCCTTAGTATTCTATACACTCATTTCATTGAACATTTTGATCATAATCTCAAATAAATGAAGAAACCCATTTCTCTTTCCTTCTACTAGACTTGGAAAGCAAGAATGGCCTTCAGGTTTGTACTTGGTATGATTATCAAGAAAGGTTTAAGGAAAAATTATATTAGGGGTGTCTTATACATTAAATAATCTTCCATTTAATGTTTTTTTGTAGAGTAATGGTGTTTTATGCTTTATGAACCATTCCTAAGAAGCTAGACTATCAAATTTGTTTGCTAATATATGCACCCTATAGGTTTTGCCTTGGTTTGGATAATTTTGTACAATTCACTGGTTAATGTTGTTTTTAGATGATGTTTACTCATTCCTATAATGTTTTCCATGATTTTATTCATGTTACAAGGTGTTTTGATGGGAAAATCATCTCAGGTTTGTAGAGTGGTCTTATTTGGGATGAGAAGCCTATTTTCACAATTTCCAAATATCCATGCTTTGACAATGACTTTACAGGGTTTTGATAGGTTATTTTAAATGTTTTAAATATTATATTGATTTAATTTACCTTCTAAAGTTCATTATTAAATCAATCTCAATGGAATATGCAACATATATAATCTGGCAGCCATGGATGTATGTTTACAAATGCCATGGGGGAAGATTACCATGTTGAAATGAAGATGCCTTGAATTTATAAAAGTCTTCATAGGTTTTAATGGATAAATTTTAACATTTTAGGGAGATTTAATGATTATTTAAGGTTCATACACCTTGTGTATGATTCATAATTATGTTGACTACTTGTAAGAAACTTAATATGCACCTACAGGTGTCTTCTTAAAAACCAATTATGTTGAAAAGAAATGTCTAAGATAGGCAAGGTGTTTAATAGAAGAAAATACCTATTTAGAACTTTTAGGAAATCTCAAAACTCATTTAAACCTCACAAATTGTATCCACTACCTAAACTCATACTTGTTGCCTGTGCATGAAAATGGCTACCTACGGGTGGTGTTTATAAAAAATGAGAATGTTTGATGGGGAAATTGAAGCATGGTAAATCCTTATTTGGAGTCATAATATGAGATGAGAGAATTTTATACCTATTTGAAGTGTGGATTTAAAAATGAGATTTGTAAACCACCTTTCAAAGATCTAATGACTATATTTAGGACTCTTTTCCCTAAAAGTGCAAAACAAAGGTCTGGGCCTTTTTGTTAAAACCATGTAATGGCATTATCAAAGGATTTGATGAATCTTTAGGATCAAACCTTTCATTAGTCACATTAGAGAATAACTTGGCAAAGTATGAAAATCATATGACCAATGGAAGATAGAAGTTTTAAGGCTCAAAGTTGCCTATTTAGACATTGAATTTCTTCACTATTATCTACAAGATTAGAAGCTTTAAATGACCTTTGTGTTCCAAGTTAGTAGCCTAGACCATGCCATCAAGGTTAAATGGTTCTGAATGATGAAAAAATAATTTATGATCTAAATAAACATTAAAAAATGTTGATATAGACTATTTGGGGTCCTAAGGTAACCTACAGATGTCCCATCCCACAAATGTTCACCTACAACTAACTGAGTACTGATAATGAGCCTAATAAAATGGTTGTAAGGTATAAATATGGCTTGGATTAGTATATAAATAGATTATTGTGATTATTAAAATATATATAAGACCTTAAAACACTATACCTAAGCTTAAAACGTGCATGAACATCTATAGGAGTCATTTTTGAAGAGGAAACACATAATACATAGTAAGCTAACTGTGACGAGCCTTGTGAGCGATTCAAACCCCAAAGTGTGAATTCAAGAAATAAAATTGATTAATTTCATATTAAAATGTTTTATTAATGATTAAATACTATCTTCAAATCCTAATCCATACAATGTAACCTACAGGGGTCACCCTTGAGTGAGGACAATAGGGAATATAGTCAAATCCTACACACAGTCTTGACTGATAAAAGACTATGAGGAGTATGTAGGGAGTTTGAGTCAAAAATGGAGATTAAAATACCTTAATAATTATCATACTATTATAATTACACCATCATAATTTATTTTTAATAGGTAATATATATCTCTAATCAAGCAACATACAGTCCATATGGTTGAACCCTTCACAGTCTACCTTCAAATAGACTGCCTTGGAGATTTAAGGAGTTTAGGGGTCAAGTGGCTTGATAAAATGATAAAATTTGGTAGAGGTGATCTATAGGGCTTGGATAACCCTATAAAACATTAAAAATATCTAAGTTAATAAATTAAGTACCCTTTATTTTATCTCAGATAGAGGGTACTTCCCTTTATGAGTAAAACTTGTAGTTTTGATAAGAAGAGATGAAAGGGTCGACTAAGAGATGGTTTAAACTTGAAATAAGGTGTGTAAGGTTGGAATAAACCTATAAAAAACATGAAAACCAAGAACATAGGGATTAATCCCAATAGGATGACCTAGACTCTCAAACTTGCAAACATGCCTACTAGGCATGGTTAGGCCTAGATTTCAAATGATAGATCAGATTTATTTCCAACATTGGAAGAGCTTTCCAATGGATTTAAACATGTTTTTATGGTAATTTTAGATGTGATAAATCTCTTGGTATGTAGATAAATCACAAATAGTACATTTTTTAGCTCAAAACCAACTCAAGCCTGCATGAAATAGATGGAAAATCTCAATAAGGTGATTTCAAATGCTCACATTTTTCATGAGGATTTATATGGAGGTAAAATAAGTTTACATGGGTTAAAAAGCATTTTAAAATCTACTCTAGTGATATTTTTTTTCAAATTCAATGTTCTATTTTTATGAACAAAGCTTAAGAGTGTAAATAGGCTTAAACCGTTACAAACCCTTAGATAAAGACCTAATGAAGGAAATGGAAATAGAAATATAATTTGATGTTTTATTTAGACCATTAAGTGCTTTAACCTTGTATGGGACTCTTCTAGGCTCCTTTCCATCCTTTTGAGTTGTATGATATTGTATGGATGGAGTATAAAATAGGGTATTTTTGACTATTTTGTGTGTTTTGCAGGTTCTAAGAGGTTCCAAGAGATTCAAATCACATGAGAGGGAAGCTCAAGACTTAAAATAACTTACCATGTTAATTTAATTCCTTTTAAAAACTCTTAAGTGTTCCCACTAGAGCTCTCATATCAGCTAGTCAAAATTGGCATAGTGAACATGATGATGAAAAAGGTGAAAAATTAAAGTGGGAATATTTTTAAGGTTTTCCTAATACCTATAAGGTCATGGAGGCTATTTACAAGTGTCATACACTAATTTATATTAATTTTCATGTAAAAATTATGCCTTTTTGGATGCCAAGTGTGAGGGGTGATAGAAAAGGGAGTTTCTTAAAATACAGATGGTGATAGGTCATTTTGGGAAGATTCCAGATGACCAAGACTAAAACCAATGCATGGAGAGGAATGTATAAAATAATTACCCCTCATTTCAATCATTATACCTATACTTATTTAGTTTTGAGATGTTCAAATAGAGCTAGATCATGAAGGCAATTTTTTGAGCCAGCAAAGGGAACTCCTACGCCACATTTCAAGAGTTTCATTACTTGGGGTGACATTTGTGCTTCCTAACTTTGCATGATCAGTTTCAAATTCATTTATAATGTAAAATTAACTCATTTTATTATCATGACAAGTGTCCTTATGACCTTTGTACTTCTCTCTTCTCTCTCTCAAGTTCTATAAGAACTAGCCATTTTGGCCTTTGTAAATTATGCTCCTCCTGAGTATGGAAAATCCCTACTCATTTGCATATCATGGATCAATAAAGACTACTGATTTTTAACTTTTCCATTATTGTTAAAAGTGTGTTTTACTTGGATGATTGATCTTTCTTAGTGATGACTTTTGCTTCCTTAGCATGTTGTCTCATTCTCTTAGCTATTTGTAGTTGGAAAGCTTTTTCTTGCAGGTCATGTGAAGTGTTCTAGGGAGTGTCAATGTTGAGTCAGTTAACTTATTAAACAGTTTCATTATATACCTCTTGTATATTCCTCTTATCCTTAACATCCATCTATAAGCTCATAATGAAATATTGATGTTAGAAGATGCAGATTGGACAAGTGTATGTTTGGTTAGTCCCTTATTCTCATGTGTAACATGCAGTTGGTTGGTAGTTATCAACTAATTTGGTGTATCACCTCCATTAACATATTTTACTTTCAATTTTATCTCCCTTTTCCCTTATAATTTTAGGTATAATAGTGATTTACAAGTGGTACATCGAGGGAACTATCCCTATCTAAAGATTCAACTCATTCTTACGCTCACCCACAACCTAGAGGTGTTTTAATTGTCCCACTTAGATGAAGAGAGATAAGGCACATCCTCAAAGGGTGTAAATCCAAGTGAAAATAGTTTTTGCCACACCTGATAAGACTAAGTTTTAAGAGAGTGGGAAGATTTTTGGTGTGTATTTCTTCTAATCATCTTTTAGAAGCAAGCAAGTTAACACCAATGGTGACTCCAAATGATAACTTTTGGTTGTAAGTAGCCTAGGTATATCTATTTGAAATTTTTGATCATTTTTTGTATTTCCTTTGACATATGAGGTTGATATGGATAGTTATGGCCAATAATCCTATCATGAACATTCTCATTAGCCTAGTTATGAATCACATTTTACCCCTCAATAGTCTTATCAAAATGGATATCAATCTTATGAGACATGGCAGCCCTATAGCCCTTCATTTCCCTCTCCATATGGACACCATGTTATTAGGCAACCCTATGAGGAAGGTTACCAAGAAACCTATCAAGAAACACCTCTCTATTAGTCCCAATCTGATCCCTATCATTCATACCATGATGCTTATTAGCATCAATATTAATCTTATGATTCTTGTCATATGAAATTAGATGATTCCATGGATTATACATAAAGATATTATTGGCAAGATACAACTCCTAATTATGTAGGTTTTTTCCTTCTAATAAACCCAATAATTCACTTTCTTATGAGCTTACTAGTGTTTTTCTCTTTCCCAAATCCATTCATAAGCCTTCTCCTTCATCCCACACTCCATATTCAACTCATAACCCTTCCAATACAATTCACATTCCATCTCCTTCATGTGAGCCTATCCATCAACCTTCCACCTCACCCCTTCTTGAGGAAGAGCCCATTTTGAAAAAATCAAGTGAAAAAGAGAAAACTCAATTCGTGGTTGATCAAGAAGATCTCATGAGTGACTATGAGGAAGAAATCACCATAGGGACTCCCCTTGGTGAACAAAAGGATAATCCACAAGTTGATGCCTCCATATTTGAAGGGATGTGTGTCCATGAAGTAAACTCTAATGCCTTCATTTTTAAGGGGATGTGTATCCATGAGGAATGTGGCTAAGAATTAAAGAGAGAGGTATTTATAGAAGACTCCATGTATGATCATAAAGTTGTGGATGAACATCTCAAGCATGAAGTGGAGTGTACTATCAAGGATGAAGGTCAAGTCACTCCTTAAGAAGTGGTAGTCCTAAGAGAGTCTCATGAGACCAAGGTAGAGGAAATAGATCTTGAAGATGACATTCATGAGGAAGAAGACTTATGGTATAAGTTCAATTCCATATGTAAGGAATTCAATAAGTTGGGTAAATATTTTTATTCTCCAAAATATTGCACATCTAATGACAAGTTTTCTGATGAGACTAATAAACATGATCTTGAGTGATCAATCAAACATAAATATGAAGGTCATTCTATTAATCAAAAACATGCTATCATGAAGCCATTTGATGATGTTAGTGTACATGAAGTTGTAGACATGGATAATGATGTTAGGTAGATCTTGTTATACCTAAAATATATTCAAGAACTCCATCTGAGGTAAAACCACATTAAAATATGTGTGAACATGGTGAAGGAAAGCTTGGTGCTTCCAAACATCAAGCACATTATATCAAGGAGGAGAGCAAGGCTAAGAGAACCATCATATATTCAAAATTGCACATCATGGCCTAAGTACATGAGAAGGTTAATACCATTTGGATGAAAGAATATTTAATTTCTATAATTAACCTATATGGAGCTGCTTGGTTCTCATTGAACCTCATGCCAATGAAGCTACAAAACACCATGAAGAAGTTAGAGGCATCAATTCTAAAGGACAAAAGGCTACATGTCTCACTAAATCCTTCATGTCATGAAGTAAGGAAGGTTTCAAACTTCCCCTTTAACCCAAGAGGAAGGTATGCTTAATTTTTAGTTGTATATAGTGGTTTTTTTTCTAATTTCCTTAAGTGCTTTGAGCATATGTGTGCTGTCTTGTTATTTTGTAAACTTTGTTTATCTGTCTCCTTTATTTTGTCTAGTTGAGGTAGTCAATTGGTCTTGTCTTGATCAAGCATGGTTGTCAAGTGGTCAAATTCTTCTAGTTATTTTTTAGACTTTAGATGACTTCCTAATCCTAATGGACTAATAAGGCTATTGATCTTTAGTATAGAAGGCATACTACCCCTATGAGTCACTAATTTATTAACCAAATTTGACCCTACAGATCAAATTGGGACCCCTATAGGTAAAAACTTGACTTTCTGATGTTTTATGGGTATAATATTTTTTCATGGGATACATTATAAGTCTTTTTTATTTTATTTAATGCCATATTATCCTTGGTTATTAGTCACTTTAGTCCTTATATCCTTATGAGTCATTTTAAGGGTCAAAATGAGCATTAAATGACTTGTATGGCCTCTTTGGGAAATTTGAAGGTTCCAAAAGGTTATTTCACATTCCATGTGTCCTATTATGCCTTATTCAACTATTTATAACTAAAAAGTGATAGGTTCATCAAAAAAAGATAGTTTTCTTAGAAGAAACGAGCATTTAATGAGGTGTACATAATTATACAAACTCCTATAGATAAGGATATTTTAGGAGTGTCCCTTAGTCCTCCATACACTCATTATAGTGATAATTTTGATCAAAATCTCAAATAAATTAATAAAACCATTTCTCTCTCCTTCCACAAGACTTGAAAAGCAATAATGGCCTTTAAGTTTGTACTTGGTACAGTTAGCAAGAGATGTTTTAATAAAAATACTCCTGGGGGTGTCTTCTAAACTTATTAAAACTATATTTGATGGTTTTTTGTAGAGTAATGGTGGTTTGACCTTTATGAACCATTCCTAAGAAGTTAGACTATCCAATTTGCTTTCAATCTATGTACCCTATAGGTTTTGCCTTGGTTTGGGCAAGTCCCTATAATTCACTTAATTATGTTGTTTCAAAATGATTTATACTCCCTCATATAATTTTTTCCATTCTTTTTTTCATTTTAAAATGTGTTTTTATGGGCAAATCATCTTAGGTTTGTATACTGGTCTTATTTGGGATGACAGGCCTATTTTCACCATTTACAAATCTTCATGCTTTGACAATGAATTTAGAGGGATATATTAGGTAATTTTTCTATGTTTTAAATTTTCTCTTTATTAAATTTACCTTATTAATTTCATAATTTAATAAATATCCATATAATTTTAGTCATATGCAACATATACAGTCTAGCAACCACAGATGTATGTATGCAGGTGCCATAGGGGAAGAGTACAACATTGAAATGAAGATGCCTTGACTTGATATAAGTATTCATAAGTTTTAAGGGATCCATTTTAAAATTTAAGGGAGATTTAATTATTTTTTAAGGTTCATATACCTTGTGTATGATTCATAATTTTGTTCACTACTTGTAAGCAACTTAATATGCACCTACAAGTGCCTTATTAGAAACCGATTATGTTGAAAAGAAGTGTATAAGCTGGGCAAGGTGTTTGATAGATTAAAATAATTATTTTTAAATTTTGTAAAATATCAAAACTAATTTGAACATCACAAACCATATCCACTACCTAAACTCATACTTGTTGCCTGTGTATGAAAATCATTACCTACAGGTGGTGTTGATAGAAAATGAGAATGCTTGATGGGGAAATTAAAGCATGGTAAATCCTTATTTGGATTCATAACATGAGGTGAGAGAATTTTAGACCTATTTTATGTGTGGATTGACAAATTAGAATTGGAAACCACCTTCCAAAGATCCAATGATAGTATTTAGGACTCTTTTCCCTAAAAGTGCAAAATAGAGGTTTGGGCCTTTTTATCAAGACCATCTAACAAGGTTATCAAAGGATTTGATGAATTGGGGATAAAAACTTGTATTATTAACATTAGAGAATAAATTTTTAAGGTATTAAATGTATATGACCATGGAATATGTAATTTTAAGGCTCAAAGTTGCCTATTTAGACACTGAATTGCTTCATTATTGTCTACAGAATTAGAAGCTTTGAATGACCTTTGTGTTCCAAGTTGGTAACCTAGACCATGAAATAGAGTTTAAATGGATCTAAAAGATTAAAATATAATTTATGATCTAAATAACCATTAAATTTTTTTTATATAGACTATTTGGGGTCCTAAGGTAAACTACAGGTGCCCCATCCCATGAATGTTCACCTACAATTGACTTAGTAGTGATAGTGACCCTGATCAAATGGTTAGAAGGTATAAATATGGATTGAATTAGTATTTAAATAGATTATTTTGATAATTAAACTATTTATAATACCTTAAAACACTATACCTAAGCTTCAAATGTGCATGAACATCTACACAGTCACTTTTGAAGAGGAAACACATAATACACAGTTAGCTAACTGTGATTGGCTTTGTGAGCAATTCAAACCCCAATGTGTGAATTAAATAAATTAAATTTATTAATATAATATTATAAGGTTTAATTAAGGCTTAAATAATATCTTTAAATCCTAATCCATGTAAGGTAACCTACAGGGGTCACCCTTGAGTGAGGAAAATAGAGAATATAGTCAAATCTTGCACACAGTCTTGATTGATAAAAGACCATGATAAGTATGTAGGGAGTTGGAGTAAAAAATAGAGATGGAAAAACATTTATTTTTATCATAATATTCTAAAAAAAACACCATAATTTATTTTTAATGGGGAAGATAGAGCTCCAATCAAGAAACATAATGTCCATATGGTTGAACCCTACACAATCTACCTTCAAATAGTCTGCCTTGGAGATATAAGGAGTTTTGGGGTCAAATGGATAGATAAAATTATAAAATTTGGTAGAGGTAATATATAATAATTTTTAAAAACTATAAAAATTTGAAACTTTCTGAGTGAATAGGGGGAGTACCCTTTGTTTTGTCTCAGACTAAGGGTACTTCCCTTTATGAGCAAAACCTGTAGTCTTGACAAGAAGAGATGAAAGGGTGGACTAATATCTGTTTTAAATTTTAAATAATGTGTGGAAGTTTTTATTACACATATAATAATCATGTAAACTAATAAAATATGGAGGAATCCCAATATGATGACTTAGACTCTCAAACTCGCAAGCAAGCCTTCTAGGCATGGTTAGGCCTAGATTTCAACTAATAGGTCAGATTCATTTCCAACCTTGGAATAGATTTAAAATGGATTGAAACATTTTTTAAGGGTCATTTTAGATGTTATAAATCTCTTGGTATGTATATAAATCACAAATAGTCCATTTTTGAGCTCAAAACCAACTCAAGCCTGTAGGAAATGGATGAAAAAGCTCGATAAGGTGATTTCAAATGCTCACATATTTCATGAGGATTTCATGAAGGAAAAGGAATTTTATATGGGTTAACAAGGGTCATAAAATTTTATCTAGTGATATTTTTTTTCAAATTAAATGTCTTTTTATTAGGAATAAAGCTTAAGAGAGTAAACAGACCTAAACCCTTACAAACCCTTAGATAAGGACCCGATGAAGGAAATGGAGATAGAATGATAATATATTGGTATATTTTGACCATTAAAGTTCTTAAACATTTTATATGACTCTTTTATGCTCCTTCCCATCATTTTCAATTGTATAGAACTATACAGATGGAGTATAAAATAGGGTATTTTTGACTATTTTGTGTGTTGTGTAGGCTCCAAGAGGTTCCAAGAGATGCCAATCACATGGAATGGAATATTAATACTTAA
The DNA here is from genome assembly GCA_037957365.1 of Torreya grandis. Lineage (NCBI taxonomy): Eukaryota > Viridiplantae > Streptophyta > Pinopsida > Cupressales > Taxaceae > Torreya > Torreya grandis. Next base: position 1,076,243 of record JARHVA010002351.1, read on the forward strand.
TATAACTAATCATGTAAATTTTATTCCTTTTAAAATATCCTAAGTGTGCCTAACATATCTCTCATCTTAGTTATTCAAAACTAGCATAGTGAATAGGATGGTGAGAAGGGTGAAAACTTTAAGTGGGAGTCTTTTTAAGGTATGTCTACTACCTCTAATACCATGGAGGGTATTTAAAATTTCCATCCACTCCATTTTATTAATTTTCATGGAAAAATAATGCCTTTTTTGAGGCCAAGTGTAAGGGTTGATATAAAAGGGAGTTTTTTAAACTACAGATTGTGATAGCTCATTTTGGGAAGATTCTAGATGACCAAGACTCCATTTAATGCATGTAAAGGCATTTTTTTAAGCATTACCCATAATTCCAATCATTATAATTTTACCTATTTATTTTTTGGATGTTCAAATAGGGATAAATCATGAAGGTATTTTTTTGAGCCAGTAAAAGGAACTCCTACGCCACATTTCAAGAGTTTCATGACTTGGGGTGACACTTGTGCTTCCTAACTTTGCATGATCAGTTTCACATTATTTTTTATGTAAAATTAACTAATTTTATTATTATTACAAGTGTTCTTGTGACCTTTTTACTTCTCTCTTCTCTTCTCTCTCTCAAGTTCTATAAGAACTAGCCATTTTGGCCTTTGTAAATTATGCTCCACCTGAGTATGGCAAAGCCCTTCTAATTTTCATACCATGGATCAATAAATACTACTAATTTTTACCTATTATATGACTATTCATAGTGTATTTTACTTGTAAGATTTATCTTAATTAGTGATTACTCTTTTTTCCTTAGCTTGTTATCTCATTCTCTCACCTATTCATAGTTAGAAAGCTTCTTCTTGCAGGTCATGTGAAGTGTTCTAGGGAGTGTCAAGGTTGAGTGAGTTAGCCTATTCATTAGTGTCATTATATACCTCTTGTCTATTCCTCCTATCCTAAACATTTATCCATAACCTTATAATGAAATATTGATGTGAGAAGATGTAGATTGGAGAAGTGTATGTTTGGTTAGTCCTTTATTCTCATGTGTAACATGAAACTAGTTGGTGTCATTAAAAATTTGGTATATCACCTCCCTTAAGATTTTTTACTTTTAATTTTATCTCCATTTTTTCTCACAATTTTAGGTGTAGTAGTGATTTACAAGTGGTACATCAAGGGAGCTATCCCTATCTAGATATTCACCTCATTCTTAGGCTCACCCATATCCTAGAGGTGTTTTAGTTTTGCCACTTGGATGAGGAGAGATGAGATATATCTTCAAAGGGTGAAAATACAAGTGAAAATAGTTACTCTTTCTAATCTATTAGTGGTTGGTTCAATTGGACACTTATTAAAGAGTGTCTCATTTTTGGAGGCTCTGGGGTTTCCATTTGGGTACCTCCTGAAGATCCAAGAGCAATCATTTGTCTTTCCTACTCTTGCTATTGTAGATCCACTATCTAGGTCTTTAGTTCCTCATGAAATATGATTTTAGTATAATTTGTGATGGCCAATTTATGTTTCAACATTGGGATCTTTTGTATCTTTCCATATACAAACTAGTCAATAATGGTTAGACCATGAATTGGATTCTCATCACTAAATAGATTAACTTCACTCAAAGGGTGAGTGAGGGTTATTTTAAGCTTCTTTGTTCTTGCAGGAACCAATGTGAATTCATATTTTCTCTTTTTTAGGGGAATAACTATAAGTCCAAATCTATCTCCTTCCTATTTTCTCTTCTTACTTCCTCAACTTAGGATTGACGAACTCCTTCTTGAGCTTCCTCTTCATCAGACCCTTAGGCACTAGCTAGTGCCTCTAAGGCATCTTACACTATCTCCCTAGGATGTAATTATATCATGTTAATGTATTCAATTAGAAACTCTAGCTTCTTAGGGTGAGAAGAAGAGGTTACCCCCTCCCCAGGTCTTTCTTCAAGCTTCTTCTTTGCTAGACTTTAGATAATTGGTGCTTCTAAGCTTTGTGCAATTTATTCCTCTAGATGTTTTGGAGGAGGATTAGTAGATGGTCTTGGAATAAAATGGTACTATAGAGTATTCATCTACCATATTTCACTAGTGAGATTCTCATCTTTTTTCAACCTATCCTTGATATTGATGTTGTGCTTCTTCAATCTTACCAAGACCTATGAAAATGAAGATGCCTAGATATACATGGTGTCATGGACACCAAGTTGATGTTCATACTTCATGTTAATTTATTTGGACTTGAAATGATTCACAACATTATCTTGTGGGTCCCACTACCTTAACTCATCAAGCTATAAAGTGAATGAGTCCCTATGCCTAGAGATGGTGTCCACATTGTCCCAATTCTACATCACTATTTTATTGATAGTTAAAGGAAAAGGATGGAGTATCCCCTTCCTCTTATATTTTCATACACTATCAATTTGAGAGGCTGATATAGGGTTCCTTCTATCCTAATCATAGTGCAATCAGGATATAACCAAAGGTATCCAATGAGATCCACATACTTTTATATTAAGGTAATTACCCTTATCATGGGTATCCCTATAATAGCCTCAGACAAGATTGGATACACATAGTCACAAATGAAGTATATGTGGTCCATATACTTGAATATGTGCAATTTAGAACAATAATGGGAGACTATCTATCTTCCTTCAAGTGACTAATTTTTGATGTTAGCGATGGCGGTATTGGCCAATAGGGCATCTAAAAGGTAAGACATCATAAATAAGTGGTTTTTAGTCCTCTTATTTATAGTATAAAATTTTTATTTTAGGAAAACACTGATCAATTCTCTAATAGGAGGGGTAAGTCCTTTTTCAACCATGAAATATACATAAGAGACCCATAGTTTGCTAACATAAGTGGTGGAAGGGACCCCAGATAGTCTATTTAGAAAATTCATGATTATTCTAATCCCTACCCTAAATTGGGTGATATTTATCCTCTCATTAGGGTCAAAAAATACATGGATTCCTAAATATAGCCATAGACTAGGGCAATTTTTAGGTCATTCTAGGTAGACCATTACTTAATTGTGGGCAAGTCCACCTAAGGAATTTGTAGTAACTTTCATATGCCATAGAGGAAATGAAGCAACTTTATTAATATTTCATTCATGGATAATCATATCCTGATCAAGTTTATAATCCTTAAATATAGGAACAATAACATTGATAAGATGAAGTACCTCAGGTTTTACTATCGCGTGGTAGAGATAGACCATCTGGATAGAGACTATGTCATAATACCTTTGGTAGATTATGGAATAATTTTAAAATTCCTTGGATATTTATTGTAACTCTTCAATGGCCTAGAAGATCTTAGACCAGTTATTATCCCTAATATTCAATGTTGCTACATCCAATACAATGTCCTTAATGATTTTTCCATCCACATTTAAAGTCAAGTAGAGTTATATGTCTTCTCTATTATGTTACTTTCATGTTGCCATGGTTGTGAGTCTACAATTTTCTCACAAGTGGTCTATAATCAACTTCAAGGATAATTTTCACTTGTTTAGATGATAATTAGACTCTCTTAGCTCGATTATGATCAAATTGGGATCAAATTAGGTCTTTTATAGATGTTAGGGCTTTTTACTACTCTTTTTTAGCTTTAATGATGGCCACTATTAGCACTTAGGTGAACTTGGTGTTGATATTTGATTAAGACTTCTGCCTTTATATCTTTACCTTTTTAATCCCACAAAATCTTGGGTTTATCTAATTTTATTTAGATGGAATTGATGTGGTTGCTCTGTGGCATTTAGTTGGCATTTCTATGGCATTTGGTTCATAAATGATTTAAAACTTGACCTTTGCCTTTTGAAAAAATTATTTGATCTCACACCATTGGATCAACTTATATGAATCAACATAGATCATTGACCTTGGTCCTATTAGTTGCATGCCATTAGTTATTCTTCATATCGAGCCATATAGTTGTTCCACTTGACAATCCAGTGGGCTTCCTAAGCTTTGTGTCTTTGTCAGTCTTGTAGTTATTTCATGTGTGCCATGTCATGGTCCTTTGAGGCTTATATTGAATAATCCACAGTGGTCTCACTTTGTTCGATCACGTTGGTCCAATTACATGTGAGCCATTGATCCTAAAAAGGTGCATGAGCTTTAAGCTAGCCTGAGATTAAGCAAAGAACTTAAGTTAAATACTTTCATATAAATTTTTGTTCATGTTAATAAACATGAAATAAACCTTAATCCAAAGTATTTAGGCTAATTTTATATCATAGCATAAGGGGACCCCATATATAAAGTAGATCTAACTTAAGGTTTTTGACCTAAGGTTTTTATCATTTTGATAAATATGAGGCAAACCTTGGGATAAATACTTTAAGCTAGGTTTCATGTCATAGGGTCTCACATTTTTGGAAGCCTCATTAATGATCCCATAAAACCTTTCACAAGATCATGGAGGTGGTATGTATATAGACTAATCATATGGTTTTGAACTGAGGTCTAGTCTAATGTTAAAAAACACTATTCAACCTTATGATAATATTCAAGCTAATCCTATGGTATTCATAATTTTTCCCTATGTATATTCAAATTTTAAGTCAAAACACAACTTTTGAATAATTAAAAGCTAGACTTAGTATTGAAGCACAAAACTTCCAAGTATGATATGTTCATTCATCTAATTGGGATCGAGCCATGAGTTTGAATTTTGAAGATCTTGTAGACATCAATGATGGCCTCAAAGATATCAATGACATTCACATGAATGTTAAAATTAAGATCGATCAATATATCATCAAGGTTTTAATTTGATAGCCTCATAAGCATTAATGATGGCTTTATGGATGTCAAATGATGGGTGTGAGAATATTAAATTTAAATCCCACAAAACATAGTAATACTTTGGATAATTTAACTTATTACACATCACTTGATTGGCTTCCTCTTAGAAAGAATGAACAGTTGATCATGATCCAAGTAGTTAGCTCTGATTAGTTCCTATAGGATAAATATTTGGACTCATCGTGTCTATCTCACACTATTCAATCATTTCTGTCTAAATGCACATGGGTCATAGATCCTACATAGAAGCATGTGACTTAAGTTAGAGCTTGGGGAAAATAAGAATTAGGATAAAGTCTTAGGACTAAGGCCTTGTTCAGGTTAATAAATGTGATTAGGGCCTTAGTACTAATATTATAGACTAAGCTTCATGTAATTAAAAGTTAAACTAAGCTAGGAATTTAAAAAGGGACCCTATAGACATTAATTTTATACCATGTTAAAATAAGAGGGGATAAAAGAGTTTGGGGTGTGAAAGGGACCAAATGCATAACTTTTAAATTAAGGTTGGGTCATATTAAAAAGAATGACCAAATCTTAATATAAATATTAGGCTTAAATTCATGGACCATTTAAAATGTTCTTGCTAAAATTGTTCCTACTAATTTTAAATTTGGGTCTAAAAGAAACATGTGCTAGGGTTTATGAACGAGGGTTTCAAGAAGCTCAAACATGAATTCAACTTGAATTTTAATAGATCAAAGCCTAATAAAATATCCAATTTAGATATAATTATGAAACCTAGGTAGGATCCCATCAAGCAAAGCTCTATCAAACCTGTGATCTAAAATATAGAGATCCACAGTTAGCAACACTACGTAAATGTAAAGTAAAATCATGAATAAAAAAGACCAATCAGACCAGGGGTGGATGATCTTCAAATGTGAATAATGTGAAAAACATGCCAAATAAATTATAATTAAGTGAATTTCTAGTTCCAAGGTATTAATTATATAATTTAACAAATGGATCCCCACTTTTCAAAAATGAGGGGTATGTTGACCTCAACAACAAGCATCCTTACTTCCTTACCATATAGCAGCTTGTAGAGGGATTTGGCTATTGACTTCTTGTATTTGATCCTATCATCCCATAGAGCTAACTTAAATTTGAGATGCCATGAACTCTAATTATCTTGAATGGTCCTTCTTAGGATCTTTAACAAGTTCTTATTAGTTGACTCAGCAAGGTCATTGCCTTGGGGGTAGTAGTTTGATGAAATTCTAATAAAATCACTATGTTCAACTACCCATTAGTTAATTTTAGACCCCATGCAGGCAATATAATTATAATAAATTATGGTTTAAAGGACTCCAAACCTATCATGCAAACCTTCATAAAAATCTAGAACATTGGAATCATTTGCTTCTTTCAATGCCACAGCTTTTGTCCATCTAGTAAAGTAGTATGTGGTAGTTAATATCCATTTATGCCCTTAGATTGAAGGGAGGTTAATGAGACCAATAAATTACAATCCCCATTATACAAATGGTTGATCAACTGCAATTGGTTGGAGAGGTAAGGCTACAAGTTTCACCTTTCCAACAAACATAGCACATTATCTTCATTTCCTAACCCATACATGACAATCACCAAATAAGCTTGGCCAATAATAACCACTTCTCATGATCTTATGGGCTGTATTCCTTGATAGTTAATTCCCTCCACCATGTTCATCATGGAACTCTTGAATCAACCTTTGCTTTTGATGTTGTTTAATGCATCGTAATAACATATCATTCATATCTTTCTTGAACAAAACACCATCAATAAGAAGGAATGGAATGGATTGTAATCTGTAATATATTATTTTTTAAGGATTTATATGAGAGGGATAAATACAATCTTAAAGATACTTTAACAAATCATGACACCAGCTAGAAGGTGAGGTTTGATCAGTTGTAACTTCTTTATCAGTTGACACCATAACCATCCCATTGGCCTCTTGTAAGTCTTGAGCTAGATGATCACAAAGTCCTTTGCCTCTAACTATCTTTGTGACTTTGATCTCCAAATCACACTCCATTAAATTTTTTATCTAACCAAATATTTTCACATTTATGTCCTTGTTTAATAGAAACTCCTTGACACTTAGATGTGTAACCATTAGGTGTATCTTATTGTTAAAAAATAATTATCTAAATTTCTTGAGAGACATTATGACTAAAAGTACATGATTATCAATAAAGGAGTACCTTATTTCATATTCTTCCAAACTTTGATTGAAGAAGGCTATTGGCTGATCTAAGGCATCATGGTTCTATTGCATAAGAATGCTTGAAATGGTGTCAATGTTAGTATAGGTGTACAGAATGAAGTCCTTTTATAAATTTGGGTTAATGAGTGTAGGAGCACTAGCCATGGCTTTCTTAATTTCCTCAAAACTTCTTACTCTTTCCATGGACCAATTGAATCTATGATTCTTCTTTATGATGGTAGTAAGTGGCTTAACTAAAGTGGCAAAATTTGAGATGTATCTTCTGATAAAATTGATCTCCCCTGAAAAACTTTGAAAAGCTCTTTTGTGCTTAGGAAATGAAAGTGTAAGAATTTAGTCTATCCTCTCAAGATTAGTGTTTAAACCATGCTTTGAAACTATATGTCCAATAATCTTACTTTCATGAACTGAGAAGACACATTTTTGGGATATAGGGATACCCCAAATTGCCTACACCTTTCAAACACTTGCTCAAGGTGAACCATATGCTCACTTGAATTATTTTAAAATACTATTATATCATCCAAATATCCTAGTACAGACTTGTTAAGAAGGCCCTAAAATGCCATATCCATATATCTTTAAAAGGTTGTTCTAGTATTAGATAGACTAAAGGGCATCTTTCTATATGCAAATATCCCCACTTTGTGGTGAAGGCTATCTTGAATCGCTCCTCTTCCTTGAAAAAAATATTATTGTAACCACTATAGCCATATAATAAGGAGAACCTTTCTGAATCTATAACCAACTGTAAAATATGTTCCATAAATGGTAGTGGATAGTGGTCTTTAAGGGAATCCTTATTCAAGTCATGAAAGTCAATACACAGTCTAATTTCATCATTATTTTTCCATACTAGAATAAGGTTTTCCACCCAAGTTGAGTGTTTGATTGAAAATTTAATAGTTGACTCAATGAACTTATAAAGCTCAGCTCTCATTAAAGGCCAAGCTTAGGATTAATAGGATTTTGTCTTTGTCTTAATGGCCTAGTTTCATCTTCTAGCTCAATGGTGTGTTGATCTAGACTTGGGTCAAATCCCTTGATATCACTATATTTCCAAGAAAATACATCAAAAAATCTTAAACATAACCCAATGAAAGCTTCTTTCTCTAAATAATTGTATACCTTTCCCAACTTTAGGTTCTTACCAGGTGCAACTTCCACATTGGCATAGTGTTCCTCCTTTGTTGACAAGGTGACTTCTCTTTCCTCAGCTCATTATCACCACTGAATATGTTTTTAAGTGTGACCAATCCCTTAGGAAACTTATTTTTTCTTAGTTTCATAATCTAATCACCATACTACTACAAGAACTTGGACTAGTTTCTTGAGGAAAACTCAGCCTCTTCTTGTCAGAAGCTAACAATCTAATTATCATCCTTAAACACTTATCACTTATCATTATTATTTGGGATAGAAGGCCTTACCAGTACCTTAATGTTTTATTAGACCTTTTCATTTATTACATTATTTGGGATACTAAATTGTGCCCCTATGGTAACCAACCTATCTTCGTGCTTGTTCTCATCTCTTAATATTACATAAATGTTGAAAGCATAAAACTCTTCAACTAAGTCCCATACCCTAAGATTATAAGACTTAAGAAATATTTTTTTGCATATGTTAATCCCTCTTACTTTGTGAACTACAATTTGACTATCACCAAAGACTTGTAAGGTGTTGACCTTCATTTTCTTGGCCCATTACAAACCATGAATTAGTGTCTCATGTTTTTTAGCATTGTTTGAAAAACCAAATTGAAACATAATAGATGATAAGTACCTTTGATTTTATATATAAATCAACATAATTCCATCCCTAGTACCATGATTATTATTTGACCCATCAAAGTATAATTTCCAAAGATCATTAGTAGACACATCATCCTTCATCAAGGTTGGAATTGGTGCATCTTTCTCATGCAAGCAATAGACACCAAGTCCTTCTTCTTCAATTATCTTGTAAGGATCATATTCATGTGAGATATAGTTCCACTCATCATGGAACAAATTTATAACCCCATTTAAATTTGATATAATTTCCTCTACACTATCTTCTATCACCTCATCTGAGATTAGGTAATTGGTGTTCACAACACTTAGCATATATGGTTCCAAATGAAATTTTTTAATAGGTTCAAAATCTATGGTTACCTAGGTACCAAACTATTTTTTAACACCAAATATGTCCAATCAAATGAGAAGTATCTTCCAATCTTTGAAGTAAATTCCCTTGGCATGCACATGGTAAATTAGGGAGGCAAGTCCACCATAACCACATCTTGTTGAATGGTAACATTGGGGTAGTCATTTAGTGTCAAATTTAGGTCTTTAATGATGCTTACTATCTTTATTGGTGACCCATCCAATTGTAATACCCATTTATCATTTGGCTCATAGACAAGACCAAGCTTGTCTACAATTTTCTTGGGCATGATAGTGCTATTAGATCTACTGTCAACCATACAGTTCTGAACTAGTCAGTCACCAATTATCAAAGAGAGGTAAAAGATAAAAAATTTACTTTTCTTTACCTCAACTTTACCCCCTTTTGTCATTTTGTGTACATGTTTTACTTGATGATTCATTGCCTAATCTAAATTGGTTAGAATAATGCCTTATTTCTCAACTAGTTTAAAGGACACCTTGAGAGCTGAAAGCTCTTGGATGAGCATATAATTTTATCATATAATAGCAAGGGAATCCCACATGATAATTCTAACATTGGTTTTCTTCATCTGATCCACTATGTTAAGTGAAGTTCAATGAAACTTTGGTTGCATCTTTTGAACCACTAGTTGTTCATGAATCAAAGGTATTTGGGGAACCTTCCCAGCCTCTACATTCTAATTTTTTAATGTTATATGGGTATAAAGTTGATCTTTGATACTCTTATCTATAAGGGTACATGAAGCATTAGTCAACTTTTGAGCCTCATCAATGGCTCTTATTTTAGCTTTAGTTATAGTTACAACTTGACTACTTGAACTGATAGTCTCCCCACCATGATTTAATGCAACATAATCATCCATTTGATAATTTACATTAATGGCATCAAGCTACCCTTAAACTTGTTGAGCCTTTCCTTAGGGTACCAAGCCTATCTCCTGATATTGACCTCCCTAAAGATAAAACTCTTCTTGAGTCATTTGTGGCATGGTATTGTTCTATGATACCAAGGCTTGGTTTTGAACATCATTAAGGTTGGAGGGATTCCAATTTGAGTCATCCATCAAATTATTTTAAGGTGTGGGAATAATAAATTTTGAACTTACTGGTATATTAGGGTTAATAGATACATATGGTTTAGATGGGACTATGGCTTCTTGTGATTGGTAGGGTAGTATATTTTCTCTAAATCCTTGATACGGGGATTTTAATCTCTAAAATATTGATTATATTATTGATACATCCTACCTTGGTATTATTGTCTTTTGAGTTGAACTATTTTATTCCCAAAAGACTATAACATACTTTTCAATTCCCCAATCTCACTAACTTGATTAAAAGGGGCTATAACATGGGCCTTAGGAGATGGGATAAGAGATAATAATGGGGACTGAGGGGCTTGAAGGAATGTAAAAGATTGAAAATCTAGGAATAAGGGCATTGGAGGCCTAGGAGAAAGCTTACCATCTTGTATCAAAGTACTTTTTACTCTTATGGAAATCTCATAAGTATTTGGTAAAGTATTACCACCCATGGACTTTATCATCACACTAATATCATAATTAAGGGCTCTTAAATAACATATGTGATATTCAAGGGATGTTCTAATCAATTTAGGTATTCTAGTCCATGTCTTTTGGAATCTAAGTTTGAAATCAGACATGAGCTCATGAAGAGCTCTCTTTATGTTATTTAGTTGTTCAACTAAATATGCATCATCTGAATTGTCCTCAAATTCTCTAAATAAGGCTACTCCTAACTCATCCCAAGTAGCAATAGAATTTAATGGAATATTTTTATACCATGAAGGAAACAACAAGCAATCTAATAGCAACATTATCTTCAACAACATTATGGATGGAGCAATGGTTGGAAACATCTTAGATGTGATCAATGGTAGTTATTTTATGTTCTCCAAAAAATATCAAGATGTTTTTAAGAACAAACATAGGAATATCATCATATTGGGCTAAGTTTAATGGATTACCTCTATTGAATGGAATAAATACTTGATTTCTAATAGCCATTTAGGTAGTGGGGATGATACTGCTTAAGGCAATAGGATGAACAAGGGATGAATATTTCCTTTGAGGATAAGGTCTTATCTTATTAAATCTTTCTCTCTTATATAAAATAGCAGGTATCTCAATGAATTCAATGGGAATACCTTTGTTAGCTAACCTTGTAGTAACCTTTGGCATGAGAATGTTGTCTAGAAACTTGAAGAATCTTCAACTCCTGATGATGGTGGGTGTCTCTTTGATACTATAGATGCTTCTCCTTATCCCCAAATTTTAGTTCTTTTAAATAAAATGGATCCCACAAGGCGTGCCAAAACTATTGGTGGTCTAGATTACACCCTAGCTAAGAAAAGGGATTGTTCAAATCCTCTTGTTCAAACCTATTCCAACATGGGACTGACCCTAGGTTGTGGGTCAACTAAACTTGGGTCATACCTCTAGAGAAGGTCAAATTACTTTTGGATATATCACCTATTCTAGACCTAAACTAGCTCTTGCTTAGGAAAGGGAGAGTGATTGAAAATAATCTATGAAAGCATATAAAAATGAGGTGATGCACTAAAATGTTTAATCCTTACTTACATAAGACACACTATAAGCCACATTCAAGACTGTATAAGATTACTTCACTCATTATTTGATCAAATCTCACATAAGTGTTTCACAATAAGGCATTGGTTAGCCACTAACCTGGTATGGGAGGGCAATTGTCCACTTCCACACTAACCTACAAACTATGTATGCACTTAGAAAGACCTATGAGAATTAATAAGACACTATATGATGGTGATCAAACTTAGATATAGGTAAGTAAAACATGCATTTACTTAGCCACATCAATAAACTCATAAGAAACACTTTAACTTAGCTTGCAAAATGAATAAATTTAGTCTTTATTGCATTAAAGAGGTGTTATAGTGCAAATCTTAGTGGAGTTTAGTCATGCCAATGAGAGGGATTCATTTTAAGGCTTATAAGCATGTATATATAGTAGAAGGGATGATGGATAATGGGTCATTATCCATCAAGATTTTCAATCACCTAGTATTGATTCAGTTAGGAAGGATCATCACAATTGTATCAATCCATTTCTAGATTGCATGATGCTCTTTATAATTACAATAGTGGAATCAAATCATTTTCAAGTAAAAATCTAATGTCGAAGCCATTACAATATCTAGGTCAATCTTTTACAATCTTCTCCCAGTGTTGATATAGTTAGAATAGCTTAACCAATCCATTTTGATCTTGTTTTGGCATTGATTTCTCCTCACTGGTTCATTTTTATCATGTAAGAATGGAGAAAAGAGTCATAATCATGTAGTTGGTTGAGATATTTGCTCTAGTTCAACCTGAATTTCAACTATTAATCTTGACCATCAATATTGACCTTACTCGATGATCACATGCCATTGATCTTTGATCTAATTAATCATGGACTTTTAATCTTGATCATTGATCAACTTACTTATGCACCATTATATTTGATTTATCAACTTATATCTGCATCGTTGATATCTCTCTATATGAATGAAAATGATTTGTAGATCTTCTTCAAGATTAATGAACTCATGGTACTTGGTAGCTTCCCATTTATATTTAAGATCTATTGACTTATTGACTCATCATTAGATCTACCTTGTCATCTTTCAAGCACACCATCAATCTATTTGGTCCCAATGCTCTTGTCAGTCAACTCACACTATTATATATTTATTCAAATGCCTAATTTCTTGACACTTATCATTGATACATTTATGCTAACTTTTTGACTTGATACTTATTGTTGATCTAGAATCTATGATTAATTATGCATCATTAGTTTTCTTAAACCCACTGACATTTATTAGATCATCACTCACTATTATATTTCATATATCAAACACCAACCATTTATCTTGGGCATTTGAATTTGAATAACTATTTCACAAAGCTTAAACTTGATGTCTCTGTGCCCATTTCATTATATAGTATTAACTTTGTAGCTTTATATCTTAAGATAGCAAGCTTATCAAGATATGAATTTTATAAGGGATGATCTAGGCATGAATGACTTCATGTTCATGTAACCTTTTGACCCTAGGAGGATTTACAAGTGAACTTATAAAATGTGCAAATAGATTAACCCATTTATTTATGCATGATGTCCTGTGATGGTCTAGTTATTCTAGGCTTGCTCAAGTCATTTCTTGATCATATTTGAAGGCTCATATTTGCATATAGGAATTTCAACAATGCACTAAACTTGAAGAGAATAATTAGGTCACAAAAGACATCATCTTAAGGTACTCTTAAGACTAACCTAACTCACAAGGCACACTATCATGATATGCTAAGTTTTAAATGATGGGGTGATAATTTGACCTATGGGGGTAAAATTGACAACATTAATGTTTGGTATTTAATTGATTAATTTAATCTAAATTTAAATAATATTCAAAACCTTAGTCTAAATAACTTTAGCCTAAGTTATTATTAAAATGGATTCATATTTTTTATGGATCACTTTAGTCCATCTTAGTCTTAACCTAAATTTTAATCAAGTTTATTAATTTATTAAAACTTTAATATAAGATTTATGCTAAGTTGTTATATGTCCTAATCACTTATTCTTTGATTTTACTATTCATAGTTACAAATTGAACATAAGGCTACCAAGTGTCAAAATCTCACTTGATTAGATCAAGAATCAATGGTAAGTAGGTGATCACTGAAAGTGAATAAGTCAAAATCCCTAGGATCAAGATTGATGATGCATATTATTACATACAAATTTTGATCGATGATCCAAACTGAAGACTGGGGTTAATAAGTCAAGATCAAAGATCAACAATGCACATTCAATAGTGAAGATGGAAATCTAATGATGATCATGAAGTCAATATGTCAAAGGATCCAGAGATCAAATGTGATGGTGACAAGTGTCACAATCATGGTGAATGTTTAAGCAAATCAATGGTCTACATTTGATTATGTAGATCAAAGATCGATGGTGCACATTCAACCATATAGATGGAGATTGATAGTGTAAATAGAGTCAATAAGTTAATAAGCCCAGACTATATGTGAATTTTTCATGTGGCATATAAGCATTAATAGGATGGATAATGTCAGTAGGGTACATAGAAAGCACATGGGGTTGCCAAGTGTCACAATCTCAAAAGCCCAGATCAAGGATCAATGGCCCATGTTGAGATTCAAGGCTAGAAGACTCTCGAGGATATCAACAGAGTGAATCTAATCAATTTTTTTAGGGGGAACAAGATGAAGACACATGTTCATAGTGACAATGGTCATGTTTTAAAATTAAATAAATAATGTGGTAAGGAGATGCCACATAGGCAGATATGTCAGATCTAAAGATTTTATGGACCCAAGCATGTGAAGGTATAAATACAAGATCAAAATATGATTTGAGTTACCAAATAAAATGTGTATATTTCTATTAAATCTCAGTTAAACTCTACAAAACCCCTCAAATGCACAAAAAATCCCTAAAATTATTCATACATTCACTACTTGAAGCCATAATAAAGAGCCTAATAATCAAAACTATTTAAAGAGTCTAACCAGATAATTAAAAGAGTTGAATTGTCATTCACAAGTGGATAATTTATTCATAGTAATGGAAACTTATGGACATATTTTGAAGAAAATTCTTGTATTATATTTTTCATCAAATGTAGAGGGTAGAGTTTTCAAAGATATAGATTTTATAGCTTCTTCACTAAATATAGGAGACAATAACTTCTCAAGCTTGTTCTATACCATAGAGAACCAAGGAAATGAAGCCAAATAAGAAAAGGGAAAAGAGAAGTCATTGGACTTAATGGTCATTGATCCTCCTAATAGGAAGGTTAAGACTACAATTGTCTCAAGAGAAAAGAAATCAAAAATGGCTAGAATTCCCCCTTTGAAGGACATCATGAAGAGAACTCAATCGATGGACCAACTATACCTGAATGGTTTGTATATGAACCAAGGTTTCATAAGCTTCCTACTGTATATCACCCATGGGCTATAGTAAAGACTACATACATCCTTCTACAATAGGATGTAAAGCCTTGAATCATAGAATTACAAAATGGAGAAGAAAGGAGGTATGTTATTCCAACACCATAAGTGGCCCAGTCACAAGTAGAGGTTTTAATTAAACATATAAGCCAGTATTTAGTGGGAGTCCAGTATGATCCATCTACTATTATCCTACAAAGAGTGACTAAGATAATTTTCATAGAGGAAGGTCATGAGATTATACACCAAAAGGTTGAACCTTTGGTTCACCTAACTCAGAAGAGAGAATAGAGATTAGGGGAAGACCCAATGTTTGAAGAAGATGTTTTGGAGCTAGACCAGTCCCAATCAGAAAGGATACATGTTGCCATCAAAGGGATAAAATAAGAGAATAAAATATTGGAAGAAAAATCTATTTTGTAAGTACCTATAGATATTGTTAATAACTTTGAAGTAATTATCTATTAGACATTCAATTATTTGAACAAAATAAGGTCCAAATTAGACATGATCAATAAACATCATGCCATGGATATGAACTAATCCAATCTATGACAAGGTTTAGACAAGAAATTAAAGGCATTAATCAAGATAATAATGGAAAATTAGATCCCTAAGCTCAAAATGGTTAGCCCATCACACCTAAATATGGCCATGATAATCTTGATGGAGAAAATTAGGGACATAAATAAGTGGTCCAAAATCATTGAAGGTATCTTAAGTGACTTCAAATAATTAGAGAATATAATGATATAGATATTAGGAGGTTTTAAGGATCCAGCCATCCCCAGTAAAATGAGCCTAATAACTGATAAAGAATTCCAGCAGAGAACTTTTGAATTCATCCAATAGGTCAATATTATAAGTAAGGGCACCATAGGGGCTGACAACAAATGTATCATGGACATGATCTTCTCATAAAATGAAAATATTGGTAATGCTAGGATCCTTGAGGAAGCTATGGATAGAATAGATGAAATCTTCAAAGATTTAATAAGGAAAATAGAGGATCTTTTCATAGATCCAATCATCAATCTTAGGTTGATTGATGAACAATATGACAAATCCATAAATATTTTGGAATAAAAGAAAAAGGCTATAGCTGCAGCAACATCTCAAGTTCAACACATTTGACATATAATATTCTTTTATATTAAAACCATGTAAATCATTTGAAAAGAATATACTATTTTATAAAAGCATGTGCAATGTGTAATGCACATGGATTATAGGTTAGTCACATTTGAAAAGTGTCATTGATATGAGATTATTTGTAAAAGGACATTTGTCCTTGACACTTTAATGATTTCCAATTTATAATGACTAACCAACATACCTCATAGGTTTCTCTTTCAACCTATAAAAGGGGGTACTATCATTAAAATAGAGGAGGAAGTTTTGAAGATCAAAACTATTTTGTAAATTTTGGAACAAGTAATATAAGCAAGAGAATTATGTGAAGATTATCTCATTTTAATCATTTTTTGTTATCAAGGTTGCTTCCTCAAATCTCTATTCTGATGTTTAGATTTGAATTACTTTTATGAATTCTAGATGTGCATGTATCAATATAGAGTTGTTAATTTGAGATTTATGCTATGCTGACTAAAAGTTTTTAGATTCATTTCAATATCATTGCTTTTCTGGAAGATGTGCAAATACAATTTTCTTATTGAAGTTAATCTTTAAAGTAAATTTGATCTCTAATTTGCATGTTTTCAAATATCCTTAGACATTTACCTAGTATATGAAGGATCTATACTATTTGGTAATTTCATGTCATATGCTCATTTGAAGATGCATATATTTGATGAAATGAGAGCTTTGTCAAGATATTTAAACTAAAGAATAAAAACATCTCTCTTTATACCTTACCCTACCTATTTTCTCATTTTTTGATCAAATCACTATAGTTTACTTTCTCATTGTTAATATTCATGCTAGATTAAATTTTGATCATTATTCATTAGATTTAGCTAAAATAGCATTCATCTTCACAAAAATTTAGGACCACAGTTGCTCTCAACAACCACTTGCATAATCATTTTGTGAAATAGTCAAATAGCTCAATCGCTACTCTACCACAAATCTCAAGAGGATCGCAACCAATAACTCATGCAAAATATTTTTTGAATTTTGAAATGAGAAGTGTTTTCAACACTATGAGAACCCTATGATTCATTTACATGCATCAATAGGATGGAGAATTGGTGATAGGAGGGCTTGAGCTAAAGATTTATGAATCTAAAGTATCTTGAGCTGATTTTAGTGAATTTTAATCAAAGATCAGTTGATCCTTTACATATTTGTGTTTTTATTGGCTTAAATTTGTAAACATCATTGATATTCATGGTTTTAGACTAGTCTTTAGGCTTATTTAGCTAAAGATAGTTATTCTTTGAAGATTTATGTGAATTTTTTGTAAACATTGCTTAAACTTTATGAATCTAATGTGTTCAAGGTTAGTGATAGTAATTTTGTTCAAAGATCACTGATATTCACAAGTTTGGATATATCTTAAAGCTAATATAGTTAAAGATACTTATTCTTTGAAAAAAAATATAACTTTGTGGAAAGTTTGCTTGAACTTAGAAATATAAACATACAAATCTACTTATTTGTAAGAATTAAACCATTCTTTGTAAAGATAAATTTTCTAGATCATAATTTGAACAAGATTTGGATTTTACAAGATAGAACTGCCACAAATAAGAACTAGATCAAGGTCTGAGACAAATCTACCTCTTCTTTCCTTGGAAATTCATAGGAAGATAAGAGTAGATAAAGGTAAATGTAGAGTTTTTAAATCTCAACCTACTTCACCTATTTTTCTATTTCTATATTCAATCCTCATCAAGGTATGGCTTGGTTAGCTAGATTTTCTATCAATGTGCCTGGTCAGGTACATGACTTACAAATAAATCTATAGAAATATTTACCTTCACTTAGTCCTACGGGTATTATTACTATTGAATAACACATCAAGTCTTTTAAGGCTGCCTTAATATTGTTAAATGTTGTTTATGAAGATGTGGCCTACATGTTGTTTCTTTTTACCTATAGAGATGTAGCATATGATTAGTTTCTTAATCTTCTTAAAATTTACATAGTCATCTAGAATGATTTCAATAATTGTTTCATTGGTCATTTTAGAAAGATCATTAGTCCCTATGTTCTATATCAATAGTTTACTATAGTGAAGAGATATTCAAATAAAACCATTAGAGCTTTCAATGCTATATTTTAAAAGATGTTTAGCAAAACTACAGCTCCCTATAAGCCTGATGAAGCTTTAGATTCAGATATGTATAAGGATGCTTTAGATTTAATGACTTATGTATTTATAAAAATATTTATTGAGGACACAAATACATTAGCTTTGACATATGTTGAATCTTTGAAAATTTGTGATAAAAAATAATCCCAATGTCAATTAGCATATTATATTCCTAATATCAATCCTAATTTTTTGATATTGAATATCATCTCAAATGTTAATCAGAATGTGCCTGCTTTGAATCAAACTCTAATTTTAAACTAGTTTCCTTTGTGTTATGCTTATCCTGGTCACAACATAGGATTGGTATATAACTCTAAAAGTGAATCCCATCCATAAGATAAATGAGCTATGATGCCAATAGATATCAGTAGTACTTAATTCCATAATTTAGATGGCACCTAAGAATGAAAATGACTCCATATTGAAAATGGTTCAAAAATTGAGCACTAATTTTATTCAGTTGCAAAGATAGGTAGGTAACATTGGGGAGAATACCAATAAAAACTATTATTATCACAAGTTTAATAGACCTAAGAATAGGTTTCACAATAGCAACAACAATAATAATAATTAGTCTTCTACAAATAAGAACATACCTAAAATAAATATTTGTGATGTAGCTTTAACTAATTATTGTAGAGTTTATAACACTGTAAAACATGGTAAAATAGATTGTGTAGAATTTTTTAATGTTTTTTTAATATTTCAAGATAAATTAGATACATTTGAAGTTATTCCTAAAAAATATAATGTTTCAAGGACATCTAGCTCTTCAAAGGCATCTAAATCTTTTGAAACAACTCTTACAGTGGAAACCTTTGATTCATTTCAAGATGAGAATGAGCCTAAAGATGCTCTAGAGGAGATTCATGCTTTTCAATAGTATCTAAAGAAGACTTATCTATTTAGTAACATATAACAAAAGTAACCAATTACAATTTTTACTCCACCAAACAACATTGATACTCCTCCTGGTCCCAAGGTAGATAACAATCTAGAAACCTCCAAAGGGAAGTAACACTAGAAATAATGTTGATTTATCTAATTATTCTACCAAGAGTGGGTACAACATAGTAGAGGATATGAATAAAATTAAATCTAATATCACATTTCATGAATTGACTCAGATAAATGAACAAATAGACTTATTTCTAGAATCTTTAACTAAAAAACCTACTAAATCATAAAAACCTATAAATGCAAATGTAGTAATGTATAAGAATAAAATAGAGGTTCCACCTTTTTTACTAATAATTAGAGTTTTGGTAAAAACTTGCATAATTGTCTATTATATTTAGGTGCTTCTACAAATATTATGCCAGTAGGTATTTGTAAAAAGCTTGGTTTAACTCCTATTAAGTCTGATAGAGTAGTGACTCAATTAGACAAATATAGAGTTAAAGTGATTGGTGAATTATTAAATGTGTATACGTAGCTTGATTCAGAACCAAGAGTGTAGAAATTTATTGATATTCAATTGGTTGACATTCAATATTCTTATGGGATGTTGCTTAGCATAAATTAAACCAAATCTTTAAATGGATATGTGTCAACTAATTACTCTCATATGTGGTTACTATGGAGGGATGTTCCTAATCAAATTTGGGTTGAAAGAGAACAACAGATGAAGCATATGATGACTAAATATAATGCAGCCAATGAAAGGGTAAATATGGTTAATTCTATTTTATGGGTTTACACCCTTGACATTCCTTAGGTATGTAATTCTAAAGATTCTCATGATATGCTTGGACTTTGGAAATTATATGTTGATGGTGCTAGATGCAAATCTAGGTCCGGAGTAGGAGTAGTTTTAATCAATACCATTGGAAAAGAATATAATATTTCTTATGAAATTTAGTTTCTTTGTACCAATAACCTAGAAGAGTATGAAGCATTGATCTTAGGATTACAATTTTGTATTAAACATAAGGTTAAATAACTACTAGTATATGGTGATTTTAAACTAGTAGTTAATCAGGTCAAAAGCAAGTATCAATTGAAATTATCTTATCTAAAGAAATAAAAGTTTATAGTATGGTACTTGATTGAGTATTTTGGTGCTTTCAATATTGTTTCAATCCCTAGAGAAGGAAATCAGTTTGTTAATGAACTAGCTTTAGCTACAACTAACCTAATGCCAAATCAAAATTCCCAAAGGTTTAACATCTTCAACTGCATAGATTTTAGGAACTTGAATAAATATTCTAAAAAGGATAATTATCCTTTTCCATCCCTTGACCAGGTGATTTATATTATTAGTGGTTCTACCATGGTGTCTTTCCTAAATGGTTTTCAAGTTACAATCAGGTACTTGTTAACAAGGAAGATAGAATGAAGACTACATTCACATTAAAATGGGGCACTTTTGCTTATAATAAGATGCATTTTGGACTCAATAACATAGGAAATACCTTTTAGAGAGATATAAACCATGATTTTCAAGGTCTCATAGGTAAATGTATCATTGTATATATAGATGATCTAACTATGTTTTCCAAAAATAGGGAAGATCACTTAATACATTTACAACAAGTATTTGAATGTTGTCAAAGGTATGGAATTTCCATTAACCCTAAGAAAATAATATTTTTTGTAACTAAAGGAAAACTGATAAAACATGTGATAACTAGAGATAAGATTTCTATAGATCCAGATAGAGTCAATGTTATATCTAAAATAGAACCCCCAAATAGTAGAAAAGAGCTAAAGTCTTTCTTTGGGAAGATCAATTTTATAAGGAAATTCATTTCTAGTTTTGTAAAAAAATTAATACCACTAAATAAAATTTTAAATAAGGATACAAAGCTATAATTGAATTAATAAATAAAGAAAACCTTCAAGTATATCAAGGAAGCAATAGGATAGGTACCTATGCTTATAAGTCTTGACTTTACAAAATATTTTTATCTTAATTATTTTACTTCTGAGCATATTATAGTAGTTGTATTAACTAAAATGTTTGATAAATGTGATCATCCAATTTCATTTATGAGTACTAACTTCAAAAATGTTGAGTTAAATTATTCCCTAATTGATAAACAAGCAGTTGTTTTGGTTAAGCCAGTCAAAAAGTTTAGATACTATATTCTTAGGAATAAAGTGTATGTTATATTACCAGACCCTGATACCAAAATTTTTGGGATATCGATGGTATGTGTTTTAATTTATGTCTACAAGTAATTCCAAATGATAAATTGGTCTAGAAGGTACAGTGAGATAGAGCATGGTGATCTAATATGCATGATCTTAGTGCTCAGTTCAGTCTTGGTTGCTAGTGAGAGTTTATGAGAGTAGTTGGTCATGTGGAGGTTTGTGAGTATGTCATGGAATGTGGAAATAGAATACATGGTATGTACATGTGGTTTAAAAATCAATTGGAGTCCTTTTAGGTGGTCTTTAGGTGGAATGCAAGTCATCCTATGCCTCGTGTGTTTGACCTTGCTAGATTACCTGATGAGGTAAGAGGTATATGCCTTGTGTATCCTTGGTTTTTTGTTATATTTATTTACATGAGTGGATTGAATATGTCTAAGGTTATATTATCTTATTAGATAATTTTCTAAGTACTTTCAAGAAACAAGTTAGCCTGGTAGTTCTAGGCCTAGTAGGCAAGGTGGGCTAGTGAAGTCCTTGTGAGCAATCATGATAAGATTTAAAGTTGACAGATCTGATGTGAGCATGGAATATGGTATATCAGGTTTGGTCAAGTGTGTTGACCAATTTTTAGGCCCTGAAGAGGAAGAGAATGCAAGATAGTATGTTGACAAGTATTATGTGCATGCAAAATGGAGGTTTCCTAACATGAGAAGAAGTTTGTGATGCTCATTGGCATGTGTATATTTTGAATGGTTACCTAATCCTTTTTGGAGAGGTGTAACATGGACCTAAAAATTATTTACAAGTATTTTTTAGTGGATTTGAGGGATAGAGCTTTATGAACATTCATTAAGAATATAAACTGGTCAAAACCCTCTATAACCCCTCACAATGGAGCGATTGGAAATAACTTGATAGAATGGATTGTTTGAAAAATTTTGACTATTTTAAGGTATATATTACTCCTCTATCCACCTCCAGGTGGAATTGGTGTGTCAGTGTAGTGAATAAAACATGTAAAAATGTGCTTATTTATAGAGTTTTTATTGTTATAGGCAAGGTTGACTGAGTCAACACATGAGATTCATTGGAGATTGAAGTTTAATACTTTTTATTGAGGTATATTATGTTATTTTATAAATTTATGTGAATTTTTTCAATTATATAAGTCAATTAAGTTGACTAGTCACTAATCTATAGACAGTGAATAGTGACAAAAGGCCAGTATGAGTGAGAATCCATTTAGGGATGGTGTGTAGATGAGTAGGGATGAGTCCAATGGTTTGGGGTATTTTTTTTAGACCTATGTCTCATTTTAATTTTATTATAATATTATTTTTATGCTTATACACATGCAATAAGTAGTCTTCAAAGTGACATGTCTGAGCATTAATGATAGTGAAGGTGTATGTCTCATGAAATAAATTATATGTTTCTTATTTAATATTAGACATCCATGTTTTTGTGATTTAAATTTATATAAGGTTTTTTATAATCTCATTAAAACTTTTTTATTTCAATTAATTAATTCTATATATGATATGAGTCATGTTCATCATGATTATGTTTTAAGTCAAGATGACTGCTACAGGCATACAAAGGAAAGTGATATGTTTAAGATATTTTGACAAGTTATGATGCATAAATTGGGCATGATGATCTTATTAAATATATAAAAATACTATTTGAGTTTTTTGGGATATGAAGAGATAGGTTATATGAATTAATCATGCATGACAAATAGAAATAGGCTTGTCTAGTTGTGCTAAAACAATGAGACAGTGACCTAAGTGATTGGTCTGTAAGACCAATGAATGATGTTATAACATGAAAACCAACATTTTTAGGTTGCTATATAAGACTAAAATAATCCACTAATGTGATTTATAAGTTTTTAAAGCATAATTTTATGTACAAGAAATAAGCTTCTATATGACTATATTTTGACTGAGTATGACCAGTCTGAGTGGTCATCTTGAGAGAATTAGTTTGAAGTTGTTTTGCTTATGTGATTGTCACTAATGCATTTATTAATGTTATTTGGGTCATGTAGGACCTATCCATGTGATTTTTTTAAGAGTTTATTTGACAAAATCATCTGTGTGCTTCAATTCTAAAAGATAGTATTTTATGTGTTTCTAGGCCTATTGATGAGTAGGCTAGAATGGCTTGGTTCATGGTATGAATTGGTGTTCCAAGTGTTTTTGACACATGTAATATTGATAAATAATATATTGGAGGTATTTTTGATGTTTTTCATTCATTTATATAGGCTAAATATGTTTCAATAGGTTCAAAGTGTAACGTGTACTAATGAAGGGCTAATGCATTAGGCCTAATTAAGATCTAAAGGAGGATTGAGCTTGTTTTGGGTTATAACTGACATATGGATATATTTTCCAATTAATTTAACATGTATTAGGATATATTTAAAATATATATCAAGCATGGAAATCATCTTGGCTGACCAAGATAGGTTAGATGAGAGTATGGTATATATACTAGGCCTAATTCGTCTATTTTAGGAAGGAAAGGGTGTGTGGACTAAAGCAAAGAAAAGAGCTTAATCAAGGAGAAGATATAAGTCATTCAGGACCATAAGAAGGTGAATAATATTAGTCATGTTTGTCTAATTAGGTTCATGAGCTAATAAGTCATTATACCTAATAGTCTAAAGGGTGACTTAGTTGAGCAAATGAGCTAGGAGAGCCTACCTAGAGAAGAGAAGTAGATTGCATGTGTTAGAGAAAGATAAGGCCATCATTAAGTATATAAGACATTATAGTAGTGGTGGAAATTATATCTAAGGTGGTTGAGTGGATTATTAATCACCTAGGGGGGTTTTAGCCTCCTTACTACTTGGAGCTAGCTAAAGGTCTAGTAGGGTGGATGCTCCTTGATCAGTTGGTGTTGGTCTAAAGTCTCATGTTTGTGATATCTTTATATGACTATATTTCATTGGTTTTAAGTATTAAGGTTAGGTTTTCTCCCCTTAGAGGTTTTCCAATATAAATGATGTGTTGATATGATGTATGTTCTTGTTCATGCTTTATATGTATAAGCTTTCATGTTCATGTTGCTAGATCAAATTAATGTATGATGAATGTGTTTTAGAATTTAATGTTCATTGTTGTCTATTGATTTACCCCACCTTCTTAGTATATAATTCTAATAAAAATTGTGTTGAGTCAATGTGAATTAGGAAAAAGAAGATGGAAATGGATGTCCATACTCTAAGAATATGATCTTGAAATTAAAAAAATGCTAAATTGGTGGGGTGTCAGGGATTAATCCAATTGATTACTAACACTAATCCTAGATTGAGCATCATGTAGGTTGACAAACAATAGTTTAAACCAAATGAATGGTATAATTCAATCATTCATTTCCTAATCAATGTTTTTTGCCCTATAGGACTGAGTAGAGAATAGAGAAGAACTTTGAGGCTCAAAGTAGCTCACTTCTTGATCAAGGATGGGAGACTTTATAGGAAAAACTATGGAGTGTATTTGAGATGCATTTTAAAGGAAGAATTATCTAAAAACTTAAGTACCTTTCATGATAAACTTGGGAATGGACACCCCTCTAGGAAAACAACAACTTAAAAAATATTAAGGGTAGGATATTATTGGCCAAATATTTTTAAAGATGCTCACAAGCATGTCAAAGAATGTCATCAATGCCAAATATTCAATATAAAGGAACCTAAATCAACTATACCTTTGAGGCCAATTTTAATTGACAAACCATTTTCTCAATGGGGTTTGCACTTTGTAGGGGTTATCAACCCTAATTATTTAGCTAGGTACAAGTATGTTCTTACTTCCATAGATTATTGTACAAGATGGACAGAGGCAGTAGCAATAAAACAATGTAGAACTGAAGATGTTATCAAGTTCTTAAAAGAGAAATTTTGCACTAGGTTTGAGATGCTAGTATGAATGGTATGTGACAATAGATCAGCATTTACATCTATAGAGATGACTGAGTAGGCCTATGATAATAAAATATCTCTTAATTTTTCATCTAATCATTACCCTCAGGGTAATGGAGTTTCAAAGTCTACAAACAAGAATTTGATGAAAGCTATTAAGAAGTCTGTAGCTCAACAACTAAGAACATGGTATAAATTACTTAAGTATGATCTATGGGTAGATAGAAATAGAGTGAAACAAGCTCTAAAATTATCACCATTTCTCTTTGTATATGGACAACAACCAATCTTTCCAATTACTCTCAAATTTCCAACTTATAAATTTATATAAGAGTATATGGAAGAAGATAAAAATATGCCAATTCTAGATTAGTTGATATCATCCAAATGGAGGATGCTAGAGAAGAATCATTTTTTAATTTTATTATAAATTAAACCACTGTCAAAATATGGTTTGACATACATTCAAAGATCAAGGTGTTTAGACAATGAGACCTAGATATCCTATGGGACAAAGTATCTGAGCCAAAAAGGAAACATGGGAAATTCAATCCTTTATGGATTGGCCCTTACTAAATTAATGAGACACTATGAGATAACACCTTTAAGCTCAAAGGCTTACAGGGAGTAGAGTTCACTTTGCCAACCAATGGGCAGTATCTCAAGCATTATTTCTCTATTGTTCCACTTCAAGTCTTTATGGAGTAAATTATAAGATTAGCTAGAGTTAGTGTAGGTAGGTTTAGATTAGTTTCATTCCTTTCCCTTGTTTGTAAATAGTATTTATGAATATTTCTTTGATTTTTATGTGTTTTTTTTTCTTTTCTTTATTCTATGGCTTTGAATAAGTCTTTTCCAAGACATGTCTTCAAACTCCAAATCCATCTAAATGCTCAAAATAACTTCATAATCCAAGAATGCAAATATGACTACTAAACATTAGTTGATCATAAATTTTGGAAAATCTGATCTTAATGTTATATTTCTGAGAAATTGATGAAGATTAATATCTAGATTAATTATTCCTTGAAAATCCTAAACCTTATTTTGATCTAAGTTTGATTACAATAAGGATTGCATGTGTTTGAATGAAAGTTTGAATTATTAGAATAAGGTCATGTTATCACTTAAAGAAAATTATTTCCTAGGATGAAGTCTATGACCAAGGATGATTCTATTTAAAATCAAACATTTGACAAAAATCTTAAACACCTAGATAATTTTGGTTCCCGACCTTTGTTGGAAAGCTAAATATAGTTGAAAAATACAAAAAAATAAAATCCTTATTAAAAATCTAAAAGTTTTTCTGAGCAAAGGTGATTCTAGTAACCTCCACCAAGTCTATAGACACCTAACTAGAAGTAGATAAAGGCCTAGAGTGGAACCAAAGGTATCTCTATCAGGGCTATCAATAACTAGCTAGCAGCACAAAAATTCCCAAGCCTTCCCCTTTTTATAAAGCATGAGTCATAATGAATATGTAAATATGATACAAGTCTATGTTAATTATTAAGTTCATGAAATCTAGAAGTTGTTCTTTGAATCCCAATGGCAATCAGTAAATGAATCAAAACACACACACAACATGATTGAGTTTTGATATTTGACCTTAATTTTTCACTTGTAAGACTTGTTTTAATAATGAATTGATCTTAATAATGGTACTTAATCATGTAGAATGATTAGTCTGGTTATTATTTTGAACCAAAAGTATCTGAATTCTAACATTCTACAATGTTTCCCCCAGATGTCACCATTTGTTGAGGTCAACATCCCCTATTTCTAAAAAATGAGGACCCTTATTCAAAATTTTCAAATTATCCTATGAAATAGGCATTCAACTTGATCAGAGTACATTATTAAATATCATATTTTGATCTAGCTTACATTGACATGTTATCACATAAGCTTCATTTGATCTTATCT
The DNA here is from genome assembly GCA_037957365.1 of Torreya grandis. Taxonomy (NCBI): domain Eukaryota; kingdom Viridiplantae; phylum Streptophyta; class Pinopsida; order Cupressales; family Taxaceae; genus Torreya; species Torreya grandis. The sequence goes on from JARHVA010002351.1 coordinate 1,103,713, forward strand.
AATGTTGTTAACATTTGGCTCATGTGTTTCCATCTTACATGATTAATGGATCTTCATAATAATGAACAAGTGTTCATGGATTTATGCTTCAATGTTAATTTGACCCTTAATTGGTTAACTAATATGGTCCCATTTGAGTCATTGTGTTAACATTTAGTCCTTAATTGATTAATTGAATCCAATTTTAAATAACGTTCAAAACCTTAGTCTAAATCACTTTAGCCTAAGTTCTTATTAAAATGGATTCATATTTTCAATGGATAACTTTATTCCATCTTAGTCTTAGCCTAAGTTTTGATCAAGTTTATTAATTTATTAAAACTTTAATCTAAGATTTATGCTAAGTCATTATATGTCTCAAGCACTTATTCTTTGATTTTACTATTTTTAGGTACTAATTGAACATAAGGCTACCAAATGTTGAAATGTCACTTGATTAGATCAATAATCAATGGCACATGGGTGATCGCTTAGAGTTAATAAGTCAAAATCCCAAGGATCAAGATCGATGCTGAGTATTCTTATGTACAAATTATGATCAATGATCCACATTAAAGACTGGGGTCAATAAGTCAAGATCAAAGATTGATGGCATGTATTTAATAGAGTAGATGGAGTTATAATGATGAGTATTAAGTCAATATATCAAAGGATATAGAGATTTAATGAGATGGTGAAAAGTGTCACAATCATAAGGAATGTTTAAGTAGATCAGTGGTCTATGTTTGATCATGCAGATCAAAGATTGATGGTAAACATTTAATCATGTAGATGGAGATTGACAGTGAGAATTGAGTCAATAAGGAAATAACCCCAAATTTCACATGAAGTCATAACATGATGTAAAATCTTTAATTATATGGAAAATTTTAGTAGGGTACACAAAAAACATGTCGTGCAATGGCTCGCATTAAGAGTCAAGGCCGAAAGACTCTTGAGGATATTAATGGAGTGAATATAATTAAATTTATAGGGGCATAAGATGAATACACATGTCTAAAGTGACAATGGTCATGTTTTGAAATTAAATAAATAATGTGTTAAGGATATGCCATATAGGCAGACATGTCAGATCAAAATATTTTGTGGACCCAAACATGTGAAGCTATAAATACAAGATCAAAATATGATTTGGGTTACCAAATCAAATACTTCAAATGCATATGTCACAATTAAATCTCAATTAAACCCTCTAAAAACCCTCAAACTTATAAAAAAATCCCTAAAATTTTTCATGCATTCACTATTTTGAGCTAGAAGAAAAAGCCTAATAATCAATTTTTTTTTAAAGTCTAACCAGATAACTGAAAGAGTTGAATTTTCATTCACAAGTGAACAAATTAATCAGAGTCATAGAAATGGAAACTTATGGACATATTTTGCATAAAATGGTTGAATTATATTTATCATCAGACATAGAGGGTAGAGTTTTCAAAGATAAAGAGTCCATAGCTTCTTCACTAAATATAGGAGAATAACTATTTGAGCTTGTTCTAGACCTTAAAAATCTAAGGAAAATGAAGCCAAATAGGAAAATAGAAAAGAGAAGTCATTGGACTTAATGGTCATTGATCTTCCCAATAAGAAGGTTGAGATTGCAATTGTCTAAAGGGCAAAGAAAGCAAAAATGTCTATCATTCCCCCTTTGAAAGACATCCACCTATTTATTAAACAGAACCCAATCTATGGACTAGTTATACATGAATGGTTCATATATGAACCAAGGTTGGAGAAGCTTCCTACTGCCTATCACCCATGGGATATATTAAATTCTATAGACATCCCTTTATATTAGGATTTAAAGCCTTGGATCATAGCATTGCAAAATGAATAAGAAAGGAGGCCTGTTATTCCAACTCCATCAACAGCCTAGTCACAAGTAAAGGTTCCAATCAAACATGTAGGATAGTTTTTAGTGGGAGTTTGGTATGATCCAGCTACTAGTGGCCTATAAAGAGTGAGGGAGACAATTTTCATAGAGGAAGGTTAGGAGATTATACACCAAATGGTTGAACCTTTAGTTCACCTAACTCAAAAGAGAGAACAGAGACTAGGGGAAGACCCCATGTTTGAATAACATGTTTTAGAACTAGCCCAATCCCAGTTAGAAAGGCTATAGGCTACCATCAAATGGATAAAACAAAAGAAGAAAATATTGGAATAACAATCTATTATGTCAGTACTTGTAGATATTATTAATAACTTTGAAGTAATTATCTATGAGACATTCAATTCTTTGAAGGCAATAAGGTAAAAATTGGACATGATCAATAAATAACATGCCATGGTGTTGATGCTTAAAAGTGTATCACATGTGGTTCTTAGTGTTTAAGAAACACTACTTATTTATGAATCTAGAGAATCTAATGCATGAGTTATAGTTTGTGATAATCTTGATATCTTTGGTGAAATAGAGGAAAAACAAGTGACTATTTCACAAATTTATATTTGTTGGTGGTTGGGAGTCACCATGGCTCAATAGTTGATCCTTGATTTTGAAGATGATCTATGCTATTTAAAGTGAATTATGATTTAACCTAAATCTAAAGCTAAACTAAGATGATTATTCACAATGAAGCTAATCTAAGGTGAATTGATAAAAAAGGAGCGAAAGGAAGGGTAGGGTAGAAAAAAGAGGTGTTGTTGATCTTTATTTCAAACATTATGACAAATTTCCAATTTCATCTGAACATGCATTTAACAAATGTGTTGTTTAGCATGGTCATTGATGTCTTAGTTTGTCATTGATGTCAAAGAGAGTATATGGTTCCATAAATGAATGACAAAAAAGTTGTGTTTAATAGCTTACAGAGATATGGCACATTTGCAAGTCTAAAAGGTTAAAGAAGAGGTTGTAAGGCATCCATAAATGTCTTGATGAGGTTATGGTGTATCATTTAATCTTTTAAAAATAGAAACATGCATATTATAGTTTAAGATAAGTTATGCCATCACTACACATCATGCATATATGAATAAAATAGAAAGTTTGTGCATTTAATGTAGGTAATCAAAAATTCAATCGAGGTAAAAGGATTTCATGGAGATGTTGTATATAGTGCCAAGATGGTACCATGAAGATTTGGATTCTTGAAATGTTTTCTAGGTCAAGTTATAAACCTTCAAAATTTCTCTTTCAAACTATGATGGACTAGAGACTATCAAGTTTAACTATGTCAAAGTTTGAGGTCAATTTGTCTAGACAGATCCAATGGTGAGTGTTAATTGGATCAATATATAATGGTGGGAATTTAATCTAACTAGATAAGGATCCAATAGTGTATATTATCTTGTTAGAAGTTATACAATGGTACATATTTAGTTAATATGTCAAAGATTTCTTACAAGACATGTGAGGCTACCAAGTGGCAAAAGCTCATTAGAGTCAACAAGTCAATATGTAAAAAAGGCACGTGGGACTGCCAAGTGGCATGATCATGGAAGTGAGGATCTAAGATCGACTATGAGTGTTATAATATAAAGACCAAGCTAATCCAAGGAGATCAATATAGTGTATTTATTCAAAGTTTTTAGGTGGCACGTGATGAATTAAAAGTGTCTGATGTTTAACATTTACTTAGTGACCATTGGAATTTGAATTTTCAAATTAATGGGGGAAAAATAGTGCTCAATTTTTGTGTTATAAATTTTGATATATGTAAAATTTCTTGATGCAATAAAAATCAAAGTTATAGAGGACTTAAAGGTGCATCATATAATCTAGTTAGAAGGTCTAAATTTTTTCACTATTAGTGGTCTATATTTCACCCTGGTTGAAAGCAAAAGTGTTTAGTATCTACTTCCAAATATATCTCAACATGGGACTGACCCTAGGCTATGGGTATCCTATAATTGGGTCAGACCTCTAGGATTTATAAAAAGGATAGCTCCTTTGATGCATCACTTTAGATCATTTCCACTACTAAGACCTACTAATGACCAGGGAAAAGGGAGAGAGAGATAACATGATAAATAAACCTAAGCCAAAGATGGTGATATACCTAAATGATGATTGATCCACTCTATTTGACTCTTAAAACACTAATGAAATAAGTATAAGACTATATATATGATTCTAAATATTTGTCATACATCATCATTTCATGAAGAGCTTCACCAAATGATCAAAATCTTGAGTAGTGGAGAGGTGTAATGCAAGACACTAACCAGCTAATGTATCCACATACTAGATTTAATCAAAATGGCATTTAAACACTAAACACAACTTGCATAACAAGATAACTAATAAATAGGTGAGATCAAGACTTGAAAAGGGAGAAAATATCTACCACATATGCAAATCAATTGACATGAACACATTAGATAAGTAGAATGAAATTTGAATATAGTCTTATATTCATTTCAAGAGCTTACAAGCTCCATATAAAAAAAAGACTCTATATATAGCAAAAAGGGAGAGAGAAAGAGAGAGATGGGAAAAATGCATAAGAGAGTGGAGAAAGGATCCTAGTCATGTGGTGATAGCTCAATGATTGCTTTTACACACATGCCTTCTTCTAATGAACTAACCTTGATCAAAAAATAGACATTTATTTACTCCAATAGTCCTCAAGCTACTCTCATTAGCTAAGAGATCCCACTAGAAGACAAGGGTTTGTCACAAAGTCTATTTGAATGGAATCACTGCCCTTAACTACTTCTCTAACACTAGCTCACCACCTTGGGACCCTAATGTCAGGAATCTAGAACAACAAACATGCTCTGATACCACTTGTCAAGGATGCGAAACACCGGAAGCATATAATTGATTACCAAATACCAAGCAACTATAATATGCGGAAATAACCAGATTCACCAAGTAACTAGAATTCAGAATAACACAGCATATGAGAGACAATACACAACTTGTATTAACACTTTATACAGAAAAGAATACAATAAAGAAGATGCCACTTCTTCTCCACCACCTTACAGAGGTTTCCCACACCTCAAGTGAACAGTACTTCTTCTCCCCAAAGCTCTCCCTCTCACAGGTCCCAACACCCAACTCAAATACAGAGTTGGTGTTCACCTCCCATGCTCCACGCACACCACAAGTGCTCCACGCACTCCACAAGCACTCCACGTGCTCCACAAGTACTCAAGGTACTTCAAGTAGATCTCCCATGAACCTGCAACAACCTGCAATTCAACAAACCATACTTATGGAAGGAACTCCCTTGCCTTCCTCTCTTGCTCTATCCGAGTACACACTTGTACTCCAAGTAGATCCTGCCTGATACTGCTCCCTGTTGTGTTGCTGTCTATATGACCTTGCACACCTGCAAATCAAACAACGGTTCTGCTCACCTGTGAACCTCGACCTTGCACACACATACACATGCAGATCAATGATCTTACTTACCATGTAGATCTCCTATATAGGCCATGCAACTGTGACCAAGATCCTACACTCCTGAAGAACCCAGCTGGCTCTCCAATCCAGCACCAACACACCTGGTACTGAGGCACTAAGAGGAATGCACCATTGCTCTACCTCACACACAGAAGGAGCTTATAATTATGCTCTCTTACTCCCTAGCACACTTTTCCAATACAACCATGAGTCTATTATATAGATCTCATCCAAACAATAATTAGACATCTAATTACAATAATTAGATCCACAGCTATGAGTCTAAAATTAGCACTCATCATGCAAACACTTGGTTCGTTAGCTAACTGTCCGTAATTAGCTCACAGTTGAACCACACAGGCGACCGACGTCGGTCCCTGTCTGCCTGGAGGTGACCGACGTCGGCCGATATATGACCGACGTCGGTTGCTTCCCTTTGCTATCCTGCCGACGTCAGCTGATCAGACCGACCCCAACTTCTTTGCAACTCAGCAACCTTCAGCAACCTCCTCTCCTGTTTGCATCAGTGAAGCTTTTAGCTCCACAATCTTAACACCTAAGCCCACTTAACTTGTTCATGAGGATCAAATCATTGAATCTTAAAATTGATAGAGCCATTCCATGAATATCATTTAGTACTTGATTTGTCAATGATGGAGCCATGTTGATAGATGAGACCTTTTGCATTAATCACATATCTACTCTATCTCCATATCTATATCATAGGTCCATTCTATAGATGGAAAACCAAACTAAGATTATTGGTTTTCCTATAGTCTTTACATCAATGCAAACTTATAGATTACATAACCTATTTCTTGATCTAAATAGGTCCAAATAGACCCACTTTATCTTTGAAGGACAAAGAATTTACCATATGAATAGATCCATTTAATAATGGTGAACATAGTTGAAAAAATAACCTTGTAAGCTATAAAAATGTCAAACCGTAGGTCCATATTTAGCTTTAATGGTATCCCTTTATGTTCTTGATACCTAACTACATGGTTATGTCCACTCCATGGTGTTTGATCAAGATTTAATGGTAGAATGATGATTCCTGCAAGACCTTATTTTCTTTGGTCAAAACATTACCATTTGGTTTGACATTATCTATCGAATATTAATTGGACCAATCAAATTGATCCAACCTATCTTTAATCCCATTAGATTCACATATCCTCATTGTTAAATCTTGACATTTTGACCTCTTATGTATCATTAGATCATGATGTATGATTGAATGTGGGCCCTTGATTTCCCACAATGAAGATCCTTTGACATGTTGACTCGATCTCACATAATTTGATTCTGATGTACAATCAAATGTAATCCATTGATTTTCATGGGCCCACTTTCCTATCAATCACTTTATGCCATTGGATCATTGGTACAAAAAAATCTTTATCATTGATCTAGATTAGGTTCACCTTCTTGTTAGTCACTTTATGTTGTTGGATCTTTGCAAGGTGAATCTACATCGTTAGATCTTGTCTAACCTATAGCCTTTTAAGGGATTTAACCTAGGGACATTTTGACTTATTTGACTCTAGCGTGAACCAGTAGATATTTCTTGTAAGTATGTGAGCTCATGCATACTATTATATCTTGATAAATTTTAAAATTATTAAGGATTTTTGAACCCAAATGGTTATTTTATGGATCTTAAACTTGATACTTGCATGAACATCTTATGCTACAAATACAACTTTAAATGCTCATAACTTGAGCTAAAAAGCTCATGTGAGCATAAAACTTATAGAGAATGTTGTTGGCATGAACAATTCCTTGACGCTATAATCCTTTGGCTCACATGGATTTCTAAGGTGCATTTATAAAATACTAAAGTGAGCTAGTCCATTCATTTTTGGAAGACGTCTTGGTGATGGTTTGGCCTTCCAACTTTGCCAAATTCATATTTTTATCATTCATCTAAATAGGGACTTTTCTCATCTAATCAATCCATGTAAATATTTTTTTATGTGGGAAAAATTTGGCCAACATATTTGGTGACTCATAGGGAAGCATGCCTGTTATGATTAGAGAACCTAGAGCATTTTCCTTGTCCAGTCTATTGGACATGGAGTCTCTACTTGGGTCCAACATATTTAACTAGATCCAACACTAGATGCCAATCTTGTTTTAACCCATATTGAAACAAATGAGGATAAAAATAAATATAAAAATAATATGGAGTGTCCAATGCACTTATTAAAGGAAAACTAACCTAGAACAAAATAGAGATGATAAACAAATGTGTGAGAACGATACTTAGAGGAATTTTAACAAAACTACCCTAATATATACAGCTTAACACTATATGTACCTTTCCTCCTGGATCAAAAGGAAATTTTGACAACCTTCCTACATCATGAGATATAGAATTTAATGAGGCATGTAGCTCCTTGAACCTTGGTCTTGATGCCTCCTTTTTCTTTATGGTATTTATCAATTTCATTGGCATGATACTTAGTGAGAACTAGGTGGCTCCATATAGGTCAGCTATGTGCATCTAGATAGCCTCAACTTCTTCATATGATCTCTGAAATATGACCTCTAATGGTGGTTTAATAAGGCATACCTTCTTGATTTCCATGGTGTCTTCAGTTGATTGGGTTTATTCTTGGTTGTAATTTCTTCAAGCTCATATAGGAGCTCTACATATTCTTCCCAATCTTGGTCATTATCCTCCATGGGAAATTATTTGTCCACCTTCTCAAGTAATTGATTATTTTTAATAAGAGATATCTCAATCTCATCCATGTCTTCCATTTTTACCAATCTCTCATGGGGTTCATCCTTATCATTCTGCTTGGGCATACCTAGAGTAGCATTGTCTTCCTAAAGCTCCAAAACATCAATGGAATCCTTGGATGAAGATTGAACTTGATGCAATATCTCATCATCCAAGTATACTATCTTATGTTCATAAATCTCACTCATGAAATCATGGTATAGCTTTGACTAATGGTCTTCTTTTTTAGGATTGCTCTCTACCTCAGAAATGGTTTTGTGAGTTGTTTTCATGGCTACCTTCTAAAGAAAGATGAGATTGTATTTAATCTATATCATCTACCCCAAGATCTTGAAAAAAATATTTATTTTGGATAAATGATATGTGATTAAGAGGTTCTTGAGAAACAACCTCTTGATGCACATCTGAGACTTCTTCCCATTGGATCCTATTCCCAACTTGCACTTGTTGTAACTCATACTATTTGACATTATGAAAAATTGAGACACGCTTCCTCTTTCCAAGTGGAATTCTAATAATAATCTCCTTTTCTAACTTTGAAAATCCATAATTATAATTTATGAGTTAAACATAGAGTTCACTACTTACCTCTTCAAGGAGTGGCTTACGATATTCTTGAAATGACTCCAAGAGAGATGAGACATCTATGACACCTCCTTGGTCCAACTACTTGTCCTTGATAGTCATGTCCTCATCTTTCTTTTGCATACTACTCTAGATGGATTTAAAAAATGGAAATGACCTAGATTCTTAAGAAGAGAGGGATGGGGGTTAAGTAGCTTTGGATTTGCTTGACTACATGATTTGGTTCCAAAATAGAAAAGATAGAGGATCTTATTTACCCTTTTGATTTTGGCTCTCCTCATTTTTCCTTGTCTTCAAATCCAACTCTTTGATTTGTCTATCAATATTATCTTGAAATAACTTCTCTTTAAGGTTTTCAATGGATTCATGAAGATAAATAACACAAGAAGATTCCTGAGGAGGGATGAAAGGGGTTTGCATAGGTTCAGATTCTACTTTAACTTGGGCTCTCAAATCCATATTTGCTTTACTTTTTTAACTTTTCTATGACTTCACCACTTTATTCAAACTTTATAAATTAAAGGACCTCATAAAAGGTTCTTAGGCCTTTACTTCCTAGAAATTGATGGAGTCTTAGATCTAAATAGTAGGTTGTTTGACAACAATATCCTTCTTTCTTTGATAGCTTTCTTGGATAGATTTCTAAGAAGGAAAGGTCTAAGAAACATATGAAGAACTTGGAATACTCAAAGGGTCACTTGAAATGGTCTCTTTGGGAGTAATGGGTGGTACATAAGAAGGATAAGGTGGTGTATATGAAGGCACATAAGATTGGTGAGGTTGGACCTGCTACTCTTCAAGGCCTTATAGCTTATCCTCAATGCTTTGGATGTAACCATTTACATCCGTCATTTCTCCTATGAAATTTTCCCAATTGGATCTCTCAAAAGGTTCCCATATTTATTTTACTTACTTCAATAACTCTCTCACATCAATAATCAAGTGAGTAGGGACATCTTGGCCATAATACTTTTGTGAGAACAATTCAAGTGCATACTTGTTAAGGCTCACTAAAGTCTGCTTAAGTGCAGATATGGATGGCTCATGATATGGATGTTAAGGATCAATATTATGATGGGATTTTTATTCATATGGAGGATTAGGGTACTACTCTTATATGTATAATTGATATAGGCCCTCCAAAAAACTAACCTTGATCAATAAATGGACCTCAATTTGCTCCAATAGTCCTTGAGATCCTCTCATTAGCTAAGAGATCCCATTAGAAGTTAAGGGTTTGTGATAGTCTATTTGAACAAAAATCAATACCCTTAACTACTTCTCCAACTACCAACTCACCACTTTGGGACCTTAAGCCCACTTGACTTGTTCATGAGGATCAAATCCTTAAATATTGAAACTGACAGAGTCATGCTATGAATGGTGGTTAGTACCTACTTTATCGATGATGGAGCCACATCAACAAATGAGACCCTTTACATTAATCACATATTTTCTCTATCTCCATATCTAGACCATAGGTCCATTTTATAGATGGAAAACCAATCTAAGATTATTGGTTTTCCTATAGTCTTTACATCAATGTAAATATATAGACTGCATAACCTATTTCTTGATTTAAATAGGTCCAAATAAACCCACTTTGTATTTACAAGGACCAAGAATTCACCATATGCATATATCCCCTTAATAATGGTGAACACACTCGCAAAAATAACTTTGTAAGCTATTAAAATGTCAAACTAGAGGTCCATATTTAGCTTTAATGGTATCCCTTTATGTTATTGATACATGACTACATGGATATGCCCAATACATGGTGTTTGATTAAGATTTAATGGTGGAATGATGACTCTTACAATACCATGTTTGCTTTGGTTTAAAAACTACCCTTTGGTTCAACCTTGTCCATTGAATATTGCTCAACTAATCAAATTGCTCCAACCTATTTTTAATCCCATTAGCTTCATAGATCCTCAATTTTAGATCTTGACCTTTTGACATCCTATGCACCATTATATTGTGATGTATGATTGAACATAGGCCTTTTATTTCCTAACACAAATATCCTTTAACATGTTGACTTGATCTCTCACCATTCAATCTTGATGTACAATCAAATGTAGACCATTGATTTACCTAGGCCCACTTTCCTATCAGTCACTTCATGTCATTAGATCATTGGTAAAAATTAACATTGATCATTGATATAGTTCAAACCATAAAGATGAGTTGATTCCATGAGAGTGAATTGAAAATGTTCTAAACAATGATGGCTTGTAGAGGATAAAGGCCAATTATTTTGTTGCTATGAGATCCATATTGTTTAAAGTGTTGTTGGCAGACCTAGTTTATTGAGAAGATGTATTGAAGATGATTTTTGTTAGATAGAGAATGGAGTTAGGGGGAACTAACTCAGATAGTTTGAGAGACTTGAAGTGATGTGCATAATGTTAGAGGGATATTTCTAATCTCTATGAGTAATTTATTAGGTCCAAGGATTAGAGAAGTCCAAGTTCAAATTGGTGCATGTCAAAGGGGGAGCAATTGATTCACATGCCTAAAAATATTTAATTATCTTGGACATCTTAAATAGTATATGAATGCATATATGAATTTGAGTAATTATGTTTGGCATGTTGAGGAAGAGACCCTTTGTCATTAATGTTAAAAGGGGATAAAGATTAGAATGAAGGAATTCAAATGAAGTCTTTATTCAATTGAAGTCATTCTGAGGGTATTTCACCATCAATGATAAAGGGGGAAATTATTGAGCATGGTCATTGATTTCTTAGTTTGTCATTGATTTCAAAGAGAGCATATGGTTCTAGAACATTACTGACAAAGAAGTTATGTTTGATAGTTTAGGGGGAGATATGACACATTTGTAGGTTTTTAAGGATAAAGAAGAGGTTGTAAGGCATCCATAGATATCTTGATGAAGTTCTAGTGTGTTATTTGATCTTTGAGAAAGATAAATATGTATATTCTAGATTAAGAGAATTCAAACCGTCACTACATGTCATGTAGATATGAATGAACTAGTAATTTTGTGCATTTAATGTAGGTACTCAAAAAGTCAACCAAGGTCAAAAGATTTCATGGAGATGTTGTCTATAGTACCAAGATGGTACCCTAAAGTTTTGGACTCTTAAAATGTTTTCTATCCCAAGTTATAAGCTTTCAAATTTGCTCTTGTAGACTATGATGGGCCAAATACCATCAAGTTTAACTACGTCAAAGTCTGAGGTCAATTTGTCTAGAAAGATCCAATGGTGAGCGTTAATCAGATCAAAATCTAATAGTGAACATTTAATATGATCAAATAAGGATCTAATGGTGTGCATGATCTTGTCATAATTAATCCAATAGTGTGTATTTAGTCAATATATCAAATATTGCTTAGAAGATGTGTCAGGCTACTAAGTGACAGAAGATCATTAGAGTCAACAAGTCAATGTGCACAGAAGGCATGTAGGGCTACCAAGTGGCATGATCATAGAAGCAAGGATTTAAGATAGATAGTGAGCATTGTAAGATAAAGACCAAGATAATTTGAGGATATCAATGAAGTGAGTTGTTAACAAAAATTATGGAGCACAAGATGAAGTCAAAGTGTTTGATGCTTAACATTTTCTCAATGACCATTGGAATTTAAATTTGCAAATTAATGAGGGAAAACTAGTGCTCAGTTTTTGTGCTATAACTTTTGATATATGTATAATTTATTGATGCAATAAAAATCAAAGTTGTATAGGACTTCAAGATGAATCCATAGAATCTAGTTAGAAGGTTTGAATGTTTGAAAATTCAAATATAAGGTTCTTTAAAGTTTAATATTTATTTTTTCATGGTGTTATAGTGTACAAAATGTTGTTTGAAAAAATTATACTTCAGCAGAAGAGTGTTTTGGTGGGATTAATCACTTGAAGATGTCATTAGGGTCATATGGAGTGAACCCATGTAATTGAAATTGATCTCGTGTTCCTATTTTGCTTGATGAAGTGCTAAAAGAATAATAGGTATCCATGAGACCTATAAGGGCTATTAATGCCTAAATTAAGGTGTATCTACTAAAGTGTGACCCATAGATGCTATGGTCGACCTATGAGGATGTATTTGAGCTATGTGTTATTTATATATATGTCTTAAGGGTTAAGGCAAGTATTATGGCCAACCTAGAAGTTGATATGCATGGAGACTCTATAAATAGTGGAGACCAAAATAATGGTTTCTATACTTGCATGTGAATGAATTAAGAAAGTAGAAGATAGAGGTGAAGGAAAGATATTAGAGTAAGTGTGCTTAGTAGATGGACTAAAGTATAGAGTAGATTGGGGATGAATAAATAATCCTAGAGTGGTCCAAAAGGGTGTTTGGATGCATTGCTTGTATGAAAAAGCTTGAGTGAGTGTGATGAGTTGAAAGATAGGTGTTATACATTATGTCTCCAATCAAATTGGTTTTCAATCATAATTATCAAGTTGTTAGTTTCATAAGGTGTTGTGTGGGTACTCAACATCTAGAACAAGTGGGTGCTCCCTATGAAGTGGGTACTTCACTAAAAGGTCTCATGTTTATAATCATATTATAAGGATAAGTAGTCTATGTGTTTTCAGGATTAAGAGTGGGTTTATTCCCCAAGAAGTTTTCCCACATAAATATAGTTTTATGTGTGTGATCTTACATCATCTTGACTATTCATTATTATGAACATATTTTATGCTTTATGAATTCTTGTGATCATTGATTAAGAATTTGAAAGGATTAAATTTAAAGTTTGAAATATCTTGCATCTTTGATTCACCTCCCCTCTCAATGATTGTACCTCCAACATGTGTAATGTGAAGTAGCATAAGCTCAAATCCTATCACACATTAGGCAAACATCTAAGGAGGTGTGAAAAGATGCAAATAAAAATAGGATTTGCTTTAAGAATTTCACCCCTAAAAATAAGTAACATTAACTCAAATGAAAGAAGAGTAAATAAAGTGAATTAAACCTAATAACTTTCAACTAATCTAACATTAACACAAATTAGCAACTCTACATTTAAAAAATACACATCCAGAATTCATAAGAACCATTCAAATATAAAAATGAGAAAAAAAATGAGAGAGAAACTATGATAGCATTTCACACAAGTAAATGTGGAAAAACATTTCATAAATCCTTTGTATTAATTTTCTCAAAATTTAAAAATTTAGTTTTGGCTCCAAAACTCTGTCTCCTTTTACAATTAACAATACCTTTTTATATGGATAATTAATGAGGTATGCCAGTTAGTCATGTCAAATATTAAGGATAGTTTTCCTTTTAAAATTCTTTGAGAACATTTTAGAGATTCTAAAATGACTAACCTATAGGAAATGTGCTTGATAAATTACACATGCCTTTACAAAAAGAATAATCTATTTTCAAAAATATATAATGTCTCTATACAATAGAATATCCTAAGTCAATTGGCTTGACTTTGGGACCCTTGTGTTGATGTAATCTTTTGATTTCCCTATAAGATCTTCATTATATAATGTTTTTCATTGATCAACTAGAGATCAATGATAGGTCTCATGAACAATTCCTTTTCTTGATCTTTTAGGCCCTTGAGATCCTTCTCAGCCCTTTAAAAGTTTATTTGATGCCCCTAACATCTCCTATCTTTTCCTCTGATGATAAAAGTAGGCCCATGATCTTCTTGCTATTGGCCCCTATTTTCCCTTGTCCTTTATTCCTCACTTCTTGTATGAATTGAGTAGTTATATGCTTGAACTCCTCATTAGTTATTAGACCCAAAGGACTAAGTATGGTAGGCTTTTTGATTAGGCTATCCAAAATTCATAATATCTTACCCTCTTTTTGTTTGAGGTCCTTAGAAATGTCCTCCATCTACTTGGACCAGATGTTTAGGGACTTAATATTATCAATTAATATAGCCATATCCATATTTAGGTGGGCTAGGTTGGTTGTTTTGAACTCAGGGATTTGATTTTTAATCAAGACTTTGATCAAATCCTTCACTTGGTAACTCGAATCCTACCATTGGCCAGCTTGTCTTATAGCCATGGTACTTTGTCTATTCATTACCTCTTGCTTGATCTTAACTGACTTCAAATAATTGAATAAATCAATCATGGTATCCTCAAATTTCCTAAATCCCTCTTCTTGGATTGACAAGGTGGTTTGTTCTTTCAAATTCTTATTTTGCTATGAGATGCCCTTAATCATTATTTATAATTGATTTGACTAAGCCTAAGCCATTTCAAGAACATTTTACTCAAATATTGGGTCCTCAATAGGATTTTGTCCTCTAACTAGAGTCAATCCAATGAAGGGTTCCACTTTTTGTAAAGTGAACTCTTATCCACCAACCATGGCCTTCTTCTTATTTACCCTATACAAACTAGTTGTTGTTGAGTCAAATTTGACACCAACTAAATATTTTGTCACCTTTGGAGGTGGGGTCTCCATTTGTGCTCCACTTTATTCTTATGTAGCAACCATTATTCTTTTATATTCTTTTTTCAAGGTAACTATCCATGGCTTGACCTCTTCATGAACTAGGATATTGATTGCCTTCATCATTGCCCAAGGGTGTGCTACAGGGGTTATTTTTTGTAATTTTACATATATGAACCATTCAAGAATGGTTAGACCCTAAATCAAGTTTTCTTCACTAAAGAGATTTATTTCACTCAAAAGATGATTGAAGGTCATCTTGGGATTCTTGGTTTTAACTAGGATAATAGCCAATTCATCTTTTCTTTTGGGGGTGTCTATAGGAACTAGATCCAACACTTCCTTCCCCTTTTATTCCTTTGTTTCTTACATTTATTCATCCTTAGACACATAAGATAATGAAAACATTTTGAGGGCATGTTTAATGGTCTCATCAGGATCCAATGTTACTATGTGAACCTCCTTCACTGGTGATTACCATTCCTCTACTTGGGTTGAATATGATGTTATTTCATCAGGCCTTCTCTCTTCTGGCCTTTTCTCAATTTGTGCCTCAAGTCTAGACTCTATTTGTATTTGGATTAGTGAAGGTTAAAAAGGTGCACCACTCAGCAAATGATACTACCTTGGACCTAATTTACATTTATCGTCATATCCCTTTTGTTCCTTCTACATCCTAGATTTGGGTTTGATATTGTGTTTTTTCAATCTAATGGTGACCTCAGATAATGAAGAGGATTTTATGCATATGGCATCAAAAGGACCAGGCTAGTGATCATAAATCACATTGATTCTTTTAGATTTTAAATGTTCTTTAACTCTTACATGTGGATCCCACTACTTTAGCTCATTAATTTATATATTAAAGGACGTCTTGTGTTTAGAAGTAGCTTCAATATTATCCCACTATGTAAAAATAGTCCTTCCAATGGTTATAGGTAGGGTGTGAAGTAGGCCCTTCCTTTTAGTTTTGCACAAACCATCTATCCCATTGCATATTTGATAAGCCACCTCCTACTCTACTAACTTGATTGACACATAGACTAGTAATCTAAGGGGATTGCATTAGGTTCCATTAATCATAATGATTATACAATATGTATATAACCATATGTCCCTCATGGTCTCAATTGACCTTTTGTCAAGGGGATAAATCTTGACATTGGATTCCTAGTTATGGCCTCTATTAGGGTTGGATAAACATAGCCATAAATGAAGTGGATGTGGTCCCTATAGTTGAATATGTGCAATTTTAAATAATATTGGGAAACTATCTATGTCCTATCTAATGACCATTCCCTATGGTTGGGGATCTTTGTTATAGAAAAGAGAGCATCCAAAAGATATGGCATAATGTATAATTGAGCCCTAATCTTCTTCTTGATTACAAAAAATTGTCTACTCATATAGGTGTTGATTACTTTGCCTAGAGGAAGGGTGAGTTATTTATCAACCATGAAATAAACTAAAGGGATCCAAATTTTATCTACAAGTGTAGTGGTTGAGTTCCCACATAATATTTTCATCATTATCATGATCATTCTTATTCTTATTCCATATTTGAATTGACTAATGGGGATGTTATTATTGAATTAAAAAAACACTTAGTTTCTAGAATACAGCCATAGGGAAAGGATACTCTTCAAATCATTATCCTTGGACCAATTGTTGATTATGGTTAGGTCTACTTAGTGCTTAGGCAATTTTTAATAATTTTCAAAATCTATAAGAGAGATGTAAGTAATTTTCTTGAAACTACCCTCATGAACAATCATGCCCTTATCTATTTTTCCATCTTTAAAAATAGGAGAGAGAATGTCTATACAATATAGTACCTCAATTTTTGTGTAGCATAATAGAGACATGTCATTTTAATTCCAACTATGTCATAGTAGAGCCTCCTTAAAAACAAGTTCTTCTCCTCCTCTCTTATGATGGGTTGCTAGTTCTCGATGGTCCAAATTAAGATTGACCAATTATTGTCCCTTGTGTTCAAAGTTGTGGCATCAAATTGTATGTCTTTGAAAATCTTCCCTTCTACATCTAAAGTCAAATAGAGTTCCACATCTTCCCTTGAAACACCTTTTTGGGCTACTATGGCTATGGGTTTGCTAAATTTCTCACCAGTAGTTTGTAGTTCAATTATGGATCAAATTATCCTTGTAAAAACAACAATTTGATCTCCCTCAACTTAATTACAATTAGCATAGGGTCAAATTAGTGTTTACGTACTTTTTAAGGCTTTTTTAAAGGTGTTTACAGTGATTTAATGGAATAAATTCTTTGAACTTATGTGAGCTTCATGACTTTGATTATGTTTAGATCTTTGTGTTTATACCTTTGATTTTCTTGGGTCTAAAAAATCTTTAACTTGGCATATTATGCTTACATGGCTCTGATGTGGCATCTTCATGGAATCTTATTCATTAATATTTAAAATATGACTATTGGTTCTGGGCCTTTTGAAAAAATTTCCTTAGCTCCCACCGTTGGATATATTTGCTCATATCAACATGGTTCATTGTTCTTTATCTGAGAAATTAAATACAATTAGGTTCTTTTTATATCTTATATGGTTATGACACTTTTCACTTTTACATTCATCCTGATCTTTGTTAAAATGTCAATGTTGATCTCACACTATCAGATCATCTCTGCCTAGATGAATGCACTCCATTGATCTTGATCTACTAAATTATGCCTTCTGCTCCATGAACCATTGATCAAAATGTGTATGTTCATTTTCATAACATCAATCTTTGAATGACGATCAAGCTTAAGTTTATGGCTTGTAGTTATGCCATGTGCCATATCCACATTCATTCTTATGACTTTTGACTTTTCAACCTTCATCACATGCCTTTAGATCTTATTTGGTCAGATCACCATGATCAATCAGATCTCAATCTAAGGGTTGGAACACCATTAACTACTTAATTTTCCTTTACTAAATTTGTGACACTTGTTACCTTCTTACTCATCTTGGGGTCTTTGAATTGTCAATGTTCATCTCACACCATCTAATCATCTTTGGTTAATCAATTACACTCTATAAGATCATCTTTTGTTGTATACCATTAGATATTGTCATGGTTCCCATGATGGTGACACTTATCACCCTCTCATTTATTTTAGGGCTCCATTGAATTCTTAGATTAACTCATGTCGTTAGATTAGTCTTTCCTAAATAAATGCATACCATTGATCCTATGGTTAATAAAAATGTTTAATTTAGGTTTAGGAAGCACATGGAACTTAGGATAAATTCTTAAGACTAAGGTTTTTATTCATGTTAAGAAACATGAATTAAAACCTTGGGATTAAATCTTAAACTAAGTTATAACATAGTGAAAGGGACCATGTGATTAGCTAGACCATGTTAATAATAAAATAGACCACATGGTCACTTAGACTAAGGTTTGGTCATGTTGAAAAACATGACTAAACCTTAGGATAAAAATTAAACTAAGTCCATAACACAAATAATCGTTCCCACATAAATTGTTCTTTCATAAATTTGAATTCAATTCAAAATAGACCTAGGTTAAAACATTAGACTAAGGTTTTAACATGAATTAAAATAGATTGAATTAATCTTTGACAAACCAAAGGTTAATAAAAGATAAATTTTTCATTAAAGCACAAAACCCTAAGCATGTTCATTCCCAAATGAGATTATATTGAACTTACATTATAAAAACACATGAAACAATCATTAGCAACATTAGAAGGGATAAAAAAATAATCATTTGAAAATATGTCAGTTAATCCAAATGAGAACCATGTATGGATGATCTTCAAATAAAGACAATGTGCAAATAAGCTAGTGGTACTTTGATCAAGTGATTTTTTAACTTTAAGGTATAAATTTGCATAATTTAAAACAAGGGTCCTCATTTTTTAGAAGTGGAGGTATGTTAACCTCAATAAATGGTAACTTCTAGGGGAAACATAGCAATATGTTAGAATTTAGAGACTCTAGTTTAGACTAATAACTAGGTTAGTTATTCCACTTGATCAAGCACTATTATTGAGATTAATTCATGGTAAAACAAGTCATGTATATGTATAATTAGGTTTAAACATCAAAACATAACCATGATGTGTGTGTGATATGATTCTACTTATTTATTTTCATAGGATTTAGAGAACATCTTTCAAACTCATGACCTTGACCATTGACATTGATTTATAGCATATTTAGATGTTCAGTAAGAATCATGCTTTAGCTTACGGAAGGCTTAGGCATTCCTCTGATGTCATCCAGGCACCCATATCCCTAATAGAGACACCTTTGGATCCACTCAAGGTGCCTTTTTCCATTGCCAGTCAGGTATCCATAGCCCTAGTGGAGATTATCAGAATCACCTTTGTTTAGAAAGTTTTAGAATTTTGAAATAGGATTTTATTTTTTGTATTTCTTTTAATATATTTTGACTTTCTTGAAAATGTAGGGAACTAGATTATCTAGGTTTTAAGATTTGGTCAAATGTTTGATCTTCAAATAATCATTCTTGGCTGTAAACTTTATCCCATTAAATTAATGTTTTTCAAGTGTAAACATGAATCTATCATAATAATTAAAGATTTCACACTATATGTGCAATTCTTCTTATAACCAAACTTAGATCAGAACAAGGCATAAAATATCAAGGAATAATTAACCTACTTATTGGTCCTTACCAATTTCTCCAAACTATAACATCAAGATCACATTTCAATAATCTATGATCGATCAATGTTGAGGGGTCATACCTATATTCCTAAATTGTGGAGTCCCGTTTGAACACCCAAATGTATTTTAAGCTGAGGACAATCTCAAAAAAGACTTATTTAAATTAAGGAGCAAATAAGATAAAGGGAAGAACTTAAATAAAAATCAAAAGAAACAAAAAAACAAATATATACATGTATTATGTACAAGCAAGGGACAAGAAAGAAAGAACAATAAAAAAACTAATCTAAAGCCTACTTAAACTAACTCTAACTAGTCTTTTAGTTCACTCCATTAAGACTTTTGGTGGGATAGTAGAGAAATAGTGCTTGAAGTATTTCCCATTGGTTGGCAATGTAAACACTATTCCTTGTTAGTTTTTTAGTTTTAAGGTGTTGTCTCCTAGAGTCTCAATAATTTGATATGGGTCAATCCACAAAGGTGTGAACTTCCCATGCCTTCCTTTTTGGTTTTAAGGATTTATCCTAAAGAAGAACTAGGTTTCCTTATCTAAACACATTTATCTTTAAACATTTGTCAAACCACCTCTTCACTATGGTTTGATGCCTACTAAAATTGGCAAAAGCTTCTTCTCTTGCATATTCCATCTATATGATGTCAAACAACCTTAAAATTGAAAATTCTTAATCCTCCATGTATGTTGGTAGATTGAGTGTTATGGGGAATATAGGTTCTTGAACATACACTACCAAGAATGGTGATGCCTTGAAAGCTTGTTTGACTCTAATTCTATCTTCCCAAAGGGCATACTTAAGTAGCTTGTGCCATGTTCTTGGTTTATCAGTTGTAGACTTATATATGGCTTTCATCAAGTTTTTATTTGTTGATTCTGAAATTCCATTACCTTGAGGGTAATGGTTTGATGAGAACTTGAGAACAATATTGTTGTCATATTCCCACTTAAACATCTCAATAGATACAAAAGCAGATCCATTATCACATACTAGAGATATTGGTGTCCCAAATTTTATGCATATATTTTCCTCTAGAAATTTGATAACTTCTTCGATCCTACACTATTTGGTTGCCACTACCTTAGTCCATCTTATGTATTAATAAATAGTAGTCATAACATACTTATGACCATCATAATATTTAGGGTTGACGACCCCTAAAAAATGCAATCCCCATTATGTAAAGGGTTTATCAATCATCATTAGTTTTAATAACATGGTTGCCTTTGTCTCTTTAGTGTTAAAGATTTGACATGAGTGGCATTCTCTCACATGCTTATGAGCATCCTTGAAGATAGTAGGATATTAATAATTAGTTCTAAGGATTTTTTAGTCCTTTGAGATATATTTCCACTTCTTATATTCTCATAGAAAGTGCTCAATATCTCAGCTGCCTCTTCCTTGGAAACACACCTTAGTTAGATTCCTTCAAAGTTATTTCTATACAATACTCCATCCTTAATCAGTAAATGGGTTGCCTTGAGACTCAAATATCTCTTTTGCTCTCTACTTAACCTTGTAGGATAATATCCATTGATTATCAATTGAATAATAGGATCATACCAATCATTAGATTGAAAGCTTTGTTGATCAACCTGCATAACACTTAGTTTGGGATTAGTATTAGCAATTAACTAAATTAAGCCTTGGCATCTTACCAACTAGGTAGTATTTATCTCTAGATCATATTCTTGAAGAACATATATCCACTTACCTATCCTTTCTCTAAGTTCACATTGACTCAACATTAGCTTAGTGGCAGGGTCTGGTAGTATTGCATGTACCTTATTTCTAAGGATATAATGCCTAAATTTATTCACTACCTTGACTAAATTAAATGCTTTTTTTTCAATAAAATAATAGTTTAACTCAACATTCTTAAGGTTAGTACTCATGAAAGTAATGGGTTGATCACACTTATCTATCTTCTAAGTTAGAACAATAGCTATTATATGATCAAAGGCAAAGGAATAAAGATATAAATATTTAATGAAGTCTAATCTTATCAAGATTAGAGCTTTTCCAATTACATCTTTGATGTCTTTGAAATATTTTTTGGTCTCCTCATTCCATGTGATCTTGACATCTTTCTTCAACATGTCATTCAATGGATTTACAATCTTTGCAAACCAGAAATGAACTTTCTCACAAAGTTGATTTTATGAAAGAAAGATTTAAATTCCTTCCTACTATTAGGGGGTTATATATTTTATATTGAATTTAATCTATCAGGGTCTATAGAGATCCCCTCCTTGGTTATGACATGTCTTAATACATTTCCATTCATTACACAAAAGATGTTTTTTGGGGATTAAGGGAGATTTCATACCTTATACACCTTTCAAATACCTATTACAAGTGTATGATTTGGTCTTCCCTATTTTTAGAAAAGATAGTCAGATCATCCATGTAAATAATAATTTACTTACCTATGAGGCCTTGGAATGCATGATCCATTTCTCTTTGAAAGGTTACACTTGCATTGATTAATCTAAAGGGCATTCTCTTGTAGGCAATAGTTCCCCACTTAGTAGTAAATGTGGTATTCATCATGTCTTCCTTTTTTACTAAGAATTGATTATACCCTAACCTTCAAGAAATGGCATCATAGCAAAAGCAAAAACAATTTGGATAACTTGGTCAAGAGATGGTACGGGATAATTATCCTTTTCAGATGCTCTATCTAGATTTTTAAAGTCAATGCATAATTTGATTTCACCATTTTTCTTCCTGACTAGTACTAAGTTAGCTAACCAAGTGGAGTGTCTAATTGGAAACACTATCTTAGCATCTAGTAACTTCTTGACTTATTTTTATATCATTGATTCTAGGATAGGGTTGGCTGGCCTTTGTTTTTGCCTAAGTGGATTTGAAGCTTCCTTTAGAGGTATGGTGTGGGTTATAACTCTAAGATCAAATATATTTAAGTCATCATAGGACCATGTTATTACATCTTTATACTTGGTAAGTAGATATTTGGCACTCTTGGTTTCTATTATTATACAGGTTGTACCAATGTTTACCAGTTGAGGTTGAACTTGGGAACCTAAGTCAATTGCATTGTAATCCTTCCCATTCACTTTGGGAATCTTGGCAGTCTTAGCTAGTCTATTGGAATCAAATAATCTTTAATTCTATCATTCCTTTGGGGATCTTATTGTCACTCAACTAAATGACCTTGTCATCAATCTTGACTTCAATTTTATCATCATCAAAGGTATTTTCATTGACCTCATCAATGATGTGAGACTTAAATACCCCTAAACTAGTTATGAAGTTTATGATTTGTTGATCATCACTGAATACTTGTAATTGATTAACATTATCTAGCACTGAGGGACATGGGACTAATTCAATGGTAAGGCTTTGTAACTTGGAATTTTAATTGGGCATAAGGTTGGCTGCAGTTGAAGCAAGTTCATCAGCATCCTTATTTTCTTCCCTAGGAATTGACATAATGTTAAAAGCATCAAAACATTAAATTAAATCCCACACTCTAAATTTATACTTCTTAAGATAGGATAACTTGAATTGGTATCTACTTTTGACCTAATTAACTACTAGTTCTAAATCACCAAAAAACTAATAGTTTCTTGACCTTATGTTTGATTGCATATTGTAATCCAAGAGTAAGTGCTTCATTCTTAGCCAAATTGTTGGTACATGGGAACTAAAGTTTGTAGGAGGAATTCTACTCTTTCCCAATGGGATTGATTAACACCACCCCTACTCCAAAACCTAATTTACATCTAGCACCATCAAAATATAGCTTTCCTAATATAGGCATAGCATGAGAAGTTTTAGAGTTACATTTCTTTAGGGCATCAAGAGCGTAAAAACATAGATTTGAGTTAACCATGTTGACCCTCTTATTGGTTACATTATACTTAGTGATCATATGCTTCATCTTGGGCTCCCTATTTATCTTAATCTGATTGCAAAATCCTTTCTAGGGTAATCACATGTGTGAATAATCAGTTGACATGTAACCATTCAATAATCTAGTCCAGTCTCTACTTAGTAAAATTTTATAAGCATCAGGGATGTCTACCACTAGATGTCAATGAACTATTGGAGTCAAACCTAATTTCTCACAAATACCTTTAGGCATAATATTTGTAGATGCACTAGAGTTTGACAAGCAATTATGTAAATTCTTATTAAAGATCTTGACTATAAGTAGGAAAGGTGGAACATCTTCCTTATTTTTATGTATTGCAACGTTATCATGTGTAGTCTTTTGAGACTTACCAAGCTTCTTAAATAGACTCCAACAACAAATCCCTTTACTCAGTAATCTTAGTCAGCTCATGTAAGGTAATATTATCTTTGATCTTTTTCATGTCCTTTATTATATTATATCCAGTCCTATTGAGAGAATTAGATGCATCATTACTATTTTTTGAAGTAATTTCCTTAGGAGAGTCTAGATTGTTGTTTGATGTAGTATTAGGAGGAGTGTCAAAAGTAATTGGTGTGGTTTAGGTAGTCAAAGGTTTATTTTGTTCCCTATTCCTCAAAGGATAGGTCTTCTTTAGATATTGTTAAAAATCATGAATCTCTTTATAAATATCCTCAGGCTCATTCTCTTCTTGAAATGGGAAATCAAACATCTCAACCATGAGAGTTGGATCAAAAGATTTAGATGGCCTTGAAGAACTTCAAGTACCTACACCATTATCTTTATTAGTCACAACTTCAAAATTATCTAACTCTTATTGAAAATCTTCAAAGGCATTAAAAAATTCTAGATAATCTAATTTACCATTCTTTAAAGTAATATGAACTCTATAATAATCAAGCAAAGCTACATCACTAAGATTTATAATAGGCACATTATTATTATCAGATGACTCATGGTTATGGTTGTTTTTTTTATTTTGAAACTTGCTTAAAGGCATATTAAACCTTTGGAAAGAGAAGTTTTTGTTAGAGCCTTCTCCAGTATTGCCAACTTACTTTTGTAGTTGAATGAAATCAGTGCTTAGGTTTTGAACCATCTTTAAGATAGAATCATTCTCATTATTTGGTGCCTTATAATTATGTACTTGAGTAATTCTACTAGCTACAATATTTAAAGCTCTTTGGTTTTGTGGATGAGATCCACTGATAAAGTTATTCAAGAATCCTTAGTTTTGGCTAGGATGTGCATGACTCTAAGGTAATTGGTTGAGGACTAGAAGTTAATTTAAGGTAGGCATATTTTGATTAGAATTGGGAATGATATTTAGAATAGGAAAATTTAAATTGATGTTAGGAATATTGTATGCCATTTATCCCTAGGGTTGCATCTGATCATTAATAATCACAACTTCAGCATAAGCTAAGGCAAATGTATTAATGACCTGATTAGATATTTTGAGAAACACATAAGTCATGGGATCCAAGGCATTCTTATAAAACTCTAAGGATAAAGCCTCATCAAGTTTATAAGGAGCTATGGTTTTGCTAAACATTTTTTAGAATCTATCATTGAAGGCTTTTATGGGCTCATTTGAGTCTCTTTTGACTATGGTAAATTATTGGTATAGGACATATGAACTAATGATTTTTCCAAACTAATCAATGAACTAATTATTAAAATCATTCAAAATAGTTATGTATTTTTTAGGAAGCTTAAGGAACCATTATGTACCATCTTTGAAAGTAAATGGAAATAATCTGCATGCTACATCTTCATGAACAACATTCAAAAGTCTTAAAGCATCTTTGACACTTTTATTGTGTTTTATTGTAGTTAAAACACCATTAGGATTAAAATTAGGAAAATAATTTATAGGATTATGAAGAAGTTCATGTACCACACCTATCACATTAATTGAAAAACCACCTAGCCAAGTCATACCTTGATAGGGATTGAACATAGGAGCACCCTAAACTAGTGAAGTTGGTTGAGACTTTGAAAGTCTACGCTTACCTTTGTCTTGCCTAGCTCTCCTATAAACTTATAATGAAAGAAGGGGAACCCTTGTATCTGAACGTGACCTATTCCTTATCATTATAAATTACAACTTGAAAGCTTTGAACCCTATTTGAAATATGATGTGTAAATCTTTTCTTTGTAAAGAATAATGATTAGGCTTGCACATTAAGAAAATTTTGTACAAATATGTATAAATAATGATTAAAGACATCAATATTTAACTAAATGAGCTTAAATATATGTCTAAATACATAATTATGAATGATATTTAAATGTTTCAAACTCAGATAACCTCAAATTTGCAAAGATCTAATCAATATTTGAACAAAATAGCTATTACTAACCTCAAATGTCTTGGATTCATATATCTTAATCTATCTTTACCACCATTACTCATATATCTTCAAGTAATATCTTTGTCTGAATAAGCACAAATACTAGTCTAAAACCATTAAGATCAAATACCTTTACACAAATATGCTAAAATAAACACAAATATGCAAAGAATACATTAATATTTAAACAAAATTCACCAAAACTAGTAAAGATGTTTTAAATTTTCAAAGATTTAACTAATGCCCTCCTTCTAGCACCAGTATAACATGTTCTTTATTGATGCCTAAAAGTGTATCATAGGTGGTTCTTAGTGTTTAAGAAACACTACTCATTTTTTATTCCAGATAATCTAATACATGAGGTACAAGTTGTGATAATATTTATATCTTTGATGGAATAGAGGTAGAAAAAGTGATTGGTTCACAAATTAATATTAGTTGGTGGTTGGGAGCCATCATGGCTAAACAGTTGATCTTTGATTTTGAAGATGATCTATGCTATTTAAAGTTAATTATGCTTGAACCTAAGCCTAAATATAAACTAAGATGAGTATTTACAATGAAGCTAATATAAGTTGAATTGATAAAAGGGGAGCAAAAGGAAGGGTAGATCAAGAAAGAGAGGTGTTGTTGATATTTATTTCAAACATTATGACAAAGTTCAAATTTCATCAGAATTTTCATTTAACCAATGTGTAACTTGAAGTAACATACGCTCAAATCCTATCACACATCAAGCAAACATCTAAGGAAGGTGTGAAAAGATGCAAATAATAATAGGATTTACTTTAAGAATTTCAACCCTACAAGCAAATAACATTAGCCCAGATGCAAGAAGATAAAATAAAGTGAAGTAAACCTAATAAATTTTAACTAATCTAGCATTAGCACAAATTAGAAATTCTACATTTAAAAAATACACATCCAAAATTCATAAGAACCATTTAAATCTAAAAATGAGACTAGATAAATGAGAGAAATTATGATAGTATTTCATACAATAAAATGTGGATAAACTTTGCATAACTCCTTGCTTTGTATTAAGTTACTCAAAAGTTACAAAAATAGTTTTGGCTCCAAAACTCTCTCTCCTTTTACAATTGACAATACCTCTCTATATAGACAATTCATGAGGTATGTCGGTTAGTCATGTCAAATATTAAGGATAGTTATCCTTTCACAATTATTTGAGAACCTTTTAGACATTATAAAATGACTAACCTATAGGCAATGTGCTTTATAAACTATGCATGCCTTTATAAAAATAATATTCTATTTTCAAAAATATACAATGTCTCTATACAATAGAATATCCTAAGTCAACTGGATTGACTTTGAGACCCTTATGCTAATGTCATCTTCTACCTTCCCTATAAGATCTTAATTTTATAATGTTTTTCTTTGATTAGTTAGAGATAAATGATAGATCTCATGAATAAATCCTTTTCTTGATCTTCTAGGCCCTTGAGATCCCTATCAACCCTTTCTAAATCTTGTTTGATGCTCTTGACATCTCCTATCTTTTCCTCTGATGACAAAAACAAGCCCATGATATTATTTTTATCATCCCTTATTTTCCATTTTCATTTATTCCTCACTTCTTACATGAATTGAGTATTTATATGCCTGAAATCCTCATCAGTTATTAGACCCAAAAGATAAAGAGTGGTGGGTTCTTTGATCAGGCTATCTATAATATGTAATAACTTACCCTCTTACTATTTGAGGTCCTTAAAAATGTCCTCCACCTACTTGGACCAGTTATTCAAGCCCTTGTTCTTATCAATTAATATAGCCATAACCATATTTAGGTTGGCTAGGCTGCCTATCTTAAACTTAGGGATTTGATTTTAGTCAATACTTTGATTAAATGCTTTACTTGGTAACTCAAATCTTGCCATTGGCCAAATTGGCCTATAGTCATGGTACTTTATCTATTCATTTCCTCTTTCTTGGTCTTGAATAACTTTAAATAATTGAACAAATAAGTCATGGTATCCTTAGTTTTCTTGAATCTATCTTCTTGGATTGAGAAGATAGCTTTTTCTTTCAAATTTTTGTTCTGCTACAAGATGCCCTTAATCATTATTTGCAATTGATCTGACTGAGCCTAAGCCATTTCAAGAACATTTTATTCAAATATTGGGTCCTCACCATTATTTTATCCTCCAAATAGAGGCAATCTAATGAATAATTCCACTTTTTGGAAAGGGAACTCCTCTCTACCAACTATGGACTTGTTCTTAGTTACCCTCTACAAACTAGTAGTTATTAGGTCAAATTTGACATCAACTAAAGATTCTTTCACCTTTGGATATGGGGTTTCCATTTGTGCTCTAGTTGATTCTCCTAGTATATCCATTCTTTTTTATCTTAATTTTACAAGGCAACTATCTATGGCTTAACCTCTTCATGAATTGGGATATTGATTGCCTTCATCATTTCCCAAGGGTGTTTTACGGTGGGTATTTTCTACAATTTGCCATAGATGAACCATTCAAGAATGGTTGAACCCTGAATCAAGTTTTCTTCACTAAAGACATTGATTTCACTTAAAGGATGAGTGAAGGCCATCTTGGGCTTCTTGGTTTTAACTAGGACAATGGCCAATTTAGCTTTTCTTTTGGGGTGTCTATATGAAGTAGATTCAACACTTCCTTCCCCTTCTCTTCATTTTTTTCTTCCATTTATTCATCCTTAGACTCATAGGCTAATGATAGAATTTTGAGGGAATCTTCAATGGTTTCATTAGGAACTAATGATATTATGTGAATCTCCTCCACTCATGACCCATGTTCCTCTACTTGGGTTGAAGATGATGTTATTTCATTAGGGCTTCTCTCTTTTGGCCTCTGCTCAATTTATACCTCAGGTCTAGATTCTACTTGTAGTTGGGCTGGTGGAGGTCTAGAAGGTGCACCACTTAGAAAATGATACTTCCTTAGCCCCAAATGCCATTTGTTATCATCTCCCTTTTTTTCCCTCTACATCCTAGATTCAGGTTTGATGTTGTGCTTTTTCAATCTAATGGTGGCCTTAGATAATAAAGAGGCTTTTGTGTTTATGGGGTAAAAAGTACTAGGCTGGTGATCATAAGGCACATTGATTCCTTTAGCTTTTAAATGTTCTTTAACTCTTCCATGTGGATCCCACTACCTTAGCTCATCAATTTGGAAATTAAAGGAGGTCATGTTTTTGGAAGCAGCTTTAATATTATCCCATTGTGCAAAAATAGTTCTTCAAATGGTTATGGGTAGGGTGTGAAGCATCCCCTTCCTTTTTTTTTGCATAAACCATCTACCCCATTGCATATTTGATAAGCCACCTCCTACTCTACTAAATTAATTGTCACATAGATTGGTAATATGAGGAGTGTGCATTAGGCTCCCTCAATCCTAATGATTGTACAATCTAGATATACTAGATGTACCCTATGGCCTAAATTGACCTTTTGGTCAAGGGGATCACTATTGACATTGGATTCTCAGTTATGGCCTTAGAGTTGGATAAACATAGACACAAATGAAGTGGATGTGGTCCCTATACTTGAATATCTGTAATTTTGAATAATATTAGGAAACTATTTGTGTCATATCTAGTGACCATTCCCTAAAGTTGGGGATATTTGTTGTAGTAAGGAGGGCATCCAAAATATATGACATCACGTATAATTGAGCCCTACTCTTCTTCTTGATTGCAAAAAATTGCCTACTTATACAGATGTTGATTACTTTACCCAAAGGAGGGGTGAGTTATTTTTCAACCATGAAATAAACTAAGGGGACCCAAATTTTATCTACAAATGTAGAGGTTGATTTTCCATACAATCTATTCATCATGTCATTATCATTATTATTCTAGGTATAAATTGACTAATGGAGATGTTATTATTGAAGTCAAAAAACATTTGGTTTCTAGAAAATAGCTATAGGGAAAGGATACTCTTCAAATCATTATCCTTGACCTAATTATTGATTTTAGTTAGGTCTACTTGGGTCTTAGGCAATTTTTAATAATTTTCAAAAGCTATGAGAGAGATGTAAGAAATTTTCTTAAAACTACCCTCATGAACAATCATGCCCTTATCTATTTTGACATCTTTAAAAATAGGAGAGAGAATGTCTATATAATGTAGTACCTTAAGTTTTGTTACAACATAATGGAGACCTATCATTTGAATGACAACTATGTTGTAGTAGAGCCTCGTTATAGACATGTTCTTCTCCTCCTCTCTTGTGATGGGTTATTGGTTCTCGATGATCCAAAACAATCTTGACCAATTATTATCCCCTATATTCAAAGTTATGGCATTGAATTGTGTGCCTTTGAAAATCCTCCCTTCTACATCTAAAGTTAAATAGAGCTCCACATCTTCCCCTAAAAAACCTTTTGATATTGTCATGGTTATGAATTTGTTAAATTACTCAACAGTGGTCTACATTTCAATTTTGGATTGAATTATCCTTGCACAAATGATAATCCAATCTTCATCTTAATTATAATGAGCACAAGGTCAAATTAGGGTTTTTTTTCTTTTTATGGCTTTCCTAAAGGTTTTTACAATGATTTAATAGCAGTAGTTGTTTTAACTTGTGTGAGCTTCATGATTTAGATTGTGTTTAGATCTTTGTATTTATACCTTTACTTTTCTTGGGTCTAAAAAATCTTCAACTTGGCATATTATGCTTATGTGGCTCTAATGTGGCATCTTTCTCATTAATATTTAAAATATGATTGTTTATCACTTTTTGACATGTGTTAGTATTTTATTGGTTTTGGGCCTTTTGAAAATTCTACCTTACCTTGTACCATTGGATCTATTTGCTCGAATCAACATGGTTCATTGATGTCAATTTGAGAAATTGAATGCCATTGGTTACTTGTTATATCCTACATGGTTGTGACACATGTCACTTCAACATTCATCTTTATCTTTTTTTTAAATGTCAACATGATCCCACACAATTAGATCATCTTTGCCAAGATGAATATGCTCCATTGATCTTGATATACTAAATTATGTCTCCTACTCCACGGACTATTGATCAAAATATGTATACTCATCTATGTACCATTGATATTTAAAAGATGCTCAAACTTTATTTTTTGGCTTGTGGTTATGCCATGTGCCATCTTTGCATTCATTCTTAGGACTTTTAACTTTTTAACCTTCATCACAAACCATTATATCTTGTTTATCTAGATCAATGCACTGCATTGGATCTTGATTTGAGGGGTGGAATGCCATTAGATGCTCAATGTTATTTTATTGAATTTGTGAACTTGTCTCTTTCTCACTCATTCCAAGGTTTTTGAATTGTCAACATTGATCTCACACTATTAGATCATCTTTATCCAATAAATCATGCTCTATCAAATCATTTTTATATATGTACAATTATATTTTGGCATGGTTCCAGTAATGGTGACACTTGTCACCCTCTTTCTTGTTATGGGGATACATTAAAGTTTTGACTTAACTCATGCCATTAGATCAGCCTTGCCCGAATAAATGTGTACCATTGATATTGTAGTCAATAAAAATGTCTAAGTTAGATTCAAAAAACACATGGAACTTAGGATAAAGTCTTACGACTAACATTTTTATTCATGTTAATAAACATAAATTAAAACCTTAGGATTAAATCTTAAGCTAAGTTTAGAACATAGTGAAAGGGACCATGTGATTAGCTAGACCATGCTAATAATAAAATAGACCAAGGGGTCATCAGACATGAAGGTAAAAAGCATAATATTTTTACACTAAGGTTTGGTCATGTTGAAAAACATGACTAAGCCTTAGGATAAAAATTAAACTATGTCCATGGCACAAATAATTGTTCCTATGTAAATTATTCCCCTATAAATTTGAATTCAATTCAAAAGGGACCTGGGTTAAAACATTAGAATAAGTTTTAACATGACTTAAAATAGATTGAATTAATAGTTGACAAATTGAAGGTTAATATAAGATCAATTTATCATTGAAGCACAAAACCCTAAATATGCCCATTCCCAAATGAGATTCCATTAAACCTACATTACAGAAACATAGGAAACAATCATTAGCAACATCAGAAAGGGTAAAACAATAATCATTTGAAACTATGTCAATTAATCTAAATGAGAACCATGTGTGGATGATCTTTAGATAAAGACAATGTGCAAACATGATAGTGGTACTTTGATCAAGTGATTTTTCAACTTTTAGGTACAAATTTGAATAATTTAAAATAAGGGTCCCCATTTTTTATAAATGAGGGTATGTTGACCTCAACACATGGATTTTTACCAAGCCAATTAGTGACAAGGATCACACAAGAAAGTAAAGGCATTGATCAATATAATAATTTAAAACTAGATCCTTGAGCTCAAAACATCAACCCATCACACCTAAATATGGCCATGATAATCTTGATGGAGAAAATTAGGGACATAAATAAGTGGTCCAAAAACATTAAAGGTCTCTCAAGTGACTTCAAAAAATTAGAGGATAGAATGATACAGATATTAGAAGGTTTGATTAAGGAGCCAACCATCCCTAGTCAAATAGGACTAATAACTAATAAAGAATTCCAGCAAAGAGCATCCAAATTCATCTAATAGGTCAAGAATTAAAGTAAGGGCACCATAAGGGTTGACAACAAATGTATCCTCAACATTATTTTTTTAGAAAATGAAAATCTTGGTAATGCTAAGAGCATCAAATAAGCCATGGATAGAATATATGAAATATTCAAATATTTAACAAGGTAGACAAAGGAGCTTTTCATAGAGCCAATCATCAATCTCAAGTTGATTGATGAATAATATGACAAATCCATAAATATTTTGGAATACAAACAAAATACTGTAGCTACAGGGGCATATCAAAGTCAATATGATTGACTTAGAATATTATTTTATATCAAATCCATGTAAATCATTTGAAAAGAATATACTGTTTTGTAAAATCATGTGTAATGTGTAACACACATGACTTATAAGTTAGTCACATTTGAAAAGTGTCATTGATATGAGAGTATTTATAAAAGGACATCTATCCTTGACACTTTTTTAACTCTCAATTGATAATGACTCATCGATATACCTCATAGGTTGTTCTTTCAACCTATAAAAAGGGGGTACTATCATTGAAATAGAGGAGGAAGTTTTGAAGAGCAAAACTAGTTTGTAAATTTTGGAGCAAGTAATGGATTGGTTCAAGTGAATAGTTCAACAAGGAGATCCAGTGAAAAGTTTAGAGGGGCTTAGCGCACAACCTTAAACCAAATTTTGGTTCAACCAATTGGTTTAATGGCTTGGTTCAAACATTTTGGTTCAAGCAACAAATGGTTCAACTGCCTTTGGTATAATCAGCTTGGCACACAGCGTTGAACCATTGAATCGGTTCAAAGCTTTGGTTCAACGTGATTAGTTCAAAGGGTCAGTTCAACGAGGTGCCCCCCAAATCTGAAGGGCAAGAGCCCTTGTAGAGGGTATTCTATGTTTAATAGGCCCTTGCAGAGGGCAAAGGCACTTCAAAGAGGCCACAAAGGAGGAAAGCCCATATAATTTTGAGGGGCTGCTTGAAAGACTAAAGTGAAGACTAAAGCATAGAAATTTGGAGGTAGCTAATTCCCATAGACTTTTTGTCTATGGGAAAAGTTTGAAACAATGCAGGACTTCTTATTGTATGATTTTTACAACATTAACACCATATCTTCTATGTTAATTTAGTATAATAATGAAGGAATTGAACAACCTATAGCCTTTTTTAGTTGAGGGTTATAAGGTTATGAAGATAGGTATACATATGTTGAGAAATAACTATTAGAAAGTTATAAGAAGACTTAACTTACCAATTTATATTATATCTTCCTGAAAAATAAATTTTATATTCATTTATGAGTCACACATGTTATCCACTCCAAATCTTTCTTCAAGATTACCATTTTGAATTAAAAATTATCTTTTATTATCATCCCTTGATTCTCATCTCAAGATGGATGGTTCACATTCATTTTAGAATTCTATAAATTAGATATTTTTCCTCCAATTTATCCAAGCTTCTTCATCTAATCTTAATATGAAAAAATTCCTCTAGTAAGATCCAACATTTACAAGGTTATTATCCAAAAATAACCATAAAAGATTCAATCTTAGTTTCTTCTTATAAAATAATGGAACACCAAAACTTAGGTAGTTTTATTCATTTCAAGTATGTTTACAATCAAAAGATTCAAACTTTATGTGCATTTCTTATATTTTTTAGTTTTGAATAATGCAACACCAAAACTTATGTGGTTTTACTCATTTCAAGCATGCTTTCAATCAAAAGATTCACACTTTATTTGTGTTTCCTATATAAAAGCAAAACACATATTTATAAAGAAACAAGCTGAAATGAAATAACATTCATCATTCCATGACATTAAAAAGAGCTAAAAATTGAAATTCAAACACCATCCATGACATTGAACATTGAAAATCAAAATTACACTCATTGTCTCATTTCGATATGACATTGGAAATCCAAAAATAAATAATATTTTTTCAATAAAATTTCATCAAAATCAAAATGCTGCATAAGGTTGCATCTTTAGAATTCAAATTGATATAATAATGTGAAGATTATCTCATTTTATTTATTTGTTTGTTATCATGGCTACTTCTTCAAATCTTTGTTCTGATGTTTAGATTTGAACTATTTTTATGAATTTTAGATGTGAATGTATCAATGTAGAGTTGTTAACTTGAGCTTTACACTAGGTTGACTGAAAGTTTTTATATTCATTTCAATATCATTGTTTTTCTAGAAGATGTGAAAATGCAATTTTCCTATTGAAGTAAATATTTAAAGTGAATTTGATATATAATTTACATGTTTTCAAATATCCTTAGACATTTACCTAGTATATGATAAGATCTGTACTATTTGGTAATTTCATGTCATATGCTCATTTGAAGATGCATATTTTTGATAAAATGAGAGCTTTGTCAATATTTTTGAATTAAAGAATAGAAATATCTCTCTTTCTACCTTACCCTACCTATTTTCTCATTTTTTGATCAATTAACTATAGTTTACTTTCTTATTGTTAATATTCATGCTAGATTAGATTTTGGTCATTATTCATTAGATTTAGCTAAAATAACATTCATCTTCACAAAACTTTAGGACCATGATTGCTCTCAACAACCACTTGCATAATCATTTTGTGAAATAGTCAAATAGCTCAGTCGTTACTCCACCATATATCTTAAGAAGATCACAACCAGCAAACCATGTAAAAGATACTTTGAATTTTGAAATGAGAAGCGTTTTCAACACTATGAAAACCCTGTGATACATTTACATGCATCAATAGATGGGATAATTGGCATTATAAGGAGGGCTTGAGCTAAATATTTATGAATCTAAAGTATCTTGAGCTGATTTTAGTGAATTTTATTCAAAGATCAATGGATCCTTTGTAGATTTATTTTTTCTTGGCTTAAATTTGTAAATATCATTGATATTCATGGTTTTAGACTAGACTTTAGGCTTATTTAGTTAAAGATAGTTATTCTTTGAAGATTTATGTGAAATTATTGCAAATGTTTCTTAAACTTTATGAATCTAATATGTTTAAGGTTAGTGATAGTAATTCTTTTCAAAGATCACTGATATTCACAAGTTTGGATGTATCTTTAAGCTAATACAGTTAAAGATACTCATTATTTGAAAGAATTGTATGAATTTGTGCAAAGTTTAATTGAACTTAGAAATATAAATGTATAAATCTAATTATTTGTAAGAATTGAACCATTATTTTCAAAGATAAACTTTCTATGTCATATTTTGAATAGGAATTAAATTTTACAAGTTAAAACTACCATGAATAAGAACTAGGTCAAGGCTACCTCTTTTTTCCTTGGAAATTCATAGGAAAACAAGAGCAGATAAATGTAAATGTAGAGTTTCTAAATCTCAACCTACTTCACCTATTTATGTTTTTGTATTCAACCCTCGTCAAGGTATGGTTTAATTAGTTGGATCTTCTATCAATGTTCTTGGTCAGGTACATGACTTACCAACAAAAATAGATAAATATTTACCCTAATTTAGTCCTACAAGCATTGTTACTATTGAAAAACATATCAAGTCTTTTAATGCTACCTTAATATTGTTAAATGTTGTTCAAGAAGATGTGGCCTATAGGTTATTTCCTTTTACCTTTAGAGATGAAGCATACAATTGGTTACTTAATCTTCCTAAAAATTACATCATCAATTATAATGATTTCAATATATAATTCATTGATTATTTTGGAAAGATCATTAGTCCCTATGTTTTATATCAATAGTTCACTATGGAGAAGAGAGATTCAAATGAAACCAGTAGATATTTCAATGCTAGATTTCAAAAGATTTTTAGCATAACTATAGCTCCCTATAAGCTTGATGAAGCTTTAAATTTAGAGATTTATAAGGATGCTTTAGATGTAATGACTTATATATTTATAAAAAGAGATGTTGGGGCCATAAATACATTACCTTTAGCATATGCTAAAGTCATGAAAATTTGTGATCAAATGCAACCCCAAGATCAATTATAATATGTTATTCCTAATATCGATCTTAATTTATCTATATTGAACATCATCCTAAATGATAAACAAAACATGCCTGCTTTGAATCAAACTCCATTTTTAAACTAATTGCCTTTATTTCATGCTCACCTGGTTAGAACCTTAGACTGGTAAATAACTCTAAAAGTGAATCTCATCCATAAGATCAATGAGCTATGGTGACAATAAATAGAAATGGCACTCAAGTCCTTAATTTAGAGGCACCTAAAAATGAAAATGACTCCATATTAAAAATGGTTCAAAAATTGAGCACTGATTTTCTTCTATTACAAAGATAGGTAAGTAAAAATAGGGAGAATTCCAATAGAACTATTCTTATCATATGTTTAATAGACCTACAAATAG
This sequence comes from Torreya grandis, assembly GCA_037957365.1. NCBI lineage: Eukaryota > Viridiplantae > Streptophyta > Pinopsida > Cupressales > Taxaceae > Torreya > Torreya grandis. Next base: position 1,140,731 of record JARHVA010002351.1, read on the forward strand.
GTTTCACCATATCAACAATAATGAGTCATATGCAACTAAGAACATACCTGAAATAAACATTTGTGATGTAGCTTTAACTAATTATTACAAGGTTCGTAATATTGTAAAACATGGTAAATTAGGCTATATACAATTTTTTAATGCTTTTGAAGTATTTCAAGATGAAGTGGATACATTTGAACTTATGTCTAACAAATATAATATTGTAGGGACTTCTAACTCTTTACAGGTATCTAAATCTTCCAAAACAGCTCTTATGGTGAAAACTTTTTATTTTCCATTTCAAGATGAGAATGAACATGAAGATACTCTAGAGGAGATTCATTCTTTTCAATAGTATCTGAAGAATACTTATCCATTGAGGAATAAAGAACAAAGCAACCAATGACAAGTTCTAATCCACCAAACAACATTGATACTCCTCCTGATCCCAAAGTAGATAACAATCTAGAACCTCCAAAGGGAAGTAACACTAAAAATAACACTAATTTATCTAATTCTTCTACCATGAGTGGGTAAAACATAGTAGAGGATATGAAGTAAATTAAATCTAATATCACATTGCATGAATTGACTCAGATAACTGAATAGAGAGACTTGTTGCTAGAATCTTTAACTAAAAAACCTAGTAAATCATAGAAACTTGTAAATGCAAATGTCATAATGTATAAGAATAAATTAGAGGCTACACAATTTTTTTACTAAAAATTAGAATTTTTGGTAAAAACTTGTAGATTAGGTGCTTCTAAAAATATTATACTAGTAGGTATTTGTGAAAATCTTAGTTTAACTCTTATTAAGTCTAATAGACAAGTGACTAAATTAAACAAATCTAGAGTTAAAGTGATTGGTGAATTATTAAATGTGCACATGCAACTTGCTTTAGAACCAAAAGTGTAGTAATTTATTGATATTCAAGTGGTTGACATTCTAGATGATTATATTATTTTGCTTAGTAGAAATTAGACCAAATCTTTGAATGGATACATGTCAACTAATTGTTTTCACATGTGGTTACCATGGAGGAAAGTTCTTAATCAAATTTGGATTGAAAGGAAACAAAATATGAAGCATATGATCACTAAATATAATGTAACTAATGAAAAGGTCAATATAGTTAATTTTTATTTGAGGGTTTACAACCTTGACACTCCTCAGGTGTGTAATTCTAAAGATTCTCATCTTATGCCTAGACTTAGAAATTATATGTTGATGGTGCTAGATACAAATCTGGGTTTGGAGTAGTAGTTTTAATCAATCCCATTGGGAAAGAATATAATGTTTCTTACAAAATTTAGTTTCCTTGCACCAATAATTTGGTAGAGTATGAAGCATTGATATTAGAATTACAATTTTATATTAAACACAAGGTTAAAAACTACTACTATATGGTGATTCCAAACTAATAGTTAATCAGGTCAAAATCAAGTATCAATGCAAATTATCTTATCTAAAGAATTATAAGTTTAGAGTATGGGACTTGATTGATTATTTTGATGATTTTAATAGTATTTCAATCCCTAAAGAAGGAAACCAGTTTGTTGATAAACTAGCTTTAGTTGCAGCTAACCTAATGTCAAATCATGATTTCCAACATACTATAGCAGACGTATTAACTTAGAAAATTGATAAATGTGATCATTAAATTTTATTTGTGAGTACTAACTTAAAAAATGTTGATTTAAAGTATTCCCTAATTGATAAACAAGTATTTACTTTGGTTAAGGTAGTCAAAAAGTTTAGACACTATTGTTGGTGTAGTAATTTGCTCATTGGGTTTTGCCTACATAGTCGTATGGCCATTCTATGTCAATTAAGCTTCCTTAGGTTAGTTATAAAAGGGTCACATAGGTTAATTATATTTTAATGTAATTATTTAATTAAGAAAATTAAAGGCTTCCTCATGTTACCCTAATTTTCCCTATATATACCCCACTTTTCCTTTTTGGAAGGTTAGACAGGTTAATGTGATTTTATGCAACCAGCCATATTTTGTAATATTATCATGTGAAGACAAGCTTCTTCCTCCTTTGCAATTTATCTATGATTTCATTACTACATACATAGATTTTCTCAATCTTATGTGCAAAAATCTAAGATCATAGCCAATCTAACATGGTATCAAAGCCATTCTTGCCAGTATTGCAATAATATTTGTGGTGAAATCTTGTTGCATTCATTATTCCAGTAAAAATAAGGGTTTGGTGGGATTCCTTGGAGAATTCATGTAGAAATTTCTACTAGAGCTTCAGATCTAAAACTGACTATGCCATTGGTTTTAGAAGGTGTCAAAACCTTATAATCAATTGTAAACATGACCTAGTTCTGAAATAGTCAAATTTTCCCTCTCTTTTTAGCATTTGAAGGCCCTATTTTTTATTTTCTACAAAAATTTATACTTCTTGTGTTGCTGTAAAAAAATGTCATCTAGGTTTTCTTCCTTGGGTCAAAATCTCAAATGGGTTTCTTTCATAATTTTCATAGTTGAATTATTTTGGATGTTTTTAGGTTGCCTTAGTTTGCATGTTGTCAAACCTCTATGCTACTTGAATATACATGTGGTCATTACTTCAGCTTAGTAATTTAACAACTTTGTGTTACATGCATTGGAGAGTCCGTAGACCAATCCAAGATTTTAGAGAGTTGTTACTTTCTCATAGACCAACTTGAAGTTATGGAGTTGCTTTACATGTAAATCCATGAAGTTAAGTAAAGCATGTCTAAAAACCTAATTCACATGACTATAGACCAACTTGGGTTTTGGAAGGATCATTACTATTGTACTTAGGTTTTGAAAGGGCAACTACTTCTAGAAGTAAAGCAGTCTAAGAAACTTTGATTACACTCTTCCTAGACTAACTTGGACTTATAGAGTTGTTTTACTAAAAAAATCATGAAGTTAAGCAAAGCAATTTGGAAATCTCATATTACACTAGGAAGACCAACTCAGAGTTGTATGGCACCTCTACTCAGGTTTTGAAAGGGAAATTACTTCTCTAGTAAACCAAGTCCAAAAACCTAGTTTACACTGTTATAGACCAACTCAGGGTTGTGAAGGGCAATTAATTTTCTATTAAAGCTATCTAGAAAACCCAGATTAGTCTTCATAGACTAACTTGGGGTTCTATAACAACACTACTCAGGTTCTTGAAGGTTGATTACTTATGTTAGTAAAGTAATCTCAAAAATCTAGATTACTCTTTGTGGATTGACTTAGACTTTTGAAGGGTCTTTACTGCTCAGGTTTGTGGGGTAACATTACTTGAGATTTTTGCCATTTCTATCTTTTTCAGTAAAAAATCACAATAAAATTTCCATTTTTGGAAAGGGTCTATGAATATGTGGGAGTGAAAACTTGTAAGTGCCATAACCTTCAATTTGTAGCTCTATTTTGGGTGATGTTTTTTTTAAAGTGCATATTTTTTTAATCGCTATGCATTGGTGATATTATATTAGGACCTTTATAACATCCATTTTCCATGGTGTAATGGCTTAAAACTCAATTTAAACCTTTTGTACCTTTCCTATTTGATGCATTGTCGATTGTGCTCAACATCCCTCTTATACTCTCTCACATTAATTGCTCATAGACACATTCTCGATGGTGATCAATGTCCAATATTGAGCGTGTGTTGCATTTTAACTTAAAGGGGAGTCTTATTGATAGTTTAAGGCGATACTTATACTATGTGCAATTTATTCTTTACTTTCATCTTAATTTTATAAATTGTCTCAATCAAACCTGCACTAATGGATTTAAATATTTAACCACTCACGCCATTTAGCTATCTTGAATGGAAGTCTAAAATGTAATACCTTAAAAGGTAAAGGACTCTATCAAATCACTATGGGTGAGGAAATTAAAACAAGATACAAAAAAGATTAAGTGGTGCAACAGATGTGACGAGGCCTATGGGTTCTTATGCCTATCAATGTTTCTTGACCTCTTGTTTCATGTTGAATATGCAAAAACTCCCAAAAAAATTTGGACCATCTTAGACAAGTTTTTTGGAGTGCAGGACATCATGAGAGGTTATGAGCTAGATAATGAGGTCATCACATTGAGCCCAGGTGACTATGACACCCTATAAGACTTATTTACAAATTTTAAATCACTGAGATTATAGTTGAAATAATATGGCATTAAGAAAATAGATGACTAGTTGATTTTATTTGTGCTTACAAAATTGGGTCATGACTATTTAGTTTTTATCTCTACATTTTATGCTACTAGAGGTCTACTTGGATCTACTTGGAAAATTCCATCATTTAATGATTTTTTTGTTGATATGATTTAGGAGAAAGATAATTTGGTTCAAATGGGTGCACTAAAGTCTTCAAAATCACATGCCTTGATTGTCAATCAAGACAAGAAGAAGCCTTCTAGTAGTGGTAAATAGGAGAAGAAATAGTCTAAACCAGATCATGAGCATAAGAAAAATAAAAAATTAGATGACAAGCCTAAGGTATCATCAAATGATTCCTCCTCAAGTGGGAAACCTAAAAATGAGAAACTTGAATGCAACATTTATAATAAACTTGGGCATGATGAATCTCAGTGCATGAAAAATAAGATTGACATCTTGACTAAGATGCTTGAAAAGAATAACATCAGTTTTCCTAAATATTCAACTCAGAACTTGTCCACACAAGATTTTGCAAAGGGTAAAGATAATAAAAAGGGTAAAAATAAGGGTAAGGCACTTGTTTCAGTAGCTTCTCAACCTTTGACTTAGGTTATTAACTCAAGTGTTTCCTGTCACATGGCCTCCTCAGAGGATCTATTTTCAAAAATAGAGCCATGTTTTGTGCCTTTAATTTTTATGGGTGATGACACTTTACTATAATTTAGTGGTAAAGTATCAATTGAATTAAGTGGTGGGACCTTCAATGATGTTATGTGTGTTCCTTCACTATCCACCAATCTTTTATCAGTGTACCAAATCACTAAGTTGAGTTCACACCTAATTCAATGGTTATTAAGGAGCTACATAATGACACTGTAGTGGCTTATGGGAAGGCCAATCATTAGTCTAGGCTATATACCTTCTCACAATTTTTCCTAGATCATCCCTTAATTTCACTTCTTACTCATGCAAATGGAGTGAACAAACTATGGCATGAACAGTTTGGCCATTTAAACTACCGTTACCTAGAGCAACTCAGTCATCAGGACATGGTTTCAAGGTTACCTAAAGTCAAATTCTCAAATATCCTATGCAATGGATTCATTCTTGGTAAGCATCTAAAAGATAAATATGATAAGGGCAAAGCAAGGAGAGCTAAATAGAAGCTCAAAATTGTCTACAGTGACATAACAGGTTTATTTCCAAAACCTTCATTCAATAGGACTAGATACATGCTCACATTCATTGATGACTTTTCAAAGTACACATGGGTGTTTTTTCTCAAAATTAAGTCTGAGGTATTTGATCACTTCAAGTACTTCAAGGAACTTGTAGAGAAGTAGTCAGACTATTTCATCAAAAGCTTAAGGATTGAAAATAGTGGGGAGTATGTCAACAACAAGTTTGATTAGTTTTGCACATCAAAGGGGATTTAGATGCAACATGCAATTCCATATAGTCCTTAAAAAAATGGTGTGGATGAACATAATAATGGTACCTTGAAGGAAATGGCTAACTACATGCTTTAATCAAAGTCTCTTATTCCTCAATTTTGGGCTAAAACAATCAACTATGTGTGATATATTAAAAATCATGTTCCACACAAAGCCTTCAAAATAATCATGACTTTCAAAGCTTGGGATAGTCACAAGCCCACTGTGGATCACTTTTGAGTGTTTAGATCACTAGTAATGGCCCATATTCCAAAGAATAAATGTAAGGCAATGGACCCTCAAAGTTAGTCTTATATCTTTGTGGGGTATGCAAAGGGTAATAAGGGATACAAGCTCCTTTCCTTAAAATCATGAGTTTTTCATTGAAAGGAGTTTCAAGTTTTGAAAGGGCCTACTTAAACTCACTACTAGCACTCCATACTCTTCAAAAGTCCCACTAGACATTGATTCCACCTCAAACAATGACTTGGATCCACCTCAAAATCCTCTTGATGATTAGGATGACTCGTCTTCTTCAAGTTCAAGTGATGAGAATAGTGATGAGGATTCTCCTCCTCCATTTCATACTCACACTATAGATGATGATGACTCACCTCTTGATTCTCCAATCTCATATAATTTTGATCCCACTTTGGCCAAAAAAACACTTCAAAGTGCTAGGAAATAGGTTAAAACTCCATTAGATACAAGGTAGACATGTTCATAGTTTTAAGGGACTTCACATGCCTACTTGGACATTGTCTCAAATCTGTAAACCTTTCATGAGGCATCTGGCATTCCAAAATGGGATTCTATTATGTATGAGGAGTATAGTTCCCTAATCAGGAACAAATCATGGGACTTGGTCCCTCTTCTTAAAGGAAGAAAATTGGTCCATTACAAATGGGTTTATCAGACTAAGTATGGTGCAAATGGGTTTGTCAATGAGTACAAAGATCATCTGGTTGCAAAGGGGTTTGCTCAGGTGCCTAGCATAGACTACATTGAGACATTTGCTCTTGTATCCAAAATGACATCTATCAGACTCACTATAGCCATCATAACCACACATTAGTGGGATGTTCGCCAAATAGATGTCAAAAGTGCTTTTCTACATGGTGACCTCAAAGAAGAGATCTGCATAGATTAAACATAAGAATTTATGGAAGATTCCTCCTTAGTATGCAAACTCAAGAAATCTATCTATAAACTCAAATAGGCTCCTCAGACATGGTATGCTAAGATGGACTTTTTCCTCCTCATAGTCAGGTTCATTAGATGCCACTCATATATGAATGTCTACATCTTGTGGTAGGATGATTCTCTATTGATCCTAGTTCTCTATGTAGATGACTTGTTGATTATAGGGAGTTCATGATCATCTATCTTAGCAGTGAAAACTACACTTTTAGACAAATTTTCAATGACAAGCATGGGATTGTTGCATTAATTTCTCAAAATTGAAGTCATTTAATCAGATTTTGGGATAACTTTATCATAATCTAAGTATTCTCTTGATTTTTTTTCAAGGTTTAACATGGTTGATTATAATCTTGCTCCTACTCCCTTCTTGTTTGGTGTGAAGCTTGAGGTTGATTGTCCTACACTATTGGTTAATGCAACTCCATATCAACAACTTGTGGGTAGTATTATCTATCTCACACACACTAGACCTGACATATCCTATGTAGTTGGCATGGTCTCTCAATTTATGTAAGATCCACATGAATTGTATTAAAAATTAGCTAAGCAGATTTTGTACTCCATTTAGGGTTTGCACAACTATGAGATACACTATATAGTAAGAACAAAGGTTGATTTGATTAGATACACAAATTTAGATTGGGATGGAGATATTCAAAGTCAAAAGTCCACTTCAGGCTATAGTTTCTCACTTGGTTTGGGTCTAATAAGTTGGTCAATCAAGAAGTAGCATACAATTGTTGTATCATCTACAAAGGTAGAATATAGAGGGGTTATCAATTCTACCACTAAGGCAATCTAGCTTTAGAGGATTCTCATTGAGTTTGGTATCTAATTACAGAAGCCAATAATTATCTACTATGACAACCAAATCACTATCCAAATTTATAGGAATTTGGTTCTCCATCAAAGGACCAAGCACATATAGATTAACATGCATTTCATAAGGGAGCTTATCAATGAGCAAGTCATTGATCTTTAGTACTATCCAACATTAGAGCAGATTGTAGATATTCTGACCAAGCCCTTCACCAAGAATAAATTTTTTCATTTGCAAACTCTCATCGAGGTTAGGGTTACTCTACTTTCTTCTTCCTCCTACGGAGGTTCTTCACTATGTACTTGGGTACCTCATCAAGTTTTCAATGTCGGGACCCAATTCTCATCTCACCTAAGCTACACTTAAGGGGGGTTGTTGGTGTAGTGCTTTTTCCCATTGGGTTTTGCCTACATGACCTTATGGCCATTCTATGTCAATTAAGCTTCCTTAGGTTAGTTATAAAAGGGTCACATAGGATAATTATATTTTAATGTAATTATCTAATTATGAAAATTAGAGGGTTCCACATGTTGCCCTAATTTTCACTATATATACCCCAATTTTTATTTTTGGAAGGTTAGATAGGTTAATGTGATTTTATGCAAGTATCCATATTTTTCAATATTATCAAGTGAAGATAAGATTCTTCCTTCTTTGTAATTTATCTATGATTTCATTTCTACATACATATGTTTGCTCAATCTTCTATGCAAGGATCCAAGATCATGGCTAATTTGATAACTATATTCTTAGGAATAAAGTGTATGCTATATTGTCAGACCCTACTACCAAACTCATGTTGAGTCAATGTGAATTAGGAGAAAGAAGAGTGAAATAGATGTCCATAATCTAGTAATATGATCTTGAAATTAAAACTACTAAATTTGTGAGGTGTCGGGGATTAACTCAATTGATTGCTAAAACTAATCCTAGATTGAGCATCATGCAGGTTGACCAACAATAGTTTCAACTAAATGATTGGTATGATGTAATCATTCATTTATTGATCAATTGTTCTTGTCCACTAAGACAGTAGAAAATAGAGAAGATATTTGAGGCTCAAATCAGCTCACTTATTAATCAAGGATGGGATACTTTACAGGAAGAACTATGAAAGAGTGTATTTGAGATGCATTTCAAAGAAAGAATCAACTGAAATCTTAAGTACCTTTCATGAGAAACTCGGGAGTGGACTTTACAAAAGATTTTTATCTTTATTATTTTGCTTCTAAGCATACTATAGTAGTTGTATAAATTCAAAAAATTGATAAATATGGTCATCCAATTGTATTTATGAGTACTAACTTCAAAACTATTGAGTTAAATTATTCCCTAATTAATAAACAAGAATTTACTTTGGTTAAGGTAGTTAAAAAGTTTAGACACTATATTCTTAGGAATAAAATGTATTCTATATTGCCAAAACCTACTACCAAACTCATTTTGAGTCAATGTGAATTAAGATAAAGAAGATGGAAATGGATGTCCATACTCTAGGAATATGATCTTAAAATGAAAATTTCTAAATTTATGAGTTGTCAATGATTAATTCAATTGATTGCTAACACTAATCCTAGATTACACATCATGTAGGTTGACCAATAATAGTTTTTACCAAATGACTAGTATGATGTAATCATTCATTGCTTGATCAATGGTTCTTATTCTACAAGATTGAGCAGAGAATAGAGAATATCTTTGAGGATCTAAACAACTCACTTCTTAATCAAGGATGGGATACTTTACAGGAAGAACTATGAAGGAGTCTATTTGAGATGCATTTCAAAGGAATAATTAGCTGAAATCTTAAGTACCTTTCATGAGAAACTTGGGAGTGGACACCCCTCTGGGAAAACAATAGCTTAAAAAATCCTAAGGGTAGGATGTTATTGGCCAACCATTTTCAAAGATACTCATAAACATGTTAGGGAATGTCATCAATGCCAAATCTTCAATACAAAGGAACCTAAAGTAGTTATGCCCTTGAGTCTAGTTTTAATTGACAAATCATTTGATCAATAGGGTTTGGACTTTGTATGGGTTATCAACCCTAATTCTTTAGTGGGCACAAGTATGTTCTTATTGCCATGTATTATTGTACAAGATGGATAGAGGCATTAGAAAAAAAAATAGTGTAGAACTCAAGATGTTATCAAGTTCTTAAAAGAGAACATTTACACCAAGTTTGGGATGCCAATACCATTGGTCTATGATAATGGATCAACATTTACATCTATAGAGGTGACATAGTGAACCTATGGCAATAAAATAGCTCTTAATTTTTCATCTAATAATTACCCTTAGGGTAATGGAGCTTAAAATTCTAAAAACAAGAATATGATGAAAGTTAATAAGAACTCTATAGCTTAACAACCAAGAACATGGCATATATTGTGGAAGTATGCTTTGTGGGTAGATAGAACCAAAGTGAATCAATCTCTAAAAGCATCACCATTTCTCTTGGTATATAGACAAGAACCAATCTTTCCAATTACTCTCAAATTTCAAACTTATAAATTTATATAGGAGTATATGGAATAAGATCAAGAATATGCCAATTATAGGTTTCTTGATATCATCCAAATGGAGGATGCTAGAGAAGAATCATTTGCTAATTTTAGCAGACATCAAACCACTATCAAAAGATGGTTTGACAAATGGTCAAAGATCAAGGTGTTTAAACAAGGAGACCTAGTTCTCCTATAAGACAAAGCATCTGAGTCAAAATGGAAACTTGGGAAATTCACTCCTTTATGGATTGGCCCTTACCAAATTATTGAGAAACTAGGATAAAACACCTTTAAGCTCAAAGACTTGTAGGGAGTAGAGTTCACTTTGCCAACCAATGGGCAGTATCTCAAGCATTATTTCTCTATGGTTCCACCTCAAGTATTTATGGAGTAATTTTTAAGATTAATTAGAGTTAGTGTAGGTAGGTTTAGATTAGTTGCATTCATATCCTTTGTTTTTAAATAGTGTTTATGAATATTTCTTTGCTTGTTATGTGTTTGATTTCTTTGCTTTGTTCTATGGATTCTAATAAGTATTTTCCAAGGTAGGTCTTCAAGCTTTAAATCCATATAAATGCTCAAAAAAAATTCATAAACCATGAATGTAGATATGACTCTTAAATATTGGTTGATCATGGATGTTGGAAACTTTAAGCTTAATTTTATGTTTTTGAGAAATTGATGAAGATTAATATCTAGACTAATTATTCCTTGAAAATCTTAAACCTTATTTTGATCTAAGTTTGATTGCAATAAGGATTTCATGTGTTTGAGTGAAAGTTTGAATTATTATAATAAGTTCATATTAGCACTTAAAGAACATTCTTACCTAGGATGAAGTCTATGACCAAGGATGATAATCTTGAAAATCAAAAAATTGACAAAAATATTAAACACCTAGATAATTTTGGTTTCAAACCTTTGTTATAAAGCTAAATATAGTTGAAAAATACCAAAAAATAAAAGCCTTATTGAAAATCTAAATTTTTTTCTAAGCAAAGGTGATTCTGGTAACCTCCATCAGGGTGATGGACACCTAACTGGTACTGGAGCAAGGCCTAGAGTGGAACCAAAGGTATTTCTATCAGGGCTATGGATGCCTAGCTAGTAGTAGAGTAATGCATAAGCCTTCCCCTTCTTATAAAACATGATTCATAATGAATATCTAAATATGTTACAAATCTATGTTAATGGTTTAGGTCATGATATCTAGAAGTTATTCTCTAAATCCCAATGGCAATCAGTAAATGAATCAAAACACACACATAACATGATTAAATTTTGATATTTGACCTTAATTATATATTTTTAAGACTTGTTACAATTATGGATTGATCTTAATAATGGTACTTGATCATGTGGAATGATTAGTCTAGTTATTATTTTGAACCAAATATATCTAAATTCTAACATTCTACAATGTTTCCCCTTGAAGTCATCATTTGCTGAGGTCAACATCCCCCATTTTTTAAAAATGAGGACCCTTGTTCAATTTTTTAAAATTATGCTATGAATTAGGCATTCAACTTGATCATATTGCATTGTTGAATATCATGTTTTGATATAGCTTACATTGGCATGCTAGCACATAATCTTCATTTGATCTTATATAATGTTGCTAACATTTGGCTCATGTGTTTGCATCTTGTAAGTTTAATGGATCTTCATAAGAATGAATAAGTGTTCATGGATTTATACTTCAATTTTAATTTCACCCTTAATTGGTTAACTAATATGGTCCCACTCAATTCATTATGTTAACATTTGGTCCTTAATTGATTAATTGAATCCAATTTTAAATAACATTCAAAAGCCTAGTCTAAATCACTTTAGCCTGAGTTCCTATTAAAATGGATTCTTATTTTTAATGGGTAACTTTATTCAATATTAGTCTTAGCCTATGTTTTGATCAAGTCTATTAATTTATTAAAACTTTAATCTAATATTTATGCTAATTTTTTATATGTCCTGAACACTTATTCTTTGATTTTATTATTCATAGGTGTGAATTGAATGCAAAGTTACCAAGTGTCTAAACCTTGCTCGATCAGATCAAGAATCAATGACATGTGGGTGATCACCCAAAGTCAATAAGTCAAAATCCCTATGATCAAGATCGATGGTGCATATTCTTATGTACAAATTCTAATTGATAATTTGTATTGAAGACTGGGTTCAATAAGCCAAGAATAATGATCGATGGCATGCATTAAATAGTGAATATAGAGATATAATATCAAGCATAAAATCAATATTTCAAAGGATCTAGAGATCAAATGTGATGGTGACAAGTATCATAATTATGGTTAATGTTTAAGTAGATCAATGGTCCATATTTAATCATGCGAATCAAAGATCAATGACACACATTCAACTATGTAGATGGAAATCGATGGTGCAAATTAAGTCAATAATTAAATAAGCCTAGATTAAGTACAAGGTTTCCATATGAAATAAAAACATTAACTAGATGGATAATTTTAGTAGGTTACATATAAATCATGTGGGGCTACCAAATGTCACAATCTTGGAATCCCAGAACAAAGATCAATAGCCCATGTTGAGAGTCAAGGCTAGAAGACTCCCAAGGAGATTGATGGAGTGAATTTAAAAAAATTTATAGGGGGAACAAGATGAATACACGTGTCTAAAGTGAAAATAGACATGTTTTAAAATTAAATAAATAAAGTGGCAAGGAGATTTCATATAGGCAGACATGTCAAATCAAAAGATTTTGTGGACCCAAGTATGTGAAGGTATAAATATGAGATCAAAATATGATTTTGGTTACTAAATCAAATACTTAAAATACATGTCACCATTAAATCTCATTGAAACCCTCAAACATACAAAAAATCCCTAAAATTGTTCATGTATTCACTATTTTGAGCTAGAAGAAAGATCCTAATAATAAAAACTATTCAAAGAGTCTAACCAAATTATCAAAAAAGTTGAATTATCATTCATAAAAGGACAATGTAATTAGATTCATAGAAATGGTAAATTATGGACATATTTAGAATAAAATGGTTGAATTATATTTTTCATTAGACGTAGAGGGCAGATTTTTCAAAGATACAGAGTTTGTAGCTTCTTCATTAAATACAAGAGACAATAACTTCTCGAGCTTGTTCTGTACCATAAAGAACCAAGGAAAATGAATCCAAATAGGAAAAGGGAAAAGAGAAGTCATTGGACTTAATGGTCACTAATCCTCTAAAGAGGAAGGTTGAGACTACAATTGTCTCAAGGGTAAAGAAAGCAAAAATGGATATCATTCTCCCTTTGAAGGACATAAACCTATTTAATGAAGATAACCAAATATATGGACCAGCTATACTTGAGTGGTTCATATATGAACCAAGGTTGGAGAATCTTATTACTATATATCACTAATGGGTTATAGTAAAGACTATAAACATCCCTCTATAATAGGAGTTAAATCCTTGGATCATAGCATTACAAAATGAAGAATAAAAGAGGCATGTTATTCCAACTCCATTAGCAACCCAATCACAAGTAAAATTTCCAATCAAATATATAGGCTAGTCTTCAGTGGGAGTCTAGTATGATCCAGCTACTACGAGCCTATAAAGAGTGACTAAGATAGTTGTCATAGAGGAAGTTCAAGAAATTATACATCAAAAGGTTGAACCTTTGGTTCACCTAACTCAAAAGAGAGAATAGAGACTAGGGGAAGACCCCCTATTTAAAGAATATGTTCTCAATCTAGCCAATTCCCAATTAGAAAAGTTGTAGGTTACCATCAAAGGGCTAAAACAAGAGAATAAAATATTAGAAGAATAATTTATTCTATCAATACCTGTAGATATTGTTAATAACTTTGAATCAATTATCTATGAGACATTAAATTCTTTGAAGGTAATAAGGCCCAAATTGGACATGATTAATAAATAGCATACCATGGCTCTGAACTAAGCCAATCAAATGGTAAGGCTCAGACAAGAAATTAAAGGCATTGATCAAGATAATAATGGAAAACTAGATCCCTGAGCTCAAAACATCAACCCATCAAACCTAAATATGGCCATGATAATCTTGATGGATAAAATCAAGGACATAAATAATTGGTCCAAAAGCATTGAAGGTCTCTCAAGTGACTTCAAATAATTATAAGATAGAATGATATGTATATTAGGAGGTTTGATTAAGGATCCAACCAACCCTAGTCAAATAGGCCTAATAACTGATAAAGAATTTCAATAGAGAGCTTCTAAATTCATCCAACAGGTCAAGAATAAAAGCAAGGGCACCACAAGGTCTGACAACAAATGTATCCTAGACATGATCTTGTTAGAAAATGAAAATATTGGTAATGTTAGGAGCATCAAGGAAGCCATGGATAAACTAGATGAAATCTTCAAATATTTAACAGGGTAGACAAAGGATATTTTCATAGAGCTAATCATAAATCTCAAGTTGATTGATGAATAACATGAAAAATCCATAAATATTTTGGAACAAAAGTAAAAGGTTGCAACTACAGGGGCATCTCTAAGTCAACATAGTTGACTTAGAATATTCTTTTGTATCAAAACCATGTAAATCATTTGAAAAGAATACACTATTTTTTAAAAGCATGTGTAATGTGTAACGCACATGGCTTATAGGTTAGTCACATTGAAAAGTGCAATTGATATGAGAGTATTTGTAAAAGAACAGATACCTTAACACTTATATGATTCCCAATTGATAATGACTAACTGACATACCTCATAGGTTGTTATTTTAACCTATAAAAGGGGGGTACTATCATTGAAATAAAGGAAGAAGTTTTGAAGAGATAAACTATTTTGTAAATTTTGGAGCAAGTAATACAAGCAAGATAATTCTATGAAGATTGTCTCATTTTGTTTGTTTATTTATTATCATGGTTGCTTCCTAAAATCTCTATTCTAATGTTTAGATTTGAACTACTTTTATGAATTATAGATGTACATATATCAATACAAAATTGTTAATTTGAGCTTTACATTAGGTTGACTAAAAGTTGTCTGATTCATTTCAATATCATTACTTTTTTGAAAGATGTGCAAATGCAATTTTCTTGTTGAAGTAAATCTTTAAAGTGAATCTGATCTCTAACTTACATGTTTTCAAATATCCTTAGACATTTGCCTGGTATATGATAGGATCTATACTATTTGGTAATTTCATGTCATATGTTGGTTTGATATCTTTGATGAAATGAGAGCTTTGTCAAGATGTTTGAACTAAAGAATAGAAACATCTCTATTTCTGCCTTATCCTACCTATTTTCTCATTTTTTGATCACATCACTATAGTTTACTTTCTCATTGTTAATATTCATGATATATTAGATTATGATCATTATTCATTATATTTAGCTAAAATAATGATCATCTTCATAAAACTTTAGGACCAAGGTTGCTCTCAACAACCACTTGCATAACCATTTTGTGAAATAGTCAAATAGCTTAGCCACTACTCTACCAAAGATCTCAAGAAGATCATAACCAGCAACTCATGCAAAAGATTCTTTGAATTTTTAAATGAGAAGTGTTTTCAACACTATGAGAACCTTGTGATACATTTATATGCATCAACACACACTTGCATCTACACTAAGAAAGAAGACTACCAAAATTAATCTCAACTCTATGTCCTTCTACCGTAAGTATTTATCATAGAGGTAGATTGATATACATATCTAGAGGTGGGTGAAAAGAAGATCTGATAAACTACTAGTCCCTCTCACACTTCAATACAAACTTAACAAACACATATAATTTGTGAAAATTATTAGAAGAGATATCACTCACACAAACCATGCAAGAGTAGAATGGAAGCAAGGAGAGCATATTCATCACTTGTCAACCACATAAACCAATTGAAACACTTAATAAAAAGATTTTAGATAATGAATTAACTTCATAAACTTTACTCAAATTCAAATGAGATGTCAAAACTAGCAGGGCTTCATCATACCAATTATGGATCCATTACAAAGCCAAAAAGTCATACATATATAGAGCATACGAGAGGAGAGAAAGAATATAAGTGGAAGGGTCACACGCCAAGTGTCAATGTGTGAAAACTAGTTATAATTCAAGAGAATTAAGTGGAAAAGAGGTCATGAAGTTGTCATAGACAAGTGTCCATCATAAATGCATAGCACCCTCCTAAGTCTGCATAGAGCTCTTCATTGTCTTACTTGAAACTGTCTTGATGATGAGTCATCCATTTGATTGATTAAAACTATCATAGAAGGATTTGAAACATATGTCATAACATGGGAAGTTATAAATAGGGTATTGATAGTCATATACACCTATCTAACAGATGAAATCCCATTCGTCACTTGTCATTCACTATCTATAATCATTCATCACTAACCCTCTAGGTTTGTATTCACACTTTTCATTCAAGTGACTTGTATTTTCTCATGGAGATTCACCAAATATGTGTTAGACACATGTCCAAGGACTCTCTATCCTCCATTCCATCATGTAGACCTTTAAAGATTCAAAGTCACCTCTCTCATTATCACATTAGGTAGTCACATTATCTTCTCACTGTGCTTTTTCAGACTACCTACAATGAATGGATTAACAGAGATATTTTCATGCTTCAATAGGGTGAGATATGAGTATATGTAGTTATAAAAAGTCCAATTCTCTTTTATACCTATGAAGCAATGCAAATCCTATAAAAGATAGCGAATTAGGCATGTCTGTACAAGTGATGATATAGATAAATTAGGTGGCAAGGAGCATGGGAAAGTATAAAATTTTTAAAAACACTTTCATGTCAATTTTACCCCTCTTGGATTCATCTCCATCTATTTCTTCTCCATTAGGTTCTAGCAAGGGTTTTAGGAGGGTTTTTGGTCATTTTAACTCTTAGTGATGATTCATAAAATCTAGATGTCTAATTCTCAAAAAAAATTCACTGAGAACAATTTATGGACCCCATTAAACTATACCCAAATCCTTGAGGCATCATGAATACTTTACATACATATGTGAGCAAAAGAAAGTGCCATTCGAGCCCCTTTTATGCATTCTGAGTAGGCCTGAGAGGAAATTAGGCCTAAATAACCAATTTTGAATGGTTTCATGTAAACTAATGGATATTACTAGCCTTATTCTCTCCCTTAAAATTAATTAAATTTATTTTAAGATTCATATAGTCATATGGACCAAGTAAGGCACCTTGAGGGTTTCGGCCTAGTTATATGCCTAATAGGTATAATTATATTTGATTGTGTATATAGCCACTTGTGGTGATCCAATGGATGTAAGGCATTTGAACATTTTTTTAACCTTCATTTCAACTCTATACATCTTTTCATATTGTTTTAATATTTTTTCTTTCATTATTTCAGTAGCCATATACTCAATATATAAATTGGGATACCTATGGAGTGCCCTCTATCTTAGACAAAATAGAGGGCATCTCCCCTATTTATCTGACCAAATTAAGGATATGTAATTATTTATTAGGTTATTAGTACACTTTATACCAAATCTCAAGTTCTAACTATATTTTTTTAACTCTCAATACCTTAAATACACTAGACTAACTTTTATGACAGTGACTGTGTGAGGTCTTGACTTGACTGAGTTTTGAGGTTTAAAACCCAACCTTTAGTTTATCTTCTTTACCCTTGAAAGTAACATGAAAGTTATATCATTACTCTGAGGATGTATTCAACATATTTATCCACCTTATACTTCTTCCAACCTTCCAAACTAGCTTCTCTCCATTAATTTAAACTAGTCTGTAGAGTATTTTTTATTGTGTCATCTATAGGTCAGAATTAGGGAGGTCAATGGACTCCTTTAGGTGTATATTTATACTTAGAAATTGTGTTTTCACACCTTCATCTTCTCTTAAATTCACTAAGGATCATTCCACACCTATATAATCTCATTGTATGCCTTAACATCATGTTCTCATCCCTCTACCATCATTGTGCTATAGGTCTACAGTTTCCAGGTTCATTTTGGTTAAAATATCACTATAGTTTATTAAGCATCTATAGTGGGAACTTTATTGAATTAAAAGTCACTCAATAATCATTCTCTCTTGATTAAACAAATTCTTCTCATTTTGAGGAGTAACATCTCCATCTAGGCTATAAGAATGAAGTGATTGGACTTGCACAGACTTCATAGGCACTTACCAAAAGATGACTCATTATATGAGCAAAACCTCATTCAAATAAGTTAAGGTAATCAGTCCCATTAAGCAATTTCTTAAATTTTGAGATAGTAGGTGTTATTTGAGGTGGTCTTTTAAACCTATTATGCTATATCACAATCATCCATCCTTACCAAAATGCACTCTCACTATATTATCATCCTCAAACTATTCTCAAGGCATCATATCACTTTGCCTCCATTGTCTACATAGGCACATCCCTATGGTCTCATTAGGTCTGACTACAAATAGACAATTTCATTATTTTAAACACTTAGATATCTTCTTGAGTTGGCAATATATGTGATGAGATTTGAAGGTAATGGAAACTCATTATAGGGTTTTGATAATGCATTTTGAATCTCTCATAGGCCATTGGCACCTCCTATCTTTGAGACATGTATTCAAAGTACACTCTACCTATAGATGATAGTGAGAAAGGTAGGTCCACCATGACCTCAAGTAGATAATTACATGATCAAAAAATATGGGGATTCACATTATAGTTAGGGTATGAAATTAGAACATATTTTGTTGACCTTAATCCATGTCATACCTAAAAGAAGATTTTTGCAACTATGAAACACTATTCTATAGACCATGATAGTTATGCATTTCTATCATAATGGAGTGATTTTACCTATATATCCATGTTCACACATGAAAAACTAGTTGAAAACAACATGAATATGAATAACATGCTCTTCCAAAACACATACACCACCTAGAAACATCAGACTCATGCAAACAAATGAGAAAACTAGAGGTGTTAGGAATGTGCAAGCAATTTGGTGGCACTAGTAGTCTTAGTGTTTGGTCATGAATTATGGACCACCAGTATGAAAACCATGAAATGGAATGAGAGATGATTTTTATTACTAACATCCACCAAGTGAATTTATACCAACTCTCCTCCTCCTATCTATATTGAAGTAAAATTATTGACCTATTTGACTTTGTCCAAGAGAGTGATGAGAAAGAAGAATCAATTTAGCTCAATTTTGGGTATGTCAAATCTTCTCAATCTTGAAATTAAACTATGGGGATCTAAAGGGACACTTCTAAATTATTCACACATGATAAAACTATTATGAATTCATACAACTAACTAAAAATGATGTTGTTTTGTAGTGATCTCTTTCTTTCCATGTTGAATCTATCACATTTTCAATTTCAAATAGTCTTTTGACACTCATCTAACATATGGGATATTAGATTTCACTTTGACACACTCATCCTTAGTGTAAAACTATAAAACTTATTCAGATGGCTAAAAGGTGGCATAATATGACATAAGATGAAATTAGGCAAATGTGACCAAGATAAAACATAGTATGAGATCTCATTTATGACCATGATGAACATTTTAGGACCTAAGAGACCCTATGGAAGTTTGAACTTATAGGTTAGTTGACTAATTTTGACCTAGGGGTAAAATTAGTCAACATTAACCTTATGTCATATCATGACCCAATTAATTCTTCTAATCAGATATTATTTGTCACCAAATCTCACTTATCTAATATTTTTTTAATTTAAAATTCTCTCTTACCTACCCCAACTATCTCTTACTAAACATTTTTAATCTCCACCTAATCACTTTTCTAAGCATCATTTGTCCCATCTAATAGAATCTAAATTTATATGCATTCTAGAATATTATTCCCTCCTCCACATTCTCTAGATAATTCCTCTATAGATTCTTCCAAGGAACTTTTAATTCTTTGTAAATTCCTCCTCATCTATATAAACATGCACACCCCCATGCACAAACCATGAATAATATTGGAAAATATATCATTCCAAATTAGTCCATTTATCAAGGTATGAATTCAACATCATGTCCAAATTATGATTTTACATCAAGCAATACACTTATCTTTGGGCACATCACGTATTTTGGAGTAAACTTGGTTCCATAATTAAGGTATAATCATTTTATTTTCATTTTTTCTTGCATATCTTTATCTTTCCTTACCCAATCTTAAGTTTTAGTTTGAATATGGATTAATTTGAATTGATTGTGTGCATTTGAATCCATTCATCCAAAAAATTTATATTATATTTTGGCAAACACAATGGAAGCCCTCTTTTTTATAACCTTGTGTTTTTAATGTGGTCTTACTAGCTTGCAAGGATGAATTATCAAATACTTGAGTTGGAAATATTCTTAAATGTCATCATTTTCATCTCTACGTTGAAAATGTGATATCACTCTGCATAAGCATGCCATTTCTCTTTGTAAATGATACATTATAAAAAGTTATCATGGCTTTGTCTCCTACTACTAGACATGACCAATATGATTTATCTGTTTGTCTATATTTCCCTTATGCAAAATTATGTTTCACGTTCCATGATTTTGTATTGCTAAGTCATGATTTAGCTAACCTTAAGCATGAGTTTGAATTCTTAGTGATTGTTTTGGATGAAATAATGAATTCAATCTACATATTTATAATATCATTATACATCGATGAGAGATCGTTTAAACTAGGTGTGCCATTGTCTTCTTTGTGTTCTGTGTGCAACATTGTACATGATATCCATGATATTATCTTATGGCATCATGACATTATTCAACCATCTTATTTTCACTTGTTATCTAATTTTTTAAGAAACCTTAATGTTGCATAACAATGCAAAACACATATATATAACATAAAAAATTAAAGGATTTATTTTTCATTTTAAAATTTTATTGTTTAGATCCCAAAAAAAATCATTTTGAAATAAATATAATAATAATCACTAAATTTTATCTATCAACTAACTAAAAGGGTGATAAACATCAAAACAATATCACTCTAGAGTTGTTTTTACTAAATTATTTCTACCTACTTTCACTAACATGTATCTGTATAAGGACAGAGAATTTCATAACTAGTTTTTTCCCACCTTGTACGGCCCTCTGAGTGTGATCAGAGTGCTTATGGATCCAATGGAGGCTACTACCTATGGTAGTGCCTTTGGGGACTTGAATCTGATAGAGGATGTTCCCTTCAATAGATGGAAGAAAGTTTTAAAGGGGGAAAAGACGTGTTCCACTAAAAACATGTCGAGCCTTCTTGTCAAAAATGATTCCACTGAGGGTACTACCCTAACTATCCCAAATGATCTAGTTGAGGAAATCATGGTGACCATGGACCTTGCATTGATAGGTAAGTTTTTTTCCTTCCATCCTAATATTGAGATGGTTAGGAAATGGGTAATGTCTCAGTGGAGAATTAAAGGTAGTGTCTCAATCACTAATATGGCAAGAGGCTTATTCCTATTTAGATTTATAAATAGGGAGGATATGATAGCTATTCTTTCTGGAGGACCATGGTTGTATGGTCCACATTCACTTGCCTTGTGCTCTTGGAAACTGGGATTCGAACCCAACTCGGACCTCAGCAAGTCTGCTCCTACTTGGGTTAGATTGCCAGGGTTCCCATTGGAATTCTGGGATGAAAAAATATTTATGGCTATTGGCAACTCTATTGTGGCCAATACATCACTATAGATCATACCACCAGAATGCAATTTCAGATGTATGTATACTTGGTTGTGTGTCAATGTAGAGATTAATCAGACCCTTCCCACGTCTATAGAGTTAAACTCTAAATATGGGATTTGGACTCAGCTGATCATATATGAAAATGCTACCACTTCCTGTCAAATATGTAGAAAAAAGGGACATATAATGACCCAATGTAAGGTGAAGCAAATTGGAAGGAAAGATGATTCCCCGATTGAAGGTGAGGATCAGTCTCATAAATCTACAAAATTTGGTAATCAGGGAATGGGGAGTAATGCAAAAAAACCTGATAATACTGAAAAGGTTAGGGAAAAAGCTGGTTAGGAGGAGGTCTCTAGAAATGAGGAAAAAGCTATCCTAGAGGAGAATAACAAGAAGGTCTTGGACAATGATAGTTAGAAGGTTATAATAGACACAGTTAACTATTTGGATCAAAAGACCAATATGTCTGAGGAAGGAGAAATAAGTGTCCAATTGATAGATGGGGATGATGCAGAAGGCAAAGTGTTAAGAGATGTTTAGTTAGAACTACCTCCAAAAATAGTAGATACTGAGGGAGAAATAGCCTTACATTCAAACACAAATACTTCCCATGCTCTAGAAGTAGGTGACCAATCAGGAAATTATTTAGTAATAGGTGAAACAGGACAAAATGGTAGTAGCAATGAATAGGAAGAATGGGTTACCCCAAAGAAAAAGAACCACAAAGGTAAAAAATATGTAGATGTTGGCACTGATCCCAAACAAGGGAGACCAACCCTAAGAGAAACAAGACAATGAGAGATTGCCAGGGAGATTACCAGTGGTAAACAAAAAACACTAGAGACCCAGTCCCTCAAATCCTCTAAATGAGAATTTTATCCTAGAACCTCAGGGGCTTTAACAGCCCCTCCAAATAGTCTGAGGTTAAAAACTACATTCTAGATAATAAATTAGATATTTTATTACTCCAATAGGTCAAGATGAATGAGGAGAGTTTTAAGAAAATAGCTGACTACATATGGCCTAAAGATGCCTTTTGCATTAGTCCGGCTGAAGGGGATTTAGGTGGGATTGTAACTATGTGGAACAGTGATTAAATTTAGGGATCTCTTATTGCTTATAATAAACATTTTTTGATTATTAACTTCTCTTTGTCCTCTTTGAACTGGTCGTTGATCAATGTCTACGGCCTGAATAACAAAGCATTGAGGCAAAATTTATGGACCAATTTGAGTAGCTTCAGGACTAACACCCAACACACTAGATGGATGTTGGTTGGAGACATTAACACTCTGTTATACCCTTCTAAAAAATAGGGTGGGATTATGGATTTCTATGATAGCATGTTTGACTTTGCTGAATTTATAAATGATTGGAGATTGTTGGATGTTGAATTGCAAAATCAAATTTTCTCCTAGTCTAATAGAAGAAGAGGAGACCAAATGATCCAAGTTAAGTTAGATATATTTCTTATTTCTAGTAATTGGAATGATTATCATAATATGCACTTGCAGGCTTTTCCTAGAACCATGTCCAATCATTTCCCTATCTTCCTCAATTGGAAAGATCAGGGACAACGTGGTCCTTTCCCCTTCCGTTTTGAAGCTATGTGGATCAAACATAAAGATTTCAAACAATTGGTGGCCCAATGGTGGCAAATTCCTATCCAGGGCACTCCTATGTTCAAATTAGTCAAAAAACTTTAGCATATCAAATAGGAAGTTTATGGATGGAATAGATATAGCTTTGGTCAAGTCTTTCATCAGAAGAAAAACATATCCGAAAAACTTGTAGATATCTAGCAGTGGATTGCTCAAGGAAATGATTCAGAAGACACTTCTAAAGAAGAGAATGTCCTATTTTTTGACTAGAAGAATCTTATGGATAGAGAAGAAAGAGGTTTTTTGGAAATATAAATCTAGAGTTTAGTGGCTCAAAGAGGGGGACAGGAACACAGCCTTCTTTCATCTCTCAGCCATGAAACACAAGAAGGCTAACTCCATAACAAAGCTATGTTTGGATAATGTCAACATTATAACTGAAGATAATGAGATAGGGGAACAAGCCAGGATATTTTTTTAGAATTTGCTAACTGAATAAACTAATGATGATGGGAATGATGGAACTATGAATCAATTCATTGATAAAATCCCCTATTTGATAACTAAGGAAGACAACCTGGAGATGTTAAGGCCTATATTCAAGGATGAAGTCTGTGTTTTTTTAGTCTCTATCGGTTCTTTCAAAGCCCTGGGTCCTAATGGTGTCCCTCTTATATTCTTCCAGGTATATTGGGATATAGTGGGAACGGATCTTACTACTGCTATCTGTGACTTCTTCAGATCAGGTAAACTTTTGAAACAAGCTAATAATAATTTTATAGTACTTGTTCCTAAAAGGTCGTAGCCCACACACCTTTCAAAATTCAGACCTATTAGTCTATGTAACACTATTTATAAGCTCTGCACTAAAGTGTTAGTTATGAGAATCCAACCTTTTTTAGACAAAATTATTTTCCCTACTCAAAAAGGCTTTGTCTCGAGTCAGCGAATTCTTGATGCTGTGATCTCCACTCATGAGACTATTCATTCCATGGACAAGAGTAGAATCCCTAGTATGGCTCTTAAGCTAGACATTTCTAAAGCATATGATAGGGTCTCATGGACTTTTCTATTCCAAGTCATTAAGAAATTTGGGTTTAAAGATAAAATGTCTTGCCTAATATGGAATGTTGTCTCTTTTGCTAAATTTTTAGTTCTGGTCAATGGGGTCCCTAGAGATTTCTTCTCTTCTTCGAGAGGAATTCGCTAGGGGGACCCTCTTTCCCCTTACTTGTTTATCATAATGGCGGAGGCACTAACAAGATACATACAAGCTAATATAGTCTCTAAACATTTAGTGGGAAATAAACCTACTTCCTCCTTTCCCCCTATGGCGGTGCAGCAGTTTGTGGATGATACCATTCTTTCTGGCATCCCCTCAGTGATTAAAGCTAGGAGATGGAAGAATATTTTAAACAACTACACCATAGAGTCTGCATAAAGCATAAATCTCTAAAAAAGCAATGTGTACTTCTTTAATACTCCTAATGACCTTAGACAAAAAATCATTGACATCTTAGACTGTGCTGAAGTTGTTCTACCTGCTACCTATTTGGGCCTTCCCCTCACGGTCAAAGAGGTATCTCCAAGCTTTTAGAATGGAATATTGGAAAGAACTCAGAAGAAACTTCTTGGTTGGAAAGGGAAACTTCTCAGCAGTGCAGGCAAACTGCAGCTTCTTCGGGCCTCTCTACAAGGGATTCCTACCTACTTCCTATCTCTCTTTAAAATACCTACGTATTTTGATAAAAAAATTGGAACATATTCAAAGAAAATTCTTATGGATAGGACTGGAAGATAAATAGATAATGTCTTTGGTCAGTTGGGAAAAAGTGTGTCTTCTAAAATCACATGGTGGCCTCAATATTAGATCCATCAGGAACATGAACAATGCCCTTCTCTCCAAAATCAACTAGAACCTAATTCATAAAAATAATGATTGGGGGGAAATAATGTATGCCAAATATATGCATAGTATTGATGGTTCCAACTTTCTTCAATAGGTAGGGTTACCCCAGGGATCTGTGATATTGAATAAAATGCTAAAAAGTAGAAGCCTTCTTAAGCAAAGAATTAGATGGAAATTGGGAAATGGCTGGCATATTAAATTTTGGAATGACATTTAGGTAAAGGATAAGGCTCTTGTCATATAGGGAAACTATGGAGAAATTACTGACATTGCTACATAGTTTTTTGGAGATAAAGTCAACAATTATATGGATAATAACAATGGCATAAGGAGTTGGAAAAATCTATTAGATTGTTGTGCTCATCGGCCTAAGCTCATCCCTAGAGTTCTAGATAGTCAATAGTTGATTCAGGGGATCAAAATCCCTCTCTTCTTATGAGAAGATGAATAGTATTGGTGGCCAAATAAGAATGGATGGTTTTCTATCAAGTCTATTTATCAATTGCTGATTCCTGAGGCTCAGAATAAAGAGATATAGAAAAAAAAATAGAACTATAAACTTATACAAAAAATCAACATGTTTGGGTGGGCCACTGCTCATAACAAAATCTTAACCCTAGACAACCTTTAGAAGAGAGGGTTTACCCTAGTCAACAGATGTTATTTGTGTTGTTCAAAAGAGGAAATAGTTTCTCACCTTTTCATACACTATGATTTTGATCAGGAACTTTGGGGCATAATCCTAAATAATTTTGGTATTGAGTGGGTCTGTAACTCTAACCTTAAGGAAGTCATTATTAGCTGGAATCCTACCTTTTCTCATCCCTGGCTCATGGAATTATGGAATCAAACTCTACCCTATTTGAGTTAGATTTTATGGAAAGAGCACAACCATAGAATATTTAGGGATACTGCTAGAAATGCCTCTCAAGTGTTTCATTCTTTTGTTAAGACTCTTTTGGAAAGTGTCACCATTGCTCATATTCGTACTACAGAGAAACCCCTAACTCAAGAAGAAGAACAAATTGCAGATAAATGGAAGGTACTAAATCATATTCCTGCTTATAATAATATTAAAATTCTACAGACTTAATACTAAATGGAATCCCTTAAAGCCTAACTAGATGAAACTTAACTTTGATGGGGCCTCCAAGTCTGATGGTAAAGCTAGTGGGGAAGGGATTATAAGAAATGACAAAGGGGATATGATTGTTGTCTATGTTGGTGGAATAGGCTACCAAAGTAATAACTATGTTGAAGCAACTACTCTCCTATGGGGGATAAAATTGGCTATATCCCTAGGTATAAGGAATTTGAGTATCCAAGGGGACTCTAAAATGGTTATCGATGTAGTTAACAAAGCATTAAATGTGGGCATTAAGTTAAAAGATATCATTAGAGATATTCAATTTCTTCTACAGAAGCTTACCAGAGTTGATATTTCACATATTTATAGAGAGGAAAATAGTGTACCTTTAAATATTAGGGATCGTATCCAAAAGGAAATGACTTGTAAAGGATGAGTTGGACATATTGGAAGGATAGATCTATTGGTCGGTCCCTTTGGAGAGTACCGACATGGATCTCAGAGTTTGGGGCCTATTGTACTCTTTTGATAATCATTTTTATTTATTGTACTAATCTGTTAAGGCAAGCAGACTTCATTATGGAGATCGCTGGGAAGTTATGTTTAAGCATGGGAGGATTAAGTGTCATCTCTATATGATACTCTAAATTATGTTCTATCACATTATCATTATGCATATTCGACAGTAAGGGCTTGAAGCTACTTCAATTATGAAGGTAAAAATTGGGAAGTCTCCTGGTCTGCTATGTAAATCTAAAATGGGGGGTGATAGAATTTGAATAGAACTAGTCTCTTACTATGAGTTCAAAGACAACCTAGTGGTCTGGCACTACTGCAAAGAGGGTGGGATTAGCCCTTACCTGGAGAGGCTCAATGGGTTTGATGAAAACATGTTTGAATAATTCATGAGGTCTTGGCTAAACTGGCAAGTCACTATTGGAGGAATTAGCTTTGAGATTTTTTAAAAGGTGATAGCTATGGATATAGGCATGTCTACATAGGGGATGAAGCTACAATGAAAAACAAAAATCATGGACCTTTCCAGCCAGAAGTTGTTTCTAGGAGAAGGTGAAGAACTTGTTCCTTACCAAGGAGGATTTGATGGAGACAAATTGCTTGAGTTGTGGGATGGCGTGTGCTTCATCCTCATAAAGTATTT
Organism: Torreya grandis; assembly: GCA_037957365.1. Lineage (NCBI taxonomy): Eukaryota > Viridiplantae > Streptophyta > Pinopsida > Cupressales > Taxaceae > Torreya > Torreya grandis. Next base: position 1,168,269 of record JARHVA010002351.1, read on the forward strand.
CATGCTGGAGGGACATTTCACTAGGTTCTATAATTATCATCTCCCCTTTTAAATCATTTTAGGTGTAATGCTCTCATTAGCTTTCCCTTTTATTTGCTCTCTTCCCTAGAACATTATGTCCTTAGGGTGAGAGAAAAATTGGCAAAAAAACCTTATATGAATCCTATCCCCCTCCATCAAGGCCTCATTTTTTGTTTGTATAATTTCCACCATGCCCTTGAGCCATCCAAGACAATTAAAATTGATAATGGGGAAATTTCTTCTAACCCTTTTGCTGGTGATGTTGTCAAAGAGCCTTGTCCTTCCCCTGTCTCTACTAAAACTAAAGAAGTTTCCTTTTCTACTCCTGAGGAGACTCCCTTAGACACCCCTGGCTCTTTTATGAGTATGAAGGGCAAGAAGAGGAATTTTTATGCTGGTGAAGAGGGTATTGGGGGGACCACTGTGGGGACCCCTAAAAATCCTTGTAGGACCACTAGGGGTCAAGGTAGTAAATCTCATATTTCCAATAAGGTTAGTAAGGAGGGCCTTTCCTCAGGAGTTCGATGGTTAGGGTGGATTGCTAGTAAACCTACTCTCAAGGCTAGGCTTATTGACTACTCAGAGAGTGCCTCAAAGGAATCCACTCAAGAGGAGGAGAATAAGGAATTGGAAGTTTATGAAATCTATAAGGACACTGAAGGTAAGCAGGAGATAAGAGAATTTGAGGCTACTATGGAGGATGTTGCTGACATTGCAAAAAATGCTAACAAAGAGAGAAAGATGTATCTGGAGGAAGCTGACAAGGAAACTAAAATTGAGATTGGTTTGAATGCTGAAATTACTACCCTGAAGGGTCACATCCAGAAACTAGAGCAAAACTTTACCACTGGGCTCCAAAATTCTATTCTCCTAAACATGTTTATGCTACAGGACTTGGGTAATATTGCTTCTACCATCAATGCAGAAAACACTGAGAAATTGAATGACCTCATAAAATCTATGTTTATGTAAGGAGAGAGTTCTTTGTCTCTCATTTTTCCCTATTCTTATTTTATTTTAGTCTTGTTGTGTCTATTGGTACACTGATCATGTCGTTCCTATTGAAAGGCATCATTTATGTTGATTGCATTCATGGTTCTTATGCTTCTGTAAGGGTTCGGCCCCTGGTTTACTGCCTTATATAATTAAAAACATGTAGCTATATAATTGTATATTTGTAATCAATAGCCAAAACATTATTACAAATAGGCATGATTTTATCTTTCCTATGGTTTTCTTCATGCAAGTGTGAACTCATAGTTCTATAACTATAGCATTGACCTCGATAAAACATTATCTTAGGTAGAATTATTTATCTTTTTTTCAATCTCATGTTTCTTATATGTGACTTCTTTTATACTAATTATGGCATCATATTCTAGTTCCATGATTTCATTATTGGTCTATTTCCTATCTAGTTATATTTGTAGTGAACTTGCATCCCTATAGTCGTGACATCATTTGGAAAAACATGGCCTCAAACAATCTGTCTATGGCATCAGTCTTCTACTAAACTAGTATAGGGTCTAACATTTTTATTTCATAGGTTACCCAAAGTATCCCATAATTGAACTACTAATGCCTTATTTTTTATGATGTAAATCAAATAAACTAAGATTTTGAAAACCTTTTGTTAATCACACTTTAGTTTTTGGGTTAATAAAATTTCTTGATTGATCATTTAAATTAGTGTTTCTCTTTTTGTTGCGTGTTTATTACCTGAGGCTACCATGGTGTGTGCTCTCTCCTTACACCCATAGGTTAATTTTTGGAGATCAAAATTTTTAAAAACCTTAATTATTCATCATACCTAACCTCAACTTGATCCTATTCAAAACATTATCATCTCATCCCATCCTAGTCCAAAACTATCACCCACCATCATGCCTAAAACTTTTCTTAATCATATATAAACTTATCCTAGTCTAAACCCATCACTTTTCTCAACCTCAACACCTTCCCTTCTTTACCTAATCTAACCCATCACCTTGTTGTAATCATTTCCCCCTTGTCCTATTCAAAACCCATCACCCTTCATCACATATACTCTTGACTTAATCACCTTGTCACATGTCCTAACCTTGTCGAAAGTTTTCCTTATTATCTTATCATTTTATATTAACCTTGTCTAAATATTAAATCATCTCATCCTTTCTTAACCCAATATTTATCATCTGTCATCCTATTTATCCATATCCAAACCCATCTTAGCTACCACATCTTTTATATTTAGATCCATGCCTCCTAATGGTTTTGATAGCTATATGGGCTATCAAATTCAAGCTAATGTTTTCTTGGCTACGTAGCTAGTGTATTATTTGTTTTGACTAGTCGTTACCATGCAGCTTATCCTATATTTTCCTTCATTACATTATAGATTTATTATAAGGGCCCCACTTTGACACTTAGAAACCCTTACACATCAATGGGCTTTAGCTTTTCCATTCCATGGCCATGTGACCCTTTTTCACTCTTTTTGGCCTTTTGATGATTTTGATAGCCAAATAGGATGTCAAATTTAGGATCATACATTATTGGTTGTGTATCCATCATGTCATTTTCACTTATGGGTTTCCTACCATGTAGATTCTTCTTATTCTTCTATTTCTTAGTTAAATATTTAATTGCATGTTTATTTTTCATTTCATGGTGAAGTGAGATTTTGCCACACGTCACAATCTCACTCACCTACTACCCTGACATACTAATTTGCTTACACAAACCACTATGGGGTTATGCATCATAGAGATTATGAAATATGGTACCATTTCACTCACTCACTTGCTCAAGGATCTGACATTATGTTTGGTTGGTAGAGAAATCTCTAGGAGAGTGGGATAGTAGGATTATGTCATGTGGTCTTATCTCATTCATCTACTCACCTAGATCTTTGTTGACATGAAGACTCATCAGGAAAACTTCACAAAATTTTGACTAAGTATTTGAATCACCCTTAAATGCATCTAAAACTATCAATAGATTTATGCATGGCACCAAGTAACCTTTTATAAAATTGTCTAAGTGTCAAAAGTCCCTTTGGACAAGGCCTAGGACATTAAGAGCAATGAAAAGTCACCATGTGGCATCGGGATTAAGTTAATAACCTAAGGGCATAATATAAAAGACACATTTATAAAATTTAATTTAAAAAAGTAATGGTTAATAAATTTAAATAAACAATGCTAAGGTAAAAACCAAAAAAAATAACTAAGTGCCAAAAGTCTTTTGAACAAGCTCGAGCTATAAGGAGATCAACATGTGGTATTGGGTAATCTTTAGAAGAGAAACAATTATCTTATGAAGAATAATAAACATTCCACATGGTGATATCTCACTCACCCACTTACCCAAGTCTTTAACATCATTTTAAAGTTGTATGTAAATCTCTAAAGAGTGGGGCAGTGGGATTGCACTATGTGAAATCATAATGCTCACTTGTTTACTTGGTCACCTAAAGCTTTGATGATGTAAATACTCATCAGGAAAACCTAAAGGAAATTTGACTAAGTCTTTTAAATACTCTCAAACATGTCTAGGACCACTAAGAGATCAATGCATGGCATCAGACTTTCTAGAATCGACTAAGTCTTTTAAAGAATCAAAAACATGCCACATGGTTGTGGGTAAATTTTGTGAAGTCGACTAAGTGTCAATTATCTTTTTAGATGGGTTAAATTTTTTGGGAGCTACAAGAAGTCACCACATTGAATAATAAGATAGCCAGGATTTATTTTAAGTACATATGGGCATAATATAAGAAGGTAGAGTTAGTGAATTACCCAATTTCAATGCCAATATCATCCATTTTAATGAAAAGTGAATAAGTTATAATGTAAAACCTTATAAGCATTTAGTCATTTTAATTAAAATTAAATTAGGAATGGATGAAAAAAATTCAAGGAAAGGGGAAGAAAACTCTAAAAATTTAGATAATTTGCACAAATCTAAGGTGAAATAGCCTAATGGGAAGCTATCAAATGTGTTTCAAAACACAAGCAGACCAATAGGCTAAGACTTAATAGACTTATGCAAATTTAGACATTATCATTAAATTAGTCCTAAATGTTAATTTCAATACCAAGTTTTTTTTAATGCTAAGTTAATTTTACAAGCTTGGCTAAAATAATGAAGCACATTCATATTTAAATCTTCACATATGGTAGAATAGGCATCCCCAAGAAATCTAATTTAAACAAGCAAGCACAATGAACCCCTAAATGTATAAGACCAAACTATAAAGCAAAAAAAGTGTCCCTATTTTTAGAATAAAAATGGGGAGTGTTGTGTAAGCAACAACACCATCTTTATGCCAATTTTATCAATAATGTTATGTAATAATTGACCCACTTAAATGACACTATGAATGTTTTAAATAAATCAACACAAAAATATATCACATATAATCATATTCACAAGAAATAATTATCAAATATATGTAAACAATTTGTCCCCCACCAATGCAACTTTATGCTTTATGGCACAATCCATCATATGTGAGAATTTTAAAGATTACAAGTTTAAAAGGATGGATACTTAAATTAGCTAAAATATTATGGTTAGTAATAATTCAAATATTTGATATTATCATTGTATATAAACTTAGAAAGTATAATGTAATTTTAGATTTCCTTTCATGCCTAACATATAATGAATAAAATATGCACATTGATGATGTTTTTTCCAAATGAACATTTATTTTCTATTTCAATAAAAACACCTTGGTTTGTATAAATTTCTAATTATTTGGTTGCAGATAGATTTTAGTATCATATTTAACCAATGTAAAGATGTAACTTAGTCATCCATAGTAGTTACATTTATTGGATATTAGGCTATCTCTTTTACACATGGCCCAACTTATTCATCACTTAATGTGTGAGGTAAGATTATGTCTTTGACATCCTCCACATTTTCCATGATGAACCCTACAAGAGGGAATTTTGGAGAAAAGAGAACTACCACTAGTATTCTTACAATAGGATACTATTGGCTTACTCTACATGAAGATACCAAGGAACACATCAAATGATATGAAATATTTCATTCTATGGGGAAACCCACACAAATAGATGATATGCCTCTATAAATCAAAATTACTTTATAATCCTTAGAAAAATGGGGGTTAGAATTTATTTGGCATATCAACCCTCCTTGTAATCAGAAGGAATACATATTGGATTGCACATATTAACCTACCAAATGGGTCGAGCTAAGGGTACTCACACATGCAAGGGATGAAAAGTTTGATTGAATTTTGTATGAGGATATTTTCACATAGTATGGAGTTCCATGATAAATTGTCATTGATCAAGGGCCATAGTTCATATCAAATCTGATTGGGAAACTTGTGCATGAGTTTGAAATATGTCATAAGAAACTAACTCCATATCACACATAGTCCAATGGCCAAGTGGATATAACAAATAGGGAATTGAATATTATATTTACTAAAACAAAACATTTGGACTAATAAACTCACTTTTCAAAATTTGTTTGGGCATACAGAACCACATGGAAGACCACCATAGGGCTCACACCTTATGAATTGGTTTGTGATAAACTAGTTATTTTCACTGTAAAAATTGAGATCAAAACTCCAAAGAATGCATTGGAACTTAGAATTTATATCTCTAAAGTTTAAAAATGACACAACTCAATTTAATGCTTTGGATCAACTTCATCGTATATAAATTATCCTAAAACAAAGAGTCATGTGGCATGAAAATCTCATCAAGACACACATGTTCCAAGCTAGAGATTTGAAATTAGTTTTTTATTCAAAATACAAAGATCATAAAGGTAAGTTATAGACAAGGTGGCTTGTTCCATATGAGGTCAAGCAACTATTTGATAATAGAGTAATAAAGTTATGTAAGCTTGACCCATTAATATTTAGGTTGTTAGTCAATTATCATCACTTGAAATTGTACAAGAAACCTCACACAAAGGAGGAATTCATTCATACACTTCAAATAAGATCTGAATATGAGGTCATTGAATATATGATAAAACCTCTATTATAATCTTCATGATTTCATCATATGAAAAGGTAAAAAACACCAATAATGAAAACCCCATGTGTTGTATTTTTACATATAAAACAAGGAGATTGGTTCACCAAACACTGAATAAATATCATCCTAAGTTAAAAATTAGTGTGTTAACTACTTAGGAATCCTATACATGGTTTCAAAACTTAGAATACTAGAATCTCACTGATTTATTAATATATATATATACATTTATATAATTTTTTAATAAAAAATCCTAGTGAGATTCTAGCATTCTAAGTTTTGAAACCATGTCACTAGGACCTCAAAGTATTTTTCCCTTATGGTATATATGTTATAGGTTCATATGAGGTGTTATAGGTAAATTTACAATTTTATAGGTTCCAAGCTGCAACATCGACATCAACACATTCATCACCACAAGTGCATCTTCAACAAGTTAGATCCATGTTGTCATCATTCCAACCTAAAATCCTAGCCTACCCTACATTATGACTTTAGATTCTATTGTCACCTTGCTAAGTGGTTATACAATTTCACAACACAATAGCTATAGGTTCCAAATTCATGACCTGTAACCACTTCTTCCCATATTTATTTTTAGAAACCCACCATGTTACTAGAAGCCTATAGGTATTACCACCAATTCCTTGCTTCCTTAATATTTTCACTCATTAATTATTCCTACTCATTTAGGTGACATGTAACAATTTCATGGTTTCCTAAGTTTACCAAAAATTGGTGGTTTTATGATAGGGAAGTTCTCTTCAATTGAACATTCCCACAAATAAAATCTTCTATCAAACTTTTTGGTGAAACTCATGATAACTATTGATCATATTAAAGGTTATTTACTCATCAAAACTTATTTTTAGGCTTTCAACTATCCTACACCATTACAACACATTTTCCTAAGTTGATGGTTACTATCACAAACTTCATGGTACCATTTCTACATGCTTTCAATATTGAACACAATTGGTAAAGCAATGTTTGGAAACTAAGGAATTATATTAGTTATTTAGGATAGTCATATTTTACCATTTTTAATTTAGTTATATATATTATTTATATTGTGTGCCATGTATTCTTATGAGTGACCCTATGACCCTTGGCAACTATTCTACTACACCTCTATTTTATAGCCTACCATCATATATTTTTAGGATTCACGTCATCTCTTTCCATCATATCTTTTGATCCTATCCATGTCATGATTTAAGTCATCATTAATTTCAAATAATCTTTTATACTTCCCTTCAGGGTATCAAAGTGGTTATGTGTGACTAAATCCATCCTAAAGGCCAAAGTCACTCCACTTGGGGACAAGTGGCATAATAAATTTGGGAGGATAATTTATATTCATTACCATGTGTGACCTATTAAACTAATGAGAATGTGAATTATGGGTCACACGTAATAAAGATATATGTGTTCAAGGTATAATATTATGCCACCAAAATTAAAAATATAAAAAAACTACTAAACATTCATTTTCACCTCCTCCCTATCATGGGCATTCTACTCCTTTTATAGTTTAATACATTTTTAAGATTCATTATAACACACTAATAAGCTACATGGACTTTTAAGTTGAGTTTCTAAGAAAATAAAGCAAAGCAGTATGGGTGGTGAGGTGATACGGGTAAAACCAATTAACCATATAGTCCTAATGGATAATCCACATGTGTTATCCATCTTTCATAATGTAGGATGGTTAACTTTGATTGATAGGTTTACAAGGTATGATTTGTAAAAATTTTAAGTATTCACTTAGACATTATAAGATGTCATTGATAACATCAAAGGCCTAGACATGTCCTTAACTAAATAATTAATTGTTAAATTCACTAACATGACAACAACTAGGGAAATATGTATGGAAAGACACATAGTAATTCAGGCTAGAGAAATATTTTATAGTGGAGAGGAAGAGCTTCATTTCAGTTCAAAAGTCATGCATCCATTATTAATAACTCCTCTATGGAAATTGGTAGCTACCTTCATCACTAAATACATTTCATGCAAAGGTAGGAAGTCTTTGGTATATATTCCACATCTAAATTTGTTAATTCATCTTAGGGATGGGATTATTTTGAATGTACCAAACTATTTTCTAAATTTTCTAAGAAAGAAGGTAGTGGAATATTAGAAAGGAAAGAATATAGCTTTATCCCATCACCACATAATAACATTAATAGTCAAGAAGGTATTTGTTGATCAAAGACTAAATATTTCTTGGGAAAACATTTTTTTGCTTCCCCATCTCCTGAAAAAAGTTGTGATTAAACCCATAGTTAATAAAAGAGTCACATGTTTATCTTTCTCACCCCTCTAAAAGATAGAATATCTCAAAATCCTCTTCTAGTGGAACTCGATGATGTTCCCATAGGATGAGAGTAAAAGGAATAAGAAATAAGTCTTCCTCAAAATCCATAATGATTGACATTTCAACAGATGAAGAAAATTTAGAATGAGAATAAATTACTAGTAGTGAAAAATAATTAGAGAAAGAGTAGGGAGAGTGTGATGAGTAAATTAGTGAGGAAGAAACTGGAGGTGAAGACATAGAGTTAGATAAAGAAGAATAACCATGTAAATGGATGAATAATATCTTACACCAGAACATGGGATTCTAGTAGAAGATGAGGAAAAACCTATAGTAGAAGGAAAAAAGATACCTTTAGCAATACATATCCCTAAAATTGAGGCTAATGAAGAAAATTTTGAGTAATAAAACCTCCACAAGCATATAAATTCCTCTATTCCTATAAATAATTATCTTGATATATATGAGAAGCTTATGCATGCATCAATAAAATTGAGTATCTGAGGGAAAGAACACAACATCTAGAAGTAAGAGGAAGTGGATTGGATAAATTAGCAAAAGTGGTAGATGAAGAGGAAATAATGAGTGAGCCAAAGTTAAATAAAGTCATGCAGTCCCTAACACACCCTCACTTGTAAATCTTACATTCATATAAGAAGAGATTATAGATCTACACCAGAAGAACCTCCAACCACATTCATTATTAGAGCTTGCAATAATAATTATTATCAAGGAACCTTCAACCACTGAGGAAAGAAAGATTGTGATTTCTTAAGCAATTGGTAGATCCCAAGAAATAGAAACATGTATTCCTCAAAGGCCCACTAAACTACCTATAGATTATAATTATGGGAATGAATGCCATAGGATCATTTCCACCATAAGGTTAGAATTACGTTTTCAACATGAGGAAAAGCTAAAATCTGAAAGAAGATAAGAAGGCCTTAAGAAAATAAATAAAAGAAGAAGAATAAGAATAGCTTAGGAAAAAAGTGATAATTTATTTTTGGCCTATAATTTGTGATCCCTGTAATCTATGAATTTTTCATGCAATTTTTTTAAGGTAGACTATTGCTTAGGGTTTATAAAATGTATTCAAATGAATAATTTATCCCATTACATATAGGTAGGATAATCTATGGGGAAAATTACTATATAGGATCTCCTTTGTCCTTTTGTGAAGCTAATTTATATGGGTCAGTTGAATTCTAAGATTTTCTCTGTGAATTCTACCAACGTGACCTTGTGGTAACTATGGATAACATATGGAATCCAAATGTTATTATTGGGGGCATTAACCTAAGGGCATATTTCTCTTATTTTATAAATGAGCTCATGAGAAAATAAGAGATGTAAACTTATAATGTAGCAAAAAAAAAAATTTTGAGCCTTAGAGTAGAATACTCTCAACATAGCCTAAACATTGAATAATGGAATAGTTTGAACTCATACCCAACATTCAACAGAGTAGTATAGATATTTTAAAATGAGGTAATGAATAATTCTAATTCTCTCTCTAACAAAAATTATAGATAAGCTTATTTTTCTTATGGATAAATATGGGAAGAGTTTACCCCTTACATGCAACAAAGGAATCCTAATTATGTATATAATTTCAAAGCTACCAATAATAAGTTTAACAAGTATATGAACTATTTAAGGAAAAATATGGTTGACGTAAGAGTATTGAGATTCAATTTTATTACTATGTTGTCTCCCATCCCTCCTTAGATATGTACTATGTTGGTTGATGACCAAAAAGAGATGAAGAAGTAGGAGAAACTAATATAATACATAGGATATATGCCATAAAATTCAATTGAATATGATAGCCATGTAACATGAGAGTTATTTGTGTTCATTTCATGTCTCAATTTAAAACTCCTTGAACTAATGATGAGTGCATAGGGTCATGTAAACAATTAAGTTTATGGGTGTGATGAGGCCTAGAAATGACCCACATCTTATGATATAGTCTTCCCTAAAAATATTTATTGTATTCATGATTATTATTCCCTAAACTCATAATATGTTGATAATGCACATAACACACACACACACACATGTAAGTCTATTATGAATTAATTTGTTATTTATAGATTTATTGGTATAATCTAATGGTATTTAAATGACTTAATATTTATAATGATTAAAGAAGATGTAAAATATCTTTGTTTCTATGCCTCGCACCTATAGCTACTTGTTTACACTAGAATTAATCATGAATTATAATTAACTCTAATTTGAAAATGTAAAATATTTAAATTTGATCTTAGAGGTTAAATAAGACAAAATATAGTAAATATAGAGATCTACAGAATTTACATAACTTGTAAATTACTAAAAATATAAACTAGGGCTAGGGTTAGATAATTGTCCTAGAAAACAAATTTATTTATTTTTTGTTAAATTTTAGTGAGTTGTGACTATTTTAAATAAAATGAAAACATAAGTGCATCATAAAATATAAATCCATTATATAATGGGAAAATTCCATAGAAGGCGAATAAGGTCATAGTGTATTATTATCTAATACTATGACTTTATCCAAATAAGTTGTGCACTGGATCTAAAAATTTGGGTTGGTTCACCTTTGTTTATAGGTGACCTATTTCTATGAAAAACTCAATTTAACACATGTAATACCTATAAAATAAATGCCTTGATCCTACACAAACACACAAAAGAGATCAAATTTAAAGGGGGGTAAAATAGGGATGTGGGAATGGTTGAGCTATCCTCAAAAAACCCCTTATCAATTGAGTGTTGCCTATATAGCCTAAAGTCATCAGGTCGATGTAGTTATCCATTAAAGTAAGATCATATGAATGAAATTTTCAATGTTTTGATTAGAATTATTGAAAACTTATTCCATTAACCTATAGTAAAATGACATTATACTTGTATAAGGAATGTGGTATTGCAACAAAATTGCAATAAAAACCTTTACTTAGAAGATAGATGTTTTTGAAATCATAAAATAGATTGTGTTTAGTGAGAATTAGTTATGTTTAAGTGTGACCCTTGATGTGTTTTTATAAGATAATCTTTTTAATTTTTCCCATAACCAACCTATTTGGAAATATGAATATTAGAGCACTATGGACAAGGCCGTAATACATCTTTATCTACCTAGTGTGCACTTTTCCAACAGGAACAGAGGCTTCTAAAACCAAAATTATGGTTAAGTATATGTGAATATGTATGAAAAGAGATAAAATAGGGAAGTATAGGAGATATGCACAATAATTTTGAGATTTTGAGAGCTTTCTTAGATATTTTGGGTTATCATAATGGTGAATTGAGCAAGCAAGATAAAGATGTTAAGAACAAACATTATCAAGCATTTATTGATTAAAGTTTAATGTCTATATTTGGTCCTAATTTATTATAGTGATGCATAAAATTATTAGAGTAAAGGAAATACAATACCTAAAAGTGTACACACAATTTGTCTTTGTCATGAAGATGTACATACCCCCATGTTAAGGCATTTGGAGAAGTGTTGAATCTATGGTGAATTGAGAGTGATAAATTCTCAATTTTAAAAATTGACGAAGATGCTTGAGTTGGAAATATTGTATACTCCAACCCTCATATAGTATTCTATAATAGTTTTGAATAAGTTGGAACCAAAAATGTGGTTTGCTAAAGTGTAACCAAGTTGTGGAGGATCACTAAGTTCAAAGATGGCTCACTGGTTAAATTGAAAATAAGAGGTGGGAACCAATGCATGGCTCATTAAAGTTAAACCAATATATGGAGTGTCACTAAGCTCAAACATGGTCCACTTTAAAAATATGAATCACATTCTTACAAAAGAGAAATTTGAATTTTAACTAAAAATATGAAAATATGAATCTAAATTTGAACTATAAATTCTTGACACTTTGATACTTGTAAAAGAGAAATCTAAATTTTATAAAGTAATAGCTTAGACAAGAACTCATATCACACCCCTTATCTATATAGATTGTTAATTTTATCTTTTAAAAACTACTTTAAACCTTGTAATTGTCTTCACACAAGTGTATTTTTGCTTGATTAGTTGTAAGCATGGGGTGCATAAGCAAGCCGAATGCCCCAAAAATCTAAAAATTATGATTCTGCGTATTATAAACTATCAAATCTGAAAGGTATTGCTTGTGAAAGCTTGAATATAATCCCATTATGATGCCCCCATTTTGAGATGAGGTAATTTTTTTTCAAATCACTTGTCTCAAAATAAAAATTGAGAACATTTTTGAAATATGTAATCAAGTAATAGCATGTGAATATTTGAATTGTATTAAAATCTAAGAGATGTAACATTGAAGCATATGAAAAGATTGGATATTGCATTACATCATTGTAATTGACTATAACATTGAAGTATTATATGAATCATGTAAATAACTTTCAAGTATTGTATGTGTATTGTAAGCATAGTATTAAATATATTAAGCATTTGAATCACATAATTAGTATGTGTGTGATATGTATCATGGCACCATAGATCTATTTAATTAGATATGTAGTAGTGAATGATAGGCATCATGTCACCATAATATAAAGTAATTAATATGTAATAAAAGTCACATAATGTCATGCAATAAGGCACAAGTACCACATACAAGTGACATGTAAGATGTTTCATAGAGTTATACAGCTTGCATAAATGTCACGTATAACTCCCAAAAGCTAAATATAAGGGACATGTAAATGTTGAACAAATGTAGAAAGCCAATGACCACACACACAAGGCATGATGTTCCATATAAGAAAGAGGGCATATTTTTAACATACACAAGACCAAGGGATGCATACAAGAAGAAAAAAAGTTTAATCATGTGATGAAACGAAATAAACATATGAACGAAGCATAAAAAACTAAAATTGGCATATTTTGTTGTGTGTGTCTATGTATAATATTTATCAAATAGCATATTCATCATGATACATGTAAAGTATGAGTTAAAAAGAGACATATGTTTTCGTTATAGATTAACATGGAAAAATAGGTTTTTGATCAATAAAACTTACAAGATAGCTTGTATAGAATAAGGAGATGCCCCCAACTGAACAAAGTTGTTCAGTATAAGGCTAACCCAACATCAAAATCAAGTATAAGTATGTCTTAATCTTTAAATTTAAGTGATATTTGAGTATGTTTTCTTCTTTAAGATCAAGATATGTATAATAATTCCCTTTGATTGTGTTATAGTTAAAATCAAAGATGTAAAATGCATAGGGATGAGACCATAGAAGAGGATAAGGATGCAGTGTATTATTGTCTGATTGGTGTGGCTCTATCTAGATTGACTTTATGCAATATTTTTTATTAAGATAGATTATTTTGTGTATGAATAATTAATGTTTATGTATAAATGTGTCCTCCTACACACTCAACTACCTTGTGAGAATAATTATTTTATATAGTGAATATAAAAATAGATGACATGAAAAATATATAATCTAACAATATTAAAGTATGCCTATAGGTCCTAGTTTTTATTTTTTTACAAATATTTTGATGTTTTTTTACCTTTTTATAAAATATGAATGTTTTGTATTTTTGTCATGTGTAAAAACTTAGGAAAAACACAATAAACAACAAAATTTTAAAATGGAATAAGGAGGTTAAAACAAATCATTCTAAGAAGAAAGGTAAGTAAGGTATTCTTAGTGTAAAATTATATAGATCATAGATGTCAATCATGGTCATGTAACCTCATGAAAAATTTGATATATGTGAGCATGAAAATAAAAATGAGAGTTAAAGCATGTTTATATGTGTAATAAAAAGAAAATGAGTTTTTATGAAGGATGTCTATTAAAAGCTTAGTAAGATAGTAGTCTAGGATTGTTTGAATTGGGTTGAAAAAGATAAGTAATCAAGTGCCCCAAAATAAAAATAGAGTGAAGAGATAGAAGAAAATGGATTAGGTGTGAAAGAATAAGCAACAAAATAAGAAGCAAAGAAGTTATGTATAAGTAGGTACTAGGCAAGTATGTTAATTGATTATTTATTTGAAGACAGCTCCCATGGAGTACCTGTATAAATGGTGTATGTACCTACCTTAATTTATGACAACCCACCTATTTTAATAGGGTTTCCATGTGTAAATTTGTTTTATTCATTAAATTGTATCATATGTGCCATATTTACATTAGATCCTTTTGATGAGATATGTTTATCAATGTGATGTTTGATTGTGACTATTAGGATAATACAATGCACAATTATATCTTCATGATTACACACAAGAGAAGCTATGTAAAATAGAAATAAATAAATTACATAATAAATCAAACCATTCACAAAAGGAGACACTAATGTAAACTAACACCAAGCTTACATCAAGCTCTCAACCAAGCTTGAAATAAAGACTTCACAAGTCTTAAATCCCTCTTTACCTCATTCCAAAATTCAATAATGCATGGAATATATAGTCATAATAATAAGAAAACTATGGACCAAAACCATTGGCTAAAACCATGGGCCAAAACCATGGGCTTCTTTGTCATTGTTCCCCACATGGCTACTAGAATACAAAACTCCCACTTGACCACAAGAAAACAAAAATCATATTTATCCTTGTCCCCCACATTTCCACTAGAAGATAAAACTCCCACTTGACCACTAGAAGACAAAAAAATCCATCTTTGTCTTTTACACCAAAGGACAAAAAACATGTGAAACACTAAAGACAGAAAAACCCTATCCTTTAGTGGAGTGCTACACCCCACTCCTTATTCACATCAAATTTCCACATGGAGATAATTTTTGGGACATGACACATCACCTTTATTACACATCACCTATATGCCACATCACCAAGATGCCATGTCACCATAAATAGTGATTGTGAATAGTGACTTCACACCCAATATTAATTGTGTTCTCTTTATAAATTGCAACCATTTCACTATCATATTAAAATGTGAGTGAAAAATAATATGTATTTAGGGTATATCCCATTGATATTATCAATTATTTATTCATAATAACATTATATTCTTGTAAATTAGGATCAATATGGAATAATGTAGAATATGACTTTAAATCTAATGTGATTAGTAATGTAATAGATCCAATGTAGTGGGTGGGACGTGTAACTTGATGGATATGTTATGTGTTATATCCAAGATATCTGAGAAGAGCAATACTACATATGTAAGCTTCTCAAAGGTGTGTTATCATAGCATTAGTACATTGTTTTCCTCCATAAGTGGTTATAAAATGAGAGGATCTAAATAAGAAGAAAGTTGTTTTGGGGTCTCTTTTATGACCACTTTTATAAGGTGATTTTTTAATTATTACTTTGGAATAATTTTGTTAATAAATCCCTATTTGAATATATCACAATCTTATTTTGATGAATGTATTTTTTAATTTTGAGTTGGCATTGGCTGATTAAAAGTACTTAAATCAATACAATAAGAAATGTTCTATGAAATGGTATTGCAAGTACTTTGTTATTTAGAAATTATTGCTTTCCATTTATTTTATATATGAGATATATCCCTAAATTCACCTACTCCAATTGATTTAAATAAGGAATGGGATAATTTTTAATCTTCATCAATGGGATTAAAATATAATTTGCACATTTGTTCATCTATTAATTTATGTCTAGTTTCATCATCACTACTGTAGTAATCTTCT
Organism: Torreya grandis; assembly: GCA_037957365.1. Lineage (NCBI taxonomy): Eukaryota > Viridiplantae > Streptophyta > Pinopsida > Cupressales > Taxaceae > Torreya > Torreya grandis. The sequence continues at coordinate 1,184,278 of JARHVA010002351.1, forward strand.
ATTTTGAAATAAGAATATTTCATAATGACCAATAATGATAAATTTAAGTGGAATTTGTGGGGTCTATAATATGTGCCTCTTGCTTCTAGTTATTTTTGATATGCTCTCCAAGTTGTGCTAAGAAGCATTCTTGTGGTTATAGTCCATGGATAGGTTCTTCTGTGTATTGAGGACTTGTAGAAGTCTGTTCACTATAAACCACTTTTTTGGATTCACGCACCTCATAACTATGCATTTATGTAATTGGAATTGGTCTTTTATGGGTTATGAAATAACCCTTATCTAATTATGATACTTTACAATATCAAAAAGGTGTATCATCAACTAGAATTGTATACTCATGTGAGTCATGTATAAATTTAATGTACTTATGAAATGTAGAAGGTATAGATCCCATGGAATTGATCCTAGGATGTCCTAAGATAAAATTATATTGTAATTAAGCCTTCACAACTTGAAAGACAATAGATACCAATTTAGGACCTAATAGGATATCGAAAGTGATAGTCCCCATTATTGATGTTAGAGTACTATCAAAGCTATGTATAGTTTGTTCAAATTTTTTAAGATTAATTTTATTGAAAGCCAATTGTTGAATGAAGTTATAATTTAATATATTTATTCTAGAACTAGTATCAACTATTGCTCACTTAATTAATTTACCATGAATTTGAACCTTAATGAAGAGTGGGAGATTTTGCTCAATAATTTATTATGGAGGTAAATCTTCCTTATCAAAAGAGTATTATTAATATCTTTGACTATCCATAATATAATTAAATGAATTTGGTTGTATGTCCATGGAATAATATTATCTCGCATCATTGTATATAATATATCCTTCAAGTTCCTACCCTTTGAAATAATTATAGAATATAAATCTTGGTTAGTATATTACACAATTTCTTAATGAGATCATACCCTTTGGGTTTATGGCCTTATCTTGAAGTTTATGAAGGTGGAGGATGAATATTTATAATAGGTGATTTGGGTTGGGTGGTTAATGGAGGTTATTTACATTTGGTTTTGACAGCATGAACTCAAGAGCCTAAGATAAGTTGTGGATAAATAAGGAGTATGGAATAAATTATAACTGGGGTAGATGGAGGGTGAGAAAAAGTAAGCATAAAAGTTTGGACACATAATATTTGGCACATATTTGTGATAGGAAGTAACTTAGATTGAATATGATAATAGGTAGTGGAAACAAAGGGTATGATTTCATGAGATAGCATGTTTTGACTTTGTCCATAAAGGGTGGACTATTTATTATAAATAAGGCCTTAAATTACAATATTGGTTAAAGTAGATGAGAGTTATTATCCACAAATAATTTTAGTTTTTGCTATACCTAACTCATAGAAAGGGAAGGGTTAGAAAAATAAGGAGAAGAGGCAATATGAGTAGAATAGGAAGTAAAAAGAGTGTAAGAATCATTAATGTGTGATTGATTTTTTTGATTAATTTCATTTGTTAACCATGTTTGTACATAATGACTAACATACTAAAAATGGAATAAGATAGGGATCAATAAATTTTGTAATCTGATGTAACATATGATGGAGAGATCCATTTGTTAAACCCATTATAATGTAAAAAAGAAAATAAACATGTGATTTAGTATATGAAATGAATCAATAGAATTATGACTGTATATAAGATAAATCAAGAAAATATACTATATAAGAAGAAAATCAAGGATAAAAAGGTGATATAAGAAAGGGTCTTGAATGATTTGTAAGCACTCAGATATACTTGATCATTTTTTATTATTATTGGCATGATTTTTCAGAGAATTAACTATAGAGGTAGAAACATTCTTGTATCCCACTAACCCTACTTTCAAGGGTAATTTGCAAGTAACTTCCCTAGGTGATATACTCCTCTTAGGCACACCACAAATCACATGGATAAAAAAGGCCTATTATTGGTATAAACAAGGGATCTTAGGCATTTTTAGTATACCATGAAGCACACAAAAATTAAAGTATGTGTTTAGCTATGTATTATGGGTATGACAATTGGAATAAAACCCATCATGCCATGGTGTTTGTAACATAACACCGCACAACCCTTCATAATAGTTGCTAAGTAGTTTTAAAACTATTAGAACATGGTTTTTATGAAAATCAAAAGTAAATGAAAAATAAATTAAAAAATAAAAGTGAAATATTTTTGAATAAGAAAACAACAAAATCCAACTTGAAGTCAAAAGAAAGAGCCTCTATGTCAATATCTATTTGAGGTGACAAGGCTATTTTTTAGTGTCAGATTACTCTAGGGTCAAAAAATGAATCATTAAGTTAAAAATAGTATCCAAGGTTGAGGACTAGATTAGTTCAATGTCAAGAATTTATTAAATTAAATTGAAACCCGAAGCCAAAAATTAACAAGCAACAAGTAGTGTTCGAATTGAAATGCAGGTTCACCAAAAATGTTTACACTAGAATTAATTATGAATTACAACTAACTCTAATTGTAAAATGTAAGTTATTTAAATTTGATATAAGAAGATAAATAATAAAGAATATAGTAAATATATAGATCTATAGAATTTATAGAAGTTATAAATTACTAAAAATAAAAACCAGGGCCAGGGTTAGATAATTATCCTTGCAAATAGATTAATTCAAACTATTCTAACTTTTCATGATTCATGACTATTTTAAATAACCTAAAAACATAGATGCATTCAAAAATATAGATTCATTATATACTTAGAAAAGTTTGCTAAAGGCAAAAAATTCAAAGTGTTTTGATGTATGATACTACAACTTCATCCAAACAGATTGTGTGTTAGTTCTACAAATATGAGCTTGTTAGCCTCTATTTATAAGTGTCCTATTTTTATGTAGAGATTGATTTGACACACATAATACCTATAAAATCAATGTCTTAATCCTTCACAAGCACATAAAAGAGATTAAATTCAAAAGTGGGGAAAGAGGGGATGTGGGAATGGTTGATCTATCCTTATAAAACCCCTTATTGATTGAGTGTTACCTACATATCATGTAGGCCTCAAGCTCATGCAGTTATCTATTTAAAATATCATATAAATGTAACTAGAAATGTTTTGATTATAATTATTGAAAAATGATTCATTTAACCTGAAATAAAATAACATTAGACTTGGCCAAGGATTATGGTATTACATTAGAATTACAATAATAGTCTTTACTCAGAATATCGATGTTTTTGATATCATAAAATACATGATTTTGTAAATGAGAGATAGTTAGATTCAAGTGTGACCCTTGATGTTCTTTTATAGGATAATCTTTCAAATGTTTCCCATACCAACCTATTGGTTTGTGTGGGAAAGTTGTTATGAAATGTGTCATTTTGAAAATATGATCATTAAATCATTATGGACAAGTCACACTACTAGATAAGGCTAGAGTGTATCTTTGTCTACCTAATGTGCACTTTTCCAATATGAACAAAGGCTTCTAAAACCAAAGTGATAGTGAAGTATATGTTGAATAGGGATGAAGGAAGTCTAGGAGATATGCATAGTAATTGTGAGACTTTGAGAGATTTCTTATAGATTATGGGTTATCATAATGTAAAATTGAACAAACAAGGAAAATATGTTAATAAAAATCGTTTTCAAGAATTTATTGATTACATTTTAGTTTCTATAATAATATGGAAGGTTCAGCCATAGCCACTTGTCAACCAAGCACTAGTTACTATGGAAGATATAGGTCACCTATAGAAATTGGATATCACCACTTGTAACAATGACTATAGGTGAACTTCTTCAGTTAAAACTATTAATCCCATTTTTCATTTTTAACCACCTCTAGCTAATCTAAAAAACTCAAGAAATCATCTGACATGATAAATAATTTCTATAAATACATGATACTCTATTAGACAGTGTGGTATTTATATTATATAGGTTGGTTATTTTTTTATTTGTTTGAACAATCATGTATTTTTATGTTTATTTAGTATTAGCATGAATATAAAATGTAACTTATCATATTTAAAGGTCATTTAATAAACCCCTAATTCCTCTATATAAAAAGCAAAGTTGTAGGTTGTAATGAGTAATGAGAATCAGAATAGGAAAGAGAATTATGTTGAAAGTAATATTTTTAAGTAGATTATAATGTACTTGTATAAATTCCCTAATTTCCATAGTTAAGAGTATCAATAAGAGTATTTTATTTGAGTTAACACTATTTTAAATAGGAATGGATTTAAACTTTAGTCTGATTGAGGTAGGGGCCACTCATAGGGATTTAGCAGTTTGATATCCTATCCATTAATTATTATTATTTTTGTGTGAAAATTTTCATTTCTATTTAATTTTTTAAGTGTGTGTATTTTCCAATTCATATTTAATTTTGAATCACATTAATTCTCTTCAATGTGTGTATTTCAATTATGTTTCGTGGGAAGTTTCCAAACTTAGATTAATTTACTTTCCTATAATTTAATTTCTAGCATTTACTTTTTTACAATTTACTTTCTAGCATTTACTTTCCTCCAATTTACTTTACTATCAGTTTATTTTCCACAAGTGTGATTACTTTCCAAAAAGTTTGTATTAGTTCTCTTGGTTATTCAATGTAGTTTAGTGTTGTGTATATAGTGTAAAATACTTGCAAGGTTATACATCCCTAGGTTGAGAAATTAAGTGAAGTAACATAAATTCTATGTGTTATGCAGTTGCCTCTTTGGGTATATCCTCTCAAGTTGAAGGATTTTTCCTTTAGATAAGAGATAACCATAGGTTATGTGCTATGTACAATGGTTGATTTATGTTTTTTGAGGCAATTCAGTTGAGGTTTAGTGACACTCAATAGCCTTGGCAATACTCATAGTGAGCCCATTTTTTGTCTCCCATTTTACCATCTTGAGGTTCAAGTTTAGAGCTAGACTAGTTATTTAAATTAGTGTAGTTGAGGTTAAACAATGCTCAATGGTCTTAGTAATACTCCTTATTTAGGAGGGCTGGTTAATTTATCTTCCAAACCCATGAGATTTAATAGTTATACAAAAGAGGTTTTTGATCACACCCAATTCTCCAAATAGTTCATCAAAAAGAATCATAATAAATCCTTCAACAAATAAGCATCATTTCCAACAAACAAGGAAACATGGTTTACTTGCATATAGTTGTACTCCTTACTTGCTCTTAAAACTTTTCAAATTTAAACTATAGTTCAAATTTCAAATATCACTCTATCAACATTGACTATTACATGTTCATTTCAAGTTGGCATGGAGAAATCTACGCATTCAAAGCCTTATCTAAAACACATAGCATGTTGTACACACTCAAGTATATATTTATCCTTTTCCTCTAGTATTTGCATTTCATTTAAATACTAGAATAAAATGGGGGTATTTGTAGACACTAAAATCTAGTATTAGACATTTTTCAATGTCAAAATTGACCTACCTTCACCCTACATGACTTGTGCATACATATATGACTCTTATTCACCATTCTCTTACATATGTATGCTATATATGGGTCAAATCCTTCTATTTTATTGTTATTCACCTTGGAAATTCCTCTAGTCTATGCCAAACTAGTAAAATACCATACTTATACATCACAAAATCATCGTATCAGTGTTCCCCACTCTCAAAAAACATCAGACTCAAAAAGTACCATCCAAATCAAACATTTTCACCCTTCATTGAGAAACGATCATATTTTAAAACCAAATAATACATATGGGTCAGCCCATATTCCTAGCATTTTGGTGGCATGAGAAATTACCCATAGAGTTTCATATAAATACAAATTAATCCTACACTTATCAATCATCTAACATTGATCTGGTACACATCAATACACTAATACACATTGCTCAAAATAACCCTATTCTTCCCAATTTGAAAATTATTCATTAGCATAAATCATCAACCAAGTTTGAAGAACACCAAACTACGTCAAGTGTGAATATTTTCAAGTTTTAAAATATATATCACTAGGTGTATTCACATAACAAAGGAGCACAATAGCACACTTACATTGAGGGGAAGAACTATGTGTGGATTAACTTCCCTCTTTAGAGATTAGATATGTAGGTAATGTTCAGTCATCAATAGGGGTGATTGGGGTTAGCTCAACCCTTTACACTCCTTGAGTGTTTACAATTCCTATCTCTTCATAAGTGGACATAGGGTTTTGGATGAAGGAGACATTTTTATGGATACTATGTACATGATAAGATCTTGAGATCACACATAGAGTTGAAGGATAAACAAGCACACATGCTTGTGTTAAAATATAAAGAAAAAATATATAAGAATAAAACCTTATATTTCATAGCATAGCATCAAATGACACAAACTTAAGATTTATAATACCATCTAAGTATAGAAAAATATCCAAAACCTGCACCAAGCAACTCATAATCGAGCATGTTATCCTTCCTACCATCTACCACCTGTCTCATTCATATACAACACAAGATAAAACTAATTATATTATCCTCTTGTTGTGATTTATATATTTATAAGTGTAATTATTAAATTAATTATATGTTACATTCATATTCATAATTAATTTTTATACATTATAATCTAAATTATACACATTAGTTTCTTTCTTAATTAGAGTTAGAAATTAATCATAATTAGGGTAAAGTAAAAGGTCAAAAATGTGGAATTGGGGAGGAAATCAACCTAAGTAAAATTCATAGCAGAGATTACAGCACCAAAGAGTATATATACAGTGGTAATTAAAGATTAAATCCTAGACATGTGTGAAGTAAGGTAAAGAACATAACATAGCAACCCCATTTTACTGCATCAATGATCATATCTCCAAATTTTTTCAAGTTTGATAAGGTACTAACTTCATGTGTAATATATTTAAAAATAGATGATTTAAATCATAAGTAACCAAAATATGAATAGATGTTTCAAAATGACTACTAATAGTCACTAGAATCATTGGGAGGGATGGTTTACCCCTTGAGGATGAAACCATTAATAAAAAATATAAATCAATACTGTTTAAAACTATGGAATCTACCTTTATTTAGGGTTAATTTCATGCTTTTACACATGCATAAAGTGAAGTTTTATATTTCAAGTCTAAGAATGAAAAAAAAATCCCAAGCACATCGCCAAGTCAATCAAGTTGAAAAATAGAGGAGAGAATATGAGGTTGGCCATAAAAATTAAACTAGTTGAAGAAGTGGCTAAGGAGTTTAAATAGGATAAGGGGGGATATGTTATGATAATTGATAAGATGGAAGACTACGTAACATGCACACTCACTAGTATAATCAATAGGAATTTGACCATAGAACCATGTTAAAATTCAGATTACAAGTGGTATATCTTGTGAACTATTTTTTTATAAATAACATGTAATATACATTTTCATGTTACATTTATGAGGAAGTAAACTTGGGCATGAAGGAAGCTCACCTTAATGGTGGAGTAATCAAGTGGGGAGATTATTGTTATGTGATGAGATTGTAATTATAGAAGGGACTCTAGAGGCACCATCCATCTATATAATTTTCAAAGGTTTAATGTACACATCTACCTAACATAAATAATTAAGGATTAAAAATTAAAATGAACCAATGGTAATAAATGATCATACCATAATCAATGATGAATGGAGAATCCCTAAGTAAATCCCTAAAACCTATAAGATATATTTTTGGTTTGTGTTATGATTCATCATTTATTAATGAAAGTGAAGTTGAAGGATAAATACAATATGATTAGATGATTCAAGTTATCATATGAAAATAGATATATGTTTATATATAGAACTTTGAAGAGGACAGATGGCATCTCACATGCAATGGTAGAATCTATGACAATTAATGAAGATAACCTCATAATGAGGTATACTTTAAATAGCCCTACAAAAGAGATAACATATAACGATGAAGATTCAGAGGATGAAAATGTTATAATGTTGTAATATATCATGTGCTACTGGAAATGATAAAAGGAGTTATGTTTATGTTGATTTATAAACTCAAGCTTACCAAAAGAAATCATAAAGAGGAATCAAGAACTATTGACTAGGTATCTAAGAGTGTGGAGGAGACAAAAAGGAGAGAAAGGCCATCTTCTAGGAGAATATAAAGAAGGGAATCTATTTTTATGAAAACCATGAGCCAAAATACTTCAATGAACCCTTGGTAACTAAAAGAAGAAAATGAAGTGCACAAGAGTGGAAGCAACCCTTGGGTGAAGAATAATAAGTGAAAGAAGAGATGTAAGAATAGACTGAAGGTAGATAGAATGTTATCCCCTTAAACATTAGTGTGTATTAGGATAGGTGTGGTTGACTTGTGACTAGTATAACCTTTTACTCTATAATATGATAATTTATATATCTTCTTATTGGTATTAGTGTCAATCTATGGCATATACATATCCTAAGTAGCGTATATATAAGAGGTAGTAGTTAGTATTGGATTAAAATATTACAAATCATGTTCTTGTTGTAAGGTTATGGATATTTCCACCTCGATGTAGATTAATCATAAATTTCTAAAATTCTACTTTGATATCAATCATTTTTATGAACCTATTTTATTATACTCTTATTATTGGAAGTTATTGTTATTTCTCTACTCTTCATATTAATAATGTCATCCATTATATTGTCTTTACTTTTTATATCTAATTAATTTCATTAAATGCAGTATCAAAGATTCAATTTTGGTAATTTATGCATTTGATTAGTGTATGTTCTATTAGTAGATTAAAAAAACTTAACTTTTTATCTAGAATGAATATCTACACCAAGAAGTTTTGCATTTTTTTACAAATAAAAATAGTTTGGAGGTTTTTCTCACCCTTAGCAATATAAAAATTGTTGGATTTTTATTGAAAAGATGATCACAATGGTATAATCCTCTATCAATCCTAATTTGTAGGTTTTTTTCACTTTTTAAATATAGTAATCATTGGATTCAACTCGGTGAGATGATCACAAAAGTATAATCCCTTGATTACCTTTTTTTGGACCCCTAGTTAACCCTAGACCTTAAATCCTAAATCCTAAACACTTATTCCCAAACTCTTTGCACAATATGGGTTGTCAAGATTCCCATCACTTTGATCAAAACTCCTAACAAAGAAGATATGGAGTCAAAAACAAGAATCGATGAATCTCCTATTACAATGTTTTATTTGATAAATCACATAGTGAGCCAACTCTTGTAATATGCATAGTATATAATTAAAAATGGGCAATAAATAATATCTAGACAAAATCAATCATTAATTGTAGGATCTCATACACAAATTTGATCAACTTATAGCCTTACATCAGACTCTATGAAACAAACCTTACTTCACCAATGCATAGGCCAACTAGAGTGGATATTCTAGCCAACACAATTCAAATTGAAATACAACGTAGCTTAAACCCTTGATTTGTTCTAGTTCAAAGCTTTGAAACATGTTTCCAAAAGTGAAAAAACATAATTTCAATGGCAAGGATCCAAGCACTCAAATCAGACAAATGATTTTTTTTATTTACATCATAACCCTTATGTAAATAATTTCATGATGACACATTTATATAATTCATTTTATATTGATGGTCATGTGCTCAAAATAAGAATAATAATATTAGTGTCACATATTCATTTTTTACTAAGGAATTATAGACATACCATGGTAACAGTGTAACAAAGAATTATTTTAGCCAAATGAAAAAAATGTGACAAATAAGATAGGTCAAGGATTATATTTAACATTTTTAGAATCTATCCTTGTGAGTGGAGATGATTAAAGATGAGAAATAAAGTGACTTATTTCTTAGTGGACTCAAGGATCACATCTAATATGAGTTACGCATGGTTAATTTCCTAACTATATATGATATTATCATGACACACATGCCAAAGACAAGAACACTAGCCAATAAAAGGAAATCCATCACAACCATAAGAAATATAAGCACTCCAAATCCATCATTTATTTATCCTACCAGAATGAATCCTCAATAAATTGAAGATAAAAGGGAAAGAAGGTTATCTTTTAACTATGATAGTAAATATAGTTGAGGACATAAATGTGTAGAAAATAAGTTGTTCTAAATTAAAGGTGCCAATAAATAAAAAGAGGGTGAATTAGTATAATTAGAGGTTGTTGATGAGATAGATGAAGAGACAATAGATACCCATCTATTTATTTCTTGTCATACATTTTCAAAAATTAGTACCCAAAAAACCTTCAAGGTAGTGGGACTCCTAAAAAACATAGAGTGATAGTATTGATTGACTCAGAAAGAACTCAAACCTTCATCAATAACAAGTTGGTTTCTCACTTGATTTTTTTTGTTTATCCAACTCCAAAACTTCATGCCATGATTGCAAATAGTGATATAGTAAATTGCATAGGGAAATGCCATAGTATTAAACTTTCTAATGGAAATTACCTATTAGATTTCTCTATGCTTTCCATTCCCATGTGTAGAAAACATTATATTAGGATTCCAATTGCTCACTACCTTGGGAATAATTGATTTAAATTTTGAAGATTTGTTCATGCATATTCATTTATATGAAATGTATTTTGAACTACATGGCCTATGTGGAATGTCCCCATAGTTATTTATTTCTCATAAGATGTATGAAATTATTTAAAAGGAATTGTAACTTTTTTCATTTAAATCACAACCATCAAAGCTGCCCACTTTACCAAAACTATAGGTAATTTTCTATAGACACTCAATAGTTTTTAGGGATATGTCAAGAGGACTACAAACCAAAATAAATCTCGATCATGCCATTCTATTGGTACCATAGATCCAATGACCCAATATCAAACCCTATAGATACCCATATGTAAAAAATAATGAGATTAAAAATATGGTATAGGATATGCTCGAGGTAGGTATTATACAACATAACTAGAATGATTATTCATTTCCAATGGTGATGGTATGTAAGAAGGAAGACACCTAGTGCATGTATCAAAACTATAGGGAACTCAACAAGTACACCATCAAAGATAAGGTTCTAGTTTTATTAATTGATGTTTTTTTCTAAATTAGTTACATGGTGTTGTATACCTTATGAAACTTTATCTTCACTTAAGTTATCATCAAATCACAATTAGATATGAGAATATGCATAAGATAACTTTCATAACCCATGAGTGCTACTATAAATTTATTGTGATGCCCTATGGCCTCACAAATATATAATCTACATTTTATATTTTTATGAACATTGTCATTTGTTCATTTCTACCAAAATTTTCCTTAAGTGTTTTTAATGACATATTAAGATACAAAAAACATGAGAAGAAAATTTTTAGCACGTGACTTAGGTTTTAGAAACTCTATGACAACATAAAATTTATGTCAAACCTTCTAAGTGTGATTTTTGAGTCAAATAAGTGGGGTAATTAGGTCAAATTTTCTCCATTAAGGCATAAAATTAGACCCTCATAATATCAAGGCCATGGTCGAATGTCTATTTTTTAGAAACATCAAGAACCTTTAGGGATTCTTAGGGCTCAAAATTTAATATTGCTAATTTTTAAAGAATTATGACATTATAACAACACCACTCATATCTTTATTGAAGGACTAATTGCATTAGAATGAGGCAAATATTGGCTAATTTTGACCGACATATGTAAATTTGCCTAGATGGATCAGTTTCTAGAAGTCTTGATATAAAGTGATCAATTGAGCAGAGTTCCTAATTGAGTAAGTAATCAAATAGCTTGGAAGAAGGTCTAGGATTGCAAGGCAAAAATGATCAATAGGTTTTCATCGTTATCATGACCTTTAAGGACATAAATCAAGTTTCAAAAGTCTCAAAAACTAATTTTGAACCTTGAAAGTTCAAGGTCAATCCTAGAATAGCCAGACCATCTCAACACATCATGTAGAGAAAAATAGAGCAGTCTAGTTACACATTTGATAAATGCACTTGAAAATTTAACCAGGGTCAAATAATTACATGAACATGGATTTTTTTATGCTTTGAGCATTCTCTATAAATTTTATATCTTGATGAGTTGTCTATCTCAAGATCTAAGTCCTCAAAGTTGAATAATTAGAATGAAACATCCGCAAGGATGTCAAGTTAAATCTAAAAAGATTAATTATTTGGATTTAAAAATATTTAACAAGTAATATGTGCATGTGGATGTTAATTTCAAGCCTTTTAAAATATATATTTAGATTCAAAAGATTAAATACAAAGCTAAAAAGTGTCTAGATCTTGGGAGCTCAGGTACAAGATTTACGGCATGCACAAGGTCAAAGAGTCAAAAAGTGCCTAAAATTAAAACAATAGTCTAAATTCAATAAAATAAGAAGATCCAATAGTGATCAGGTGAGGATGGCATTAGTGGATCTTGAAGCTAATCAATGGTGCATGATCTATCATACTAAAGTATATCGATAGTGAATAAAAGGTCAATAAGTCAATGAATCTCAAAGATAAATACATAGTTTCTAAATGTCATGACTACAATAACTGCTAGGTAGATCAATGGTTCACATTAAATCTAATAGACCAAGGATCCAATGGTGTATATTTAATTGTGATAAAAGAGATCCAATGATGTGCATTTAATCATGAGAAAATAAATCCAATGGTGCGCATTCAATCATGAGGAAGTTGATCGATGGTGAGTGAGAGGTCAATGAGTCAGTAGGATCCCACAAAAGAACATGGAGTTGATAAATGTCATAATCTGGAAGGCCTAGTTTAAGATCAATGGCTGACATTAAAATTCAAATCTAGGAGACTTCAATAGAGAATAAATATGACCTACGGTTAAACCAGTGTAAATATTTCAAAAGACACTATTAAAGCTCAGTCATGACCTCTATTGGATGATCTAATTCATGTAGACTTGGTTTTCTTATGGTTTCAATGTTGTTTCATGAAGGGAGATCCTCATGTTTAGTGGCTTCTTGATTTCCACAAGGTTTAGAGGTAAAATAGGTTTATTTAGACTTAATATAGCTCAAGAATGATGTTATACAATCTATAATCTCTTCATGGATATTAACTATAGGAAAACCAATAAATGGATTGTTTTTCAATAAACCTATGCTCAAGTTTAGAGTAGGGGTAGATGTGTAGGAGTGCCTTATCCATTTAAAAACATGTACTTATAGCCACTTAAGTAGACTTAGGCATGGCTCTATCAAGTCCATAGATATGAGGACTTTGTCCTCATAATGAAAGTAAGTGGAGATGGCATAGAAAATCAAACCAAATGGATTCAAAGATTAAAGAGTACAATGTAGCATTTATTTCTTCTCAAATTATTTTAATCCTAATTAGATCAAATATGGTTCAAAAATAAATAAGGATGGAAACTCAATCAATGATCTCAAATGGCATGTTCCCCCTCCCTCACCCCTTTCTCCTACATCTCTTATTCTTTTTCATTTGTAAACTCTCTCTCACTTTTGATAAGAAATTCTCTCTCAATTCTATAAGAGTAGAGACTCTCATTTGATAAGGTTAAACCCTATCAAAATTTGTATGAAAGACCTCTTTAATCAATAAAGACTTTATTTACCTATCTCTCCCCTCTAAATTGTGATTATCAAAGCTTGTGCATAATGGCATTGTGAAGGATAATCTTCCATGCCCATTATCCTTCTTTCTTGCTCATTTCTAGGTGTCCTTAAGTTATTTTCAAGTCTAAATTAGTGTTCTTTAAATCATTGATGCAAGCTGTCAATGATTCTTAGAACTCCTCTTTGCCTTCATTCATTACTTCTTGAACCTAGTTTATGAAATACTTATGCAACTAGCTAGTTTTGTGAGATTGTGTGAGCTAGTATTATCTTATGCTTCCTCAGTGTTTACTTCATGTTTATGTAATTTATCATTTAAATTTGTTGAATCACCTAGTTAACTTTATTAGGATCCCTTTTCCTCTTTCTAACCCTTTTATTATTGCAAACATTAGTATAGGTGATCCATCAAGAGGAAGTCGGCCTTCTTTGGAGGTTCAACCCCACCATAGGATACCCACAGCCTAGGGTTGTTCCCATAGTGTAGCTCAATTAGATATATCTTGAATAACCCTCTCCAAGGGTGCAAAATTGATGCTATAATAATTTTTAGCATGCCTAGTGGGACTTCATTTAAAATAATATTGGTCAAAGTTTGATGTTGGTTTGATCAATTTGCAGCAATTCTAGCTTCCAAGCAACAACATTTGGTGAATCCAAAAGAATATTGAACACTCTGGTAGTAGATAAATGACTACATCTCATGCCAAAGGTGACTACAATAGCTTATAGAGGTATTCCCTTTGAATTCATTAACTTGCCTTTAAATTTAATCAAAAGGTTAAGGTTTGATAATACACACCCATATAAATTAAAATTTATTCCTAAGTCAATTTCAAGGCCTACCTCTATAAGAAGACTTTTATTAAACCCTTGTATTGCCATGGTAACCCCTAGAAATTTTGTGGCTTTTAATGGCCAAAGTCATCTAAACCTCCCTCATTATGATCCTATCCTATTAACAGCTCTTAAAAGTGTCTCTTATTTTACTGGAGACCAAGCTATAACCCCTTCTAATCACCTCATGGATATAGCCAACTTTTTTAACATTCATAATATTAATAAGGAAAATGTAGAAATTAGGTTATGAGTCATCTCCTTCAAAGGTAAATCCTTAGATTGGTATAGAATCCTTGTTGTTAATTCTATTACAAGATGGGATCAGTTAGGATATGCATTGTGTAATAGATTTGAGGATAAAAGTGACCATTTGTCACTTGTATGGCAATTAACCACAATTAAAAGAGCCCCTCATAAAGTCATGCAAGACTTCAATACAAGGTTTCAAAAGACTTGGGACAAAATCCCAGTCTCTGTTAGGCCTACCCCTAACTTTTCCTTTCTTTACTATTTCAAGGCCCTAAATAGTTACATTATAGTAATGATCCATTCTATGAAAGGAAACACATTGTGAAATGCATATGAGGTGGCAATCAAAGTAGAAAATTATCTGGTGTAAGCTAGCAAGCTTACACCTAGACCACTAATGTATTTGTTCACTGAGATCAGACCACTGCCTATTTATATTCCTCCCCTTACTGGCATTCCTCCTATGTCTACAATTATTTTTATACCCTCACCTAAGAAATAAAAGGATTCCACCAGTCAATCTAGTGATTCCCAAGAATAAAATAACTTTCAAGAGTTTAAGATCATGTTTTAATCCTTAGGAAATGAACTAGTGAATGTTAAGAGGCAGAAAGCTTTCAATAGGCCTTATCAAGCCTTATATCAACCTTAGCATCAAGCTTATCAATAAAATAGACCACCCTAAAAAAGAAGCTTCCAAGGCCAAGGCCAAGGTCAAAGCTAAGGATAAGGGTAGCCTAACTATGTTAGACAAAATAACTATAATCCAAATGTTTCAAGCACTTCCAACACTTTGGTCCCTATTCAAAACAATATTTCTCAATAACTAAGGGTACCATGCCTTAGAATTAGTCTTTTGGACAATCCATTATTCCAACCATTGATTTCAATTAAGCTTTCAATGATCAATGGTAACAGGGTACTAATGATGGGTACAATCAAGCTCTTATAGCTTAGAACATAGAGGTACCCTTGATGACAAAACTAGAAGAGCCTCAACAAGGTCAAAAATCTAATGAAGGATCAAGCCAATTAGGTGTTATAATATTTAAATATGAATAATAAGAGTGTTATGAACTCAATCAATAGGATAGTTTTAGCTAGGCATACATTCCAATGGCAGCAAATACAAGGTTCAAAAGAAGGAACATGGATGGTAACCAAGAATTATTCAAGGAGCCTCCTACCTTTACTCCTTTAATATCAAAGATAAATGGACTCATTGTTATTCCAAAGGTCCAATAGCTCTAAGGAATAAAAATAAGGGGAATGTATTTGTCCCTCAAAACTCATAAACTTAAGGTGTAGTTGTGGTTCCCAAAGCACTACCAAAGGTTATTGGTTCACCCATCAATGTTTAAAACAAATGAAAAGGTCCAATGTGAGTGTGTCAGTATGGAATATGCTCTCCATACCTTGTCAAGTAGACATCCTCCAAGAAGGGTTGTCAAGAATCAATGTTTTTAAGAAACCACTAGTCAAGGAGAATGTGGTTCTCACCAATGTAACCAATGAACCAAATGAAAGGCGACCAGGTAAGGTGGTCAAACCTCCTCCCTTCTACATTTCAGTAATCATTGGTGACTCTTTAATACATAATTGCTTAGTAGACAATGGGGATAGCACCTCAATAATGCCAAAGTCTATAGCTAATCATCTTGGTCTAAACTATGAGCCCCAGTCTAAGGGAGTGTTGCATCTTGATGGTTCTTCCACCAAGCCATTTGGTATCATTAGAGAATTCAACTTGAATCTTCATGTTTGTCCTAGTGTCCAGTGGCTTAAGATGTGTTGATCCTATATGTACCTCCTCATTTTTTCCTATGCCTATCTAGGGAATTCAAAATAAATATTGGAGGTTATCTAGTAGTAGATTGGTCATACATGGATTTTAAAATAAGATATGGGACCAAAGTGTCCATCAAGGCTGAGCCCATTGCATAATTCCACATAGAGCCTTATAGTTTAGATAGTATAAACCTCAATTTCACCATTTTTGATGAGGATGAACATATGGTTGGTCAAGAATTAAACACTCACCATGAGGAGATACCAAACATGTTCTTGGATGAACTATGGAATGACAATTATTTGGTTGATCCCTTGGAAGGAGTTGAATATCCCTTAGGTGTTTATTGCTTACATGAAGAGAATCAATCCATGTCATCCCTCATTGGACTTAAATAAGATCCCGGTGGCTTATAGAAATTTTTATTTGATGGTTCAAGGAGCAAACATGGAGTGGGTATAGGTTCAATGTTGGTATCTCCCTCACATGACGAGTATTTCTCTTCTTATAGGTTCCAATTCATTTGCTCTTGCAATGGATTTAAATATGAGGACCTTATCCATGGTCTTCAATGGGATAGTAGGAGAAGAATCAAATAATTACAAGTTTATGGGGATAGTGAATTGATAGTGCACCAGGTTAAAGGCTAGAATATCACCAAGAATCCCTTAATGAAGTCCTAAAAACATAAAATGTAGGATTTAATTGAGTAATTTGAGGTATTTAACATCCAATTAGTGCCAAGGAATTAGAATCAACATGTTGATAGGTTGGTAACTGTGGGAGATCAATTTGATATCCTAAATGAGTTAAAAAAGACTAAGGTATAGCCACATGTCAAAGTGGTGGTAATATCATTAGTGTTAGATAATGAAGCTCATTAGCAAGTCTTTGAGAATGACAAGCAAATTACTTGTTTCTTATAGCAGGAAGTAGAGTTCTCCTCCATAAACCAAGAAAAGTTTCAACATCAATATGAGGAGCAAATTGTTCAATTGAGATCTAACAATCTTCCTAAAGGGCTTGTCACCCTTGAAGGTCTTTTCCATGAAGGAGATCATATGAGAAAAGACAAGGTAGTGATGTAAAAAAGTGAAGAGAACTATGAAAGAGTCCTCATCTTCAAATACAAGCTCCTCAAGCTTTAGAAGGTAAGCATTAAAGCTGAAAGGCATGCTTTCATAAAATTTTGTAAAGAATATGCATACGTCTTTGCTTAGGAATATATTGACCTAAGACGCTTTGATACCAAGCTATCCCAACACATTATATAACTAAAGGCTAATCTCAAGCCTATCAAAAATAAGTAGAGGCTTATAAACCCCAAAATAGAAGAGCTTATGAGGAAAGAATTGACCAAATTAATTAAATCTAAGATCATTTTTCCCATTAAGCACTCCTCATGGGTAGCCAATTTGGTACCTATGAGGAATAAGAGTGGGGAAATAATATTTTTTATTGACTTTAGGGATCTAAATAGGGTATCTTTTAAAGATCACTACCCCCTACCATCCATGGAACAACTCCTTCAAATAGTTTCTAGTTTAGAACATTTTTCCCTTTTGGATGAGTATTCATTTTACAACTAGTGCTTGTAAGAGAAGAAGATCAGTATAATATTGCCTTCACCATAAATTGGGGCACATATGCCTACCAAAAGATGACTTTTAGATTTTTAAAATTTTGGGAAACTTTCCAAATATCCATGGACATGGATTTTCGAGGGTTACTGAATCAAATGGTACTAGTCTACTTGGATGACATCACAATTTTTTCTAAGAAGGCTAGTGAGCACATGGACCATCTAAGGTTGATCTTTGAAATATGCAGAGAGTATGGGATCTCTTTAAATCCCTAAAAATATGCATTGGGATATCTTTAAAAGTATGCAAAGAGTATGGGATAACCCAAGTCATGTAGAGAGTTTTAGGTCACATTGTCTCAAAGGAAGGGTTATCTATTGACCCTAATAGAATAAGTATTATCTTAGCACTATCTCTACCCAACACAAAAAAGGAATCTAGAGCTTCCTTGGGAAGATAAACTTTATGAGAAAGTTTATACCTAATTTTCCAAACCTAGTCAAACCTATCACTGCCATACTAAATAAGATTCAAGTGTTTGCTTGGTCAAATGAAGGTAAGGTAGAATTTGAGGCCATCAAACAAACCATTGCCCAAGCACCCTCACTCATAAATTTTGACTTCTAAAAGTATTTTACATTGTACACCTTTGCCAATATTGAAACCATATCATCTATGCCAATGTAGAAGAATAGTGAAGGACTTGAGTAGCCAATTGCCTTTTTAGTCAGGGGCTGAAAGGATATGAGGTAAATTACACTTTTATTGAAAAACAAGTTCTTGTAGCTTTGATAAGGCTCAAAAATTTTAGGCCAATTCTTTCCAATATAAATTTTTATCTTATGGTGTCTCATCCTGGAGTTAGGGACTTCCTCCTTAACAAAGACTTGAATGAGAAAAAAGTAAGTTGGATTACCAAGGTCATGGAGTATGATGTGGAGATCAAATTCACCAAGCCAGTAAGAGTAAAAGGCTTGTGTGAGCATATATTAGATTATCTTCAAGAAGAGAAATAAATTGTTTTGGTAACACAAGATGACTCATAGGTAGATGCACCTTCACTTCATAAAAGTTGGCTCCAAGACATGACATATTTCTTGATGATAGGATAATGCCATCAAGGTTTGGATAGAGAAAAAAGAAGGTATTTTAGGATTTAATCCATACCTTATGCATTATTTGATGGTGTTCTTTTCATAAGGGACCGTAATGGGGTATTTCTTAGTTTCATTAATGATAATCAAGTGACAAATCTCTTGGATAAATTTCATGATGGACCTATAGGAGACCATTTTTCTCTAAAAAAATAGTAGCAAAGGTAATCAGAGTTGGTTATTACTATCCTATCCTCTTAAAGGATGCCTATGCATGGGTTAAAAAATGCCATAAGTTTTCTCTCTTTGTAAGAAAGCAAAAATTATCATCCCTTCTTCTAAACCCAATTCAGGTGGAGAAACCCTTCATGTAGTGGGGATTGGACTTCATAGAAATGATAAATCCACCTTTAAGTGCAAGACATAAATGAGTGCTCACTATAATTGACTAATTTACCATGTGGGTAGAAGTAATTGCCTTAAAAGAAGCTAATGAGAATAGTATTGGAATTATATGATAGCATAGCAACTAGGTTTGGTGTCCTAGCTATTGTAATTTTAGATAATGCATTAGCATTTGTTGGTATGAAGATAAGTGAATAGGCATTCAAGCTGGGCATCTACCTCAATACATCCTCCAATTGCTACCCCCAAGGAAATGGATTAGAAGAATCCACAAATAATAACTTGATAAGGATTCTCAAGAGGATAATGGAAGAGAATCAAAGAGTGTGGTATACAAATCTAAGGACAACCTTATGTACTGACAGAGTGACTCCCAAAGTTGCCACTAGAAATTTTCCATATGTCCTTGTATATGGAAGGGAAGTCAAATTACCTATTTCTCTTGAACTGCTTGTATTGGAGTTAGCCCATCAACTTGAGTTGATGGAGAGTGAGCCTATAAATGTGAGGATGATAGAGCTCATGGAGTTTAAAGAAACTAATGACCTTGAAATGAATATATTAGAGTCACACCAAGCTCAAGTCAAAAAATCCTGTAACAAGAGAGTCACAAGAAGGGACTTCAAAAAAGGGAACCTAGTTCTCAAATTGGACTCAAATAAGGCCAAACAAGGAAACCATACCAATTTTTATAGCTTATGGAGTGGCCCTTATTTGATCTATAGATGCAAATAGCATAATATTTTTTAGCTTTCCCAACTGGATGGAGAGGTATTATCCATAACAGTGAATGTAATTCATTTAAAGCATTGTTATTAGAAGCGTTTGTAGTTGTTGTATGTCAATATAACATATTTGAATAGTTTTATATGCTTTCCTATAAGTGCCTTGTGCACATTTCCTTTCATTTATGTGTTTCCCTTTCAATAAGTGCCTTGGTAACAATTGTTTTATTTATTTTTTGTTCCTTATTATTTCAAGAGGAGGTTTTCTGGAAAAGGAGCAGCCTTGTATCATTTTCATGATCAGCTGAGAGAAAAGACTTGAGACTTTAGATGCCTAATGGATCAGTTTAAGGCCACTAGTATTTACATAGAAGTCATGCAACCCTAGGATGTCACCAAAAATGTTGGCCAATTTTGGCATACATATGGAAATTTACCTAGATGAATTAGTTTTTAGAAATCTTGGTATAGAGTGATTAGCTGAGCAGAGTTCCTGATTGAGTAAGTGATCAAATGGCTTGGAAGTAGGTCTAATATTTCATGGTGAAAAGAATTATAAATCTTTCATGGTGATCATGACCTTCATGGACATAAAGTAGGTCTCACAGGTCTCAAGCCTAGAATATCCAGACCATCCTAACACATCATGTAGAGATAAACAAATCAATCTATTTACATATTTGATATATGTACTTAAAAATTCAACTAGGGTATAAGAGTTATATAGACATGGTGTTTTTTATGCCTTAAACATTCTCTACAAATTTCATGTCTTGATGAGTTGTCTATCTCAAGATCTAAGTCCTCAAATTTGAATAAGCAAAACAAAATGTGTGTAGGGATGTCAAGTTAAAGTTATAGTAGTTAACCATTTGGATTTAAAAATCCATAATAATTAATACTTGTATGGGGATGTTAAGTTCAAGCCTTGTAAAATAACCATTTAGATTTAAAAGAGTGAACATAGAGCTAACAAGTGTCTAGATCTTGGGAGTTTAGGTATAAGATCTATGGCATGCACAAGGTTAAAGAGTCAAAAAGTGCCTAGAATAAGATCAATGGTCTACATTCAATAAAATTAAAAGATCCAATGGTGATCAAGTGAGGATGATATCAGTGGGTCCTAAAGATGATCAATGGTGCATGATCTATTATATCATAGATCGATAGTGAGAAAAAGGTCAATAATTCAATGAATATCAAAGACAAATACATAGATTTCAAGTGTCACAACCATGGTAACTACTAGGTATATCAACGATCTACATTCAATCTGGAAGACCAAGGATCAAATAGTTCATATTTAATTGTGAGAAAGTAGTTCTAATAATGCACATTTAATTGTGAGAAATTAAATCCATTGGTGTGTGTTCAATCATGAGGAAACTAATCGATGGTGAGTGAGAGGTCAATGAGTTAGCAAGATCCCATGAAAGAATGTATAACTAACAAATGTCATAATATGGTAGTCTTGGTTTAAGATCAATGGCTAACATTAAAATTTAAAGCTAGGAGACTTTAATAGAGAAATGTGACCAATGATTAAACTAGGGTAAATATTTCAAAAGATGCCATTAAAGCTCAGTTGAGACCTCTGTTGGAGGATCCAATGCATGTAGACTCAATTTTCTTATGGGTTCAACATCATTTCATGAAAGAAAATACTTGTGTACAGTGGCTTCTCAGTTCCCATAAGGTTTAAAGGTATAATAGGTCTATTTAGACCTAATATAGTTCAAAAATGATGTTATGCAATTTTTAAGCTCTTCATGGATATTAACTCTAGGAAAAACAATAAATAGATTGGTTTTTAATAGACTTATTCTCAAGTTTTGAGCAAGGGAAGATGTGTCAGAGTACCTTATTTTTTGAAAAAGCTATAGATTCAACAAACATGTACTTACAGTCAATTAAGTAGACTTAGGCATGGCTCTATCAAGTCCATGGATATGAGGAATTTGTCCTCATAATGAAAGCAAGTGGGGATGGCGTAGAAGATCAAAGCAAAAGGATTCAGAGATTGGAGAGTATAGTGGAGCATTTATTTCTTCTCAAAGCCTTTTAGTCTTAATTAGATCAAAGATGGTTTAGAAATCAAGAAGGATGGTATCTCAATAAATGATCTTGAATGGTGTGCTCCCCCTATTTCCCCTTTCTCCTACATCTCTTATTCTTTTCCATTTGTAAACTCTCTCTCACTTTTGATTAAAAAAATTCTCTCAGTTCTAGAAGAGAAAAGACTCTCATTTGATAAGGTTAGACCCTATCCAATTTTATATGAAATACCTCTTAAATCAATAAATACTTTCTTTACCTATCTCTCCCCTCTAAATTATGTTTATCAAAGCTTGTGCATGATGGCATTATGAAGGAGAATATTTAATGCCCATTGTCCTTCTTTCTTGATCATTTCTAGGTGTCTTCAAGTTAGTTGTAGGTATGAATTAATGTTTTTTATATCATTGATGCAAGCTCTCAGTGAGTCTTATAACTCCTCTTTTCCTTCATTCATTGCTTCATAAACCTAGTTTATGAAGTACTTATGCAACTGGCTGGCTTTGTGAGATCGTGTGAGCTAGAATTATCTTATGCTTCCTCAATTTTACTCCATGCTTATGTGAGTTCTCATTTAAATATGATGTATCACATGGTTAATTTTATTATGATCCTTTTCCCCCTTTATAACCCTTTTCTTAGTTCAAAAATTAGTATAGGTGATCCATCAAGAGGAAGTCATCCTTCTCTAGAGGTTTAACCCTACCATAATGTATCTCAATTGGAGAGAGCCTGAGGTTTTTCCCATAGTGTAGCTCAATTGGAGAGATCCTAAATAACCATCTTTAAGGGTGAAAAATTGATGCTACAACATCAACCATTAGATCATTTGATAAAATTAAGGAGATCATGTGTACCCTCTAATTCTAGTTACCTTATATTTTTCTAGAACTTTCATTATTGAAAGTTATGTTTTAGGGTATGGCATGTAGGTGGTACTTATAGAAGAAGTAAGGCTTATTGTATTTCAAAGTTACCAACTTAAGGGTGAGAATTTTCTAATGCCTTTTTTTAATTTGGGTTTTATGCACACCTCAAAAACCTTACAAGATAGCCTCTAATGTTTTAGGATCTATAAATAAATATTCACTCCAAAACATGAGTTACAAAGTATTAGGTTTTGTAAACAACCTGTTAGTGGAATAGCAGTGAGTGGAGTAGTTTGTTTACCATGAATGAGTTTATTTATGGATGAATATAAACCTACTTGATATGGGTGCATATATGATGGATCTAACCTAAGGTGGGTAGGACCAAAAGAAACTCAAAAAAGAGGGGAATGTAAGGCAGAAAAGGAGGCTTGTGGGTCAAGCAAAATGAAACCTTTCCAAGCCAGCACTTGAACTAAAGGTTGGATGAGTAATCAAAAACCAATGTTTGATAAAAGTTGATAAGATCACACCAATAGTAAATCATAATTATAATTCCAAGGAATTAGGAAATATAGTAAACTTAAGCATATATAATCTAAGGTTATCGCATTTATAAGATTACATTAGCACATCTATAAGGGAGATTATGATTAACATACAAAAGATAATTCAAATCAGAAATAACCTAATAATAATAATTGTATTTAAAGATAAATCATACATAATTAGAAAACTAATATAATATAATGATAATACTTCTTATATAATCCATAGGTTTAGAGAAGAATTAATATTATCACATCAAGAATAACTATAGAATTTTCCTTAAATTCTCATCCTTATGGGATCAAGAGGATACATGTATATATAATCTTGAGGTGGGGATGCCTCATCTCTTAAGTAAAATATAAATTTACATCTCCAAAAATATTATGTTATGCTAATTATCATTTAAATCATGCATGTACAAAAGATGTTACCAAAAATAGAATTATTCAATTAAAATACAATATATATGCCAAGTAAATTAGGAACCAATAGTTCCAACTTAGCCAAATCATGTAAATACATACATATTTAAGAGGGTAGTGATGTGTCACTATTGGAAGGAGAAAACAATGGGGTAACAGTTGTACAAACTAAAGTGGATGAAACTATTATTATAACTTGAGTCATAAATTGAATAGACATTATCACTATAGATACGCTAGAAGTTGTTGTTAATGTATTCATAGCAGTGATTATTAAAATTAGCACATATGTTGACCCTAAGAATTAAATGTATTAATTCACCAGTTCATTCAAATTGATGGATTTCACTCCATTCCCTATCTATTCTTTCCATTTGAATTTCATAACACTAGTTTTCTATGGATTTTATTGCCACATGGATTCTTTGACCTACGCCTAGGTGCTTAGTCAACATAATGTGACAAATGTCTCTTTTCCATTTTTTTAGACTAATCATTCATGTTTTTTTAATTTACTTATCTAGTTGAGGGACATGCATCTGATTATCATTACTCTACTTGTAACTAAGTTATGGCATGCTGTAACTTGTTCTTTTGGTCATGGGTTAGCAAGACTATGATAATGGATGACTCTCAATGATCCACTTGCCTGAGATATTATGTATGAATAAAAAATTTTACATCACCTTTAGGTGAGCGAGATGATGACATGTGGATAACTCTTGATGATATATTTACTCAGGATATTCTATATGAAGAACACTACTGACATCACCTCTAAGTGAGTGGGATGATGACACATAGATGACTCTTGATGATCTATTTCTTGGGATATTTTGTATGAATAATTATGTTGATGTTGCCTCTAGGTGAGCAGAATGATGACATGTGGATGGCTCTAGGTGATCCACTGGCTTGGAATATTTTGTATGAATAACTTTATTAATGTCACCTCTAGGTGAGTGGGATGATGACACGTGGATGACTCTTAATGATATGCTTACTTTGGATGTTTCTTATAAGGAATTTTTTGATGTCACTTATGGGTGAGTGGAATGGTGACATTTGGTAAGATCCCACTAATCTACTTATTAGGATAACTTACTTTCTTCACTTGAGTTCTAGGTGAGTAGAATGACATTGTTTGGTAAAAGTAAATGAGCTCTAAGATGCCTTGAGGAATAGTTAAGCATGTAAAAACTTGTTTAATATAAAACATAGGAAAAGAACCAATTAAAAAAACATAAAACACCATTTTGGTTAGTTTTTAATTCAAAAAATTGACATGTACATAGAAGCTTTTCAAATTGAAATAAAATCAAAGGCAAAATACAAATCATGCGTATGGATTATGCACAACTTTGATTCTCCTTCTCGTAACTTAGAAACATACTAAAAACTTTGAAATGACCTTAAGTTTATGATTGTTTAAATTTCACATCATAGACTTTTGGTTCACTAGACCTTGAATTGGGATATTCAATCAATAGTGAGTCCCTATTTGAATTTCAAAATGGTGTGTGTATGTTAGGGTACAACAAATGGTGACTCAAAGGAGGAAATACTCCTAATTATTTGGGAACCCATGATTTAGTAATGCATTATAATAAAATTTTAGATCTACTAAGAAAATAATAAATAAACCAAATCTTGAAAAATACTCCTACTTCCTCATGAAACATACTAATCCTTTCTATTGTTTAGATTTGAGTGTGTGATTTTTATGAAATTAATTTCTCCTAGTTATGATAGTTTTAACAAAGACCTAAATAAACATTGTATGTTTCATTTTGACCTTAGATTTTATAACCAAACAATAAAGGAAGCCTAGGAATTACTTTGTTTCCAGCCAAGCATCCATATCCCAAATAGAGATACCTCTGATTGCACTCTAAGCATTATTTTACTATCAGTCAGGCATCCATAGCCTTTGTAGAGATTATTTGAATCACCCATATTCTATCAGCTTGTATGATGTTTTTTTAAATATAGATAGAATAAGGGTTAGAAACTACCATTGGTTAGGTGTATATATAAGAAAATTTATTTTGATCAATGCATCCCTATCAATGTGCATCAATTTTCATGTTTATTATCTCCCATCTAAGTTTTATCATGTAATAATGTAGTTAATCTTTGTAAATGAAAAGTCTTTCAAAAATTTGCATGACTATATCAGAGTAAATCCCAAAGGTCTGGTAGACTCATTTAGTCCAAAAATAACCTAATTTAGTCATAACACATACCTCAATCCTAGAAACTCAAGTAATGTCAGAATAAATCCTTGTGAAAATAAATCGTGCATCCTTGTAAATCATCCCCTTATTTTTGGATAGTCTTGTATACTTCCAACATAGGAAATCATTTGGTTTTTTTTGAAATTTTAAAAAACTAATCTAAACATCACAACAAATCTACCTAAAGTAAATACAGAGAGCAAGAAATCTAATATAATAAAATAGGAAAGAATATTACATAAAGTAAGAAATATAATCTAAGACAATAGGAAACCTACATGGAATCTAAAAAAATAATTCCAAATAAAGTTAGTAGGGTAGGTTTGTGATTTAAATTTTAAGGGACTTATGGAGTGTAAAACCCTATTAGTAATGTTCTAAATTAATAAATCAAGGAATATATATAAAAATATCAATAGCCACTAATTTATACAATAATTTATTTAATTAATTATTATATAAATAAAAAATGAATGATAAGACATGTACTTAGCTAAAAACTGACTAAGACAGACAAGTGATAGGCTAAAAATTAGCATAGGGACTATACAAGATGTTATGAATAGGGATTTGGAGTCAAAAATCCTCATGGACAATATTACAATCCTATAGATAGTATTGCACCATGTTAGTGTCCTTTTTTCATGGTAGTGTACTTTTGCAAGCAGGGATAGTGAACTTCTAGGTGGATTGTCACCTAGTTATGGGGATTCTGTACCTATATGTATGGATATTGATTCATTATTTGTTCCTTGTTTTAATTTATTTTAATTCCAAACCCTATGAATATATGTTTTTTAGGGTATTTGAGGAGCACAAGTATAAAAATAGTGGTCTTAGTAGGGTAGGTTGGATGTGACCTCAACAACCCATGTGTTGAGCATTTCTTACATACCAATACCTTTAAAGGGGATCGATCCTGATGTAGTTCTCCCAATATAAATGCTAGTGAAAGTACAAGTGAATGATAGTATGATTATCAATTTTAATGTTTTGAGTGTGATTTGAGACTATAAATCTGATTAATTTGAGTTATGGGATGATGTAGATGGGTGTATGTAGAAGTAGGGAAGAATAGGGATCAATGACCTTGATTTGCACAAATATTTCTACATGTATTTTTTATTATTTTCATTTGATTTCCATCTAGTGGATAAGTGATTGAAAGTGGATTATATATAGAATTTTGGTGCTTATCAAGATTTGAAATAGGTGTTGGTGGTCTAGATTACACCCTAGCTAAGTAAGGGGATTTTTTATATCTTCCTACTCAAATCTAGTCCAACATGGGAATGACCTTAGGATGTGGGTATCCTAAACTTGGGTGATACCTCCAAAGAAGTCTGGATTCTTTTTGGATATATCACCTTAAATAGACCTAATCTAACACTTGCTTGGAAAAGGTATAGAGAGATACAACAATATATGAAAGCATGTAAAAATAGGGTGATGCACCAGTAATTGGAAAACTTATACTTTGCACAAGACACACTATGAAACACATTCAAGACCAAAGAAGATCAGTCCCACAAAATTATTTCACAATAAGCCATTGATTAGCTATCCAAATAGCATGAGAGGGTAGATAACCACTTTTAATCTCACTTATAATGACCTGTGAGAACTACCAAGCATTTCATGAAGGTGAGAAAAACTCAAACATAGATAAGTAATATACATTCACTTAACTAAAATACATAAATTTATAGGACACACATCAATCTAGCTTGAAAATTGATGGAATTCAATCTTTATTGCATCAAAAGGTATTACAGTGTAAATTTTAGCATAGCCTAAACAATCCAAAGCATAATATTCTATTTATATAAAATACGCCATAGATTTCTTTCTAAAACTTTTAGAGAGAGTCATAATGTGGTAGAATATATAGAAAAAGGGAAAAGGGAGAGGGAATTGTGATGTATTAGCACAAGTTTCAGGATGTTGACTCATGATCATATCAATAAGGAAAAAAATTGTAAAAGAATTGAATACCCATTGTCCTTATCCAATTATCAGGTCCCTTTCTTAGAACTCTATGTCATTATCTATCTAATCTACTAATGAGGACCATGTCTTGGAATTGAAAAAATTATGCCACATCTACTTTTGGTGGCCATAGGTACCTACTTATCAAAAATGTGAACATGTTGATAGATGAGACAACTCTCTATAATCATGTTTACATATTTATTTGGTCCAACTTAAACATATGTCCATTATAGATGAAAACCAATCTAATTATTGGTTTTCACATAGTCACAATATCCATGAAACCCTATAGACTGCTTGATCTTGCTTCAATACTGCTAATCCATCTTTTGTTATCTGTATTTGGTCCAAAAGACCTATTTTACCTCTAGAACCCTATAAGATTCAATAAGCTACTATACATGAGGATCCTCCATATAAAATCAATGAACATGTCAACAGAATGACTCTACAATAAGGTCAATAGCTTCCAAATTATCGACCAAGGGTCCTATTTAAACTTTAATAGTGATGGAGCCTCATCATTAACCATCTTGCTTATACGACTATGTCTGATATTGAATGAGCTCTAATGGTGATATGAGTCATTAATATTCTATTTTCTTGGGTCAAAAAATTGGTTCATCAATCTTGAATTTAAGTTATTTAATTTTTCCCTTAACTCATTGGTTGTCAATTGCCAACTTGGACCATTCACATTATGCCCAATTGTCTTTATGATTTTGGTCCCATAGATATGTTGACTTATTAACTATGATCACATCATTAGATCTAGATTTATGATTTCACATGATCCCCTTGATTTCTTTCCAACCAAGATCCTTTAACATATTAACTTGATCTCATACTGTTAGATCAAGATGTACAAGCTCACACATATTGTAGATCTCATTGGGCCCACTTTCCTATCAGTTCCTATACACCATTAGCTCATTGGTATGATTGAATGTTTATCATTGATCTATATTGTACCCACCTCTTTGTTAGCCACCTTGCATCATTGGATCTCTACTTCATTGATCCACACTGTCAGATCTTGTCTAAATTGTAGCTCTTTAAAGGGCTTTAACTCAAGGACCTTTTGACTTGTTTGAACCTAGCACAAACCATTAGATAACATGTGTTACTATGTGAGCTCATGTAGACCATTAAATTTTGATCAACTTTAAACCTTTTAAATACCTTTTGAATATAAATGGTTACTTTACAAATGCTCAAACTTGACACTCACATGGACATCTAGCTCTGCCTGTCAACTTTAGAAGCTTATGTCTTGAGATAGCAAGTTCATACAGACATGAAATTTATAAAGAATGTTCTTGGCATAAGGTAATTCATATCACTATAACCTTTTGGCTCATAATAATTCCTAAGGTGCATTTATTAAATACACAAGTCCATTGGTTTGTTCCTTTTTTAGATGACATCCTGGCGATGGTTTGGTTCTTTAAACTTGCACAGTCTATATTTTGCTAAATATTTCAAGGATATGATGATATTATAAGGCTTGTGTAACCTATTTCATGCTCTTGAATTCTATAAACAACATGAAACCTACTTGGACCCTTCATCTACAATTATAGACATGTCCCTTGAAGATCAATTAGATCACACTTTAAGCTTGCTTAAAGTGTTTCAAAAGATTTACAAAAGCTATATGATTTCCACTTGAGGTTTGTCTATTCCTCATGACACTGGTTCATTCTTCAATTAGGATCCTACTTGACTCTTGGACTCTTGGACTAAGCACATTTTGGTATGTACACCAAATTTGGTCAACATCTTTAGCAACTCTTTTGGGTAGCATACCTGCTATGCTTGAGAACTCGTACCATATATATGACTCTTAGATAATTTACATGATACATGGATATTCACATGACTACAAGATATCTTTTTCACTTGTAAAAATAAATAATTACAACAAATAAGGAAAGAAACAAACCTGAAATGGAAACTAACCTATTGAATAACTATGCAAACAAAGCACTTATTTGGGACAAAAAAAGAAACAAACTAATGTGTTAGAAAAACATTTAGATAAAAACAAGACCAAATAATTATGTCTAGGGGACTTATCTTCCTTAATATTAGTGCTTTAGATGTATCCCATTGACTGGGATAAGAACCTCTTCACCATTCATCTTTCTGACTTGGAAAGCATTATGAGATTTACATCTGAAGACTATTTATGGACCACTCCAAAGAGAATAAAATTTTGTGTGCCTTCATAGCTTAGCTCTATCCTTATCCTACTTGAGGACCAAATCTCCTTCTTAGAAACTTATTGAAAAATCTCCTTTGTCAAACAATATCTTTACCATTGCTTGATGATTTACCATGGCCAACATGGATAGATGCCTTGTCTCTTCTAGATCCATGAGCTTAGCATATCTTATTTCTATTGGCTCATTCTCCAAAATCTCAATTTGATGCATTAGTTCCAAAGAAAATAATTCAAGAGAAATAGGCATTCTTACTTCCTTACCATATACTAGCTTGTATGGAGAATTGGCTATTGACCTTTTATAGGTGATCATGTTAGCCCACATAGCTTACTTCAATTTGACATTCCATGACTTCTAATTATTTTCAATTGTCCTCCTAATGATCTTCAACAAATTCTTGTTAATGGAATCAATAAGGCCATTACCTTGTGGATAATAGTTTGATGAGGTACTGATAAAAATACTATGTTGAACTATGCACTAGCTGATCTTAGATCCCAAAATATCCATAGCATTGTCAGAAATAATAGTTGAAGGGACCCCAAATATGGTAATCAAACCTTCATATAAGTCCAAAATATTAGTTTCATTGGCTTTTCTTAATGCTACTGCTTCTGTCCATCTAGTAAAATAGTCTATGACAGTCATGATCTACTTATGTCCTAAACTTTAAAGGGGGTTAATGAGACCAATAAAGTCCTATCCCCATTAGTCAAAGGGTTGATTTACTGAAATTGGTTGGAGAGGTAAATCTATAATCTTTTCCTTTCCAACAAACATGGCACATTGTCTACACTTTCTAAACCATATATGAAAATCACCAAATATATTTGGCCAATAATGCCCACCTCACATGATCTTGTGGGATGTGATCTTTGTTTAATATTACCCTCCACCATGTCCATCATAAAAATTCTCAATCAATCTTTGTGTTTGACCTAGTTTTATGCACCTTAGCAACATGCCATTGATATCCTTTTTGAAAAACACCTTATCAACAAGAAGAAAAATAATTGAATGTAATCTAAAATATCTCCTTTTTGAAGGGGTTAGATGAGAAGGATAAATACCATCCTATAGATACTTTACCATGTCTAGAAACTAGTTGGAAGATGAGGTCTGATCAGTTGCAACTTCTTCATCTTTTGACACCATAACCACCCCATTATCCTATTTTAAGTCTTGGGCATTATGCTGACAAAGTCCTTTGCCTCTAACCAACTTTGTGACCTTGATCTCACATCATACTCCATTACTTTGCTTATCCAACTAGCCCTTTTGTCATTTATATCATTTTTCAATAGGAAATTTTTGACACTTGGATATGCAACCATCAAATATATATTATTATTTGACAAGTACCTAAAATTTCTAAGAGATCTTATAAATAAAAGTACATATTTCTCAATAAAATAATACCTTGTTTCATATTCTTATAAGCCTTGACTAAAGAAGGATATTGGATGCTCTAAGGTCTCTTTATTTTATTGCATGAGAATACCTAAAATTATGTCAATGTTAGAGTAGGTGTATAAGAATAAATCCTTTATGAAATTAAGGTTCAAGAGTGTAGGATCATTGGCTATAGATTTCTTGATCTCTTCAAAACTTTTTACTCCTTTAGACCAGTTGAAACTCTGACCTTTCTTTAGCATGGCTATGAGTGGCCTAGATAGATTAGCAAAATTTAAAAGTATCTCCTTATGAAATTGATCTTGCCTAAATTGCTTTGCAAGAATTTTTTATGTTTATGCAAGTAAAGTGTGAGAATTAAGTTTATCCTATTAGGATTTATGCTTGTACCATGTTTTGAAATTACATATCCAAGAAGCCTACCTTCATGAATAGATAAAACACACTTTTTTGGATTCAAAGACACCCAAAATTCCCTACACCTTTCAAACACTTATTTTAGGTGAATCATATGCTCATCTGCACTCTCAAAGAACACTTTTATGTCATATCCATAGCCTTTTAGAAAGCTACTCCAGCATTAGATAAACCAAAATGCATCTTTCTATATGCAAATGTGCCCCACTTTGTGGTGAAGGTTATTTTTAATTGGTCTTCTTCTTTAACCAAAATCTAGTTATAACCATTATATCCATCCAACAATGAGAATCTTTTTGAACCTAAAACTAAATGTAAAATTTTTTCCATTGATGGCAATGGAAAGTGGTCTTTAAGATAGTCCTTTTTCAAGTCATGGAAGTCAACATATAGTCTTATTTCACCATTCTTTTTCCATACTAGAACAAGATTTGCCACCCAAGTTGAGTGCTTAATTGGGAATATTATAGCTGAATCAATGAGCTTATGTAGCTCATCACTTGAAAAAGGTTTAATCTTTGGGTTAATAGGATTTTATCTTTATCTAACTAGCCTAATATCATCCTCTAACTCAATGGTATGTTGAGCTAGACTTGAATTTAATCCTTTTAGATCACTGTACTGCGATGAAAAGACATATACAAAACTTGAACATAACTCAATAAAATTTTCCTTCTCTATAGATGTGCAAACTTTATCCAACTTTAAACTCTTACTAGTTACAATCTCTAAATTTATATAGTGTTCCTCTTTGGTTGATAAAAAAAACTTTTCTTTTCTCAATTCATCATCTCTATTGAATATTTTTTCAATGGTGATCAACCCTTTAGGCAACTTATTTGTCTTTAGTTTCACAATATGCTCACCATACTACTATAAGTGATTGTCTTGGTTTCTTTAGGAGAATTCAATTTCCTCTTATAAGAACCTGACAATCTAACTATCATCTTCAATTACTTTCCAATTGTCATGGTTGTCTAGGATAGAAGGCCTTACAATCACCTTGATGTGTGATTGAACCTTTTCATTCTTTATGTCATATGGGATATTGAATTTTGACTTAATGGTAGCCAACCTATCTGCATGCTTGTTTTTATTTCTTAATATGGCCTGAATATTAAAATATTGAAAGTATTCAAGTAAGTTCCATAATCTATGGTTATAAGACCTGAGTGGTGGATTCTTGCATACATTAAGTCCTCTTACTTGGTGAACTAGTTACTATCTCCAAAGACTTGTAACGTATTGATCTTCATCTTCCTTACCCATTGCAAACCATGAACTAATGCCTCATATTTATAAAGATTATTTAAAAAACCAAAATAAAACTTAAGATAATATAAATATCTTTGATTTCCTAGAGAAATCAACATAATTCAAGCCATAGTACCATGTTTATTTCTTGACCCATCAAAGTATAACTGCCACAGACAATCACTACGCTCATGATCTTTCATCAAAGCCTAAATTGGTGTATATTTTTTATGTAGACAATAGACACCAAGTCCTTCTTAAATTAAATTTTAGGGATCATTCTCATGCAAATCATAGGTCCATTCATCAAGGAAGATATCTATAAATCCATCTACAGGTGATTCAATTTCCACTTCACTATTTTCTAGTACCTTGTCTGAGATAACACAATTAGTGTTCACCATACTTGGCATATATGACTCCAAATGAAATATTTAAATAGGTTTAGAATGTATTTTTATCTTAGTACCATACCTGGTCTTGAACATCAAATATGTCAAATCAATTGACAAATATCCTCCAATATTTGAAGCAAATTCCTTTGATAGACACATGGCAAAATAGGGAGGCAAATCCTCTACTACTACATCTTGTTGAATGGTAACATTGGGGCAAGCATGTAATGTCAAATTTGGATCCTTGATTATGCCTAATGTCTTTATTGGTGACCCAACTAATTACAATACTCCCTTGGCATTTGGCTCATACATAAGACCAAGCTTGTCTACAATTTGCTTGGGCATGACAGTGCTACTAGATCCACTATCTACCATAAAATTATGGAGTAAGTAGTCACCAACTATTAAAGAGAGATAAAAAGGAGAGGTTTTATTTAATTTGACATTGGTTTTGTCCACCTTTGTCATGTTATGTACCTATTGATCAAGTTGCTTGGTAGGCTAGTCTAAATTAGCCAAGATAGTTCCTAGTTTCTCAACTAGTTCCTTAAATACCTAAGAACTAAAAGCTCTTGAATGAGCATGTATTTTTGCCCTAGAATGGCAAGGGAATCCCACATGATAATGCCAACATTTTATTTCTTCATTTGATAGATTATGCTAAATGAGGCTCTATTAGCCTTTGGCTATAATTTTCTAACCACTAATTGTTCTCAAATTAGAGGCATTTGGGGAACATTCACTGCCTCTACATTCTAAATATTTTATGTTATAGGAGCAGCAAATTTATCCTTGACACTCTTGGAATAAAAATTAGGAACACTAGAAGCATTTCTCACATCTTGAGTTTCCTCAACTGATCTTATTTTAGCTCTAGTTAGAGCTAAAACTTGAGAATTTATAATACTAGTCTCACTAACTTGATTGAATGCAATATGATTATCCAATTGCCAATTCACATTAATAGCATTAGGTTGCTCTTGAACTTATTGAGCCTTTCCTTGGGATGCCATATTCATGTCTTGATACTGACCACCTTGAAGAGAGAAATCTTCTTGTGTTATTTATGGCATAGTAGTATCTTGTGATATTAAGGCTTGGTTTTGAGTGTCATTTGGATTGAATGGCTGCCAACCTGAATATTGCATCAATTTTTTTTAGGAATAATAGCTTTTGAACTGGAAGGTACATTAGGATCAAGAGATACATATGGCTTAGTTTGGGTTATGGCTCCTTGGTTTTGGTAAGGTGGCCTATTGTCTTTGAAACCTTGATAAGGAGGTCTTTGATTATTGAAGGGATAATAGGTGTCTTTTTTTATTATTGATAAGGTCTACCTTGATACTATTATCTCTTAAGTTAAACAATCTCATTTCCAAAAGCTTGTAACATGTTTTTTGGATCTCTGATCCACTAGCTTGATTAGAAGGGGATATAACTTGGGATTTTGGATATGGAATACAAGCTATAAATGGGATTTGAGGAACTTGAGGGGGAGGAATAGGTTATAATTCTAGGAATAAAAGCATTAAAATCCTTGGAGTAAGCTTACCAGCTTATATTAAGCTATTTTTTTCTCTTATTGCAAGTTCATAGGCATTTAGTAAATTATTACCACCCATAGACTATATCATGACACTTATATTAGAATTAAGGGCTTTAAAATAATACAATGCATGCTTTGGAGATGATCTAACCAATGTAGGGATCCTAATCCATGTCTTTTAGAATCTAATGTTAAAATTAGACATGAACACATGAGGGTACCTTTGTATGGTAGTCAGTTGTTCAACCAATGATAGGTGATCATATTTGTATTCAAACTATCTAACTAAGGCTACACCTAACTCATCTCAAGTAGCAATGGAGGTCAAAGGAAGATTCTTATACCATTGCAATGTTTTTCCTTTAAAGGAAGTAGCTAGCAATGTGATAGACACATTATCTTGAACAACATTATGAATAGAGCAAAGGTTGGAAACATCTTAGATATGCTCAATAGTAGTATTTTTATCCCATTCTCCTAAGAATAAAGGAATAATCTTAAGGGTAGACACATAAATGTCATCATATTGGGCTAAATTCAGGGGACTACCCCTATTGAATGGAACAAAAACTTGATTTTTGATAACCATTTGGGTAATGGGGATTTGGGTAATGGGGATAATAGATTAAACCAAAACAATAGGATAACTAGGATATGAATGCTTCTTTTGAGGATAAGGATTTGTCCTTCTGAGTCTTGATTTTATATAAAAATTAGAAGGAAATTCAATGTGTTCAAAAGGAGTACCTTTACTTGATGATCTTGTAGTAATATTTGACATGAAAACACTATCTGAAAGATGTTATGAACTCTACAAATTGAAGGATCTTCAACTTTTTATGATGGTAGATGTTTCCTCATTTTATAATTTCTTCTTCTCAATATTCAAACTTCAATTATGCTAAGGAAACTTGCTCCTATTAGGTGTGCTAAAACTATTGGTGGTCTAGACTACACCCTAGCTAAGTAAGAGGATTATTCAGATCTTCCTACTCAAATCTAGTCCAACATGGGAATGACCTTAGTTTGTGGGTATTATAAACTTGGGTCAAACCTCCTGAGAAGTTCAACTTCCTTCCAGATATATCACCTAAACTAGACATAATCTAACACTTGCTTGGAAAAGAGATAGAGAGATATAACAATATATGAAATCATATAAAAATAGGGTGATGTACCAATAATTGGAAATATTATACTTTACACATACACACTCTGAGAGACATTTAAGACCAAATAAGATCAGTCCCATAGAATTATTTCACAATAAGGCATTGATTAGTTATCCATTTGGCATGAGAGGGCAGATAAATAATTTCAAGCTAAACAACAAAATGTAAACAAAACTTATAATGACATGTGATAACTACCAAGAATTTCATGAAAGTGAGAAAAAATCAGACATAGACAAGGAATATACATTCACTTAACTATAGTTCATGAATTCATAGGACACACTTCAATCTAGCTTGTAAAATGATGGAATTTAGCCTTTATTGCATCAAAAGGTGTTATAGTGTAAATTTTGGCATAGCCTAAGCAAGACAAATAATAAGAGTCTATTTATATAAAATACGCTACATATTTCTTTCTAAAACTTTCAAAGATTCATAATGTGGTATAAGATGGAACATATATAGAACAAGGGAAGAGAGAGAGGGAATTGTGATGTATTAGCACAAGTTTGAGGATATTAACTCATGACCTTATCAATAAGGAAAAAATTATGTAAAATAATTGAATTCCCATTGTCCTTATCCAACCATTATGTCCCCTTCTTGGAACTCCATGTCATTATCTATCTGATCTATTGATGAGGACCATGTCTTGGAATTGACAAAATTATGCCACATCTACTTTGGGTGGCCATAGGTACCTACTTATTAAAAATGTGACCATGTTGATAGATGAGACAGCTCTCTATGATCACATTTACATATGTATTTAGTCCAACTTGAACATGGGTCCATTATATGAAAACCAATCTAATTATTGGTTTTCACATAGTCGCAATATCTATGAAAACCTGTAGACTGCTTGATCTTACTTCAACACTACTAATCCATCTTTTACTTTATGTATTTGGTACAAAATAATTATTTAACCTCTAAAACCCTACAAGATTCAAGAATCTACTATATGTAAGGATCCTCCATCTAAAATCAATGAACATGTCAATGGAATGACTCTGTAACAGGGTCAACAGGTTCCAAGTTATCGACCAGGGGTCCTATTTGAACTTTAATGGTGATGGAGCCTCATCCTTAACCATCTTACCTCTATGACTATGTCTATTATTGATCGAGATATAATGTCAATATAGGTCCTTAATATTTTATTTTCTTGGGTAATAAAAATGGTTCATTGAACTTCAATGGATTTAGGTTTGCCCTTAAATCATTGGTTGTTAATTACCAACTTGAACCATTCACATTGTACCCAATTGTTTTTATGATTATTAGTCCAACAAATATGATAACTTATTGACTTTTCTCACACCTTTAAATGTGGATGTATGAATGCACATGATCCCCTTGATTTCCTTCTATCCAATATCCTTTGACATGTTAACTTGATCTCTCACCATTGGATCAATATGTCTATTTTGGTCCCACTTTATTGTTAGTTCTTAAATACCATCAAATCATCAATATGATTAAAAACTATTCATTGGTCTATCTTAGACACACCTCCTTATTATTTTCCTTGTACCATTGGATCTTTGCTTGGTTAATCTACATCTTCAAATTTTGTCAAACTTGTAGCTATTTAAAGGTCTTTAACCCAGGGACCTTTGGACTTGTTTGAGCCCAACACAAAATGTTATATATCATGTTTCAATATGTGAAATCATGAAAAAAAAATTATTTTTATCAAATTTAAACCTTTTAAGGACCTTTTGAAGATAAATGGTTACTTTATGGATCTCAAACTTGACACTCACATGGACATCTCACTCAGCCTGTTCAACTTTAGAAGCTTATATCTTGAGATAGCAAGCTCACACAAACATGAAATTTATCAAGTATGTTCTTGGCATGAGGGAATTCATGGTGTTGTAACCTTCTAGCTCACAATATTTCTTGAGATGCATTTATTAAATACACAAGTGAACTGGTCCATTCCTTTTGTGGATGATTTCCAAATGATGGATTAGTTATTTAAACTTGCACAGTCCATCTTTTTCTCAATATTTCAAGGCTCTAATGATATTTTAAGGCTTGTGAAACATGTTTCATGCTCTTGAATGCTTTAAACACCATGAAACCTAATTAGACCCTTCATCTGCAATTGTAGACCTATCCCTTGAAGATCAATTATATCACACTTTAAGCTTGCTTAAAGTGTTTCAAAAGATTTTCAAAAGCTATATGATCTCCACTTGAGGTCTGTATATTCCCCATGACATTGGGTCACTCTTCAATCAGGATCTTGATTAGATTCTAGACTCTTAGACTAAGCACATTTTGGTGTGTAGACCAAATTTGGTCAACAATAGGTCTAGGTTGACCCTAGGAGTGCTTTAAGGAATAGAAATATATTCATTGGGGGAGTAAGGAGCAAGTGGGCATTAGCATTATATTTTGGTCAATAGCATGGTGAACTATAGTCCAAAGGACTATTTTAGTGTCTAGGTGGTAGGAATTGGCAAAAATGAGACCTTGATGCCTACGAGGTGGCTTAGTACTACTTTTGGTATATTTGGGAATGGGTTGGACTCACACAAAAGATAGAAATGATCAAGAGAGGCCCTAAGATATGTCTAAGGATAAGATAAGGATAAGGTGGTCTCAAGTCACACTCATTGCACTCAAATTACATTTTATATGACTACATTTACCCCCCTTTATTCTATAAATGGAGAAAAGTGAAATTATTGGGATAAAAGAAAAGAAACATCATGGACTTACCTGAGAGATGAAGCCTAAGAATCTAGGTCTGATTTTATAAAGCATGCTCCATTATGTATCCTATAAATAAAACATGAATGGATCAATATTTACTTAAGAAACATCAAAATAAAAATACAAAACTAAGTAAAGAGATGAGAGATAGAGGATAAAATAATGGATACACCTCATTGGGTATGCAAACTAATGCTAAAACCTAGTGACATCTTGTGTATGCATGTAGATGGTGATAAAATAGTGAATGACTTGGATTGAGTTGATGGCTTATTCAATCCTCATGTGTGAGTAGATAAAGAATTCAAGCTGACCTTGACTCCATCATTTCCCACCCCTACTTATTGGATTATAATCTATGAATAACTTAGATTGGATTGAGGGCTTGTCCAACCCTCTTATGTAGGTGGCTCAAAAACTCAAGTAAGCTATGACTCCATCATTACCTACCCATGTGTAGTATATGCATATAAACATTTATTTACACAATGTAACTAAAGTTTTATGATGTAACTAAAACTATATAGGATGGCTCTAGGGACACTTATAAACTCTATAATGAAAAATGGCTCAAGGGCCACTCGAGCACTTAGAAATGTAACTTAGGGACTAATCAGTAATGCTAACTATTGTAGATGAAATAACGCATAAATATAGTGTAAACCTATTACAAATGGTGTATAGAGTCACAATTTTAAGAGTGACATGGATCTACCATTCCATCTCACATTATTGGTGTCAAACTGAATATATGGGAAAAATGTGATGCGCACATACCCCTAACTCTGATATATGTGCATATGGATTCTAGACTAAGTCATAATAATATGTGTCTAAGTATCTAAAAATGAATAAAGATTGATCATGTCATGCATGATTCCCCCAACCTAAGTAAAACCTATGTAATTTGTGTGAAAACTTAGCATATCTAATAATTTGTGACTAATATTGTGTAAACCTGGACTATACCTACTATACTTTTTTAGTAATTCTAGAATTTTCTATTTCTAGGTATATTAGATAGTAGAATAGTACCTTGATCAATAGTTTACTATGATAGTGTCCTCTATGCCATACTATTGGCCAACTGTGTTGCTCTTGTGCAAAATTGAGACTAATCTATATGTGACTATTTTTCACTATATTTTCCTAAAGCTAGGTTTTGTATTTTATGTTTGTGTGTTGAAAACTATGTTCTGAGTGGACTAGGATGGTTTATGACAAACCCCTATGAATTCCCCCTTTTTTTAGTAGAGTTTTTGAACCTCTATAATAATTATCCTCAAAATAAAATCTATGCATCATGTGTGTTAGATTTCAAATATATGATATTTATATAATAAACCAATATAATGTGTATACATGACATCAAAATGTAAGATAATTTGAGCATAAGTTGTGTAATTTGTAATGTATGTTATATCTAACATTCACAAGGTTGTCAAAATAGATATAAAAATGTAAGAATGTATATGAACAATAAATCTAGATATAATATGAATAACTACCTAGGGGATGGGGCATGATGTCCATCAAGTCACCCAAGGAATAAGGGGAGATGTATGAGGTCCCTCATGGCATGGTAACTAGATGTTAATATAATAAATAAGAGACAAGTGTCATGCCTATGATGCATATATGAAATCATACATACAAACACATGAGGCACACAAAGTAGGCCAAGGGGCCATAATACAAGGGATATGAGCACATGTCCCTAAGTTTGAGAAAGAAATACATATAAATACAAGTTCAAATGTCCATATACATAAAGATCAAGCAAGGTTGGCTTAGATCCACATGGAATCACATGTTCAAATGTCCACATACACAATCAAAAAACACACACAAGGACATGGGCACATGTCCAAAGCATACACACAATGAAAGGAATTGGCTTAGAGACATAAAACAATGGCATATTCAAATGCCCTTGAATAGATGTAAAAGCAAAGAGATACAATCAAATCTAATATATTAGATTTAGAAATGAAATTATGCATGAACATGTGGTACAAATTTGTATAAGATCAAATATGTATATAAGCTAAAGTCTATAGTAGTGGTAGTCAATAAAAAATTTATGTAGTATGATGATCAATATCAAGATATAAGCAATGCTAAAT
Source organism: Torreya grandis (assembly GCA_037957365.1). Taxonomy (NCBI): domain Eukaryota; kingdom Viridiplantae; phylum Streptophyta; class Pinopsida; order Cupressales; family Taxaceae; genus Torreya; species Torreya grandis. The sequence continues at coordinate 1,225,896 of JARHVA010002351.1, forward strand.
CTATGATATGGAGTATGTTGGTTCCCAATTGTACACCTCTTGCATTCATCCTTGCACAGTTGGATAGTATGGAAAACAAAGATGAAAAAACCATAAATATGTCATTATAGTTGAGGAAGGGTTTAGCATCAAGATGGACTAAATGCAGATAATGACTAGAAGACACAAACATAGGGTATGGTTAGCTCCATGTTACTCTTGGCTCTGCCTGAACCAAATGAGAGTACCTATGGGTAGCTTGCTCACACGGAGGGTTACTAAAATTAAATTTCTATGGGGATTATTAGCACACAAATAAACACAAATCTGACCAAGGCATAACCAAGTTTGCACACTCTACCCGAGAAGGGTTGTCACACGAAATGAACAAATAAACTAGGGTAGACACAAGCTACTAAAGACAAATTTAAATATGATTGTAACCTTAATTTTAAATTAAATATTCAATAAGAGAGGGCCAAATGGAATATTTCAATGTTGGGATTCAAAGAGCAATATACATACACATTTTATATATGCAAGATTTATGTATCTATAGCAAATAATACTTAATATATGTGATAGGGTGTATTATTTTTAGGGTAGAATAAGGTAGGATGAGTTAGGTAAATGTAAAATATTTGTGTGGTGGTATGGTTTTTCAAAAAAGTAGGAAGTCTTTTAATAGACATGACATCATTCATTTACAAAGACATAAAAATTTGAGAAACAAGCTAAGGAAATTATCAAGAATACTCTGCATCCATTAAAACCAATATAATGTAAATATTCAAATGATTCTTGAAACCCTAAAGCATACACTATAAATAGACATTCAAACACTTTATCTTGTCAAATCCATAAACCCTGGGTGCCTTTAAGAGGTTATCAACAACACATTTCCAAATAAAAATACAAAAAGGAATTTACAACTTAGATCTATGCCTAAAACAACTACCACCATTGATAAGCACAAAACTAAATACCCAATTAGCAAAGCATGTAAAACATATGATTGCAATTCATTGACAAAATTCAGCAGAAATCATAGTTATTTTTCATTAACTTTTAACCAAATCTTACATACATCATTGTTTCATAATTCTACCATGGGGAAAAACATGGTGAGTTTTCTCTTTTGATAGGGGATACATATACAATGCTCTCAAACCTTCCTAATGGTTGTACAAATGGAACCACTTTATCAAGAGAGATAAGACATACACAACAAGGATCCCAAAATTTGAAAGATCCTAAGACCTAGAAAGAACAACCAACAAGAACCTTTGAAAAGAGGACAAGTCATCTTTTTATATAACTCTTTCACCCAAAATATTCTAAAAACATGTTTCAGCTAGAAGATGCCCTTGATCATTCCTGGAAGCCCATGCCTTACAAGAAAATTATTCTAGTAACTTCCTATTCTTGTCATGATGAAGATTTGAAAACAAACCCTTGATCCTCTTGGCTAGAAATGAACTACACTTGGGATTGAGGGAGAATATTCCTTTGGGAGCAAAACAAACTCCTTGTCTTCATATGTAACCACTTAGACATGCCTTCAACTAGTCATTTTCATAGATAAAAAAATTTGGATAGGTGCTCTTCTCCTTATGCAGGCCAAAGAACACCCCTTGCCTTGCAGTGATTTCATAGGAATATTATAGATGTAGTAGAAGCAAATAAGAATCCATGGCCATTTGAGAAATCTCTTTGGAATGGCACACCTTGGCCTCATAACTCTATAGCATTTCCCTTCTATGTAGGTATTCAAAATAAGCAAAATATTAGAAATGCAAGACTTAGCTTTTTTTAACCTTTTTGCCTTAATGACAGACTTTCTCGTGCCTTCCACATTTCTATTTTTCCTTTGACATATTTAGGGTTTCCATCAAACTTTATAATGCCTAAGTGCATTATTTTACCCTTTTAAAAGCTTGGCTTCACCATTTAACCCTTCACATGGATTATATTAACAATGTGGCTCTCTTCTACTTAAAGGATTGAGCTTTGAAATTTTTAACTTTCAATTGGATAGGTCATACATTTTATAATGAGGAAAAATACTGACATGGCCTTTTAAATGCTTTCATGGCCTTATTTATTTTCCACATTGACCTCTGATTTCACTTGAAACTTCATTTCTTCCTTTTAGACCATTTCTATTTTGATTGCATGTTGACTGGTAGATGGTAAACATTACAAATCAAAGGATTTGAACATAAACCCCAAACACAAACATCAAACAAAAATTTTGATTACCAAATCCTTTACAACAAGGGGAACACAAAATCTGATAAAGGATTTTTGAATAAAATGTCTGATGCAAAAATTCAAAACAAAAAATTTGACCATAAGTTATGAAGAAAATATCTGACCACAATTTCCAAACTTAATAATTTTCTAAAAAATTTAAGAATTCAAAAAGTTGAACTTGTGATTTTTTGGAACTTGTTTCTCCACCATATATTCTTGCAAACCTTTTCACCCCAACTGCAATTTGTAATATTGTAAACTTGTAGTCATCCTTGAGAATTCTTCCACTTCAAAGCCTTTTCAAAGATGAAAAATATCATACTCAGCATTATTTGATCTTCCCAACTTTATTTTAATCACAAACCATGTAATCTCATTAAAACATTAAAATGTTAAGCACTAGTTGGAATCAGGATTACATAGCATTTTCACAAGATAAAATTGAATTTTTTAACTCAAGTGAAAACTTGTAAATAGAAGACAGTAATTATATATTCATATACTAATATTTTGAAAAAGGGCACAAATTATTAGGTACAAATTTGGGTACTAACATTGACTCTCACCTAGGGATGTACACCCCATATGGGTGTGCAAAGAACCCCAAAAAATAATACTAGGTGCCAATCCATTGGGCCACAAAATGAAAACTTGAAAATTTATTAGTAAACACTCATAAAAATTAAATTTGACAAAGGAAAACCAATAAAAATAGATCAAGAGGATCTAAGAATGAACACATGACACAAAAACACCAAAAAGAACTGTATAAAAAAAGGCCCAACACAAAAGGGCAATAAAACAATAAAATTATACACTATACATCACTATACATAATCATAGACTTAGTCAAGGAAGTGTTTCATATGTCTTTCATTAACTGGTAGCTCTAGTATCTCACCATCTAGATCTCTCAAGAAGAAAGTATGTTCCCTAATCCTACCATCAATGGAATAATTACCCATCTACAATGCATCAAACTTTCCATGCTTGTCTTTCTCCTCATTCCTGCTTTTCCAAAGTAAAACCAAATCACCTACTTGAAAAGTTATCAGAACAACCTTTCTATCAAATATTATTTTAAGTTGTTCCTTGAACTTAAGGTGTCTTTCATGAGCTTGTCTTCTAATTTCATCAAGCTCAACAATCTGGTTCATTCTACTTTCAGAGTGGTTGATTTATTCATCTTCCTCTAGTTGTTGTATGAACTGATAAGTTGACAACTAAAAATTCATGGGTAAGATAGATTGAGCTCCTTAAACAAGCTCAAAATGGATTTTAGTTATATCTCTCTTAAGTATAATCCCACAAGGCAAACTTTAGTTGTTCACCCCACTTCTTGTTTGCTTCCAAGGTTTGTCTAATTATTTTGAACAAGTTCTTATTACTAGATTCTAATTACCCATTCTCTTGAGGGTTAGAATTGGAATCATAAGCTAATTCAATCACATACTCTTTGCACAATTCCGTCAAAGGTTTAGTTTTAAATCTCATGGAATTATCAATAATTAAAGGTGCACCAAATCTATAAATAATCTAATTCAACAAAAATTCCATAATCCCCTAGTGCATAGCCTTCTTTGTAAGGACCGCTTCAACCCATTTCATGAAGTAGTCAATTGTAGCCAATGTCCATCTATGTCTAGTTCTTGATGAATCAATGATCTCTCTAATAAAATCCATTCCCCATTGTTTAAATGGGCCTTTAATCATCATAGGTTGCAAGGGAAGAGAACCAAAAGCCTTCAACCTTCCATCAAAGCACTGACATTTTTCTCATTTTTTGACTTTTTAAGTAACATCCTTAAACAATGATGACCAAAAATAACCAGATCTTAGAATTTTATGAATTATGACTTTAGGTGCAAAGTGACCACCACATAATCCACTATGTAAGTCTTTAATCAGATCTGTAGTTTGTTCTTCTAATAGGCATATTAGGATAAGACCATCCAAATTATTCCTTGCTAATCCACTTTTAGATAAGAGGTAGTTTTGAAAAACAATTTTAAGAGTTATCCTTTGGTTCTTATCTAAATTAGGGGGACAATTCATATTTTTTAGGTAGTAAACAATGGCTTTATACCATGGAGACATGCTAATTCTACTCAAAGAATCATCAATATTAACAACATCAATTTTTACCTCAATGGCTTGAAAATTTGTCTCATCCATAAGCTTAGCTAGACCCATCCCTCTAACTAATTTGGTGGTCTAAATATCCATGTCATACTCTTGTAATTTGTTGACCCACCTGTATCTCTTATTGGATGCTTCAATTTGAGTCAAGATGTCTTTCACTATTGTATGCAGGATGTATGTAGCAATATTTAAACTTAGAATGTAAGGTTTGAATATTTTAACATATTTCAAGAGAGAAAAATCTTGTTTTTATATAATGGTGTAATTTAGTTTAGAACCTTGCATAGCCTTACTAAAGAAAGCTATGGGCTGCTCGTGACCATCAACATTCCTTTACAAAAGAATAGTAGCAATATTATTATGGGATACAAAAGATAATATCTAAAATTCTTTAGTGTAATCAGGGTTGGTCAAGATAAGGGTAGATTTCAAGGCTCCTTTGATGTCATTAAATGCTTTCATGGCCTTATCCTCCCACTTGATGGTTTGGTCTTTATTAACATGGAAGTAATAGCTAGAGTGATCTCTACAAAGTTAGACACAAACCTCCTTACAAATTTGATTTGTCTAAAGGAATGAATTCATTGCTTGGACTGTAAGATAGGTACTTTTTCAATGGCTTCTACTCTCTAAGGATCAATCATGACACCATCCTTAGAGACTATATATCCCTGTAACTTGGCTTTTTGTACTCCAAAGTGACATTTCTTAGGATTTAATGAAATTTCAAACTCCTTGCATCTAGTGAACATTTTCTCTAAAATCTAAAAATGTTCTTTTATAATCTTGGAGTACATATTAATGTCATCCAGATACATAGCTATAAACTTGTTAATTACCCCTACAAATGTGATTTAGCAATTTTAGGAATATTGGTGTATTATTCCTAATTTAGGTAAAGGGTTTGAGTAGTAAAATAAGTAAATAAATATGAAATAATTAAGCTACTAATTTGTGTAAATTAGATTGAAATTTTTACCTTTCTAAAAATAGTAATAAGAGGGAGAAAATAAGACTTGGCTAGAAACTAACTGATATGACTGAAATAAGGTCTAAGATTCACTGTGCAAGACTGGGACACTATCACAAAATGAGATCTGACCTTCATTTTATGATTGGATAGGAGCACTAAAAGTGGATAGTAGTGGCATTATCATTGTATTCTACCTCTATCACTATTATCCTCAGGATCTAAGCTTTCTAGGTTTTGTTTTATAGGTTTGTGTGACCCTGTTCATGAAGTTTAAATAGTCAAAAGTCTATAGAGATCACTGTAGAGAAGATTTTTTCTTTAAACCTATACTCCATTATATTTTACACAATTATGAGAAAGAGTGAGGGTTAGTGTGTGTAAGATTCACTAAAAATGTATCCATACCCCTTGTGTGGGCACGTTGCCTACATACCAATACTATAAAGAGGGATCAAGCCATATGTAGTTCTCCCACTTGATATGTTTTTTGAAATTGAGTGTATGAATATGAAAAATGCTAAACTAGATGTGCTTGGATGGCTAGGGACTAGTGTAAGGATTTGAATAAGCTTGTAAGTATAATGGTTGGATGTATGTAGAGAATAGGGAAGATTTCCTTGAGTAGTCTTGTTTATATTCTTGCTTGCTTAGTGATATTTACCAACCCCTTCCAAATGATCTTTGAATGGGATTTTATATGGATGTATTGATCATGGGTTAAATGTACTCACATAAGGATAACAAGGAGAAGGATAAGGAACCATAATAAAGTAACCATTGGGGCCAAAAATGCACTTAGATAAGAGCACCAAAAGTAGATAGGAGTGGTACTGATGATATAATTCAAGTGTGGTGTTATTATCATGAGCTAACGGGACCTAGGGGATGGATTTGTCATGGAAAGAGTAGTCTGGCTGAGTGAGGATTAAGTCTGGAAAGATATGGATGATAGGAAATTAGTGAAAAGATGCCTATGAAGGTCATGAGAGAAAGCAAGAGATACCTAAGGGTTGGGTGTCACAAACCACACTCAAGTTAACATTTATTTTATTTTATGACTATATTTTCCCCCCTATATTTTAGTGATGTAGCAAAGTGAAATACTAGGATAAAAAAAAATAGAAAGCATACTTGAACTTACCTGTAAGGGTGAAGCCCATGAAGTTATGATGTTGGGTGTGTATAGAGAGAACATGCTATGAAGTGAAAAATCTGTAAGAAATAACAAAAATTAGATCAATTCTTACTAGATATACTATATCTAAAATAAGAACATACAAATATGGGTAAGAGAGAAAGGAATGAATATACCTCACTAGGTACATGGATAAATACAAAACTTATTGTGATGTTGAGTGATATTGGATGATGTTATACCAAGATTAATATCATAAATGGAGCTGAGTGCTCAATTCCCTAGAAGTGGCTCAAGAATGCAAAGGTTGTCCCTTTGACTCCATCACCTACTAAGTGAATCTAGGTGGTCATACATGTGTTGATCAATGTTTGGACTATGTGTCTAATCTCTCTAAATAGGTGGCTCAAGAATACAAAGGTTAGCTAGTTCTTTGGATCCATCTTTACCCCATGAAGCAAAGATATGAACTAATACTGGTATGAAATGTATGTCATATGAGATGGATCCTAAATCCCATGAATGCTCTATAATTTGACAATGTTAGCATGGATAGTTAAATGTATCTTGGAAACTAGGCCACTCTTGGCCACTTTGAAAGATGGAGATTAGGCTTGTATGAAAACCACTCTGAAATTAGTACACTAGGCTTATATGAAAGCCACTCTAAAATGTGGAAGTTAGGCTTATATAAAATCCACTCAAAAAATGATGCCAACCACCTGTAGATAGAATAAGGTATGCAACTACTGAGAATGTTTGGGTGATGCTAAACATGAAAAGAAAAGAAAAGAAAATAAATGTGCCACACACATTGCCCCCAATCATTGGTGTCTAGAATATGGATTTTTATTTGAAAGTTATACCAACTAACATATCAAAAATTGAAAGAGAGAGATCCATCATGCCAGTCATAATTCCCCTTATAAATGGATTCTCTAAGCAAAAGTGTATTGAAAACTACTAATTTTGAACTAGTTTGACTATGCAAAACTATAGTAAACCTACTTTTTTGCCTACTTCTAGAAAGTTTAGTTTTTTTATTATTTATATAAAAGTGAAAACAATGAATAGTAGTGGCACTAATGTTGTATTCCAATCTCAACATTGTTGTCCTTGGCCAAATCTAGTAATTGTTATGACATTTTCACTATTTTCTTAGTTTGTTCTGACTAGTTTGATGTTTGGTTATTATTCTAGGCATTTTGAATGTTGATTTTTTTACCATTAGGATTTGTGATCTCTATGAAAAAACCTATATTTGTTGCCCCCTCTTTTGATGGTAGTAATAAAAAGCTTTCAATGACTACCCTCAAAATAAAGAGACCTACAAGTGTGTTATGATGGAATGATACATGATATAGTAATGATAATTGATAAGATATATCTAGATATAGCAATGTTTTAAATGGAGATTATTAGATCAAAAAGGGTATGCCTAGATAGATATAACAATGTAATAACATGTGTAAAGTACTGAACTAAAATTGGAAGTGTTAGTTGTTAGTTGTTAGTTGTTAGTTGTTAGTTGTTAGTTGTTAGTTGTTAGTTGTTAGTTGTTAGGGAGGGATGGCACATGATGTCCATCATGGCATTCAAAAAATAAATATAATGCATGATGTGGATCATGGCATTGTAAATAATGAGAAGCAAAAAAGTAATAAATCATACAAATCAAGAAGCATACAAGGGTGGCTAAGGGGCCAAATAAACAAGGGACATGGGCACATGTCATTTAAACTAGAAGGCAAGTATACAAGGCATGTTCAAATTCCACATATAGATACAATTGAAATAAGTAAAGTTGGCATGAAAGCCACAATCACATAGAGGAGTATAGGTAAAGGACATTAGAAAATGTCCTAAGGCACACACATGAAAAGAATCAAAGGACATTGGCAAATGTCCTAAGGTGCATATAGGAAACAAACAAGAACAAAGAAATGCAATCACATCAAGCTACACTAAGTAAGAAAATAAAGCATGTAAATATTGGAAGATACAATCGCATCTAAGTAATTAAATCAAGAATGTGAAAGTATGCAAGACATGTTAATACAAGACTAGGTATATGCTAAGAAATGCATAATTGTTATATACTAGTGAATGTCAATAGAGTGACCTATGTAAGGGAGTAAGTAATGTACATCAACATGATAACTAGAGTGTGTGGTGTAGGAATGGCATAACCTAGATGGTGTAGTCATGTATAATATGCCCGTAGTGGGTATGTATATCGATGTATGTCTTGATGTAGAATTAGGATGCCCCCTCAATAGGTGGAGTGAAGTGATCAAGGATCTGGATGTCACTGCACACACTCAAAAAAGATCAAGTGAAGCATGGTAATGTAGATAAATTGACAAATAATAGCATAGAACAACAAATGTAAGTATAACATGATAGTATAAATGTAAATCATGGATGATGCATACAATCAAAATATTTTTGGTGTTTTGACATATTTGAATTTTTTTGTATTTTAAACTGTTATATTTTTTTTGTATTTTTGGGATTTTGTATTATTTTTGGATTTTGAGTTATTTTAAGCTATGTACAATCAATCAAAATGAGACTATATACAATAAAATAAGGGACCATGTACAAGTAAGTTGGGAAGGGATTATACTAATCGATGAGTCTCATGGGAGATTCCCTATCATGGTGTCCTATATTAAGGAGAGGAATCATGTGTGATCATGAAGCATGATAGAAATACTAAGACTGTGGCTCTAAAAGTTGTATATGTTGTAAATATTCTCAAATATTTGAAGTAGAAATCAAGTGTGGGGTCCCCCTATAAATCTAAGAATTGGATGCAATTATATGGCTCTTAGGGACCCATCTAGTAGTAGGATAAACTCTCTGAACATGTGTTTTATGAGTAGATGCATGAGATCTCAATGATATTGCCCTAGGTGTGAATACTATAGCTAGAAGTTATCTAGAATCTTGAAGCTATGGAGGTTTATGAACTCTCTGTGTTAGAAATAAATGCCTCAACTATGTTTGAATTAGAATTGGAGGAAGAATTATAACTGGTGGAAAAACTAAAATTGGTGCTTTTGAGATAATAGATGGCTCTGAAGCGGGGAGTGGTGACTCAAATGGAATTCCACAAACTATAACAACCTAATTAATGTAAATGAATTTCATGCATCTATGAACTATAAAAGGTACTACTTGAAGTTTGTGAATCCATGGTTGACCAAATAACATATCAAATACTCTTGCACTAGAAACAATAGTGAATGGTGTGACCACGTGTGTTGGATCAACCTATAAAAGAAGTATAATCTCACCTAATAAACTTTGTATGTGCCCACTGAATCCACTAATAATTGTGTTTGTTGGGGTAATATCCTACTCTGAATATCCCAAATGTTGTAATAATGTCATTTTGCACATGTTCACACTAGATCTATTGTCTATGACAACACTATGAATAGGATGGTTATGAATGTAAGCTCTAATAAAGACTACATGATAATCTGAATTATCCTTGAAGATCTCTTGCTTTGAGAAGGAGCTGAAAGGTCTAGTTGGAATTCTAGATTGTATACACCAATCATGTTACTCAAATTATATATCTCTATTGAAGGTGCCTTGTATGTATCTGGTGGTGGATGTGTATGATATGCATGGTGAACCCTTGATGTGTCCCCTGCCTCTTTTTTAGAATGCTAAAAAAAGGCATCTGAGAATATTTTTAAAGTTTTATCCTGTGTTTGTTTTGCCTAAGGAGGCTCAATTGAAGTACCAAGATCAATATGATTTCCATCTATCAAATCCTATATTTTATGTCTCAAACTGATGCATCTATTTGTTGTATGGTCTGGTACCTTGTGAAACTCACAAAATGCATGTTAATCATATCCCCATGGAAGAGGCTTTATTGGGTAACTTCTCAAATAGGAGGGAGAGATATGATGTTACATTCTAATAGCTATTGTAAAACTCTGGCTAGAGAAATTGGTAGATTGGTAAAGGTTCACTGAGGAGGTGTTAATAAAACCACTTGTTGAGGGGGCTCAAAAGTCACATTAATTGTCAGGTAATTTTGACTCTTGATACCATTAACCTTGACTTTATATGGGACTTTTTTGTTACTCTTTTTTGTTGTTTCTTAGATACTTGTGTACTTGAGTTTGCCCATTGAATTTAGTTCGACTTCTCTTTCCTTTAGTGTGTGACACAATTCAATGGAGGAAGAGAATATTTTGAACATAATTGATTCATGTAAAGCTAATAGGAGACTCTATTTGAAGAGATCTTTTATCTCTTAATCAGCCATGGGGCTAGTCATCTTAGCCAAAATAGTCTTATATCAAAGAATATAATCTATGAGATGCTCATTTGACCTTTGTTTCTAATATGCAACTTGGGCATATGAAACCTTATCACCAATGTTAATGTTAAAATGAGCTAGGAACATGTCAGCTAAAGGATTGAATGCATTGACTAACTAATTTGGTAGACTATAGAACCATTATAAAGCATAATCCTTTAGGCTCTATGGAAATAACTTGGTAAGTAGTTGGTCATTTGGTACATAGTCCAAACATGCTATGTGAAAATATTTCAAATGTGTCTCTGGATCACCCTTGCCATCATATAGGGTAAGCTTGGGTTGAACAAAACCTTGTGACAAAGGTGTAGAAGTAATGTGACGTACCAATGGTGTATGCAATAGAGTAAAAGAATACAAAACCTGTGTAGGCCTAGAGGCACCTTAAACAAGATGTAGCACCTTGAATTGAAGAGATCTTTTCTCTTGCACAAGGGCTACCACATTAGGAGACAAAGATGTACTAGTTGTAGCTGATAGCATATAAGAAAGTTGGGTTGTTATAGGGGTTTTTTGAGACATAGTTACCCCTATAGTGTCATTTGAAATTGGATGCTCTGTGGTTTGAGAATATTGACCATTGTTCACTCTTTGTTGTTCTTCTTGTAGGATTTTAAGCATGTCATCTTGAATATAAAGGTGTTTGGTTATGATTTATTGAAGTTCTTTTTTATCAGTTTCATCAAAATCAGTGTATTGGGCCATTGCTAAAGTAGGAAAACAATTTGAAATTTGATTGAATTTTTTTTAATAATTTGTAATAGATAAAATTTTGTAGAAGGAAAGTACTAAATATAGGAAATGTAAAGTCCTAAAGATAGTGAATTAGAAATTTCATTAAAAGGATACAAAGCTCACAAACATGTAAGGTGATACCTCAAGAAGTAATGGGACATAGTAGATATAAATAGGGTTTTGCAAGATAATTATTTGAGAAATTACTATGAAATTTTGAAATTGAAAGTGAATTTTTGAGTTAGATATGTAAGTAAAAAAATCAAAAATTTATAGGAAAATTTGTGATTTAATCAAACCTAGTATACACAACTAGGGTTTGGAAAAATAAATATTTTTGAGAATTACTATTGAATTTTGAATTTTGAAGTGAATTTCTAATTTTAATATGATAGTAAAAACTTAGAAAAATTAATGGAAAATGACTAAGAAAATACTTGGACCTAATATGGATAAATAGGGTTTAAAATAAATTTATTTTAAAATTACTACAAAATTTAAAAATTAAATGTTAATTTATAATTTTATTATGCAGGTAAAAAATTAGAAAAAAAAGAGAAGAAAACAATATGAAATTTACCTTAGGGTTTATAGGGTTTTTATGCACAATCAAAGTAACTTGAGCTCACCAAATGATTTAACAATTTTGGGAATATTAGTGTATTATTCCTAATTTAGTTAAAAGGTCTGAGTAGTAAAATCAATAAATAAATATGAAATAATTAAGCTACTCATTTGTATAAATTATATTTATATTTTGACCTTTCTAAAAATAGTAATAAGAGAGAGAAAATAAGACTTAGCTAAAAATTGACTGATACAACTAAGACAAGGTCTAAGATTCACTATGCAGGACTAGAATGTTATTGTAAACTAAAATCTAACCTTTGTTTTATGATTGGATAGGATTATCAAAAGTGGATAGTAGTGGCACCGGTACTGTAGTCTACCTTTTCCATTGTTGTCTTGATGATTTGAGCTTTTTGGGTTTTGTTTGCCAAGTATGTATGACCATGTCCATGAAGTTTCTATAGTCAAAAGTCTGTAGAGATCTTTATAGAGAAAATTTTCTCTTTAAAAGCTATACTCCATTGTTCTTTGACTAATTTTGAGATAGATGGGGGTTTGTGTGTGTAAGATTCACTAAACATGTATCCACACCCCTTATGTGGGCATGTTGCCTACATACTAATACTCTAAAGAGGTATCAAGTCATATGTAGTTCTCCCACTTGATGCAGTTTATGTAATTGAGTGTATGAATATGAAAAATGCTAAACTAGATGTGCTTGAGGTGGTTAGGGACTAGTGTAAGGATTTGAATAATCTTGTAAGTATATTGGTTGGTTGTATGCAAAGAATAGGGAAGATTTACTTGAGTAGTATTGCTTGTATTCTTACTTTCTTAGTGATATTTACAAACCCCTTCTAAATGATCTTTGAATGGGCTTTTATATGGATCTATTGGTCATGGTTTGGTACTCATGTTAGGCCGACAAGGAGAAGGATAGGGAACCAAAGGAAATGACCATTGGGGCCAAAAATGCACTTGGATAGGAGCACTAAAAGTGGATATGAGTGGCATCGATGTTATAGTTCAAGTGTGGCACTATGGTCCTAATCTAATGGGACCTTGGGGGATGTATTTGTCATGGAAAGAGTAGTCTAGATGAGCTGAGATTAAGTTTAGAAGGTTATAGATGACGGGAAATTAGTGACAAGATGCATATGAGGGTCATGAGAGTAAACAAGAGGGACCTAAGGGTTGGGTGTCACAAGCCACACTCAAGTTACCAATTTTTGCATTTTATATGACTACAAAATGCAACATTTATAGCTCACTAAAATGTTACACTAGCATTAATTAACCCAAAAGGCATCCTTATATAAACATGCATGCCCCAAGGCATTATAAATGTAGTCTTGGGTCTCTTAGATTCTTTCAACACAACCTAGTTATATCCTGATAAACCATCTAATGTGGAAAAAATTTCTAATCTAGTAACAATTTACAATAGTTTATCCATATTGGGCAAGAGGTGATTATCCTTCAAATAAGATTTGTTCAAATTTTGAAAATCCACACATAACTGGATGTTACCATTTTTCTTTTGTATAGGGACTAAGCTTTATACCCATGATGAATATCTAATGGGTTGAATAATTCCACCATCCCTTAGCTTCTTCAACTCCTCCCATATTTTAGAGGCTAAGATGGGTTGATAGGTCTTTGCTTCTACCTATAATGTTTACTATGTTGGAAATATTGTCATTGATGTCAAAGGTCTAGTATTATTGGTGATAAAGGCCACATTGCATTTAATGGTGTTTTTAATATTCATATCTTGGCTAATGTGTGTTAATATTTATTTAATATTAATGAATATATTTTTGGTTGCATATAAGTCAAAAGAGGGCCCATGAGAATTCAAAGAGTCATGAGGTAAAATATGAAAGAGGAAAGGGATACATTTTCTCATGAAGAGTCATCTTGAGGAATTACAAGAGTCACCATGTGAAGAGAAAAGAGGGTATGGCACATTTTTCCATGAAGGGAAACTTTGAAGAATATGAAAAGTCACCAAATAAAGATAAAAGAGGAAGGATGCTTTTGTTTATGAAGGGTCGCCATATGACTTTTCAAATGCAAGGATACGAAGGTTCATGCAAGTTTGGCACCATTTTCCATGAGGATTGAAAGGTCACAAAGGGTAAATTTCAAAGGTCATTTAGAAAGCTATAAATAAAGGCTTGAGAAGCCATTTGAAAGATGCAAGAGAGTGCATGGTTTGTATTTGTTTTCAAAGAGAGAAAAGTAGAAGATATTGTAGAATTCTATCATTTGTTAAGTAAGCAACATTCAGAGATAGTTGTGTTTTATACAAAAGAGGGGTTGGTGCTCTTATGGGTTAGTGCTCACAAATCTTTACAAGGGGTTTGTGCTCCTATGGGTTGGTACTCACAAATCTTTGCAAGGGGTTGGTGCTCCTATGGGTTGGTGCTCACAAATAGTTGTTATGTTGGTGCTCAGCAAAGGGGTTGGTGCTCCTACAAGTTGGTGCTTGTGAACTTTATAATTTGAGTTAGTGTTCATTCATATACTTGAAATTGTTCTCTATGGTTTTTCCCACTTTGGGTTTCCACGTAAAAATTTGGTGTCTCTCTCTCTCTTATGTGGTGCATATTATTGTTTTAGTTTTATTGTATATCTTATATATGTGGTTAAGTGGTTAAAGAAAAGGAATTTGATTAAGAAATAAGATATATAATATATCGATTCACCCCCCCTCTCAGTATGTTTTGTGATTAACATACTATCAGGCTATAATGGGATGACATGTTGAAACAAATCATCCCTATATGCTTTCAATTTAGAATAAGACCAAGCTAAGTGATTTTGGTACTTTTTTAGTATCTATACGTAAATTTTCTTTTCTATTGCACTTAAGTGAGTACCCAGCCATACCATCCTTGGATTCTCATGAGAACCCAAATTACACTCAGTCACATTTTTTGAGATAAATGATTCTCTAGTTTTAATTATATTCACTTCATCAAAACATGCTTTTAAACTTACCAATCCCCTAAGGAGACTATGAAATTATATTTGTCTTTAGTTGAATTACATCCTTCCCAAACAAGGTTTCCTTCTCGTCATAGATTTGAACCATGGATTCCAAGTCTATGAGTTGATATTAAAACTTAGATTCATATATTATAAACCTTCTAATTTGTTCATCATCATTAAAAACTTGTTAACGATGAATATTTTATAGGATTGAAGGCCTAACAAGCACCTCCACCTAATACTAATAGTGAGGTTTCATATTTACAATATCAAACTTAGCACCTAACCCTACAAGTTTATCAGTGTCTTCATTGAAAATTGTATCATGATAATAGATATTGAAATCATCAAAGATTTCCAACAAATCCCATACAACATTTATATATTATTTCAACCTTTTATTTTTGGTGGCATAAACATTTTAGATTTACTTAACCACTAACTTAGAGTCACCCTTTATTATCAAACTTATAATTCCATGTTCAAGGGTAATTCTTAAACCAAGCAAGAGTGCCTCATACTCAACATTATTATTTGTACACTCAAAGGACAGCTTAAAATAAAAATTAAAAAAATCTCATTAGGGGCATAGAAGACAACCCCAACTCTATTTCCAAAATTATAACAAGCCCCATCAAAAGACATTTTCCAACCAGCACTTTCATTTTCAAACCCAACATCAAGAATAGTTGGTTGTTCAATAACATATACATTTCTAATGAAGCTACCCAACTCCACATCCATGTACATCACCTTATTTAGATCTTTTTTCTAATCTTTAAGTACATGTAGCATCTTTGGCTCCCTATGAAGTTTGACCATCTTACCCTCCAAAAGAATGGTGGTGTAAGAAAAGTCCATCTAAACACTTTCAACCATGTTGGTAGCCCATTTTCATGATAGTATCATCCCCCACTTAGGTGGGAAATCTAAAACTACCACATACATATTTAATAATTTACTTGGATTAACTGCCAACTACACTACCAACCCTTTAAATTTTCTAACAATTATAACCTCTCATGAATCCAGGGCATATAAATTGCCAAAATTTGATGTAATTTTCACACTGAGCTCATTAAGGACACCTAGGGACATCACGTTGCAAGAGGCTCAAAAGTCAAACATGTAGTTGTGAATAATAAAACCATTAATCAATAGGGTTATGTAAAATAGATCCACATTTAGCTGACTTTCTACCAATGTAGTCCCTAAATAAACTTATGAAGCTAGTTCAACAACCTCATATGATTCTTCATCATCTCCCTAGAGTTTTATGGTGA
This sequence comes from Torreya grandis, assembly GCA_037957365.1. Taxonomy (NCBI): domain Eukaryota; kingdom Viridiplantae; phylum Streptophyta; class Pinopsida; order Cupressales; family Taxaceae; genus Torreya; species Torreya grandis. The sequence continues at coordinate 1,242,314 of JARHVA010002351.1, forward strand.
ATTCATTTCATTTTCATTTTTACTCTCACCAAATTACAAATATTCAAATGCCCTCTTCCTATGTTCAAGTTTCATAATAATTTAATAGGTGGCACGATGATTTGTAAGTGACTCAAAACTTGAGCCATATCACACACACTACACTAAAGAAGGGGAGTATTTATAGGTTGGGTAATAATACCTTCAACTAGAATACAACCATTTAAATTCAAGGGTGGAACAAGCTGGGATGGATTAGCATTTTTTACAACAATCTTCAAGGATGGGTTATTTTTAACATCACTCACAACCTTAGGAATAGTAAACAACAAAGGTACTATATTCTTGGTTGAAGCACCTCTTTGTTTGACAACTTGGGAAATAGGTGCCAACTTAGAATAATTAAGGACTGTTATAGTTTTTTTAACTTCCTTAATTAAATCCCCTACTCTTAGTTTTGTATGGGTAGTCTCTCGACGATCATCACCTTATTTGTTGCTTCTCAAACTATATTCTTTCTCTTGGACAACTATTACATTAATTAGCAGTTACCTATCCTTAACTGAAGGAATTCCCCAATCATATTTCTTAAACATCATTGATCTTAAAAATTCAAAATCATGATTGGGTAAATCATATATTTTTGTCACGTTAACATCATAAACAAATTTAGAATTTGGGACACATACTTTTTGTAATGAACTCCAAAATTGATCCACAGTGGTAGCACTCAACTATTCCATGGAGGCAAACAATTTACTTTGGGAGACTTGATAATCAATCATCAAAATCTCATCATCATCAGATGCAAACTCAGGTTCCTCTACATCTTCATCAATTCATTCATTAATCTCACATAGAGGATAAGGAAGGAAGCACTTATTACACTAATCAATGTTAATATCATAATTTATAGTATTGACTTTAGCATTCAATGGATTGGGCACTTCCTTTCTAGCCCTTCTATTCTAATTTATGTCATTTATTTAATCATGGGCAGGCCTTTTCCCTCTATCATTATCTCTAATATGGAAAGGGGGTCTCCCTTATGATTAATTTTGATTATGTTTTCTTTCCTAACTTGTAGACCCATGAGGCAGCCCTTTTTCAACTCTAACCAGCTTGTAGGACATCTCCTTGATAATAGAGGCTAGAGTTTTCATGGTTTCCTCAAGGTTGGCATTCTTAGTGGACTAAATTATTTTAGGATTAACCAATTTCACATCAACCTACTTTTTCAAAGGTTTATCCATAGTATTTATGATATTTTCAATTTGTATGGTCATATTGAATGCTAATCTCAGGTTCATAGGAGCCTTGTCCCTCAAATAATAGGTTGCCTTCTTGTTAAATGCATCACAATATTTAATCAAGCAAGTTATATCACTAGGCCTAATATTCTCAGGTAGCCTCATCATGGTCTTATTAAACCTTATGTTAAATTATTTCACATACTCATTAGGGTTTTTCTTAATGTCTTCAAATTTATCAAGAAAGAACCTAGGATCAATTCTATCACCATATTGTATTTTGAAAACTTTTTTCATTTCTTCTTATGAATCAATGTATCCATAGGGAATGGAATTGAAACACTCATGAGCATATTTTTCTAGTGTGTGCATAAATAACTTAATGCAAATATCCTCATACTCAACCTCATAATCTTTAATGATAATGTGTAAAGTCCTCAAATATTCATCAATGGTCATTGCATTATTCCCTTGAAACTTAGTAAGGTGGTTCCTTACTTCATTCGGGACCTCATTGGGATAACCTTCCATTTCATCAAAATTAATTAGTTTAAATCTAGGAATTATAAATTTAAGACACTCTTTCTCATCTTGATCCCTATTCCTCATGATTGGTTCAATGGTGGGTTCAATATCAAATGGCAAAGGGTTGTGAGGGGGTGAGTGAGGTGGACTTGGTGGATCAAATCTAGGAGGAGATTCAATTGGTTGAGAAGGTGTTGGGTAATAAATTGGACTATAAGGCTTTGAATGATTAGGAGAACTATGATAATCTTTAATAATATGAGTTTTAGTAAATAAAAGTTTAGGTATACCAAAATCTTGACAGTCTAAACACTCTTTTGCTATAGAACTTTGTCCTTCAATTGGCCTCCAAACTTGTCTCCTTCTTCTTTGATAAACACTTAAGGGTGAGACAAGTTGCTTTAATGAGTCACCTTTGAAGGATGATCTCAGTCTATCAAATTTTTCAAATAATATAACACTCAAAGATGAAATAATAAAGATAATTAAAATGGGCACTAATCTTCCTTGAAACCAGATACAATGTTAGAGTTGCCACTAAAAGAAAACTTCTAGAACATAACAGTTTACAAACTTGTTGTGATACATAATGAAACTATACTTTGTTGAAGTTAGTTATGAGATATGAAAGCAAAGACACTCAAAATTCTAGATTCATGTTCAAAGGGATAAAACACCTTAAAATATGACAAATTTACATATCCTTATAATAAATCAACATATGTCAATTTACCATATCTTTCAAGTCACCAGCACCATCCCAAGTGGAGTGTTGCATATTTCTATTTCAAACATATGAGAATATGGATAAACATTATCTAAAAATTCATAGTTGAAGTTAATGCATCAAATATTCCATTAGGTAGAGAACTTTAAAATACTTAACAAATAATAGCTCTCTAAAGAGTTCCTGACAACACAAATGACCAAGGATCTTATATCCCCAATAATGATGCCAGTGAAGTGTTGATTCAAAGTTGTACACCTATTGCATTCAACCTTTCACATGTGGATAATATGATAAACAAATATTAAAAATTTGTAAATATGTCAATATAGTCGAGGAAGGGTTTAGCATTAATATAGACTGAACACAAACAATGACTAGAAGAAATCGAAAGAGGGTATGGTTAGCTCCTTGCTACTTCTAGTTCTACCTAAACCAAGGTGAGAGGACCTATGTGTATATTTATCACATGGAGGGTTACTACAATTCAATCTATATGGGGATTACTGGCACACAAATCTGACAAGGGCATAACCAAGTTTGCACACTCCACTCGGGAAGGGTTATCACATGGAATGAAAAAATGCACTGGGGCAGACATAAGCTACTAAATATAGATGTAAATATGATTTAAAACTTCATTTTAAATTAAATTTTCAATAATAGAGGGCCAAATGGAAGACTTCAATGCTAGGCTTCAAAGAACAATATATAGACACATTTTATATATGCAAGATTTATGCATCTACAGGAAAATAACACTTAACATATGTAACAAGGTGTATTATTTGCATGGTATAACATGGTTGGAAGAGTTAGGTAAATTTAAAAGAGTGGGGTGGTGGTTTAGTTTTTCAAAAAAGTAGGAAGTCTTTCAATATACATGACATCATTCATTTATAAAGATGTAGAAAACTGAGAAACAAGCTAAGGAAATTATCAAGAATAGTTTGCATTCATTGGTGCCAATACAATGCAAATATTCAAATGATTATTGAAAATCTAAAGAATAAACTACAACTAGAGATTCAAACACTTTATCTTGTCAAATCCATAAACCCTGGGTGCCCTTATGAGGTTATCAACAACACATTTCTAAATCAAACTATAGAAGGGAATATACAACTTAGATCTATGCCCAAAACAACTGCCACCATTGATAAGTACAAAACTAAATACCTGATCATTAGGGCATGTAAAAAAATTTAATGCATTTTATTGAAAAAACATAATAAAAATCATAGCTATTTTCCATTAACTTGTAAACAAATCTGACATACATCGTTGTTTCAAAATTTTACCATGGGGAAAATCATGGTGAGTTTGCTCTTTTGATAGGGAAGACATATGAAGTGCTCTCAGAACTTGTTAATGGCTATACAATTTCAACCACCTTATCAAGAGAGACAAGACATACATAACAAGGATCTTGAAATTTTAAAGAGCCTAAGACCTATAAATAACAACAACCTTTGAAAAGAGGGCAAGCCCTTTTTTTATACAACTCTTTCACCTAAAATATCTTGGGAATATGCTTCAACTGGAGGATGCCCTTGATTATCCCTAGAAGCTCATGCCTTGTAATAAAATCATTTTGGCAACTACCTATCCTTGTCATGATGAAGATTTGAAAATAAACCCTTGATCTTCTTGGCTAGAAATGTGTGACACTTGGGTTTGAGGGAGAATATTCCTTTAGGATCAAAACAAAGTCCTTGTCTTAATGTGTAACCACTTGCCCATTCTTTCAAGTAATCATTTGTATGTCTAGAAACTTCTGGATAGTTTTCCTTCACCTTGTGTAGGATAAAGAACACCCCTTTCCTTGTAGTGATTTCATGGGAATATTTTAACTGTAGTAAAAGCAAAGAAGAATCCATGGCTATTTGAGAAATTTCCTTTGAATGGCCCACCTTGACCTCATGACCCTACAACATTTCCCTTACATGGAGGTATTTTAAATAATCAAAATATTAGATATGCAAGACTTAGCTTTGATTTACCTTATTGCCTTAATGCCAAACTTTTCCATGCCTTCCAGATTTCTATTTTTCTTTTAAACTTTTTAGGGTTGTTACCAAACTTTATAATGCCTAAGTGCATTATTTTACCCTTTTAAAATCTTGGGTTCACTGTTTGACACTCCATGTGGATCATATTAATAATGTGGCTCTCATCTACTTAAAGGCTCAATCATTGAAATTTTTAACTTTCACTTGGATAGGGCATACATTTTGGAATGAATAGAAATATTGATATGACCTTTTGAATGCTTTCGTGGCCTCACTTATTTTCCACATCAACCTTTGATTTCTCTTGAAACTTCATTGCTTCCTTTTAGATTATTTCTATTTTGATTACATGTTTACTGGTGGATGGTAGACATTATGAATCAAAGGCTTCAAACACAAACCTTGAATGAAATTCTTACGACCAAATCTTTCAAAGTAAGGGGGACACAAAAGTCGACAAAGGATTTTTGAACAAAATGTCTGATGTAAAAGTTCTAAACAAAATGTTTGACCACAAGTTCAAAACAAAATATCTAACCACAAATTTTGAACTTGATAATTTTATAAAAAACTTAAGAATTAAAAAGAGTTGAACTTGTAATTTTTTTTCAACTTGTTTCTCAGCCATATATTCCCACAGACCTTTTCACCCCAATTACAATTTGGGATATTGTAAACTTGCAATCAACCTTGAGAAATCTACCACTTTAAATCCTTTTCAAAGATGGAAAACATCATACTCAACATTATTTTATCTTCCTAACTTTATTTTAATCATAGACCCTAAAATCTAATTAAAACATGAAAATGGTAAGTATTAGCTAAAACCATGATTACACAGGGTTTTCACAAGTCAAAAGCTAGATTTTTTAACTTGGGTGAACACTTGCAAATAGGAGGAAATAGTTAGATATTCATGCACTAATATTTTAAAAAAGGGCACAAATTATTAGGTCTAATTTTGGGCACTAATAAAGTATAAAAAGATATAATCTAAAAAACCAAAATTTGTATAGTATGATGTCCCTAATGGGTGAATGCATCAATGTTAAATCTATATAACTATGTATGTGCCCATAATGGGTAGATAGTAAAAAATATGGATTTGTTTAGAGGACATGAGTCCTATATTGGTCTATAAAACACTCAAAGAGAACAAGTGAAGCATGTATGTATGATAAAATTGACTATACTAGCATATGTAGCACCTGTAAAACAAAAGGAATGTAAACATGGAAATGCATATAATTGAAATTTTGTATTTTTTGAAAAAATATTTGAACATTTTTTGTATTTTTAAACATATAGTGTTTTTATGTTTTTTGAGTATAATATTTGTACAAGTAACTTGAAAATGAAACTATATACAAGGATCGAGGTAAGAGAAACTATCTACAAGTAGAGAGGAACATGCTAACTGATGAGTATTGTAAGAGACTCACTATCAAGGTGTCCTATATAAAATAAGGGAAGAGTGATTGTGTGTGTTATATGAGGAAGTATTTAATATCTATGAACTAGATGTATTGAGTAATCTATAATTAAAAATACCTATGGATTGGGGCTATGAATCTATGGAACTGACTGAACAAGCCTACAAATTATGGGGTTCTTGGGGACCCATCTAGTAAAAGAAGTTGTGATTGGTATGGGTGCTCTATGTTTTAACACTAATCTAGATGGTAATGGGGTAGAGAGAATCTCTCTATAATCCACAACATGTCTCTGATGCAAGGGTCTCTCTAAGAAATGTCTTTAGGTGAGAGTATGTGTGTGTGGTAATGTTAAAGGAGTGGACCTCACCAGTTTTGGTGACTCAACTGATATCAAAAGTGTGCTAATAGAAGTTATGTTTGGATTAATAAATAGTGTCTATTATGTAACTAGATTTATAATAGGTAAAGGATTATCATATGGAAGGCCCTTGACTGTAACCACCTAATTAACATGTATATACTTAAGACATTTGTGTATGTTAAATGGATTGGCTCAAAGTTGTTGTGTCTAAAGCCTACCCAATAACATGTCAAATGTGTCAGTACTAGGTATAACTAAGAATATAGTGGCCACATATATGGAACTAACTTATAATGTAAGTGTTATCTCCTTGATGGATCTCTGAACATGGCCATTAAATCCATAAATAATTGTATTTATCTAAAAATATCCTGCTCTAAATAACCCAGGTATTGTAGAAGTGTAATAGTGCACGTGTCAATGCTTGACCCATTTTCAACCATAACACTTTGAGTAGGATGATGATCAATGTAATCTCATACAAAGAGTGTATATAAATATGAGTCATTATTGATGATCTCCTACTTTAAGAAAGTGATGAGAAGTCTAGTTGGCATTGTAGTATGATACACACCAATGATATTATTTAGAGGGGGTGTGTCCATCATATGAGTATGATAGGATGTTAGTGGTGGATGTGCTTGATAAGTATAATGAGAACCTAAAGTGCTTATTATCTCATTAAATGTATGCTTTTGAAATAGATCTAAAAATATTTTCAATGTTTTTGTTTCCATTGGTTGTGCTCTGGGTGCTTTTGTAGGAGTGTAGACATCAATGCTATTAGGATATATCAAATCTTGTATCTTATGGTGCAAGCTGATGCATCTATTTTTTGTATTTCTAGGTGCCCTATGATAAACATATAATTCATTGGAAGAGGTCTAGTTGTATCAACCTCTCTGATGGGAGGGAGAGATATGATGTTGCATTCTAAGATTTTTTGAAGAACACGTGTTGGTGATTCATAAATATTTTTGAAATGTCTCCTTGGAGGAGCTAATAAAACCATGTGAAGAGTTAGCTATGATGCTACATTAACTATTGTCTTTTGATCATTCTTTTTTCAGTGGGCCTCACCTTATTTTGGGGATTATTAAAAATATTATTAGTTGAATCTGATCCAGTTGTGTACTTTAATTGTCCCATAGAGAGAAGCTTGACTTCTGATTATTTCATTATATGTCATAGACCTATGAATGATGGAAACTTTTTTAATAGTATAGCTTCATGTAATTAGGGTAATAAACTCTAATTTAATATGACTTGGAGTTATATATCTTTTATGGGGCTAGTCATCTTCACCAATATAGTTTTATATCATGACATATTCAGCTATTGGCTCATTGGATTTTTGATTGAGTTGTGTAACTTGAGCATATGAAACCTTTTCACTAATATTGATTGAAAAGTGTGACAAAAACATATCTACTAGTGGATAAAATGTTTTCATGGACTGATTAGGAAGATCATAGAACCATTGTAATGTATAGTCCTTTAAACTATGAGGGAACAACTTAGTCAAGACCCAATCATTAGAAACATAGTCCAAATATGTTAAGTGAAAGCATAGAGATGATGCTTTGGGTCACCCTTACCATCATACAAAGTTATCTTGGGTGCCACAAATCCATAGGGCAAAGGAGTTATCACTATATGTTATGCCAAAGGTGTATGTAGGATAATGTGAGAATCCAAGGCATAAGATGGTCTAGTAGCACCTTACTAAACATGTAACACCTTAGACTATAAATAATTGATCTCCTGATAAATGGATTATACATCTAAAGAGGAAGGATGTGTACTAACCACAAGAGGTGCTGCCATTGGTGAGGTTTGGCTAGTTGTATCAAGTTATTGTAGAATTTTAGTTGCCCCCATAGTAGGTCTAATAATATTATTATCAATGGGGTTGGAGGATTGACCAATAGATGTGTTCTTTATTTCCAATATAGATTTTAAAATTTATGCATGATCATGGGGATATTCTTGAAGTATATCTCTAAAACTTTTTAATACCCCATCTTTATTATTTATTAGATTGTCATCATCGAGGGGGGGAGTGTGTCCCATGTCCTATCTTGTGTATCATCAATATCTTGATTCTATTGCTCATGTTATAATGTATTATCATTAAATTCCACATAATCATGTTGTGAAAGATAAATTATCATGGTTATAATTGGTCTGTTATCCATGGTATAGTCTCAAATAGAAATAATTTGGGTATGCTCAATAGGGTTACCATTAAGCCTAACACTTATTCTTAAAGCAATCAATATAACTTTTTAGATGGCATATAGTAAACAAAATGAAAGAGGGATATTATATTAGAATATATTAAATCTAAAAACCCTAGCATAGCAAATGGAAATAGGGGAAAAAATGATATAAACCCTAGGAGCATCTAGGGATAGGGTTTAAATAGTATTCAAAGTAAGTCAGGTTCACCAAATGATTTAACTTTTAAGCAATTTATGGAATGTAAAACCATAGGTTGTTAATCTTATATAATAATAAATTATGATCATTCTATTAAAAAAATGAATTACAAGAGATGTACTTAGTAAGAAATTGACTGATACGGATAAGTGACAGGCTAAAAACTAGTATAAGGATTATGCAAGATGTCATGAACAGTGACCAAGAGTCAAAAAATGTCTTGGAAAATAGTGTGATCTTCTTGATAATAGTGCACCGTGATAGTGTCCTATATGTCATGCTAGTGTTATTTTGCAAGTAGGGATAGTGAACTTCTAGGTGGAACTTTGCCTAGTTCTAAGGAGTTTTTAACTTAATCATGGATGTTGATTTGTCATATGTTCCCTATTTTGACTAATTTGAATGCCAAACCCTACACCTCCATGTTTTTTAGGGTATTTCAAGATCACAAGTAGAAAAAGAGTGGCATTATCAAGGTAGGTTGGACATAAACTCAACACCCCATGTGTTGAGCATTACCTACATTCTAATCCCTCAAAAGGGGATCAAGTCAATGTGGTTTTCCCAATCCAAGTGATGGTGCAAGTGCAAGTGAATACTAGTATGAGTGTTAGTCTGAATGCTTTGAATGTGAATTGAGACTAAAAATCTAAGTAATATGAGCTCTGGGTTGCTTAAATGGGTGTATGTAGAAGTAGGGTAGAGTAGGGATCAATGACCTTGATTTACAAAAAAAAATTGAGTTTGTTTATGAGTATTTGCATCTGATTTCCATCTATTGGATAAGTGATTGAAAGTGGTCTATATATAACATTTTGGTGCTTATCAAGATATGAAATAGGTCAAGGCAAACCTTAGGAGTGCTTTGAGGAACATAAAGATATTTTTTGGGGGAGTAAGGAACAAGGGGAAATTTGCATTGCCCTTTGGTCAATAGCATAGTGTGTTATAGTCCAAAGGATTGCACTAGTGTCCAAGTGGTAGGAATGAGTGAAAATGAAACCTTAGTGCCTATGGGGTGGCTTAGTGTTGATTTTGGTATATCTAGGAATAGGTTAGACTCACACAAAAGCTAAAAAATGATTAAAAGAGGCCCTAAGATAGGTTTAGGGATAAGCTAAAGATAAGGTGGTCTCAAGTGACACTTATTACACTCAAATGACATTTTATATGACTACAATTTGAAAATTTTGTGTATAATGTCTCCCACTCTTTGGTAGAATCAAGATTCTTCTCATTAAAGTCCTCAAACATGCCATAACATCTTTGTATTCCTTCAACACTTTTTTTAGTTTATTCCTCTTAAACTCAAAATAATTTGCATGCATGTATTTAATATAATCATCTTCCTTAATTATAAACTCAAAATAAACATTTGTTTATGAAATATTTACCACAAAGTATTTCCAAACATCAATAAATGATTTATTTACCTAAAGTTTGGTGAATATAATGTTTGGAGCAAGAGGCTCAATAAATACCAATTCTTTGAAATTTGAATCATCTGATAAACAAATATCTTCTTTAACTTATTCTTGCACATGTTGATTATGCTTTTATGGATTTAAAATATCTTTGTATTCATAATTATCCTAAATTTATTCTTCCTTTTCAATATTATCATGATTTATAATAGTAGAAGCTTCATGATCAACTTGTACATATTGAAAGGCTTCTACTAGAACAATGATAGGATCTTGAAATTTTTGATTATATGGCACAATACTTTGAAAAGATAATTTATCCTCTAATTGACCTATATTTGTGCATATAACTAATTATCCACTTTAATATCTTTTACACAAGCTAAAACCAAACCATTTGTTGTAGACATTCTCACAAAAATGGAAGTTAATGGATCCAAAGCATGTAAATACATATCTAAAACTATTACTTCAGAAGGTCTATGATTGATTGGTAGTTTATTATAATTATTTTTAAATCTAAAATTAAAATCCCTAATCATCTTGAGTTTTTTTTATCATAATAAATTATTTTGTAAAAATATGAACATTAATTGTTTGACCAAATTAAAACAAAAATTAATATTCAAAAATCTTCCAACTAGTGATAGAATTATGTTCAAAGCCTAAAACCCAATCATAAGATTCCTCTTATAAATTAAAAATAAATATTCTAAAAGATACATCCTCAAATTTCACATTTAAAACATTCATAATATATTTTTAAGCAACAAGATGTTTTTCAGTAAATTTTTTGCTATTGTTTTCAAAACTAGGAAGAAAAATAAATGGATACACTATTAAATCATGTTGAATACCTTGGATGTTTATGGTTGATTCAATAATCCAAGTGTTTAACCCTAAAATTAAATTGTGTGGGTATGTATTTCATTTTAATCTTAGGGTTAAGAGTATAGAAATGAAATGGCACAAGGGTGATAATCAAATCTATTTGTTGAGATAGTCTAAGTATGGAAAGTACAAATGTGCTAGATATAAAAATGACAAAGAAGAGAAGAAATTAACTTGTTTTGATGTTAACGTAGTTTTAGATGTGTAACAGGTTGAAAGTAGGGAGGAAGATGGTTCTAGAATAGTTATCAAATTATGCATCTGGTGCCTCTAGATATTTGGACAATTGCCTCAACCCTGGATGGTTAGATCGACACTACTATCTAAATCTGATAATAATATCATGTATGGAATTTCTATTGAAACAAGATGAAACCACTTAGATGCTTTTGGGTTTGGCTTCACCTTCACTCTGGTGAATTTAAATCTAGGTCATGGATAGTTTCTCCTCATGAAATGACAAAACCCTAGCTTTTCATCTTCAATATAACCTTGGGGGAAATGGGTTAGTGGGCATATAGTATTGAGTTGACCCTAACAATCCCTCTATTAAAGGATACTACCCACATAGCTAATACTTTGAAGAGGGCCTTAGATTGATGTAGTTCTCCCCTACATGTTGTCTTGTATGTGAATCATATAATGTGTGTAAATCAAGTACAGTAGTGACCTAGCTTGTAACTTGGTAAATCAAGAAATTCAAATGCTCCTTTAGTACTTTAGACCTATAGATGTGTTTTACCTATGATTGTATGGAAATAGGGAAGCTTTGATCCTTGATATAGTGTTTTTTTATAAGTGTCTTGGTTTCTTTGGTCTTTTCTAGGTTTATTAGGTGAGGAATGAATGAGGGTTGATCATATATTTATATCAATCAATTTGGAGTAATAATTCATGGTAAATCACTTATTTCAACCATTAGGATACATTTCATTTTCAAATTGGATAACTTTAGGGCAATGGACACTTACGTCGAGGTAGGATAGTAGCATCAGCACTACTATCTATCCTATATGTTTATGTCAAGTGATTAGAAAAATAAGTATAAGATTAGAACTTGAAGAGGTGTAAGATAAGTACATTTTATGTATTCTAGGAAAGATAGAGTGTTTGTGTCATCAATATAAGACTAATCCAACTAAGAGATAGGCCAAAGGGCACAATATAGAGTAGATGTAAGGCTTACATAATCAAGGAGAGTGTATAACTAAGAGGAACAACCAAGGTTTAAGTTTTCTAAGTATAAAAGATTAAGGGCACAACTTTTCAGAATTAAGAGCACACATGATTACCATTGTATAAGCAACTTAAACATGTGGAAATAACCAGAAGAACAAATAACTATCATTGAGAAATAGCACAGAATGTGAGAGGCAACACATAATTGTATTCAACTCATTACAAAGGAAATTACAATAAAGATATCACACTCTTCTTCCACCTCTGTGAGGCTTCCTCCTCAAGGGCTCCCAGTAATCTTCCCTCCAGAGTAATCTTCACTCACTAGATCACAACTAACAACTAACACAAGTTGTTGTTCACCTCATTATACGTCCAGTACAACTGAGTACGAACCAGTACTCCAAGTAGATCTCACCATGATCCTGCTCCTTGATGTATTGTTGTCACCTTGGATCTTGCTCCCCCGCTGATCTCCTTTTAACCCTCGCATACACACACCCCTGCAGACCAACCTGATCTTACTTATCACATGTAGATCTCCACCATGATCCTGCAACACCCTGCATATCAAACCTGATCTTACATATATGAGGAATCATACTTGATTCCACCAAGGGAAGAACTCTCCAAGTTCCACACTTGAGTTCCACACTTAAGTTCTCCACTTAACAATACAACCCATGAGTCTATTATATAGATCTCATGCATATAATGATTAGACTTACAGCTCAAGACTCAAACTAGTCTTCATCATGCAAACTGCGCATTCACTTAACTGATTGTTCGTCAACAGTAGTTTTGGAACTACCACAGGTGACTGACGTCGGTCCCTATCTTCTTGGAGGTGACCGACGCCAACTGATCCCTACCGATGTCAATTTTTGTACACTGATCCTTGACTGACATCGATTGTGGCCTACCGATGCCGGTGACTTCATACTTAGCATCCTCCTTATATTTGCATCAAGGTGAAGCTTTTAGTTCCACACCTTAACAATCTCCCACTTGGAGATAAATAGTTGCACCTGTACCTATACCAGTACTCTGTCTAATCTGCATCCTGGCTTGTATTCTTCTTCAAGCTCAATCTTGAAGACTACCCACCACACTCCTTGTGGTGTTAATCCTGTGCCTAAATTTCTTCATTCTTAGCTTACCTTCTTCTATCGTTGCTATACTCCCACTCAATTAGAAACCCCTGTGAGTAACCTATAATCAATAAACCACTAACCAGATCTGGGCTATCTGTTAGTCAAACTCACTCTGAGAATGTCCAACCTGGCTCTGATACCATTTGATAGGACCTAGGTTCCCCAAAGTTCTGACACAACTTGTTAGAATTAAGAGCACACATGATTACCATTGTATAAGCAACTTAAACATGCGAAAATAACTAGAAGAACAAATAACTATCAATGAGAAATACACACAGAATATGAGAGGCAACACACAATTGTATTCAACTCATTACAAAAGAAATTAAAATAAAGAGATCACACTCTTCTTCCACCTCTATGAGGCTTCCTCCTCAAGGGCTCCCAGTAATCTTCCCTCCAGAGTAATCTTCACTCACTAGGTCACAACTAACAACTAACACAAGCTGTTGTTCACCTCATTATACGTCCAGTACAACCGAGTACGAACTGGTACTCCAAGTAGATCTCACCATGATCCTGCTCCTTGATGTATTACTGTCACCTTAGATCTTGCTCCCCCACTGATCTCCTTTTTACCCTCGCATACACACACCCCTGCAGACCACCCTGATCTTACTTATCACATGTAGATCTCCACCATGATCCTGCAACACCCTGCATATCAAACTTGATCTTACATATATGAGGAATCCTACTTGATTCCACCATCGAAAGAACTCTCCAAGTTCCACACTTGAGTTCTACACTTAAGTTCTCCACTTAACAATACAACCCATGAGTCTATTATATAGATCTCATGCATATAATGATTAGACTTGCGGCTCAAGACTCGAACTGATCTTCATCATGCAAATTGCCTGTTCACTTAACTGACTATTCATCAACAGTAGTTATGGAACTGCCACAGGTGATCGATGTCGGTCCCTTTCTTCCTGGAGGTGATCGATGCCGGCCGATCCCTGTCAATGTCAATTTCTGTACATTGATCCCTGACCGACGTCGGTTGTGGCCTACCGATGTCGGTGACTGCATACTCAGCATCCTCCTTCTATTTGCATCAAGGTGAAGCTTTTAGCTCTACACCCTAACAATTAGAACTTGAAGAGGTGTAAGATAAGTACATTTTATGTATTGTAGGAAAGATAAAGTATTTGTGTCATCAATATAAGACTAATCCAACTAAGAGATAGGCCAAAGGGCACAATATAGAGTAGATGTAAGGCTTACATAATCAAGGAGAGTGTATAACTAAGAGGAACAACCAAGGTTTAAGTTTTCCAAGTATAAAAGATTAAGGTGCTACATAATCACAAAATATCATCTACAATTCCCCCTTTAATATAGTATTGAAATTGCTAGTTTCAAGGAAAAGAATAAGTACTTGAGCATGTATGCACACCTTGTTTTTTCTTGAATTGAATTTGAGTTATTTTTTGGTGATTGGCCTACAACTAAGAGCATGATATAATGTAAAATTAGTGCATATAATTTGGGTTAAAAGTTCTTGAAATTGATTGAAATTGAAAGATCAAGGTTTAGGAGTATACATGTGTGTCGAAGTAACCACCTTGCATATTGGCAAGTTATTTTTTAAAATATGAATCATTATAAGGCTTTGAAACTAATATCAAGATAAATATAAATATTAAAGTGCATATATCCAAGGAGATATAGAGATATATGAAGTCACATGCCCCAATTTTAGAGAAAAAGTGAGTTACCACCTGGTAGTTGAGATTAACTCAACCAAGCAACCCAATGATACTTATAACATGGTGATGTTGATGATCAAGTCCAACCTAAAAACTTGGCAAGATTAAGTGATTTTATCACCTCAACCATACCAAAATTTGAACCAACTAATGCATTATATTAGCTCAATATGGTCCATAAAATTATATGGGGTATCAGCATGTGTAATAGTTTTGGAATCTAAAATTGATTTGGATTTTATAATATTAGGCACATTTTTCATAGCCTATGCACCTTAGATATGTCTCATATTGAAATTATGTATAAAAATGGTACCAATGTATATAATTCTATCATAACTATGAATCTGAATCATATAACGTGTGCTTTGGAAATTTTAGATAATTATGTAAGTGTGGAGGACATGCTTCCAAAGCATGCCCCCACTATATATGGAGAAATCTAAACATTGATATAAGTATGAATGTGTAGGACATGTTTCCAAATCATGCCTCTACTATAAATTGGAGATGTTGAATACCAAATAGGTGTGGATAATATGCTTCCAAAGCATACCCCCATTGAATTTATGAATTGATATAAGTACCATATACTGAATAAATTTGGAGAACATGATTCCCAAGCATGCCCCCACTAAATATGATAAATGTGCCAAGTTTGGATAACATGCTTCCCAAGCATACCTCCACTAGTATTCCTCCCCTTTGAGGTGAAGAAAAAATATAAAATGGTAGCTACCTCACCTCAAAAGGATAAGCCAATTATATAATCTATGAATGTAACCATGTAACATATAAAAGGAACATGTATAGGTAGGAATAACATTTAAGTGCATAGAACCGATGTGATCACATCAAGGACTAGAAGGGTAACATCAAGTTGTATTATCATTAAGATCATGTATGTAACCAATATTAAAAGATAATGTAAAGACCAATGGGGTTTTGTTTTATATAGATGTATTTTGAATAAATGGTCTCTACATAAATGGTTTAACAATTTGAGTATCTATGTATTACAAACCAATTACACCATAGGTTGGAGCTTCATTCTTGGAAATGGATGTATCTTGTTTGTTTTCATCATTGAAAACATATGGGATATAAACTAGAAAAAAAATTCACGTCTTCTCTTACTCATCATAAAATTATGTAGCATTACCATTTGGGATTGTTATTTCAAAATTTCTTACTTTGGATCATTTTTTGGAATATTTGGTATGAATTTTGTAATATTTGGAACATTATAAACTTACACATCATGTGAAGGATCATCCACCTTTAATGATGTATCATTTAAATCTTGAATTATATTTGGTAAAGGTTTCTCCTTTTGTTTTGGAGGATCTTTTGGTACCCATTTTTGTTTATTTGGCACCTTTGCATTAGGAGAAGTTGTCTTTTGTATTTTTCTTTTTAATGTAAAACAAGAAATTGTAGAGTGACCATGCATTTTATGATATGAATAGTATATTTGTATCTTCTTAAGGGATGTAAAGGAGGTAGATTAATTGAATCATTTCTAAGCATCTCCCTCATAATCTCACTTGACCTCTTAATATGCTTTTTTCACTTGTAGCATCATTGGTATTAGGTGACTTTTGTTTTGGTTTCCAAGATTGATTCTTATTAGGCACATAATTGGTATTCAAAGATGCAAACACATGGTTCATAATAGAATATTGTGGATTCTTTGTATGTGAAATCTGATTTGCAATAAAGTGATCTTTAAATTTAGAGACTAATTTTTTTGTTGTAACTCCTTTATTAACTTACTCATACTATCAATTTGATCTTGTAGGGTTTTACGGTTACCCTCTTTTGGCATAATAAGATCATTTACCTTACACTTTTAAAGGGTGATAATATGAACCTAGTTAGAGGGATGATAGTTATTATCCTCCTTAGGGTTAGGAGAAGTAATCTCAATTTTTTCCATTTGAAATATCTAAAAAATTGATATTAGAATAGGATAAGCAAGGGAAACAAATTTCAAGGAGCATTCAATAATTACACTAATGATATAGTAGTTTCAAGATATTGGATAATTTTTTTTGAAATATAAGAAAGGTTTTTGAATAAAATCTGATTTTTGATAGAAATAAGAAACTAATTTCAACATAAGTACACCATTCACCTTGTTAGTATTTATTAAAAATAGTAAATTGTAAAAATTGAAAAATATGTATTGAATTTTGGAAAACAAAAAAGAGGTTTTTATATATAAAAATATGAATAGAAAATATCTTTGAGTAATTTTGAAATGAACCTATTTGGAGGCTTAAATATGCCAATCAATGAGTAAGCCACTTGAAAGTATTTATACATTGAACCCTTGTGACTAGAGGAAGTAAAACCCTAAGGTAAAGCTTCAGATCTAACAATCCATCACAACAAGATGAAATCCTATTAGGATTGGATTCCCTAGATTAGAAAAAAATTCATATTCACTTGGATTGGGTTCACTAAATGTTTAACCCTAAAATGAAATGGTATGGGTATGTATTTTTCTTTAAGCTTAGGGTTAACAATATAGAAATAAATGGCACAAGGGTGATAATCAAATCTATAGTAGGTCAATTAAATGCTAAACTTAGATATAAGCATATAATAAATTTATTGTGTTGAGATAGTCTAAATATGAAAAGTAAAAATATGCTAGATATATAAATGACAAGAAGATAAGTACTTAGTTTGTTTAGATGATAATGTAGTTCTAGATTTGCAACAAGCTAAACAAATGTGGGAAGATAGTTCTACAATAGTTGTTAGATTTTAGATCTAGTGCCTTAGGATATCTAGATAGTTGTGTTAGCTCTTGATGATTTCATCAATGATACTATCTGAGTCTGATGATAGTGTCGTATATGAAATATTTGGTGAAATATGATGCAACCACCTGGATGCTTCTAGGTTTGGATTCACCTTCACTCTGGTGGATTCAGATTTGGGTCATGGATAGTCACTCCTTATGAAATGGAAAAACCCTAGATTTCCATCTTTAATGTGATGAAAATGAGTTAGTGGAAATATTATGTCAATCTAACCCCACTGACTCCATTGTCAAAATACATTACCTATATAGTTAATACTCTGAAGAGGGCCTCAAAATGATGTAGTTATCCCTTACATTTTAGCTTGTGTGTGAATCATGCAATGTTTGTAAAGTAATTACAATAGTGACCTTGCTTGTAACTCAAAAAAATAGGCTCTTGGGTTTCTCCTTTAGTACTTTAGACCTATATATGTGTTGTACCTATGACAGATATGTAAATAGTAAAGCTTTGATTAATTAAATGTTTAATAGAGTGATTTTTGATAAGTGCCTTTGTCTCTTTGGTCTTTTCTAAGTTTCATAGGTGAGTAATTAATGAGGGTTGATCTTGTATTTATATCAATCCCTTTAGAGTAATAACTCACATTAAAACACTTAGGATGATAATTAGGATATGTTTCATTTACAAATTGGATGACTTTAGGGCATTGGACACTTGCATTAGTGTAGGACAATAGTGTCAATGATATTATTTGTTATAAATGTTAGTGTTAGATCAAAACTTGTATAAGTGTAATATAAATACATTTTAATCATTATAGGCAAGATAAAGTGTCTGTGTCATCAATATAAGACTGGTTAAACTAAGAAAAAGGCCAAGGGGCACAAGATAGAGTAGATGTGAGGCTTGCAGAAGTAAAGAGAGTGTAGAATTAAGAGGGACAACCAAGGTATAAGTTTTCCAAGTATACAAGACTGAGGTGCTACATAATCACATAATATTGTCTACACCAAGACATATTTTTTAAATTTTAAATTTTCTAAGTTTTATGATTTTTTTAGATTTTTAGATTTTAACAAGCAACTAAAATAAAATGATGCATTGAATGAAAATTGATCACAAAGGGCCCTCCTTCTAATGCCAAATAAATTCTTGTTGATGTGGTTTTTATGCACACCCAAAAAACCTTGTGAGGTAGCCTCTAATGATTTAGGATCTATGAATAAAGATTCACTCCAAGGCACGAGTTGTGGGGTATTGGGTTTTGTAAACAACTTGTTGGTGGAATAGTGATGAGCGAAGTAGTTTATTTACTATGGATGATTTTGGATATGGATGAATCTAAACCTACTTGAAATGGGTGTATATATGATGGATCTAACCTAATGTGGGTAGGACCAAAATAAACTCAAAAAGGAGGGGAAGGTAAGGCAAAAAATGAGGCTTATGGGTCAATAAAAATGAAACCTTTATAATCCAAAACTTGAACTAAAGGTTAGAGGAGTAATAAAAAACCAATGTTTGTTGCAAGCTGATAAGATCACACCAACAATCAAGCATAGTTAAAATTATAAATAAATAGTAAATATAGTAAACTTAATCATATGTAATCAAATGTTGCCATGTTTGTAAGATTGACTTAGTACATTTACAAGGGGGATTATGATTAACATACAAAAGACATATCAAATCAATAATAGAATAATAATAATAATTGTATTGAAAAGACACCTCATACATAATCTAAAAACCATTATACCATAATGACAACACTTCTTACACAATCCATGGGTTTGAAGAAGAATCAAGATTTGCACATCAAGAATAACTATAGAAATTTCATTAAAATTTCTTATTAATATCAATAGCCAAAATTTTCCTCCTTTTGGGATCATTAGGATACATGTATATATAAGCTTGGGTTGGGGATTCCTCATCTCTCAAACAAATTCTAAATTTACATCTCTAAAAATAGCACTATATGTTAATTATCATGCAAAGCATGCATGTATAAAAGTGTTTTCCCATAATAGAATTCTTCAACTAAAATACAATATATATATATATATATATGCCAAGTAAATTAAGAACTAATAGATCTAACTTAGATTAATCATACAAATACATACATATTTAAGAGGGTACTGATGTGGCACCACTAGAAGGAGAAAATTATGGGGTAATAGCAATATAAAGTGAAATGGATGAAATCGCTATTGCAACTTGAGTCATAGAAGGAGTAGGCACTATCATTATAGATACACCATAAGTTTTTGTAGATGTAGTCATAGTAGTTTCATAAGTAACACATATTCCCACCCTAATAAATAAATGTTTTAATTCCCCAATTCATTCAAATCAATGACTTTCACTCCATTCCTTGTCTGTTCTTTCCATTTCAGTTTCATAACACTGATTTTCTATAGATTTTGTTACCACATTGCTTCTTTGACCTACTATTGGGTGCTTAGATAGCATAATGTGACAAATGTCTCTTTTTTGCACTTTTAGGCTTAGCATTCATATCATTATTATTTATTTATGTGGTTGAGGGACATGCATCTGAGTATCGCTACTCTACTCATCTGAGCTATGGCCTATTATACTTTGTTTTTTTAGCCATAAGTTATCTGGATGATGACACATGGATGTCTCTTGATGATCTAATTATGTGAGATATTCTATATGAATAAATCTAGTAACATCACATCTAGATGAGTAGGATGGTGACATATAGATGGATCTCAGTGGCTTACTTTCTTGGGATATACCATATGAAGAACTCTGCTAACATCACCTCTAGGTGAGTAGGATGATGACACATAGATAGATTTTAGTGATCCATTTGCTTGAGATATTTAGTATGAATAACTTTACTAACATCACCTCTAGGTGAGAGGAATGATTATATATGGATGGATCTTGGGGATCTTATTGATCAATATATTATGTATGATTAACTCTAATGAGGTCACATATGGGTGAGAAGGATGATGATATTTATAAAGATCCCAATGATCTACTTGTTAGGATTACTTACATTATTCACTTGGGCTCTAAGTGAGCATAATGAAACTGTGTGGCAAAAGTAAATGAGATCTAGGATGTCTTGGGGAATATTCAAGCATGGAATAACCTATTTAGGACAAAACATAGGCAAAGAGCCAACTAAAAAAATATAACACATTAGCCTAGTTAGCCATTAAATCAAAATTTTGACATGTACATAGAAGATTTTAAAATTGAAATAAAATCAAAGGTAAAAGATAAATCATGCATATGGATTATGCAAAACTTTTATTTTCATTAATTTTAAACTTTAAAATGACCTTAAGTTTATTCTTGTTCAAATTCCACATCATAGACTTTTGGTTCACTAAACCTTAAATTGGGATATTAAATCAATAGTGGGTCCCTATTTAGATTTCAAAATGGGGTGTGTGTGTGTGTTAGGGAACAACACCTTTGAGAAGAGAATGATGACTATGTTTCATGCAATCAAATAATGGAGACCATATTTAATGGTATAATACTTTAAGGTGAAGACAAATCATGATAGTCTAAAAACACTCTTAGAACAAAGGTTATCATCAAAAGAACATCAATAATGAGTCTTAAAGTTATTGGGGTGTGACATTGAGATCATATAAAAGGAAGGAAATGAGAATTTAGTGGTTTATTCACCATCTTAGATGGATGATTCCACATAATCACTATTGTGTGTCATATATATATATATATATATATATATATATATATATATATATATAACAAGAAGATTGGGTGGATGAGGTGAGATAAGAATGGCAGAATGACACAAATACATAGAATCTCATTCAGAGGGTCCAAATGGATCTAATTATGTCAAATATTTTTTTAGTAAAAGGGGATGATCTATGTTAAAAATATCAATTATACCCATGCAAGAACTTAACCCTTAAGCACAATGTTCTTATGGAGCTATATGCTTGCCAATAGGTGGGCACTCAAGATCATTAAAGGCTTATCATATAATCAATCATGAGTTATTTTAGGAAGGTATAAAATGGGAATTCCAAAGTTTTGTGGTAGAATGCATAGTATTCCATCCAAATAAGTGCAATAAAATTAATACCACTGGTCTTCTATAACTACTATATATTCCTAGTTAGAGGTGAGTGGAGGTTTCCATGGATTTCATCACAAGGTTGCGTAAGTCTAAAGGGGAAAATGTAAATGTGGATGATATGGATAAACTCACCAAATATACCCATTTTTTTCCTTATCAAATAATTTTATATATATTATATTAGCATAACTTTTATGGATATAATTCATAAACTATATGGGACCCTAAAGATAATAGTAAGTGATCATGATCTTATATTTACCAATAGTTTTGGGATTAAGTTATTCTCTTGCATGGGTAATCAATTGGCTCATATTTTATCATGTCATCCCTAATTTAATGTAAATACTAAGGTTGTCAATAAGTTCTTGGATGTTTATCTCTATTCTTTTGTTTTAGATAAAGAATAAATATGGTATCAATGGCTTCTAGTATTAGAATGGCGGTGTGACACTTTTTTCCATACCTCATCCAAAATTTCTCCATTTTTGGAATTGTATGGGTACCATCCACCATCCATATCCTCTTCCTTGGGGTTAATTTAAAGGTTATGGTAGTTGAAGAATGCATTCATCGCCAATAATAGATACTTGCTAGTGTTAGAGAGAACTTGATTATGACACATAACTAAATGAAGTAGCAAGCTAAACAACACCACAATAAAAGACATTTTGAAGTATGAGAATGGGTTTTTGTGTAATTACAACCATATAATAGTTTTTCCTTCAAATAATAGAAGAAGGATAAAAAAAATTCACCTAAGCATCACGATCCATATCATATATTTCAAACCATCAATAATGTAAAATACAAAATGGACTTACCTTATTAAATGAAAATACATTTGGGCTTCCATATTTATTACCTAAATAAGGTCATTAGATAAATATTTTTAGCCCAGATAGAGTTACTAGAACTTGATAATAAGAGACATGAATAAAGAGGTTGTGAATGAGGGTGTTTATAAATAATCTAATAAAGTGGAAGAATCTAGCCATTGAACGCGACATGGGAGGATGAAATGTTCTTACAAAAATATACATAAAGTGTCAATGTTGATGAAAATTTTGGTTTTAAGGGTGGGAACATGTTATGCACTTAACCACTAGCATGTATTAGGATATGTGTGGCTGAGTTGTGGCTAATATAATGTTTTATTTAGTCATATGTTAATTTATATATCTTTATATTGGTAATAGTGTCGACCTATGGATTATCCATAATCTAAGTAGGGTATATATATATATATATATATATATGATTTGGTGGTTAGTATTGGAGTATCATATTATGAATTTCATTCTTATTATAGTATTATGTAGGTTTCCCCCTTGAAGTGACTCCATCATATATTTCAATTATTATGCTTTGTTATTAATCATTTGTGTGGATTTGTTCTATTGTGATCTTATTATTGAAAGTTATCATTTTTATCTTCTCATTATATTTATATTTTCATCTATTAACATGACATTGATTTCTCTATATAAGCCATTTCATTACAAAAAATGTTGATGCCAAAATATTACAAGGTGAAGAGGATGCATCGATAACTAAGTAAAAAAATAACATGGTGTTTAACCCATTTTGGAATTGAGGGGTGGGGGAGAATAGACTAATCAAACAAATGGATAAACTATTCTAAAACCAATCCAATTAAATAATTTAGATTCATAATATTTTGATACGATATTAAATTATGAAAGTGTGATAAATATATAAAGTTTAATGTAAAATTATAATTTGAATGTAACAAAATGAAGAAGGAAAAATAAGTAGATTGTTTACTAATGCACAAGTTGATTTGGTAGATGCAATCATAGGAGAAGATAGGATGAGGCTCTGTAGTGATTTAGCAAATTCTAAATATTTGATTTATATTAGACCAAACACTACTATCAATAATTTTAGCAAAAACCTGATGCGTATGTCTGGTACAAAATACATGTCCCTTTCTGGAATGACCAATTGTGCATGTTCGGTTCCACTTCACCTTGCATATTTTTAACTCAGATCATAAGCATGGGTTTTAGATATCAATCTTTTTCTTAAAACCATGGGTCCTCCAACTTGGGTATATCACCTTGAAAAATGGGGGTTAGTAGACTCAAGTGAGATTGGGTTGACCTCAAATACCCCTCTCTTAATGAGCACTACCTATATATCCATATACTTTGAAAAGGGCCTTAGAATAATGTAGTTCTCTCACTTATGTGGGTTTATGTGTGAACAATTATGCAATATGCTATATGTGAGTGCATGTAGTGATCTAACTTGTAACTTGAAAAATATTAATCATGGGATACTTTTTTAAGGTTTCAAATATGTAAGAATACTACTCCTATGACCAAGTTAGAACTAGGAAAGAATTGGTAGTAGAACTCAATTTTTAAAATGATTAAGTGAGCTTGATAGGTGTTTACTTGATAATTATTAGATATTTATTGATTGATAATTAATGAGTTTTTATTTATATTTATATCACATGTTTTGAAATGATCTCATGAGAGGGTTAACTAAGACAAATAGTTTAACCCATAGATGTCAAAATAGTTTCAAATTTGATCATTTTTAAGGTTTAGGCACTAGTGTCCAACCTGGGACACTAGCATCGATGCTAGTGTCCTAGTCTAGATGGTAGTGTCCGAGAGGATAGAAAGTTGTTAAAGATATATAACTACCATAGTAGGATATAAATCAAGTTTTATGTATATTATGGGCTATGTCATATGGGTAATCATAAAATTAAGGTCAAACTATAAGATAAGCATTTAGGCACAGTGAGATGGTGAATGTGAGATTTTTGGCAATAGGAAGGTAATGAACTGAAGGGTTGAACTATGAGTGATATTTGTCAAGTGTACAACACTATATTATTATATATAATCAAATTTTAGTATTTACATTTTCCCCCCTCATTTAATATATTAATGCATAAGAAGAAAATTACTAGTTTAAATGAAAGAAATGTGTACCTTGGTGTGTACAACACACCGTATTTTGACTTGAGCCCTGTTTGAATTTGTTGTTTGTGTATTACTTACAAATAAGAGCATATTATAGTGTAATTATTGCATATAATCTAAAAGTGAATAATTGAAATACTTAAAATAAAATAGAGCAAGGGAGGAGTACACCTATGTGTGGATGCAACCATGATGCCACTTGGTAGTTTGCTTTGGTAATGATGCTTCTTTGTTGAACCATTGGAGAGAGGGGTTCATAACTAAACCTTAGAGATGTGAAGAGGATAATTGGATTATGATCATTCCCCAAATCTAGTGTAAGTACAATTTGTGCCAAAGTTATTAATATCACTAAATCTCAATTGCACAACTCAAGTGTATACATAATCTAGCCAATTTAGCCAATCCTACCTAGGTTAAATAGTGTAACCATATCAACCTATAAAAGGGAAGTAGTGCCAAGGCCATAGATGGTGGTGAGTCTCAACCAACTATAGATAAATAATGCTTAATTAGTACATATTGGTAAGTTTGATGCATAAATGTGTATATGATCTGAATATGTATCTATGATTTGATGCATTTGCATGGCATATGAATATATAATGCATCTCAAACTGAAGTATCTGTCAAAATGTAACTTTTGATCTATAAATTATGTATAATATCTATCATAAATCTTAAAAATTATGTCCCAAATCTATAAATTTGATGCCAAGTGCATAATATTCTAACCCATGTGTATATCTAAATCATGTATATTGTATCAAATTCTATCAATATGGTGTATGTGGACTCATGTATCTATGACATACCCCTATAGATATGTCCCCCATTTTGATGTGAGGGGAATTCAAGCTGGTATTCACCTTATCTCAAAAGGATAAGATAATAATGCCATATATGTATCAATCATGTAGTAATGAAGCATATAGTATTATCATGACAAAGTATATGCATTAATGAAGATCACAATATCTGATCACACAAAGCCTTAAGATGTATGATATGGATCATGGCAATGTCTATAAGTAACAAATACAAGCTCAAAAAAAATCACACACATAAGAGCACTCAATATCATGTAAAAAGGGTCCAAAGAGACCATAGACAAGGGTCATGTTCAAATGTTGCACGCTTAAGGGGAGGACATATTAAAATGTTTACACACCAAATAAACAACATTCAGGGCACTATGGATAATAAACAATGAACATGTTTGAATGTTCCACAATCAAGACAAGGTAGAAAAATAGAACTACACTCAAGTTAAGCCATGTGTGAAGATGAACATGTGAAATATAAGCAACTAGCATAAGTATATCATACTATTCCTTGTATATATGTGTTAGTAAATTATCTTGTAGCATATCATATTTAGCAAATTGCGTAAGATGTAAACATGAGTATATACATGTGTAAGTTTTAGTATATAAGCTCAACATAATCATGTATCAATTATCAATTATGATCAATATAAATAGGTGACCCCGTATGTCACACAGGTGGAGGAAAGGTCCAACATTTATATGTTTAAGTATCATTTAATCAGTGTATGCTTATATCACGCTCAAGTACCTATGAAACATATGTGTGTATAGAAAGGAAAATTATATGTTATCTATTAAACATAAAGTAAACAACATATGTCAAAGTTAGTAAACATGTAAATGCTAAGTATTTTTTATTTTGGATTTATTTAAATGTTTTTCTATTTTGTTAATTATTTGATTTTTTATTTTTTGAATTTTTTGATTTTTTGAATTTTTTGAATTTTTAAATTTTTGAATTTATGAATTAGAAGGCTAACCGATGATCCCATATAATAGATGTTCATAGGGTGCTCTAGACTAAGGATGGGGTGCAATAAATTGGTTGTGATGTCAAGTATCATGTGTATGTGCCAAATCTAAAACTAAAGAATCTATAATACATTGTTAATGCCTCATATAACTCTGTGGTCATGAAGCAATAGTAGAAGTTGTAGTGGTTTGTGGTGTAGACATCTAATTCAATTATGAGGATATGTATGGATTAATTATGCAATATTGGATTAATTCATGGCCACACATCTTAATCTTGAGATGGATGATCCTATTTGATCCTCATCAATTTGGAAAATTTATAAATAAGAGGCCTCTCACTCACATTTTTAATCTTAATTTATGTAAACTTATAATGCAAGATTCTCTTCACAAGTCATTTGTGTAGTTTGATAAATGTTTTATTTCTAATAGTATAACTTCATTTGATAGGCATAGATTGATTTCATATCATGAGCCTAGATTATTCATGGTGATCTTATGATGATGGAGGAGCTTGACATCCATTGTTGACAAAGACAAGAACATCAAATCAAGGGGCAAAACACATTTGGAGCCATTTATGAATGATGGGAAACTCATGGGATGGTAATTGGTATTTGTTTTCTTTAATTTGATCTTTATTATCATTTGCACACCCCATTTTAATAGGTTGGCCTATATTATTAGTTTTTTATGCATGTTTCACCTGAATGTCTCACTACACCTTCTCAACCAAGGGTAAAATGTAGACATCCAATTCCTAACATCATTTGTGTTAAAATTTTCAATCTTACTTGAATTGCACTCAAATGCATAATTTAAGCCAAAATCACTTAAACACGTTAAAAAGTTTGATATTGTCATATAAAAGTGCCAATTTAGCCTAATGTGTCCCTAAATGGGGCAATGCATTTTATGTGATTCCTAACTTTGATCAAATCATTTCAAGTCAAAATGATGATTTTACATTTTGGTGCTCTGGACCACTCTTTTCTTCTAATTTTTATGCACACGTCATGTGCCTATATTATTTTGTGTCAACAACACCTTAAATGTAATAACAGTTCATACGCATCTAACATCACCTTATAATTCTTCTTGAGACAAATTATGACCCATTAATATGACTTTCTAACCAATTTGATTAATGAAGTGCACCAATTTCCAAAGAATTGCACTAAAAAATGATTAATCTTAGGCAAATTAAACCAAATTATGAGATTAAGTAACAATTTCATGGAATTTTTTGAATATTTATTTATTAAAAATTGATTCCTAATATCTACATCACCTAATGACATGATCATGAGGTGGCATCCATAAACCATAAATGCAACAAATATTAGGTTTATGGGCTACCATACCTCTTTAATGCCTCTTCCTCCCAAATATTTATGAGGATATTTATGGATTAATTGTGCAATATTGGATTAATTCATGACCACACATCTTAATCTTGAGATGGGCAGTCATGGTTGATCCTGATCAATATGGAAAATATACAAATAAGAGGCCTCTCACTCACATTTTTAAGCTTAATTTATGTAAACTTATAATGCAAAATTCTCTCCACAAGTCATTTGTGTAGTTTGATAAATGTTTTATTTGCAATAGGATAGCTTCATTTGATAGGCATAGATTGATTTCATATCATGCGCATATATTATGCATGGTGATCTTGAGATGATGGAGCTTGGCATCCATTGTTGACAAAGACAAGAACACCAAATCAAGGAGAAAAATACATTCAAAGCCACTTATAAGAAACTCATGGGAAGGTAATTGGTATTTTCTTTCTTCATTTGATCTTTATTAACATTTGCACACCCTGTTCGAATAGGTTGGCCTAGATTGTTAGTTATTTATACATTCCTTGTGTTTGTCATGATTAATGCTTGATCTAACCATATTTGTAATCCATCTCTACATCTTGGTATGCTCGGTGGGACCACGAATCCCTCTCAATCAAGGAATACATTTTGTAAATCTTACATTTCCATTAAAGTCATTAAAAATTCCTTTAACATCAATTTTTAGCTTGTTTTTTCCATGTTTTTAACATTATTTATGCATACATAGGTCATACAATGATCGACATCAGTTTTGGATGACCGGCATCGATCAAGGCTAACTGACATGTATTAGGTTGTAGGGAAAAATACGTCTAAAAATTTATAGTTTTAAGCTTTATTCAAGTTTCTAGTGGTCAAATTGAATTTCTAAGTCTCTAGTCTGAACATTTATCCTAATCCAAAAGCTTTTTTTTTGGAGATTTTATCCTAACATTATGCTAAAAGGTTTTTTGTCCAAATATTTTCATGCCTAAGGGTTCATAGGTGACTATTATCACTTAGTTTTGACTAAAAATGGTAAAGTCCTTGATTGACATCGGTCTTGCAACAAACAACATCAGTCAATAGTGACTGACGTTGATCTCTATATGTAAAAAATAGAGAACCTGAGAGCATGTTTTCCAAACTCACTTGTTTGAACATCAATTGTGCTTCAAATCTAAACAAAACTCTCTAATTTTTTCTACAAGACCCACAAGGAAAAGAGGTTATTTTGAGCATACTTTATTTTTTAACCTTACTTTTGGTGTTTAAAAGGAATTAGGAACCTTCTCTTTGGTGTTTAAAAGGAACTAGATGGTTTGATTGAATGTTTTTATGGATGTTTTTCAAAGTTTTTGTAAACTAAAGCCAAGGGGAAAGAACTTCACTTAAATTTTCAATTTGGTGTTATAAAACTCAACATTCATTTAAAATGCAAATTTCTTGAAGTGTTGTCTTATGTAAATCATCTATCACTTGATTGTTAGATTGTTTAAGCAAAAATAATTGTGCATGTATGCTCTCCCCTTGTCCCCTAAAGGGAACTCGAGTGACCAAAAGAAAATTTTCATTGTGATTGTGCCTTTGTCCAAAGTGTAAAAAGAAAGTTGTCTAGGATCTCCCCAAAATTTGTATAGTTTAGGTGATATAAAAATAACCCTAAAGCCTTTTTACTTAGATCATTCTATTTCATTCAAATTGGCTTGTGGAGGGGAGGCCATTGCCTCTTCACAAGTTCTTTAGGGAAGCTTTGACCCGACACTTCATCTCCCAACATTGTTTCAACCCCACTCCATGGTGGGGTATATAAATTAGGGTAATTATACTATGAGAGCTAGGGGGTTGAGTGACTAACCTCTCCTTTCATAATAAAAACCTAAGTCAAGTCCAGTCAATCAAGACATTCTACTAGGTAGTCCACAGATGGAATCACTATACAAAGGAATAGACTTTTGCATAATAAGTTAATTATTATGAACTTAATTGATGTGTTGTATCCCTTATGTTAGCCACACTTGGGACCATCTAGATGGTCATAAATTTTTAAGTTTTAGACAACCCCACTTACTGTGGAGTGTTGTTGATGTAAGGTACACCCAAAGGTCCATGTCACCATATTGTCTCTTGAGAGAAGGGGGTATAAAATACCATACCAATTAATGCAGTTTTATTTTGGATGAATATTTAATTTCCTCCCAAGGGCATGTCTAAAGATGGATTTCAACAATATAAAGCAACCTTATCAGTTTAGGGCTTAGGATGATTATACTTATTTATATCTTGGTCATTTTAGTCTTTACTTACTTGTTCATTGATTTAAGTCAAAACTTGATTGTAAAAAAACATCATAACCAAACACATTGTCCACAATTTTTTGAATAAGGAGTTGTATATTGGTCAAATCTAAATCAATCTTTGCCTTGTTCAAATGTTCATCTCAAACATTTGTGTTTGTATTGTATAATTAGATCAATTATGTTGCCCATTTGAGTGTAAACCACTTTCTAAATATCTTTAAGTCCTTCATTGATAATTCAAATTTAGAATTGCACCTTTCTAAGTTACTAGGTTAACATGTTAATTGGGTTTAATTTCTTGTTTACACTTGAATTGAGTCGTTGGGGTTCAATTTCCCATTTGGATTGAAGGTCATTTATAGACTCATTATCATTTGATCATTTGTGAACTTAGGTCATCAAGTGTATCAATCACACTCTAATTTCAAAAGCACATTTTATACTACCTTCATATTACCATATGGTAAAGTTATGTTTCATGTTTGGTTCTAGTTTTATACTTAGGAATTCTTGTGTGTTTTCATAATTTGAATTTATTGGTTCGCATTGTCTCCTTCCTAATCTGAAGGGATTTCTTATAGTTTCCTAGTAGTAACTCATCAAAGTTGAACCAGATTTTATGGTACTGATGTATCTCTTAACCTATGTTTGGTGTACTATTTTATGCTTAGGTCTTTGAGTTATCATACCCTCTTCTGATCTATATTATTTCAACCCTACCTAAGGTTGAGTAATTTCATGAACACATTCTTATAATTATGTGTGGTACTATGCCACCTTCTTTTTTATTATAGTCTCTTTGGTACCTTGTCACTTATTTAGAGAAGTTCAAAAAACATACCTTATTTAAACATTTCCAAATCTAGTCAAACATAGAGAATAAACCTTTTTAGACATGACTCAAAGGTACACTCATAGTGGGGTCCCTTACGACCTTAGCTATAAGGAGGAGCATTACTATGATGATCAAGAAATTTTTGTGGTCTTTGAGGACATTCCCACAACTATAGGATTCGAAGAGGACTTTTCAAAATATAAATCCCAAGAGGATAGAGATGAATCCCTTCTAAGGTTGATTGAATATGTTTCTAGACTACCCTCATATTTTCCTATTGAGCAACTACACACCTTATTTTGAGAAGGAGACTAACAATGAGAATAATCCATCATGCACACAACACAAATAAATGTACCTTTTTCTATCAAGTGAAAGGAAATACTTATATAGTCAAAACCAACTGATTAAGATCTTGTTAACAAGATTAAAAAGATAAGTCATCGATAAACAAACCAACTTACCACAGACTTAACCAACTCTTTAATGGCTACATCAATCCACAATAATGCTTCTAAGGAACAAGCAAATGTGGTTGAACCAATGCAAAACCTAGTTGAAAACACAACAATGATGGATCAAAATGCCTCAAGTGAACAACCTAAATCCCAAGAGGTTCTGCAACATGCTTCACTAGACATGGAGCATATATTTTTCAATCATCAAGAACCTCTTGTTCCTTTAAAAAAACAAAGACCAAAGCATTCATTATGCATTGAATAAATTGTACAAAATAATATGTCTAGTTCATCTCAACCAACACATAATATGGTGAATAGACCAAGGACTCCCCAAAATCAATAGAACATGTATAATTCAAGGTAGCAGATTCTGAGGAATCATCCACTTACTTACTCCACTTAAGGAGCGAATGAAAACCAAGTCATGGATTGTAAGGTGTATATCACTCCAAAATACATGCAACAATAGGGGCACATACCACCCCAATAGTAGTAGCAACAGGGGCACATACCACCCCAAAAGAATTATGTTCCACCCACAAATGAACCAAACATGCAAGAGTGGAACTCTATAAAAGATATGATGTCACGATTGGAGACTAGAAGCAGGATAAAAAAAGTACAAGTTTGATGAGATATGTCCATATCTATTTGATTTATCTATTCTCCAATACCCTTTTTTGTCTCACTTTGACGTGCCCAAATTTGATAAATATAAAGGAAAGGGTGACCCATGTGAACACATCTAAGCATTATTTGAGCTATGTCAAGAGGTTGTTTATAGTAGCATTTATTTGCTTCATTTATTTTTGCAAAGTTTATCAGGACAAGCTCTAAATTGGCTACTTAAGTTACCTAAGGGATCAGTTTCATATTGGATTAACTTATCTGAGAAGTTCATCAACCATTTATTATACAACATTGAGCATGAATTGGCCATTGTTGATTTGTGAAAAGCTAAACAGCATGATTAAGAAAGCTCTGTTACGTATCTATAGGGGTGGAGAGTATTAGTAGGCCATTTTCAACATAATTTCTAGATAAATAATTGGTAGACATATTTTCATTGAACTTACATCCTAAAGTTGTGCACATTATATGGATTGTTTGCACCAATTCATTTGAATAAATTATAGACAAAGGGGTGCAGATTGAGAAGGTTGTTATTACTAAGGGCCTTGAAAAGATTTTCACATAGGTTCAAATAGAAAATCAAACCCAATTACCAGTTCAAATAGTTGTGCAAGAGAAACCTAAGGGTTTTAACAAGAATAAAAATGTGGTAGGGAATAGAGTGACTAAAACAAAACATGTATAAATAGTGTAGGCCTCATTGGACCCAAACGTATAATTAATTCCCCTAAATTCACTACCCAATTTTTAAAGGCAACCTCAATGGAGGACATTTCATAATCAATTCAAAGTCTTCAACAAATTGGGAGAACCAGTTGAGACACTGTTTCAAAAGCTCATAGTAACTAACTTGATTATATGGCCAATACCAAGGCCATTTCCTTAAGAGCAACTAAAACTAGATTGGTACAAGGATAATGAATGGTACAACTTCAATCATGTTGTTGGACATGATGTTTATCATTACATCCAATTGTGGTAAAAATTGAATATCTAATCAAGAGTGGTGAAGTTGAGATCAATCTTACACCACAAGGCACTAATTAGGATATGGGAATCTACCAAGATCCATTTCCTCATCATAATAAACCTCCACTAAGGAACAACTAGTAGAACCAAGCATAGAACTAGTGGTAAAATCAAAACCAAAATCAGGGTCAAAATCATAATCAACATGATCATAATCAGGATCATAATACCCATGTTAACAACTTAGGTTACAAAAACAAGCCTTATGACTATAACAAAAATATGGGATACATTTCTAAGACCCACATTTACACTATTACTATTAAATCCCATGAATTGTATCATGATCCTCATAGTATTAGACCTAATATTATAGGGCCAATACCCTCTCCCTCTAATAACAATGCATCAAGTTTACAAAATTTTGTTATGACTCTATTTGTATGGGTTATTATTTATGGACAACATCTTTCTTCTAATTATAATGGCTCCTCATTGACTCAAAATTGCTCCAATGCAACTAGATGCCTATAAGTCACCCTCCAAGGCCATTTACCTTCATCTTCTGATTATAATGGCTCCTTGCCACCTCTAGGTTGTGCAATCAAAACTAGACACTCACGAGTTACTCTTTAGGGCCCTTTGCCTTCTTCCACAAAACCTAATGTGAACATTGGGCCTTCAGATCTGAAGCTAAATACTATGTCAACCAAGGCTAAACCATCTCATCCTAACATTGAAATGCCTTATAGTCTATCAAACCAACTAATAAAAACCCCTAGGTAGATTTCTATTTTGGATATCTTGCTTACATCTAAAGTCCATAGAACTATTTTTAATAACCTTTTACAAGAATCAACTATTCCCAAAGATATAAATTCCGAACATTTCCAAAAATGATTTGGGATTTTATCTTCATTTCATCAGCTCACTTTTGATCAAAAAGACATGTCCACCATAGGTTTGAACCATAATAACCCATTGTATAATAAGGTAATCATTGAAAAACATAATATAAAGTGAGTTTTTATAGACAATGGTTTGGGGATGAAAATAATCTCTTAAGCTAGGGAAAAAATTAGGCTATATTATGAAGGACATTTAACCAGAGATGATCACCATAAAGGCTTATGATAACATTGAGAGGGAATCTTCTAGTACCATTCATTTGTCGATCATTATTGGGTTTATTTCCAACCACACATTACTTCATATTGTGGACATTGAGCTACCTTATAACTTACTTCTTGGTCATCTTTGGATCTATAAATTATAAGTCATTCCATGTACCTTACATCAGTGCCTTAAGTTTTCTCATAATGGGATCAAGGTTACTATTCCCATCAATCAATAGCTTTATCAGTATTTTAAACATCTAGAGGTTGAGTTCCATAATTATAACTATTGTCTAGGTTTTGAATTCATTGAAAAGAAGAACAAAGAAATAGTTTCACATTTACCTCCATCCAATTATATCAACCCAAGTAACCTTACTTGTACTTTGGCTGATCTATTTCCCATAATTCTTACAAAGTAAGCTATGATTGAAAATGTGGGCATTTCCATATATAATCTTAAAGACGCCTTCTATATTGCAAAGCTATCAAAGTCTCCTAAAACATTTGGTAATCCAAAACCTTCCAAGAACCCAAACAAACCCAACTTGATCTGATAATAGAAGAAACATCAAAAGAAACCACCTATGGTATTTGTAATTGCTACTTTGTCAAAATAGCATTGAGAGGTGTAGATACCTAAATTTGGCCACCAATGACCTCCAACTAGGATTTTGACCAATTTCCACCAAAGTGCATAATTTGGCCTAGAAACACTAAAACACATTAAATGAATTGAAATTGACATATTCAAGTTTCAATTTTGGCCACAGTATCACTAAATGGGGTAATGAAATTTATGGGCCATCTAACTTTGATCAAATCATTTTGAGTTTAAATGCCAATTTTGCACTTGGGTGCTCTGGATTGCTCTTTTATATCAAATTTCTTGTATGAGATGCATGTCTTTTATATTTGGTGTTGGCAACATCCTAAATGGGATAATGGATCTAACGCATCTAACATTGACTTCCAATTCCAATCCAGTCAAATTTTGGACCAATAATAAGGCATTCTAATCAATTTGAGTAATTTGTGCACAAAGTGCTTAATCATGCTTAAGAGCTAATTAATCCAAATCAAGGCCTAATTAATAATTCCATTTAAACTTATTGAAAACTTATTTTTTTAAATGAATATTGAATATCTGCATCATCAGATGACCTCATTTCTTGGGAAGACATCCCTA
This sequence comes from Torreya grandis, assembly GCA_037957365.1. Taxonomy (NCBI): domain Eukaryota; kingdom Viridiplantae; phylum Streptophyta; class Pinopsida; order Cupressales; family Taxaceae; genus Torreya; species Torreya grandis. The sequence continues at coordinate 1,277,901 of JARHVA010002351.1, forward strand.
AGCCATAAATGCCATAAATATTAAGATTATGGGTCTCCCATGCCTCTTTATTACCTCCCATGCCTCATTAATGTCCCTTATTATAAATTCATGATGAGGATAATTATGGATTTTAATTACATAATTCAATTAATCCATGACCACACATCTCAATCTTGAGATGGACAGTCATGGTTGATTCTGGTCATTCTTAAAAATTTATAAATAGAGAGGCCATGAACATCATTTTCAAGCTTAATTTTAGCAAATTTATAATGCAATATTGGTTCCAAAAGCTTCATGCAAACTAGTGTTACCATGCCAAATTGATTCCAAGCCAAGCCAAAGGTGCCAAGGAGAGATGGAGGTAGACAAGCTTCCACTGCCAAGAACTTCATGAGCACAAAGCTAATAAAGCCACTAATACAAAGAAATTTGGAGCATCCAAATAAGGTGATGTAATTTCTTGTTGTTTTTCCTTACTTTTTAGTTGTGTTTGTTATTTATTTATTTTACTAAGCTCACCCTAGTAACTAGGCATGAAGATGTTAGCTTAGTGTATTTTTTGTTTGGTTTCATTCACTAACACCATACTAATCTCCTCTTCTTATTAAAATTCATAGTTCACATAATGGCATGCACAGTGGAACGATCTTCATGAGAGTGCAATCCACAAACTTTTTTTGTGTTTCATAGTTTTGATTCTTTTTTTTTGTTATTTTTGCTTTGAGTAAAAATGTTCAATAAAGAAGTCATAACATTTTATTTAATTAATATTTTTGTCTAAATTTTTTTATAAATATGTCATTTATATTCTCTAAAAAATTCACAAAAAAAAATCTTTCTATTTTAGAAGTTATATCTTTTTTAGTAACTATTACTTTCTATTTTTTATTTTTTTGGTAAAAATGGTTATAACAGAGTTCATAACTTTTATTTTATATACTTTTCGAACTTAAAATTCTTTATATACATTCATCCTAGATTTATTGACAACCTATAAAATTTTCATATAAAACCAACTTATATTTTAAAAGTTATGTTAAAAATAGTAACTTTAGGTTTTTATATTTTATGTTCAGGATTTTGTGTTATGTATTGTATTTTATTTTTAGCCTTCTAATTTGTTGTTTGAAGGTGTTTATATATTTAATATTATTATTTTTAAATATTTTATTTATATTTATGCTAAAACTTTCTAACCTAACATATTTACTTTTGGGGTGATGCCTTAAGGGTAGACAAGTAACCGACAAACTTCAAATTTGTTAAAACATGTTTTAGACCATCTTTGGCATGATTTCAAAATTAACTAGGAACATTATTTTGGTTCTTAAAGTAACATCTGAAGTGCTTAAATAATTGTTTTTAGCAATAGTTTTCAAATTTACAACTAAGACCAAGGGATCAAATGAACATCACTTCATTTTTTGAATTTGGGCTTTAAAATGAACTCACCTTTCCAAGCTTTTTGTATTCACTTAGTTGTTTAAATTGGATTTTTTTGGGCAAAAAGAGAGGTGTTGCATGTATTATCTTCCATTTGTCCCATTTATATAACCCTTGGAATAAAAAGTTCCATTCCTATTACAAATATCCTAGTCCAAGGCTTAGAAATAAAGTCATCTAAAGCACTCCCCAAAAACTCGTCAAAGTTTGGGTGACCTTGAAAATGACCCTAAAGTCTTTATATTTCATGCTTTCTTTATTTTTATGAAAACTTGGCTTGTGAGGGGGACATCATCACCTCCCATGATTTTTTTAGGGAAGCTTTAACCCAAGGTTTCACCTCCTGACATTGACTTCATTTGGCTCCTGATTGGAGTTACACACAGGACGTAGTGGCACTTTGGACATCGCACTACACTAAGCAAACAACAGGATGTAATGGTTACAAAAAAGACTAGACCTTTTTACAACAAGCCAAGTGATACAGACCTAAAATATACATTTTTATTTTTTATTATTTGGCATGAAAGTAATTGTGCAATTTATTCCCTTAGAACATCCAAAAACTTATAGATATTAGATAACACCCCACTTGTTGTGGAAGTATTATTGGTGCAAGGTGCACCTCAATGTCCATGTCACAGTACTATCATTTGAGAGGAGGGGTGTAAAATCCCTACTATATAATGCACATTTACTTTTGTATAAACACTTAAAATCCTCTTAAATGATGTATATCGATGGATTTCAACAATACTAAGCAACTTTGTCAATTTAGAGTCTAAGGGAGATTAATTAGTTGGTTTTGTCCTAGATTAAAGTCTTGTTTGGAGTCAAAACTTGGTGTAAACAAATGATACAAACCAAACACATAGTCCTCATTTTTATTTGAATAAAGAGGCATTATCTACCCATGTGAAATCATCAATTTGCCTTGTTCAAAGTTCATCAAAACTTGGAGAGTCATATCATCCACTTTGGCATAGTTATGCTACCCAATTGAGTCTAAACCTTTGCAAAATTGTTTAAGTCATTTATTTATAATATAAATTCAAATTTGCACCTTTATAAGTTCATAGGGTTGATGTGTTAAGTGGGTTTACCATTTTCACTAAAATTGAGGGAACTTAGGTTCAAATTCCAATTTGGATTGAAGGTCGTTTAAGACTCATGATCATTATTCACCACTTGTTGGACTTAAGTCATTTTGTGCTAAACACTTACACTTTGAGTCTATGCACCACAACATTTTAAGTCAATAAATATAGTGTTATGCTGTCAAAATTATGGGAAACTATCTTTGCCTTAGATATTTTTTGAAACAAACATTTTGTCACATATTTTGGGTAGTCTAGCATTGTTACACTACCCAAAACATTTCAGATATTATTTCATAGACCCTATTGCACAGATTTCAAATTTGTTCCTACATTTTTATACCAATCCAAGTGTAATTTTATGATCCTTTGTCTAGCACAATTATACCATTTACTTTTGTCTAGCTTATTTGTCAAAAGAACCAAGTTTTATACCATTATTTGTGAGAAAATAAGCTATCTCTAAAGTGCCTTTTTTTTCATACCTTATACCTAGTTGATCGAGTTCATGTCCAAGAATCAAATGCTTAGTGTTTGTTATAAGTGTTTCAAATCTATTAGATTAAAACTTTCATCTATTTCAAATTATAGCTTTTGACACTGTTTGGCCAAGAGTCCTAGCACATGCCTTGTTTGAGCCTAGCTTTTGACGCTACATTTGGCCAAAAGACCTAGAAACTTTTAATTTCCTAGATTAGACTAATTTGAGACATTTTAACCTTAGAGTTTGGCATTTTGATTTTTGACCTATTTATTTGCTCATCTTTGTGTGAATAGTGAGACATTGGACATTTAATGCTAGCTTGTTTCTTCACTAAATTTTTGTATAAACCTTTTGATCCTTTTGACAAATCTAGACCAAGTTTAAACATCATCTATTTTAGACATTGTCTTTTTAAGAGTTTGTGGAATTCTTTGAACTTTTTATCACAAAGGCATTGACCATGGACCCTAATATGTATTCCTACACTCATATTGGACTCATGTACAATACAAGGATTAGTAAAGTGATTATGTAGGAAGAAATGGTGTAAGACCCCTACACAGATAATATTCCTTATGAGATGGATTTTTATCCCTCTTATAATACTCAATTAGGGGCACAAATCCAAGATCCCTTAGCTAAATATTTGGTTAACATACCACCTTATTTAGAATAAGACCAAGAAAAAACTACACAATACCTAGCTATAATACCCACAGTGAACGAGCCAGTTCTTCAATAGTCATATTCTAATAATATGGCTTCCACGTATGATTCATTTTTGTTTGAGTGACATTTTTTAGAGAATAAAGATGAGATTTTGGTTAGATCCATAGAAGTAGGGGCCAAGTTTCCAGTAGACTTTCCCCATGAAAATTTACCAAGCCTAGTAAGAGTGACCCACAACATAATTTACGATCAACAGAATTATTTTAGCAATCCTTTGGCTTTAGTCCAAACAACATATCAGGACCCTAATCTACCTAATAGAGTTAAAAACATCATGGAAGACCACTTTAACCAAATACAAATAGCATATCAAACTTACCTAAACCTATCACATAATTTCAATCAGATAAACATGGTGAGTAAGCCTCTTATTGACCTAATTCCTTCAATAGGAATTTTGATAGAGTTAATTGGTCAAGATAATCATATTTCAGACCCATTCATACAAAACACTTTGGTAGATAGCTTACTGCATATGCCCATTATTGAAAAAGTGTCTTCTGCTTCTACAAAGAATAATGAGCAAAATATAGTGGATAATGTGCAAACAACATCCGATCCCGATCAAAGTGTTAATAATGCACAAAAAACTATCCAAAAACATGTGCATGTAGTTAATACCATGACTGGATCATCATACCAAGGAGTAGGAATTTCTACATCCCAACCTCAATCAGTTGCTTCCTCAAATGTGCAACCTATAAGATTAGGTAGTCAACTAGTAACCAATGTCATACCTCAACAATAGAATATAATAAATCCTACTCCTCCTCAACAAGTGGAAAGTAGTATTCCACAACATCAAGTGCAATCTAGTGTACCAATACATCTAATGCCAAATGTATTACCACCTCAGAAAGGGGTAACTAATGTTCCACTTCACCAAGTAATGATAAACATACCTCTTCAGTCTCAGACTAGTATACCACTCCAAAACCAAATAATGACTAATCAACAACATGTAAATATTAGTCAGTGATAGATGCAAAATATTTAACCTGCTTTCACTTTCCCATAGGGATTCATGCAATAAGGAGGCTCCCATGTTTTTCAAGTACCTACTAGACAACCATTGGTTCAAAATGTGTCACAAATTTAGAGATAGGGTTTTGGTTCACAAGTTCACACTCAACATCAAGGTTCGATTAGTCATTAGTATGTCCCTTTTCAACCATAGCAAACACAATATAGTTATATCCCTCCATCCCAACTACAAAATCCACCTGATCAAACCTTCATCACCAACCCAAATTAGAATATCATGTAGCTAAATGTAAAATTCCAAGTACACTCTAATCCATGTATGCATATTCTTGGTCCATTTCCCAACCAAACCAATATACCCCAATAAGTATCTCCATCATACCCTAGTTAAAGTGTCCCACTTATGACCTCCCAACCATCTATCCAAACTAATACTCTCCCTCTAACCAATGTTCCTTCCAATTTCTTATCCCAAGAATTGTAATAGATGAAGGATGTAATTGTTGTCATTCAGGATAGAAAATAGACTAAAAATTTTAAATTAGATGATGTGTGTTCCTATCCATTTAATATGGAGTATTTATAGATACCATTTCCTCCAAGATACAAACCACTAAAATTCAAAAAATATAAAGGGAAAGGTGACCCTAAGGCCCATTTAACTAAATTTTTTGTTGCATATCAACCAGTGGCATATAGCGACATATACCTTTTTTTCTTGTTTCCAAGGATCTTGGTTGGATAAACCTTGGAGTGGTTTTTAAAGTTTCCCAAGAGTTCAGTGATAGATTTTGATGATCTTTTTGATAAGTTTGTAAAACACTTTTCCTATAATCTTAAGCATAAGATTTCATTAGTGGACTTAACACAAGCAAAGAAAAAAGCTAGTGAGAGTTTTGCAAGTTATCTACAGTGATGGAGAGCCCTTACAAGTCGTTTCACTCACATTTTACTTGATAAACAATTATTCATTGTGTTTACCAAAAAAAATCATAGTGAGATAGCATATCATCTAGAGCTACAATGTGCACATACTTTCAAGGAAATCATAGATAAAGGCTTGTTGAGTGACTGAGCTCTTATTAATTAAATGGATCATCAAGCTTAATTCAACCAATCAAAATCTAGGTACCAATCAAGGAAATGGTCAAAACTAACATCCAATGCAAGCACAAGCATTACAACTAGCGCAGGCTAATAACCAAGAAAGACTAAAGCAATTTAAACACAATAGGAATGTTGTGGAAAATGGAGTTACCAAGTCATGTCATGTCCAAATGATGTAAATTTCATCTACACCACCTTTTTAGTTAACTCTTACCCAACAACCTCTCCAACTAATGTCATAAGCAAAACAACCAAGACTTACAAAATAAATACAATAGCCTTTACCATTACAAACCCCTCCTCCTAGGAGAACTATGCCTGAACATCGTGTCTTTAGTGACCTAGGAGAACCTATTGATTTTTTCTTTTACAAGCTTACTACTATTAATCTGATTAGTTGGCCTATACCAAAGCATTATCCACAAGGCATTCCTTATCCTGATTGGAACCATGAAAATGAATTATGTGGATATCATCGAGTCAATGAGCATAATCTATGAAGATGTGTCCAAATCAAGAATTTAATTAAGAATATGTTGGAGAATGGGGAGATAACATTGGATAATGGTGCTTCCACTTCCAATCAAACCCTTGGGATTTACCAAAACCCCTCTCCCCAACATAACAATCAGTAGCAGCAGAACAATCAGCAATAATAACAATAATGGCCAGTGTAGGAGCAAAATTAATAGTATCAAAATCAAAGGTTGAACCAAAAAAATTAGCAAAATCAATAATAAAACCCACAACCATAGAATAATGGACAAAACCAAGGTTAGAATGATAACAACCAACAAACCTACCATACAGTTGTACATGACTACAACAGGGTTGTAGGTCATATTGCAGGGGGTAGTGTTAATACCATCTCCATTAATCCTAGACCAAGCATTAATTATCCTATACCATTGCTAAACAACAGCATTCAACCAAATTACATGGATAATATTTCTTTGACCTTGGAGTGCATATAGGAAAACTAGCAAACTAGGACTTCCTCTTTTAGACCTTATATCAACAACTCATCCTTGTCACATGACCGCATACAAGTGCACCGATAACTGAGACTTGTCTTATCTAGTCCCACACCATTCCCAACATTTTTTAGCAATAATGGTCCAATATCTAATCTTTATTATGTAATCACAACTCAAAGGTCAAAGATTACTATCCCAGGCCCATAACCATCTACCACTTTACATGTTATCCAACTAACCATTTAACCTCAGAATAAACTATTAAATACTGACTAAGACAAGAAGTTTTATATTGTGGAACAATTACAGAAGACACTAGCATAAATTTCTATTTTAGATTTACTGTGAATGTCACTAATCCATAAGAACATATTGAATGAGTTTTTAACCCAATCCACTATTTCTAGTGACATATCCCTTGATACATTTAAAGCTTTGGTTGGACACCTAGCTCCAGCCCAACAAGTCACATTCAACTAAAGTGATATGTCTTCCCTTGGCTTGTTCCATAATAACCCATTGTACATAGAATTTTATATAAAATGGCATAAATTAAAACCTGTCTTTATATACAATGGATTAAGTCTCAACATAGTGTCTCTAAAGCTCATCAAGCTTCTTGGGTACACAATGGTAGATCTCTAACCAAAAATGATAACCATCAAATCCTATGATAATCAGGAAAGAGAATCATAAGGCACCATTAGTTTGCTTATTATCATTGGGCCTTTAACCCATTATACACTTTGCCATGTGTTTTATCTTGATTTAATATATAATATGATTCTAGATAGGCCTTACTTACATGAGATTCATGCAGTCCCATCAACATTGCACCAATGTATCAAGTTTTCTCACTCAGAGATGGAAGTGAATATTCTAGGAGATTTGCACCCATATGAACACTACAAACATCTTGAGGTCAAATTTTAAAGTTACAATTATTAGTAAAGCATGAACCCAAGTTCCAAAAAGGATAAAGGAAAGGCCATACTTATTGATCCTTCATCAGATAATTGCATAGATCCTAATACCTTGGATTCCCTTTCCCACATGCCACCTCTTGAAGCTTCTAATCATTTCACCATTTTAAATAATAGATCAAGAGAGTATGTGACCCATGATACATTTCATATTACCAATCTTCCTTAGAATCTAAAAACCTTTGGATGACCTAAAATCACCCCACATATGCATTGGCAATGAAAGAACAAAGATAAGGGACCAATCAGATTTGTACCAGCATCTAACCTAGAACTTGACCCTCTTGAAGGGTATGAATCATGGTTATATAATGATAACCAAGCTGATTATTATAAAATTTCAAAGTATCCTATTTCTAATAGGATCATGGAGAGTCACAATTATGAAGGAAGAGGCTTCAAATAAAATTAGCAAGGAACCATCAAGCCAATTTCCATGACTAAGTAAGAAAGACCTTATGGACTTGGATTTAAACCACCTAAGGGTGACTCCACATATCTTATTCAAATTTCATCACCAATATCTAGTGAGGATTATGTTGATAGTGAAGCACAGTCTAGTCACAACCTCACCTTTAATTGCCTAACTAATACTAACCTATTTGATACCAATGTTATTTGTACCCTTACCCTAGTTATTCATCACAATCCATTACCATTATATTATCCCCAACTAATAGATTGGGACCAGAAAGAATCCACTTTATCGATTGATGAGTTTTATAATGATAAGCTATTCTATGACTTTTTAGGCTTTAAAGACAATGTTCCATTGGGAGATCACAAATTAGGATTCTCAATCACATTAGATCCTGAAGCCTATTTTGGAGAACAGGTGAACACATTAGCTAAAAATAAAGAATTAAAATATTAAGGTCTCAAAGTGAAAACCTCTTTGAGGTGCTTTCTAACTAGAGAAAAAGTAAAGATAAAGGTCATTCTAGTGGTGAAAACCTATTTTAGGCACCATTAGATAGGGGTGTTCATTCTTCTTTGAATTTAGACCAGGAGACCACCAATGATTTTTATCACATGGCCAGATCTCCCATTAGGGGACTCAGATTCATCATGCCTAGCAGAAGTTGAAGAGTAAGTCCTAGAAGAGGACCCTGATATAGTCCAACAGTTCAAGTCTTTGCCTACTATCTTAGAAGATGGTTCGACCCTTCTAGTCAAGGATACAATAGAGGTAAACATTGGGACTCCATCAGACTTGAAGTGGATAAAGTTAGGCATGTCCCTCACTAAGGAGGAATGTAAAGTCTTTACTGCTCTATTGAGATAATTTGTAGATATATTTGCATGGACCTATTCTAACATGTTAGGTTTAGACCTTGCCTTGGTTTTGCACCACCTTGTGGTCAATCCTGATGCCAAACTGATAAAACAAAATCTACATAAGATGCATCCTCACATTATTGTATTGGTAAAGAAAGAGTTGGAAAAACTCTTAGAAGTAGGATATATTTGATCTATTGACTACTCAGAATGGATATCTAATGTTATACCTATTAACAAAAAGCCTGAAGGAATCAAAATTTGTACTAATTTTTGAGACATCAACAAAGCTTGTCCTAAGGATAACTTTCCATTGCCTAATATTGACATGATCATCAACTCCATTATGAAATGCTTTCACTCATGGATGGCTTTTCAAGATACAACCAGATTAGAATAACACCAGAAGACCAACATAAAATAGTGTTCACCACTCCATGGGGAACATTTTGTTATTAGGTAATTCCATTGGGTCTTAATAATGCTGGAGCTACATATCAAAGGGTCATGACTAACATATTCCATGATATGATGCATGATATTCTTGAAGACTATGTCAATGACATATTAGGAAAATCTAAGACTAGGGCCGACCATCCAATAGTGTTATGTAAGATTTTTTAATGAATGTGAGAGTATAAATTCAGATTTAATCCAAAAAAATATGTGTTTGGTGTAACTTTAGGCAAATTACTTGGCTTCATCATGTCTTTTAGAGGCATTAAAATTGATCCAGCTAAAGTCTATATTATAACTGAGATGCCACCACCAACTAATTTGAAGCAACTCCATAGTTTCTAGGGTATGATTTAATCAATCTGATGCTTCATCTCTCAGTTAATAGATAAGTGTCATCCATTTACACATCTTCTAAAAAAGGAAGTTATATTTTATTGGGATGATCACTACTAAATAGCTTTTCAACAATTTAAGGACTATTTAGCTAATCCACCTATTTTATTACCTCCTATGTTAGGAAATCTATTCTTATTATACTTATCATCCACTGACAATGCTTTGGGGGAACTCTTGGCTCAACATGATGACAATGGAAAAGAACATGTTGTATACTACCTAAGCCATACCTTGGTCACATATGAACATAACTATACACCTATTAAAAAAGCTTATCTAGCCATGGTCTTCATAGCTCAAAAATTGTGCCATTACATGTTGAATAATAAGACCATAGTCATTTCAGAAGTATATCCACTCAAGTATCTACTATCTAAAATATATTTACAAGGTAAAATGGCCAAATGGATCATGCTTCCTAGTGAGTTTGACATAGAGTATGTCAATCAAAAGGTAATCAAGGGATAAGTTCTCACATATCAACTTGTTGAAGCACCTCTTATAGACACAAATCCACTCACATTTCATTTCCCTGATGAATCCATAATGACCATCATTGACACACCTCATGAAGAGCAGCACTAGAAGCTATATTTTGATAGTTCATTTACTACACACGGATCGGGGGCAGACCTCTTATTTATTACACCACAGGGGGATCTAATCCCTAAATCATTTAGAATCAGCTTTCCTTGTATAAATAACATGGTTGATTATGAATCACTTATCATAGGACTTAAAGAGGTATTAAAATGGAATATATCTCATCTAAAGGTTCATGGTGATTCTTAATTAATCATCAATCAGGTCAAAGACCATTTTTAGACCAAAGATGGCAAGTTGGTTCTATATAAGGCTATGGTTGATACCCTAAAAAAATAAATTGAAAATATCCAATTTGAGAATATACCAAGGGCTAGTAATAGAACTACAAATACTATGGCTACTATTGGCTCTCTGATTTGACAAATAGATAAAGCTAGAGAGTATCAGTTTCTTATCAAGAATTTGTCAGCACCAGCTCATGAACCTTCAACCATTGTAATGATTTATGATATTTTTGGTCCTAATTCTATTTGGTATTTAGACCCTTATACCTATTTCCATGACCAATTTTTACCACCCAACCTATCTCATAAGCAAACCAAAGCCTTTATCCATCAACTACTCATTATACTCTACTTGGATCCACCCTTTATCACCATAGTTTTGATGGAACTCTGCTTCATTGTTTAACTTTGGTAGAGTCTACACTAACATTAAGAGAAGTTCATGAAGGGGTATGTGGATCTCATTTTAGCATGGAAATCCTATCCAAAAATCTCTTACGTACTGGTTATTATTGGCCCATGATGGATGCAAATGTAGCCACATATGTAAAGAAATGTGATAAATGTCAATAGTATGCTAATATGATTCATGTCCCAGCCCAAACTCTAAAACTAATTTTGACACCATGGCCATTTTCTACATGGGGACTTGACCTCATTGGGAATATCAATCCCATTTCATCTAATGGCCATAAACATATCCTTACCACCATCGAGTGTTTCACTAAGTGGGTTGAAGCTATACCCCTCACTTACATGTTGGAAAGCAAATTTTCAAATTCATCTTTAACCATCCCATTTTCAGCTATGGTATCCTCTCTAAAATTATATATGATAATAGAGGATCATTTGATCATAATGATGTAGATTAGCTATGTAACAAATATAACATCACACAACATTTTTTTGACATATTACCTATAAGGTAATGGTTAGGTTGAAGCACCGAATAAAACCATTATCAATATTCTCAAAAAGATTGTCAATGATGTCGGTCATGACTGGCACTTTCAAATATTCCATAGCCTTTGGGCATACCATACCAATCATTTTACCCCCATAGGAGACACTCCATACTCACTTGTTTATGGTACTAAATCCATCCTTCCCATTAAGGTCGAATTGCCTTCACTATGCATCTCTTTCAAGCATGTCCTAGATGATCATGACTATCGAGTAGCTCACTTACAAGAGTTATACCTACTTGATGAAAAATACATAGCTGCACTCAACAATCTTCAGGCATATTAGAACTGACTCAAAGGCCACTACAATCGATGTGTTAAGTATATAACATTTGAACTTGGTGATCTTATTCTTAAAAAATACTACAACTGAGAAGAAGCATAAAGTTAAATTCAAACCAAACTGGATAGGGCCTTTCATCATTACTATATATTATGGATCAGGGGCATATAGGCTTACCACACCAAATGGAGATGAACTTCTTGAGCCAATGAATATTATTCATCTCAAGCGGTACTATGCTTGAGCACTAAGGTGTATTATCTATAAGGACCATTTTAGTTATGCCATTTTATCACTATTCTTCTTTGTATAAATATCATTTTTATGTCCTCTTAGCCTTATCTATTTTACCATTCTTTTCTATTGACCAGATGTGTTTTAAAGCCTAGCCCATTTGACCTTGGGTTCTGCCATTTGTTACACATTTTTAGCATTAATGAATTTGATAAATTTCATCAGTTATTTCAAGTACTTCAAATAGAGATCATAGTTTGGAGTAGTATGATAGAAATTTTGGTAGTTACATCTTTCATTTGTTATTCCTTTCTTATCACCAATCTTCTTACTAATTATAACCATCTTTGGGAAAATTAGTACCATTGATCTATGAAGTTGTGTCCTAGTTATAACCACTAATGGGCAAACTAGGAGAAACATTTGTTTATTAAGTCTTGACATACCAACTTGTCACTTCTTATTCCACATTGTGCCTTTTTACCAACTGTGCTTATTTTGTTTGAATTGACTGCTACACTAGTCAAATTCCTCCACTGTAGGGTGCAACTATAATGACTTGAGGTCCTACTTTGGGACTATGTACGTAGCACTTGATACTTATTAAGGTCAAATCAATTACCATTTCCACCATGTTCTCATTATTTTACGAGCAACCTAAGTTTAAACACTCTCGTTATTTTATGAGCAACCTAACTTTGAATTGTCTCACCATTTTGTGAGCTTGAACCATTTAGTGTCTCATCATTCTTGATCAAGTTGAGATGCTTCCAAAATTCCAAAAACATTTGTAAAATTGTTAGAAAAAAATATATATATTTAACCACTTCTTTGCCTTAAGGATTCTGGGAACCCTTACTAATTTGCATGAAAACCATTTGTCACTTAGTTTCCCCATCCTTTTTGGCCTTTTCTCTCATGCACTTGACATTTTGCAAGACCATTCCTCTTCTATTATCACATCCATTCTATTTGTTTTTATCAGTTATCAAATTCTTCCCATTCCTTAGGAGAACTACATTTGACTTGAAGTTTTTGTTGGATATTACATCCATGGAACTATGTAGGCAGCATCCACTTTTGTAGTGCATATGGAGATACCTCAACCACCCCCTTTCTTTTCTTTTATTCCCCCATTTTGTTTGTTTGTTAAGTTGTCACCTATTTTTCTAGGGGCAATGTTTGTATTGGTTTCTATTGAGTGTTTCTAAGTTTGTTTCTTTGTTATTTTTTTTGTGTGCCTATTTGTTTTATTTAAATTTTTTTGCCTTGATTTAGTTTAAATGTGTTCATTGGGTGATTCCTTATCCATAATTACAATTGAATCTATCCATATTCATATGCTTACATTGTCATCATGGTTTCTATCATTGGTGCATTATTTTCTATTGAGTGTTGGATTACGAGAGTCAGTCCTTATACATATTTTGGCCAAGTCCTCATGATGTTATACTATGATTCCTACTGACATGTGTTATAGCAAACCTTAGCTTCAAGAAGTCTATTCAGCAATGGCAGCATCGACATCTCTTTGACATCAGCATCCTGATTCAATCCTAATCATATCCCAAATAGAGTAATTAACCATGAAATAATTTCAGCCTTTATTAGTTTGAATGAGCATCTCCTTACTATTAGGTTGTTCCAATTCATCATTACCCTCTGTGTTATGTTATCATCATCCTTGACCAAGTTTATCTAGTTTTCCATAATTGGGGTCTAATGATTATAACTGCTTATGGGAAAATCATTACACACTATCCCACCTACATTTCTCAATGATTATAACTACCTTTGGGCAAATCATTGTGTTGTCACCACTTTACTTTTTTTTCCCATACAAGGGCATGTTATTATCTTGTTTGTCTCTCCTAACTGGGGTAGCTCCATCTTCTCAATGATTATACCCACCTTTGGGCAAATTATTATGTTATCATACCACATTGCCATTATCAGGGTATAATGCTTATAACCACCATTAGGCAAACCATTGTACACCATCCAACATACATTATCAGTTATTTTGACTACTTTTTCAAAATCATTATGTTTTACTTCTTATTGAGGGATCGTTTGCCAACTTATTTGTGCCAACTGTTCCCTCGAGGGGGTAAACCATCATACAATTAGAGTATCATCATTATAGTTGTAAACATATAAGACCTTTTCATTCTTTGAGAAGATGTTACTATGGTTATATCTTGCAATGCCTTCCCAAATAGGAGTAAACTATAGACACCTAAAATTGGCCACTAATGACCTCTAACCAAGCTTTTGACCAATTTCCACCAAAGTGCACAATTTGGCCTAGAAACACTAATGCACATTAAATGAGTTGAAATTGACATATTCAAGTGCTAATTTTGGCCAGGGTATCACTAAATGGGGAAATATAATTTATGGGCTAGTTAACTTTGATCATATCATTTTGAGTCAAAATGCCAATTTTGCACTTGGGTGCTCTGGATTGCTCTTTTCTATCAAATTTATTGTATGAGATACATGTCCTTGATATTTGGTGTTGGAAACATCCTAAATGGGATAACAGATCCAATGCATCTAACATTGACTTCCAATTCTAATCTAGTCAAATTTTGGACCAATAACAAGGCATTCTGATCAATTTGAGTAATTTGTGCATAAAGTGCTTCATCATGCTTAAGAGCTAATTAATCCAAATCAAGGCCTAATTAATAATTCCATGGAAACTTATTGAAAACTTGTTTTTAGAAATGAATATTGAATATCGGCATCATTAGATGACCTCATTTCTTGGGAAGACATCCCTAGGCCATAAATGCCATAAATATCAAGATTATGGGTCTCCCATGCCTCTTTATTACTACTCATGCCTCATTAATGTCCCTTCTTCCAAAGTCATGATGAGGATAATTATGTATTTTAATTACATAATTCATTTAATCCATGACCACACATCTCAATCTTAAGATGGACGGTCGTGGTTGATTCTAGACATTCTTAAAAATCTATAAATAAAGAGGCCACAAACATCATTTTCAAGCTTAATTTGTGCAAAGTTATAATGCATGATTGGTTTTAAAATATTCATGAAAACTAGTGTTACCATGCCAAATTGATTCCAAGCCAAGCCAAGGAACTAGGCATGAAGATGTTATATTAGTGTGTTTTTGATTTGGTTTCATTCACTAACACCATACTAATCTCCTCTTCTTAGTCAAATTCCTAGTTCACAAGAGGCTTTTATAATAGGAGACTAGTCATATTTTGATGGCATTGTTGATTGCTTTCAAAATCCAAAATATCCAATCCCTAATCAGATCATGGACCATCTTGATTATACAGGAAGCGGCCTTAGCCCATGAGCCCAAGGAATCTTAGAACCTTTATCAGCTAGTATACCTAATTTGAATCATGGTCTCGGATTTATACCACCTTGGGGTGACCTCATGACTTTTGATAGTGATTATTCTAAATCAATTAGTGATAAGACTCTTGGAAGTGATGTAGCATCCCATTATAGTCTTTTTGATGAGCTTGCTAACTTAGATTTATTTGATCAAAATGCCATTATGACCCTAATACCCCATTATCTTATTGGATCTTCCCTTACTAAAGCAAGAACACATTTCACCATTGGAGCTTCCCTTATTAAAGTAGAACCTCATTGTTCCCTATGCCTTTTCCATCTCAAACTCATTGATTGGTACAATCAAAATTCGGTCATGTGCCTTGATGAGTTTTAGAATGAAGAATCAATCATAGAATATATAGGCCTACGAGATGGATGTCCCATTGCCAATCACAAAAAAGGATTTGATTTTTCATTAGATCCTTCTACCTACTTTGGAAATCAAGCAAAATTTCATGGTCATAACAAAGATAAAGCATTGATATCTTTGGGTGAGAACCTCTTTGAGGTGTTTATTGATCAGGGAAAAAGTAAAGATAAAGACAAGCCCTTAAGTGAAAACCTATTTCAGGTACTCTCAAGTGGGAAAGTTTTCTCATCCCCTTAGGATGTAGAAGGTCCATCAAGTCCTAGCTCTATAGCTAGTACAAGCATCTCCTCAGAATAACAATAAATTTTTGAGCATCTCACTTTTGAGTTTCTAGAGGTTTTTGCTACTTGGCCCTTACCTGAGATGGTAGATTCTAATTCATCACACTATCTAGAGCTTTGGGAGGAATAGCAAGAAGATGTAGTAGAAGAAGATGATCATGATCACACCTTGCCTACAATTATTTAAGATGGATCCACATTTCTTGTAGAGAACATAGTTGAAGTGAACCTGGGAACATACGATGAACCCAAAATTAATTATTTTAGAGCTTCCCTTACTGAAGCATAACATGAACATATTATATCCATTTTGATGGATTTCATTGATATTTTTACATGGGCATACTCAGACATGCCAAGATTAGACCCACACTTAGTAGTGCATCGACTTGTTGTTCATCCAAATGCTAAACTAGTTAAATAGAAGTTGAGAAAGATGTATCCACACATCGACCTCTTGGTAAAAGCTGAATTGGAGAATTTATTAGAAGCAAGCTTCATTAGACTACTAGACTATTCCAAATGAATATCAAATATAGTTCCAGTTAGTAAGAAGCCATAGGGCATACATTTTTATACAAATTTTAGAGATATTAACAAATCATGCCCTAAAAATGATTTTCCTCTACCCAACATCGACATGATCATTGATTCTATTGTTAGGTATGAGATACTATCTCTTATGGATGGATTTTCTATATACAATCAGATCAAGATAGCCCAAGAAGGTCAACACAAAAATGCATTCACTACCCCATGGGGAACATTCTATTACCAAGTCATGCCATTTGGATTAAAGAATGTTGGAGACACATATCATCATGTCATGACTATCACCTTCCATGACATGATGCATAATATTATTGAGGACTATGTTGATGACATCCTAGCAAAATCAAAAACACATGTTGGATATCCTCATGTTTTATGAAGAATCTTTGAGAGGCTTCGTGAATATAAAGTCTACCTAAATCTTAAGAAGTGTGTATTTGGATTCATTTCAGGTAAATTTATAGGTTTCATTGTATCACAAAGAGAGATCAAATTTGACCCTGCTAAGGTCAAGGCCATTATTAAAATGCCTCCACCTTCAAATCTTAAATATCTCTAAAGTCTATAAGGAAATATCTAGTCTATACTCAGGTTCATTTCATAATTGGTAGATAAGTGCCACCCATTTACTCATATCTTGAAGAAAGGGATCATGTTTCAATGGGATGAAGACTATTAGTTAGCATTTATGAAGCTCAAAACATATTTGGCTAGCCCACCAGTTTTGAGATCACCAACACCTAGACAAGCATTGCTTCTTTACATATCAGCAATTGAGCATGCACTGGGGGCACTTTTGGCCCAACATGACAATCAAAGTAAAAAACATGTAGTTTATTATTTAATCTACACATTCGTGGTTTATGAACATAATTATACACCTATTGAGAAGTAGTTTTTAGACATGGTCTTCACTTCCCAAAAGTTACAACATTATATGTTGAACAATAAAACTATTATCATCACCAAGGTGGATCATCTAAAGTTTTTATTAGCCAAAGCAGTTATGATAGGACATATGGCCAAGTGGGTCATACTTCTTAATGAATTTGATGTTAAGTATCAGAATCAAAGAGCTATCAAGGGGTAGGTTATTATTTATCAACTTGTAGAGGCCACTATTATAGAGAGTCAACCACTCAAATTCAACTTTTTAGATGATTTTATCATGACAGTTGAAGAAGTGTAGCATAAACATGAGCATGGAAGCTATATTTTCATAGTTCCTTCACTTTTCATGGATATAGAACTAGCATATTTTTTATTACACTACAAGAGGATTTGATTCCCAAAGTGTTTCACATTAATTTTCATTGTACTAATAATATGGCTGAGTATGAGGCATTTATTTTAGGACTATGCCTTGCCATTCAGTGGGACATTCAGCACTTAATGGTCTATGGTGATTCCCAATTGATCATCAATCAAACAACTAATTAGTATCAAAATAGAGATGGCGTGCTTGTTCCTTACAACCTCAGTATTGATAATGTCAAGGTTTATTTTAATTCTTTACAGTTTGAGCAAGTACCAAGGGCCAACAATAAATCTGTCAACGCAGTGGAAATTATTGGGTCAATTATATAGATTGATGGTAGTGTTAAAGAATATCATTTTTTGATTGAGAATATTCTATAACCTACACATATTATGCTAGATTCAAAAAGCGTATGTGCCATTGCTAGTCCCAATCCCCTACCTAAACTACCTTGGTATCAAGACTATTATAATTACTTTTATGATCATGTCTTTCCACCTGACCTATCCAACAACCAATAGAAATTATTCCTTCACCATCTAGCTCATTATACCCTTATGAGAAACATGTTTTATCATAAATGCTATGATGGAACACTACTTCATTGTTTATCTTTGAGATAATCTAAGCTAGCACTAAAGGAGGTTCACAAAAGAATGTGTGGGGCCCACACCAATGGTCTTGTATTAACTAAAAATCTCCTCATAATAGGTTATTATTGGCCAAAAATGGAGATAGATGCTTGTAATTATGTGAGGAAGTGTGTTTTTTGTCAACAACATGGAAGTTTGATACATATACCTTCCTTATCGATACAGCTAATCACAACACCATGGCCATTCTCTACATGGGGCTTCAATCTCATCAAGAAAATAAACCCAACATCTTTGATGGCCATAAACACATTTTAACTACTACTAAGTACTTTACCAAGTGGATTGAGGTCATCTTCTCACTTATGTCACTGAGAAGCAGATAGCCAAATTCATTCATTACCATATCATTTGTCGATATAGCATCCCAGCATGCATTATATTTGATAATGGTGGATCCTTTGTAAATAGAGATGTAAAAGAGGTTTGTGCAAAATTAAAAATCAAGAACAAGAAATCCATGCCATATAACCCATAAGGAAACAGATAATCTGAAGCATCAAAAAAGACCATTGTAGCCATTTTAAAAAAGATTATCAATAATGTTGGTTGTAATTGGCACTTATAAATCTTTCCTTCCCTTTGGGCTTATAGAACTAGTCATCAAACCCCTATAGGAGCCACTCCATATTACCTTACTTATGACACAAGATATTATCTTGATTGAGATCAAGTTGCCATCATTGCAAGTATCTTTGGAGCATATTGAAGATGACAAAGAATATAGAGTCTCCAAGTTGCAAGAACTAGAACTTCTTGATGGTAAGCATTTGGCTACCCTAGAAAACTTGTAGGCCTATCAGAATAGATTGTGGATAAGATGAAACAAGTGCATTCTCCCTTAGGAGTTTGAGATTGGTGATTTGGTCTTGAAAGAGAACCAAAAGAACACAAATGTTTAATGTAATAAAAAAGATAAGTTCCAACCTAATTGGTTGGGACCATATGTTATCAGGGCAAACTATGGATCAAGGGCATATCAATTGGCTACTCCAAACGGTGAAGAACTTCTAAAATCCATAAAAATTATTCACCTTAATAGGTTCTACACTTGATAACATTGAACCATATTATTTTAACCTACCTTGGACCTTTCTTTCAAGAACCATATTACTTTTATGACTCTGAACAGTAAAGGCTTTTAGATCGTTGGCACTTTGAACACATTTTATACTAATTTGGACCATCTTATCTTGGACCACATTATTTTTGGACCATTCTCCTTGAGAACCATATTTTTATCCCACCCTGGATTGTACTCTTTTGGACCATATTCATTTTATACCATCTTATTTTGGACCCCATTCATTCTAGACTATTCTCTTTGAGAACCATATTCTTTTCATTTCTTGGGTTATTGTAACTCAAACACTTTTATCCCTTGACCAATTATGATCTTGATTATGACTCATAGGCATTATGATCATATTTGATGAAAGTTATACAAAGCATATTAGTAAGAGAAATATTTTTTAACTTCTTTTATAGATAAGTGAGCATGAATACCAAAGCATATGGTTTTTGCCTATTGCATGGTTCTTAAGGTTTTATCTTATGCTATGCACTATTTTATCATTTTGTTATTGTTTAATAGGCATTATTGGCTTATCAGGATCCTCACTCTCACCAATTTGTGAGCATGGGCTATTGCATCTAACTTAGATGTTATTGGAACTTCTACTCTTAGACACACATCTCCTTGATTAGTCGGTTCCCTTTTGTACATATTTTATCCCAAAAATACCAAAAACATTAGAAAATGATCAATAAAAGAACAAAAACATTGTCTCTCTTTTGTACATTCTAATCCCCATGCTCTTGTCATCTTACAAGTAACCATCTTACTAACTTAGCAATTTTGTAAGTATTTGGCTCACACTCTTGCCATTTTGCAAGTATATTGTCCCACTAACTCACTGTGTTACAAGACCATTCTCATTTATCCCATCTTCCATTTCTTCTACAACATTAATCATATTTTCTGGTCATCACCCTTTTCTTCTACCCCACTTCTTGAAAGAACTACATTTAGCCTGAAGTTCATGTTAGACCATGCATCCATGGAACTATGTAGGTAGTGTCAACTTGTCTTATACATCTGGAGTCAACTCAACCACCCGCTTCCTTTTCTTCTCTTCCCCCATTTCTTATACGTTGTTTCCCTATCACTTAAAATCAACTTTGTGTCCTTGTTCTTATCACACTATTGTAGAAATATGTTATTGGAACTTCTACTCTTGGACACACATCTCCTTGATTAGTCGGTTCCCTTTTATACATATTTTATCCCAAAAATACCAAAAACATTATAAAATGATCAATAAAAAACAAAAACATTGTCTCTCTTTTGTACATTATGATCCCCATGCTCTTATCATCTTACAAGTAACCATCCTACTAACTTGGAAATTGTGTAAGTATTTAGATCACACTCTTGCCATTTTGTAAGTATATTGTCCCATTGATTCACTGTGTTGCAAGACCATTCTCATTTATCCCATCTTCCATTTCTTTTACAACATTAATCATATTTTCTGGTCATCACCCTTTTCTTCTATCCCACTTCTTAGAAGAACTACATTTGGCCTGAAGTTCATGTTAGACCATGCATCTATGGAACTATGTAGGCAGTGTCCACTTGTCTTGTACATTTGGAGTCAACTTGGCCACCCGCTTCCTTTTCTTCTCTTCCCCCATTTCTTCTATGTTGTTTCCCTATCGCTTGAAAGCAGTTTTGTGTCCTTGTTCTTATCACACTATTGTAGAAATTAATGCCTCTACTACATGTGCTTGAATAATTATTTTTAGACCATAATAACTTAGTTTTTATTTGTGTGTGATTATTTAATTTTTATTGGTAATTTGTTATATTTTATTGGTGTTTTATTATGCTTTTTTGTCTCTTCTTTTTCTTTCTTTCATTTAGCTATTTCTACCTGGTATTTTGTTTTGTTTTTTGGTCTTGTTCTTTTGTTTTGTTTTTTCTTTTCCAAGTACATCTTGATGATCCATATGGGTTTGGATTATTCATATCTTGATCTCATGTTATCAAGTTGTTCTTGCTTAGTTTTTAAACATTCTTGTTCCTACTTGAATATTGATTTATCTTGAGTTTAATTTGGGATCATTTATGTTTTGTTTTTATCTATCTTTGATTTTTTGTTTAAATGTAAATAGTTATAACTCTTGTCTTGGTCTTTTTTTACCATTATCCTTAGTTATAGGTATTCACATTTGAATCAGCTCAGCACAATTGAAATGCCATGTCATTATAAGTTCCTCATACTTATAATGCCTAAAATCCTTTTGCTATAGCAAGCACTTTGTGCTTTGGTTTCAAGTCTCGATGTCAATGCAACTATGATGAAATAGATCTCAAGATCACCAATTATAAACTAGGCTCAATAGATTTAGCACATGACTCTATACTTAGACGTGCATCTTTTGGCATAAATCACGAGTCTAATCTATCTCTCATCAATTTTCCTTCATCCCTCATTCTATTCTCTCCTATTTATGGGTAAACTAAATTGGCTTGAGGTATATTTAGACTATGTAGGCAATGCTTGAACACATGATGTATCTCAGGTCAGCTCGACCATCTTCATTCTTCTTTTCATCTCTTTTATCACTTTGTGCATCTTTGTAGGCCTAGTTTTTTGTGGCTTTTTCAAAGCCATTACACCATCAACATCTATGTTTACACCTACTCATCTTTAATCTATATAATAAGTTATATCCTTGAGTTATTACTTTCTAGTTTACCCATGTTATGGCACAACATTTGAACCAGTTCACAAATCTGAATCAGCCCTATAGGGGAAAGCTATTATTATTTATTAATTATCAAAATTAGCCCTAATGGGGAAAAATTATTTATTACGTGATCAAATTTTCTCTAATGGGATAGATTATTATTTATTATATCATTGGAGACAACATTCTCTTTTTTCCTTTAATTCTAAGCTCTATGGACTTTTTCCCTCATTTTGGCAATATTTTAGTGTGCAACTTGTCTCAGGACTGATCAATTCTAAAGTGCACAGCTTGAACCCTAGCTTTGGGTGTGTTCAAAGTGTGTCTCTTCTATTTTTTGATTGTATTGTTCCCATTCCCCTCATCTTTCATTCCATTTTTGCTCTAATTATATTATGATCATTAATGGAATCAATGCATGCAAGCATTAGCTTATTTATATTTAATTTGTTCCATAAGTTAATCTCACTTTCTCTCTCCTTTTGAGAGTCCATCCTTCTCTTTCATCCTAGTATGTCCTCTTGAGGGAGCATCATGGGTCATTTCTAATTTCTTCTCAACAACTCTTTTATTTGAAAAGATGTTATTTCACTAGACATCTAATTCTTAACACCATTTATGTTGAAATTATCAATCTTGCTCAAATTGCACTCAAATACATAATTTAGGCTAAAATCACTTAAACATGCTAAATAGTTCGAGCTTGTCATATACAAGTGTTGATTTAGGCTAATGTATCCCTAAATGGGGCAATGCATTTTATGTAATTCCTAACTTTGATCAAATCATTTTGAGTCAAAATGATGATTTCACATTTTGGTGCTCTAGATCACCCTTTTCTTCTAATTTGTATGCACACGTCACATGCTTGTATTATTTTATGTCAGTAATATCCTAAATGGGATAATAGTTTATACGCATCTAACATCACCTTCTAATTCTTCTTGAGTTTAATTATGACCCAGTAATATGACTTTCTAATCAGTTTGATTAATTAAGTGTGCCAATTTCTAAAGAATTGCACTAAAAATTGATTGATCTTACTTAGGAAAATTAAGCCAAATTATGAGCTTAATTAAGAATTCCATGGAAGTTATTGAATATTTATTTATTGGAAATTGATTTGTAATATCTGCATCACTTAATGACATGAAAAATAGAATGGCATCCATAAGCTATAAATGCAACAACTATCAGGTTTATGGGCTACCATACCTCTTTAATGCTTCTTCATCCCAAATTTCTATGAGGATATTTATGGATTAATTATGTAATATTGGATTAATTCATGGACACACATATTAATATTGAGATGGATGAAAATGGTTGATCCTGATCAATTTAGAAAATCTATAAATAGGAGGCCTTTCACTCACATTTTTAAGCTTAATTTGTGTCAACTTATAATGCAATATTCTCTCCACAATCATTTGTGTAGTTTGATAAATGCTTTATTTACAATAGGATAGCTTCATTTGATAGGCATAGATTGATTTCATGTCATGAGCCTAGATTAAGAATGGTGATCTTGAGATGATGGAGGAGATTGGCATCCATTGTTGACAAAGATAAAAACACCAAATCAAGGGGAAAAACACATTTGGAACCAATTATGGATGATGGGAAACTCATGAGAAGGTAATTAGTATTTGCTTTCTTTAATTTGATCTTTATCATCATTTTCATACCCTGTTTAAATAGGTTAGCCTAGATTATTAGTTATTTATGTATTATTTATAGTTTTCATGACTAATTCTTGATCTAACCATCTTTGTAATCCATCTCTACATTTGGAACCCATTTCGTAGTGATTTGTTGCTTTTTCAATGTAACTATAATTTTAGGTCTTTGTACTTTCTTTGAAACATGTTGATTCACTCTCAACAAATAGATATATGTGTAGGTATAGATGATGGCTCTATGGAGTCCATTATGTGTCTTTAATGTAATGGCCTCTCTATTATTGGTCACCTAGGAAAGGGGAATGCTTTTTACTTACCCTTTCACTTGTGATTAGTCTAAATAGGTTTTATAATCAATTATCTTAGAATAAAATTCTCTTGTTTTATTGGATGCTCATATTGAATCCCTGAAACTATGATTACCTTATTGGTATGAATATACTTGAGATATTTATGCATTATGGAGGGTATTATGTGGAGCTTGTGAATCCAAGGTCATCCCAGTAACATATCAAAGACTCGTGTATGTGGTATAACTAAAAATGTTATGATCACATTTGATGGACTAACTTGTAAAGGCAAATCAATCTCACAAAAAACCTATTATGCTTTCTTATTGAATGACTTAACCATCTTGGTCAAAGGGTATAAATCATCATTTTTACATCCCAATTATGTGAGTAATGTCATGGTACATATGTTCTCAATAGAGCCATTATCAACCATAACATTGTGTATAGGTTGATGATTAATATGTGTTCTATTAAAAAATGAATGAATATCTGAGCTATCATCCACAATTTCACTACCATAAAATGTAATATAAGTCCTCTAAACCATAGGAGGTATCTCACATATAAGTATGAAAATAACCCCATCTAATGGGTGCCAATAATATGATGGATGAGGATGTGAATTATATATGATTTTCACTTATAGTGATTCCTTGAAATGATCCTGTAATATAATTTTGAATATCTTTGGGTTCTAATGGTTACTATTGTATAATCTTGAATCCTTTCAAAAATCATCAAATGTGACATTTTCACTATCAATGAGGTCTTATATCTTATTATTCAACTTGTAATATATGATCATAAAATACAAAACAAATTGGTGATAGTCATAATAAGCATTTGCATCATATCCTTTTATTGGAGATCAACTCATATCAACCTTTAAGGGAAGAGGGAGAGATATGATATGACACTCCACTAGCTTCTTAAGGAGTGAAGATTAAGACTCAGGTGATCATGTAAATTATCTCTTAGGTGCAATGGATAAGATGAGTTGATTAGGTTGTTGTGACATTGTATTCATCATTGTCATTGCTTCCTTCTTAGACTCTATAGGTTTTACATTAAAGCTTGGTTTGATATGAAACTTGGTATTTGATGTAGTCAATGTGTTGGCTATATACTTAAGCTTGTTCAATGCAATAAGTTTCATTTATTGATCTCAAATGATATGGCATAAGTCATCAAAATATTTAAACTTATTAAAGATAATATAATGATTAGTGGGGGAGAAAACTTTGATTAAAGATATCTTGAAGATATTTATCATCCATTTGATTTGTCATTTTGTCCAACATCATCTTATATCTTAAAACATATTCAATGATGCGCTCATTGGTTCTTTGTTTGATCTTTGAAAATTGTGTATATGACATCTTTTTAGTAATGTTGATACATAAATGTGATACAAATTGATTAGATAGAGGTTTGAAATCTTTCATTGATCATATTGGTAGATCATAAAACCATTTTAAAGCATACTCCTTGAGGTTTCTTAGAAATTATTTTATTAAAATTTTGTCATTGGTAGCATAATCAAAACATGTTACATATAAAGATAATAAATTTTAATTAAGGTCACCCTTTCCATCATAAAGTGTGAACTTGGGTGCAAATATATCTAGGGTGCAAGAGGATTATGCAATACATATTTTGAATAAATAACATGAGTTTATTTTAAATATTTTTACTTAATATTTTTAACCTTGTCTTCCAAAGTTTGAATAACTTGGAGGAGATTTTGTATAGTATACCCATTAATATTTGATAATTGGGAAGTCACCAAAGGGGATGCAAACACTACTTGTGTTGATATAGGTATTGAAACTAGTAATTGTGTTGAAACATTGATTATTCCCATGGAAGATGTAGCAATATTTATTTTGTATTTGGGAAATAATGGCCACTAAACATAGAAAGCAATGGTGTGCTCGAGGGTATGGATAATAGAAGTGATGCTCGATAGGTATATCTAATAGCCCTAATATTTAGATCAAAATATACTTGTGGATGGTCACTAATGTTTTTAGATTTTTTATTTTCCAATATAGTATTGAGGATCTTCTCAATATCTTCAAGATTTTGATGAATACACTCTCAATACATTGTAATAGATTTAACTTACTCTTGGTATACTTTCTTGTGTTCATTATTTTCATGTACTTAATTGTTTTCATGATTAGATTCATTCTCTATTAGAACATTTTCAATATTTTTCTCATTTTCATTATTGGCACTCTCATTATTGATAAATTTAGGTGGGGCATTAGCTTGAGTAATTTTAGGTGTTAGAAGAAGAAGGTCAAGATGCTCAATAGGTACACCATCTATTATATCACTACACTTAGGTTACATACAAATCAATAAAATTAATATATGAATAATTAATACCATTTGAAAATCTAGAAGGATAAAAACCTTAGAGCTAACTAATGTTGTGTAACAAGACTCAAAGGTCAGGTTTATCAAATGTTTAACCTTTTTTGGAATTGAGGGTTAGGGGGAGAATAGCGTGATGAAACAAATGGATAAACTACTCTAAAAACATGTCAATCAAATAATTCAAATTCATAATATTCTAATATAGTGATGAATTATGAAAGTATGCTAAATATAGAAATTACAATGTCAAACTATAATTTGAATGTAATAACATGAAGAAGGAATGATGCTTAGCTTATTTACTAATGTAAAAATAGATCTAATGAATGCAGGCAAAGGAGAAGGTAAGATGATGCTCTGTAGTGATTTGTCAGATTCTGAATATTTACTTTCCAATGAAGGATCATGGGTGGTGATCTAAAATTTTGAGTGAAAAATAGAGGAATGCAGTTATTCCAAAATTTATAATATCATTTTTTATGGGTTGTGAAAGAATAAAATATCTAATATTTTATTTTTGTCAGTCCAAACACTACCATCAAGAATAGACAATATCATCAATGTTTTTATCTTAAATATGATGCTTTTGTCTAGTATAGAATATAGGTCTTTTTATGGAACAACCAATTTTGTATGTTAGGGTTCATTATCACCTTACATATTTTCAACTTGGATCTCACACATGGGTTTTGGATATCAATATTTTTCTAAAAACCCTGTCTCTAACTTGGGCATGTCACCTTATAAAATAGAGGTTAGTGGGCTCAAGCGAGGTTGAGTTGACCTCAAATACCCCTGGTCAATGAACACTATTTACATAGCCATATACTTGGAATAGGGTCTCTAACTGATGTAGTTCTTCCCCTTATATGGGCTTGCATGTGAGCAATTATGCAATATGTTATAAATGAGTGCATGTAGTGATCTAACCTGTAACTTGAAAAACATTTCTATGGGTTTGATTTTTGAATGATTTATACCTTTAATAATATATCCCCTCTTATGAGTGGTTTGAAAATATGAAAGAATATAGTAGAATTCAGTTGTCCAAATGATTGAGTTAGCTTGATAGGTGTTTACTTGGTAATTTCCAAATATTTATTGATTGATTATGAATCACCTTTGATTTGTATTTATACCACACCTTGTGAAATGATCTCATGGGAGATATAATTAAGATAAATAGGTTGACCCATACATGTCAAAATATTTTAAAATTTGGCCATTTATAAGGTTCACACACTAGTAATAAACTTAGGACAGTAGCATTGATGTTATTGCCCTAGTCTGGATGGTAGTGTCTAGTAGGATTAAAAGTTGTTGAAGATATATAACTTATAGATTGGGATATAAATTAGGTTTTATGTAGAATGTAGGCTACACATGATTTGTATAATCATAATATAAGGTTTAGATTATAGGATAATCATTTAAACATAATGAGATGGCAAATGAAAACCTTTCGGTAACAGGAAGGTGATGAATTGAAGGGTTGTGACATGAGTTATAATGGTCAAGTGTACAAAACTAGTTTATCATGTATAATCATATTTTAGTATCTACACCAACATAGACTAAAATGAAGGGTGAGGTATGAGCCAAATTCAAGGTCATGCCATTAATACTTATGACCTCACCTATATAAACCTATCGAGGTTGATAAAGATAATAGATAAGTAGTCAAGAATAAGACAAGGCATGATTCCCCTATGCAACACTTTCCATCCCATGTACCTTTCATGTAGTCACCACTAGATTTTAAATTTACACCACTAGAAAATTAACCATAAATAGAGGATTAAGATCCAAGTACGATAGTTGGGATTGAGGTTCCAATATATGGGAGTGCAACATATAAGTAACATGTGCATGAATTTAGATTCCCACTAAAAGAGGTAATGTAGATATGACACATAAAGAAGAAAGGATGGAGGGGGATAATAAGGATGTTGGCAAAGTATCTATGGAAACATTTATAGATTAATTTCACAAGGAAACCATGATGAAATAACATACGATGAAGGGACATAATATAAACATACACATGATGCTAGGGTTCAAAAAGAAGAGCAATAAAATGATAAAATAGTACCTCAAATATGCCCTTAATGTATGTTGTGTCTAGGGATATGTATGGCTGACTTGTGGCTTACATACCTTTTATATTATCTTATCACACCTTTTTATGTTCTTAGTAAGGTTGGCCTATGAACTAACCATGGCTAAGTAGAGTATATATTGGAGGTAGTGGTTAGTATCTGATCATCATATTGCAAACACTACTCTTACTACATAATTGTGGAGGTTTCCCCCTCAAAGTGCCTCAACTATATCTATCAAGCATTCTACCCTTCTATCAATCATTATTCTATATTTACATATTATGCTCTTATTCCTAAGATATAATATTTTAATATGTGAATATCTAAGTAATTTCATTAATGGTATCATAGTTTTGATTGAGGCAAGTTTTTTTAATGTTATTTTTTTGGACCTGGTGTTTTGGGTCTCGTATGAGTGAAAGGATCGAAAAAAACATAACTTGCAATCAGGGAAGAATTTAATTTTTTCATCACTATAGTATTTTTTGAAGTGCTTTTTTGAAAAAAGTAGTAAAAAAACTCTAGAAATTTTTTCATCCTTGTGCAATTTAGCAGTCATTATATTTATCTCAGTGATAAGATTACAATGGTATATTCTATCAATACACTTTTTGGGTTAAAAATTTTCACCCTTGTGCACATTAGCAATCATTGGATTCATCTCAATAAGACAATCAAAAGGGTATAATTTACCAATATGATTTTTTTTGGTTGAAACTTTCCATCCTAAGGTTTGTGCATGGCTAGTCCTAACCTTTGTAGATGTGATAAATGGAAAAAACTCCAAAAAAATCCTCACAATGATGACATGGAGTATGGAACTTCTAATTTGTTTGTTTCTAAAGTGGTTCACCAACTTCAATTAGATTTCCAAAGCATGGTGTGGAAAGATGATCTCAATGTGGTCAAAGGGAACATCATTAAGGTAAGAGAGGACTTAAATGTTTTGAAGGATTAATTGACACTTATAATTGGGTAATTGTTCAATATTACAACTTAGCATTAACAAAATAATCCTCCACCACTCTAGTTTTGTTTTCCCCATTCAAACAATCATACTCCTAACCTTGGTCTAAAGCAATTTTTGCCAAAAGTGAACTTGTGCAAGTTTGATGGTAGGGATCCACTCACTTGGATCAATCAAAACAATTTTTTTACCTACATCAGGCTCCATGTGTGTAAAATGTGGTCATTGCCTTTGTATATCTAGAACCTAAGCATTTGATTTGGTATATATGGTTATGTGCTCAAAATAAAAAGAGGGGCCTTTAGGTTTTTTTTTTGAGGGGCTATAGATCCACTATCGTAATAATGTCTCAAAAAATTATTTCAGTCAACTATCTAAATTACATGAAATATGGACTTGAAGGATTATATTTATCAATTCTAGAATCTCTCCTTACATGTGGATGACATTATTAAGGAAAATTTGATTAGCCTATAATTATGTGGCCTCAAAGATAACATCAAAATAGAGGTTCACATGTTTAGTCCTATTTTAGTATCTAAAGCCATACCAATGGTACGGATGGCAGAGGAAAAAGATCTGGTCAAATAAAGACCTTTTGTGAATGTATGTGAACATAATTTCTTATCCCCCAACATTTCCTCAGCCTACAAGATTGACCCCTCATCAAATTAAAGAGAAGCGTAGAAAAGGATTATGTTTTGGTTATGATATAAAATGGAGAAAAGGACATAGATGTGATAAAAATAAGTTATTTTACATTGAAGGCACCAATGATGATGAAGAAGATGATGAGGCCTCAGGTGTAGGTCTAGAAGAACTTGAGGATGAATATAAAGATTCTCAACCTACTATTTTTTATCATGTAATTTCATGTATTAGTACTCCTTAAACTCTTAAGGTGGTAGGTTTCCTTAAGAAATAGAAGATGATTGTATCGATTGACTCTAGGAGTACACACAACTTCATCAACAATAAGTAAGCTACTCATTTCAACTATTTCATTTACCCAGCTCTAGAATTTTAGGTCATGATTGCAGATGGTGGTATAATCAACTCTTCTATAAAATTCCATAGTATTAATCTTACTGTGGAATACTACTTGTTATATTCTCATATGTTTTCTATCCCCATAGTTGGGGCTTACATTTTTTTGGGAGTGTAATGTCTCACCACTTTGGAAATAATTAAGATGAATTTCTAGGAAATATTATTATGATTTAATTCATAAGGTAGGACATTTAAATTGCAAGGTTTATCAAATAAATCTCTACAATTGGTTAGTTATCACCAAATGATGCAGATGCTTAGAAAAGGTGTTGAAGGATTTGTTACACAATTGTTTTCCATAGAAGTTCTACCAACCAAGGATTCTACCCATCCTAATTTATAACTAGTGTTGGATGACCATTTAGTTGTTTTTGGTGCCATGCCAAAAGGTCTTCCACCAAGTAGAGAACATTATCATGCCATTATGCTATTTATAGGTATTGCACTACCCAACATTAGACCCTATAGGTATCCTTATGCCCAAAAGAGTGAAATTGAAAATATGGTATAGGAGATGTTGGAGGTAGGAATTTTTAGACACAACCAAAGTGAATATTCTTCCCTGGTAGTCATGGTGCATAAGAAATGTGACATTTAAAGGACGTGCCTAGACTACAAATAACTCAACAAGTACATCATCAAAGATAAGTTTCATATTTTAGTAAGTGATGATTTACTAGATGAATTGCATGGCGTTATTTATTTTACCAAATTAGATATTCACCCTAAGTATCATCAAATTCGAATCCATAAAGAGGACATACTTAAAATAGCTTTACAAACTCATGAAGTCCATTATGAGTTTATAGTCATGCCTTTTGATCTCAAAAATGTACCATCTACATTTTAGAGTTTGATGAATATTATTTTTAGGCCATTTTTGATCAAGTTTGTGTTTGGTATTTTATGATGACGTTCATATTTATAATTAAAATTGGGAAGATCATTTAAATCATGTGAAATAGGTACATTTATTTCTTGACCAACATCAGTTTTATGCAAAGCCTTCCAAATGTATTTTTAGCATCAAAGAGGTTGATTACTTGGGTCATATTTTTCACATGATGGTGTGAAATTTGATTCTAAAAATATCCAAGTGATTATGGAGTGGAAAGTGACCAAGACCCTCAAGAACCTTCAAGGATTTTGAGGGAAAATAGGTTATTATTTTAGTTTTTTCAAAAATTATGGTAGCATCGTAACCCTACTCATGTATTTTTTGAATAAAAATTCCTTCCAGTGGACTAAAAAAACTACCAAGGTGTTTAAACAACTAAAAATGGCTATGTGCACCACTTTAGTTTTGGCTACTCCTAATTTTTCTAAAACTTTTGTTTGTGAATGTGATGCATTAGGATATGACAGGGGGTTTGTACTCATGTAAGAAGGCAAACCACTTGGATTTGAGAGTCAAAAACTAAAGGTAAAAAATAATCTCAATCTAATATATGAGAAAGAGATGTTGGCTATTATGCATGCAGTCAAGCAATGGAGACCTTATCTAATGGGTTGACACTTTCAAGGAAAAATTGATCATGATAGCCTCAAATATTTTTTGGGACAATGATTATCATCAAAATAACAACAAAAATGGGTGACTAAAGTTTTAAGATGTGATTTTGAAATAGTATATAATAAAGGAAAAGAGAATGTAGTGGAAGATGCACTATCTAGGGGGATGAATCAGTTGAGGCATTGTTATCTGCAATGACCATTTAGCAAGAAAATTGGCTAAAGTAAACAAGATTAGCATGTAAGAATAATAAGGATACCATGGATTTGATTCAAAATATTCATCTTGGTTCTAGGGGGTCTAAAAATTTTGCATGGAATAAGAATCCATTATGGTATAAAGATCGATTATACCTCTACAAGTATTTTCTCCTAAAACATAAAATCCTTTAGGAACTTCACGCATCTCCAATAGGAGGTCATTCAAGATTTTTAAAAACATATCATGTAATTAAGAAATATTTATTTTGGAAAGGACTTAGATGGGATGTCCAAAAATATGTGGTTGAATGTAAAATATATCAAAAAAATAAAGGTGAAACCATTAAGACCCTAGATCTTTTATAGCCTTTATCAATACCTAGCTAGAGGTGGGAGGAGGTTTTTGTGGATATCATTACTTGGTTACCGTGGTTTGAGAGTAAAATTTTTATCATGGTAATTATGGATTGACTTACCAAGTATGCTCATTTTTGTTCCTTATCACAACCATTTGTCATTAGTACAATAACTTTTGCTTTTCTCAATACAGTTTAGAAATTACATGGTACTCCCAAGATCATTATAAGTGACCACAATCCCATATTTACTGATAACTTTTGGACTATATTATTTGTATTTTTGAGCACCTAGTTGGCTCATAACTCATCCTATCATCCTTAATATGATGTATAAACATAGATAGTCAACAAATCTCTAGAAGGGTATCTTCATTGTTTTATTTCTAAAAAACATAACAAATGGGTTAATTGGTTGCTACTTGTTGAATGGTGGTATAGCACTTATTTTCACACTTATTATAAAATGTCTCCCTTTGTGGCAATGTATTAGTATCACCCCCCATCCATCACTTCAACCTTGAAGGTGCATCCCAAGGTTTGAGTTGTTGAGGAAAACATTCACCATCAGCAGGAGGTACTAGTTAGTTTGTGAGAGAATTTACAATGGCACATAATAGAATGAAGTAGCAAGCAAATCAATACTATAGTGAGAATCATTTTGATGTATGTGGTTGGGTCTTTATTTATTTACAACTATATAAGTAGATGTCTTTAAAGCAATATAAAAAGGATAACATGTTATCCCTTAAGTATTATGGTTTTTATCAGAGCTTGTAGAAAATTGGTGTTATAGTCTACAAGCTATAATTTCCCCTATCCACTCGCATACATCTGGTATTTCATGTATCTTTCCTAAATAAGGTAATTGGGCATAGATTTTCTACTTAGACTGAGTTACTTGAATTGGATGAAGAAGGTTGAGTCATTCTGGAGCCTAAATAGATCCTTCACACATGCACTAAGTAACTATGAACCAAAGCAATTAAGGAGTATTTGGTCAAATGAATGAATCTACATTCTAAAGATGCCACATGAGAGGATGAAATGTTCCTAAAATAACATCTTGGTCTAATTCAACATTGAGGACAACATTTTTTTGAATGGGAGAGGCATGCTACACCCTTAACCTATGGCATTTTTAGGGATATGTGTGGCCGACTTGTGGCTTATGTACCTCTTATATTATCTTATTATTTTAGACACTTCATTTTAACCACTATATGTTTAAACTATAATCAAGAGTGACTTTTCCTAATCAGATGTAGGTTTAACTAGAAATCACCACCAGACTAAATTTACCCACACAATTGTTGTTTTAACCCAAATTCACAGTGACACATCCTTGATGGGGTAATGGATTTTATTACATCATTAATCTTATCTAGTACATATTAAATTAAATCAATCCTTTGTAAGTTTTTCACATGTCACTTAAGTGAATACTTGATTGATAAATAGAAACATTATAAAAGCCACTATTCTTATAATTATTGATTAAACCCACTTAATCAAGCCTAATCATTCCTCTAATAAGAAAATCCATGGATTTGAATTATCTTATTTTCTTAAATTCAAAATTAGAATATTGCATCACAAATGAATGACATCATCAGTAAAAGTGTGTAAGAAAAGAAAGGTTATGACATGTCTTACACATTACTTACACACTCAAGATAAGTTCTTACACGCTCCTTCTCTTACACCCCTGTTACACACTCTAAGATGACCAATGACTGCACTTTTATTTCAAAGTGCCTTCCATACTCTAAAATTCCTTAAATGGCCTCTCTTACACACTCCATGTGTGTAATAATAGAGTTGAGTATTGATCCTCAACCCTCCATCTTGAGATGAGATTAACAGTGCACAATGATTCAAGAAATCTATAAATAAGATTCTCATGCCTTTCATTTCAAGAAGATTCTCTGTGCAAACTTATGATATCAAACTACACAAAGAGCTTCATCACTCTCATGCAAACCCAAATCCAAATCTTGTGTAGACAAGGAGAGATTCACTCACACGATAATTTAATCATTGATAAATACTTCTACATCTACAAGATGAGCTTAGCCTCTTTAGACTGGTCTTCAAGTGAATCTTTAAGGGAGATAAAAGCATGGTTATTTATCTCCCAATTACATTTCTTATTTATAGTCCTATAGTTCAACCTAGGGATTAGGCTTGAGAAGTTATGTCTTTAGTTATTTTGATTTTGATTTACTAATAATTGACTAACCTCTCTTGGATTCCTAATCTACATAATGGCACACCTAGTGGAACACAAAGGATTGGATGCATCCCATAATTTTTTATACCCATAGCATTCTTCTAATTACCATAATTAACCTAGTAACTAGCTTAATTCACCTTTTTCTCTCTCAAATTCCATTCAAGTTTGTTCTAGGTGTAAATAAAGAACTCGCCCTGGTAAACAATGAACTCACCCTCAAAAATGGAAAAATTGACTTGCTAATCAGAGAATTCACCCATTTAATATTTTTTGTCCATTCCATTTGTAGGTATAAATGGTGAAGCCACCCTACAGAATGGTAAGATCAAAGAAAACATCAGCAAAATTATCATCAAAATGGTGAAATTGCATTTTATACCTTTTAACTATTTCTTCTATGTAAGTGTAAATGATGAAATCACCTTGCGGAATGGTAGGATCACAGACAACATCAATGAAATAACACTATGTACCTTTTAATTATTTCTTTTTTGTAGGTCTAAATGATGAAATTACCCTGTAGAATGATAGTATTACATATAACATCAATGAAATCATCACCAAAATAGTGAAATCATCTTAGTAATTGGCAAATTCATAATTTAATACTCTTTATTCTATTCTGGTGTAGGTTTCAAATTGGGGAAATTGATTAGAATGATGAGATTACTCTATTAAATGGCAAAATCGTCTTTTGTTAAAATTGAGGCCTAAACAAACCTTCTTTTAAGATACTTATGGACTCAAAACCACTTTTATCAAACTTCTAATCTTTTATGTTGCAAGATCTTGGCCAAAGAAGTGGTATTTCGAGTCAAACAAATAATTATACTTCACAATTTGATTTGGGCATTAAAACAAATTCACATTTCAATTTAGGTTATAACAAAACTTGTTCATTTTCATGTTCTTTATTTTCTTGCAAAATTTGATATTTTTTATTATCTTGTGGGGTTCTTTTTGCACGTATGTTGTACCCTTTTTGGGTGACTAAAAAAATGAAAATTTTCCTATTTGTCTTTTACCCTATTTTTCATTTGACTATGTGGGGTAGATTTCATCAACTTTTTGTAAGTCTTTAAGGGTGTGTTGACCTAGGAAGTGATATCCTAGCATTATACGTAACCCCACTTATTTGAAGGGATATACAAATTGAGGAATGTTTCCATTATGAAGGCCTAGATTTGTGCTTGCACATTATCATGTGAGGAAAGTAACTATGGGGAGTTCTTTCTAATATCCTAGGTCAATGTGTGTTACCCTTAAAAGGAGCAATCTTGGCAAAAATATTAAATTTCCTCATTAATATATTCATACCCATGTACCACCTATTATGGGTTGTATACAAGGACCATCTATAAATCCCAAGTAAAATTATAAGCAAACCCCAAATCCGGTAGCACTTCACTAAGACACTTTCAGCTGAAGTGGTTAGGAAGGGACAAGACCCTATCATGAATGGCTTAAACATAGATTATTTTTGAGATGCCTCTTTTATCATAAATCATTCATTAATGTAGGGGTGCAAAGGTAATATCTCCTAAAGATCGCCTTAATCATATGAACCTTTAAAGAGAAGGGTAGGGTCAAAATACCACCAATAATTGTAATAATTTCTTTATTGAACATTTAAATTTTATAATCGTCTCTCAAAGTAAGTGTTTCAAAGGTTCAATGGATGCGATGCAAACCTATGTCAATTATTACATTTCCCTATAATGTTTGTGTGTTGTTTAATTTTTGTGTTGAAACCTTATTCACACTTGAGATTAAATCAAACAAACAAAGTCCAAACCCAAACCACTTTTATACGCACACAAAGGTGTTACTCTGTAAAAATTTTGGGTCAACAAAAATGACATGTTAAAATTTGGTTCCAGTACCTAAATTATTTATCCAAACCATGTCGTTAGGCTATACAAATTAAACCAATGTCTAGTATTAATCTAAATTGCTAGATTTTAAACCAAATCTAAGACCAACATTCAAATTCTTATTTAAACCATGCCTTTATGTTGTCCAATTCAAAACCAATATCAATTTAAATTTCAAATTCCAATTCTAGTCTAATCCAAGTCCAATGTCAAATAAGGTTGACCAGATCAACCCAAATCAAATCAAATTAGACCTTTTCCTAAAATTCAAATGACATTCAACTCTTCTTCAAAATTTCAAATTCAGTCAACTTTTCAAATTAAATGAAGTTTAATTAAAGTCAAATGATCAAAACCAATGTCATCAAACATTGTTTAAAGTCATCTTATATCCAAGCTTTATACATTTTCAAACCAATCCCAAAGCAAACTTGTTCAATGCCTTGGTTAAATTTTACAACAAAATTATATGGCCTTTCAAACCAAAATCAAACTCATTGAAATCCTTTGATGTACCAAGATTGATTAACCCTTTTGGAAACAAGTTTTATTCACACACCTTTCCTATTTAGATACTTACATGAACAAACTTTGATTGAGTTATTCCATTTGAAAATTTATATTGATAGACCCAATCAAGCATGTAGTGTCTACCAAGGTCAATTTCAACTCCAAAATCTAAATTAGGTCAACTTTGACCAAGGTATCAATCAAAACCAATTTAGTTCATCTTAAACCACGTACCAAACCAATTCACCCTATTTAGGGACAATAAAATCAAGACCTTTTGATCAATTACAATTTATCCCAATACCTCCATTTTTGGGCTATTTATTTGGACCTGTACCACCCTCTTTGGGATATTTTTTTAGACCAAGGCCGCCCATATTTGGGCCTATTCCAACCTATACCAATTCTCCCTATTTTGGGCCAATCAAATCAAGACCATTTCAACCAACTCTAATCTAAGTAAGACCACCCTCTTTAGTTCCATTCTAATTACATTTAGACTAAGTTTGTCTTCTTAGATCCCATTCTGATCAAGACTAGGTCCACCCTCTTTGGGTCTAATTTATTCCATCTAGTTCCCCTTGCATGTATCTTTACTTAGGAGCATTGGTCTAAGGTTAATTCAAATCATGGCATCCCAAAATGCTAATCATGTTCTATTATTGGTCATCATATGTCAAAATATGATAGGTTAACTCACACAGATTAGCCAACAGCTATCCCACTTTGCATCAACTTTTAACATTTTGACCAATAGTCCAAAAGCTAATCTGGTCTTACAACCATAACAAATCTGATCGATCATTATACATCAATAATACCTCCTAAATGTGTCATATTGTGTAAATTATGAATAAAAACAATTTACATGACACCTTTTTGACAACAAAGATGAAAACCTTGTTATATTGTTGGATTTCTAGTAGAGAACTTACATTATTTGATTAGAGCTCCTAAAGAGACACCACAATGATGCCAATAATCTAAACCTATTATTCCACTACCCCTCCAAGGGCCCTTATCTATTGATAATCTAAATTCATTCAATTCTGATAACTACTCGATTAGGATATGTTAAGATCCCCTTCCCAAACATGTTCAGATACGTCCACTTCCAAATCAAAATTAAGATAGTCAAACCATTGTTGACATTTTTTTTGAATCACCCATCTTTGACCAAAAACTAACTATATTTGAAAATCCCATTATTATTTCATTACCAAAGTCCCTCATTTTTTAACATTTCTTCATCCCAAAGCCTTCATTTCCAAGTGAAATGTGAACAAGGTACTTTTGGATAATACAATTTAGTAGGCCCTCTTTGTGGCTACTTCAACATCAAAATCAGGTTCTACTCCATAACTAATATCAAAATTGGGTTCCATTTTGGAACCAATATTAGATTTATCACTCTAAGCATAAAAAACATCGGCCTCAACATTGGATTCAGATCCTCTTGAGCCAAAATCAATTTTAGATTCACAAGATATTAATGGATGTTACGATATTGGTTGCACATTTATATCAGATTAAAAATGTTTGTGATCCTTCCATATTTTTGTAGGAAGCTTCCTTTGACGTCGACAGAAATTTTCTTAGTATCCTATATGATAATGATGTTGCCTTTAATCCTTTTATTTCTATTACACATGCTTTTATCATTAACCAACCTAACCATTATGGT
Organism: Torreya grandis; assembly: GCA_037957365.1. NCBI lineage: Eukaryota > Viridiplantae > Streptophyta > Pinopsida > Cupressales > Taxaceae > Torreya > Torreya grandis. The sequence goes on from JARHVA010002351.1 coordinate 1,317,248, forward strand.
AACATTCCACTTCCTATAAATGTCTATTGGGACCAAGAGAATCACACATTGCTAAACTTATTCCATGGTGACCTGTCAGTGGCAGAATTTTTGGGGAAGTAAGACAATATTCAAGTAGAAGAGTAATATTGTAGTAAAACCTTATTTGAGGTATTAGACTATAAGCAAAATCAAAAATCAGAATCCTTTAATGAAACCTTGCTTAAGGTATTAAGGGAAAATCAAAATGAATTATCAACATACCTTCGTGAAACCTTGTTTAAGGCACTAATGGACAATCCAAATCAGAACAATCAAGAAGATTTTGTTGGTGAAAACCTCTTACAGGTGCCAATAACCTAGCCAATTGATTCCTTATTGCTTGATGAAGATGTTATTAAAGTTAATATCTACCCTGCCACAACCAAAATATAGTTAAATCTAAATAAGCAATAACATGTGTCATTAAAAATACTAATCTTTATTTATCCTTCAACCATTATACATTCCATTTTGATCCTATTATCCATTCAAGACCTATATACCATTATCCAATCAGATCATGTAGCCTACCCTTATTTACCCTTCTTAGTGACACTCTTTTTTCTAGAAGCTACAAAGACATCCTGTCTAGAGGTTTATAGAAAATAGAATCAATAACCAACAAAGATTACAGTAGTGTTCATGTCATTCATATCATCAGAAAGATTTATATAGAGCTACTATTCCAAATAGGTATTGGATAAATAACAAAGGATCCACATTATGCATCTCATAATCCTCCATTGATTTGAGATCCTATCCAAAAAAAATCAATAAAAAATATAAAACAATCAAAAGAGAAAGAGAAAGATAAATAATTCTTCCAACAATGAATACCATGCTTGTGGTGCTTTAGACAAGTACCATGATGGAAACTAGGTTTTTGGTGTCATGTGTAAATAATTTATTTTCTACAAGTACCTTGGCGCTTGGGGGTAACTTTATCCACATTATAAACCATTAGATATAAGCCATATTGGCCATTCTAGTCCATTGCCATTCAATCCTATTTAGCCCAACCTATCTTATTATGACCATTAGTCTTCCCATCTTTACCTTGTTATGGAAATGAGAAGTATATTAAGACCTATTTGGGAAGCATATTTTGGCCTATTATTCGCACGACACTTTGATGACTTGACACATTTAGTTTTCACATGACATGGTCCTTGAAAACTCCTAGTCCTTTTCCTCATTATCGATAATTAATTATCCTATCCCATTTGATTTTTTTCCTATGGCATTCCTATTTTTAACCCCATTATTGATTCATAGTAAATTTTACTAGGGTTAAAATAAATTGGCCTGAGGTCCATTTAGACTATGTAGGCAACACTTAGTTTTTGAGGTCATCATGGTCACCCCTTTACCATAATCTCACCATTTTATGAGCAACCTAGGCTACACTCTCACCATTTTATGAGTTAAACCATTCTACATCTCATAAGCCTCCATTGAGTTGAGATATCCAAAAATCCAAAAACATTCAAAACATTTTAAAAATCCTAAAATTTAAAAATCCCAAAAACAACCTAAAAAATCACAAAAAGGGCTTACAATCTCCATAAGAGGTATTAAGCTACAAAATTTATGCTTGTTTTATCATCTTATTTGCTTGTGGCCTTTGGATATGTTATATATGGAGAGGTTTACCACATTTACTAGGTGGGAACCCCTTATCCAACCATCATCATTTCCATTTAACATTACGATTCTAGATCATGTTCATTTATATTTCCAAGAGAACTACATTTACCCTAAAGTTCATAGGACTATGTAGGTGCACCCACTTGTATGGGGCATTTGGAGTTAGCTCGGCCACCCCTTCCTTTTTATTATATCCCTCCCTTATATCCAAGTTACCTTCTTCTCCTATCAATTATCCTCTAGAGCTTAGGATCCAAAGTACCTAAGAGTAATGCCTTACTTTAACACATGCACAAATAGTTCACTAAATACTTATTTTATGGTGTGTTTATGTGTTTGTCTATCATGATTATGTTTGATTATTCTTCATGCATTTCTTTGCCTTTTTTCTTGGGAAACTAGATGCTTTCTATTGATTTTCTATCAGTTTGTGTTTGCTTGTTTCTTTACTTATTTATATGTTTCCATTTTCTATTATTGTCTTGACTCAATCCATTATGTTGATAATGCCATCATCATAGTGCTTCTTATCACACACTTGTACTTGAGTCCATCCATTAGCATTTGACAATATTATCATCATGGTTTTTATCATAAGCACATTATTTTTAATTATCTATCATATCAAGGGTTGGTCCTTATACACATCATAGCCTGGTCATCGTGGTGTTTTATATCATGGTGCATATCATTTGGTGCTACATCAAAAATCAAGATTTGGAAGTCTACTCAGTAATGTTGTATTAAAATCTCTCCTTATCTATTATCCTCTAACCAATTCATCAAGTACCTAACCATTATTTCTCAAAGTAGAAATTTACCCTATTGGGGTAAACCATAGAGACCAATCAATGATCAACCTCACCTTACTAGGGTAGATACTTGAATCAGTGATCAAATCTACCTTGGTTGGGGCACATTATTATGATCAACCAAAACTACCCTTTTTCAAGGTCATGTCCATCATCTAGTATTTATTCTAATTCCAAACCACAAATTTCTCTCATTCTTAATTCTTACTCTCTTTTTTAAAGGGCCATTTCTTTCAACTTCTTCCCCAACCATCCCATGGAGGGGGCATCCATGGTTAATCAAGTGACCTTTGGGACATCAATTTGAATTTCTTGACTAATAAATTTTCAAAAATAGAAGAGTGAGGACATCATTCTTCAATCATTATCAAATTTCTTCTTGACAACTTTGTATTTCTTTGAAAACACATTATTGTGCCTATGTCTCACAATGTCTTCTCAAGTAGGGGAAAATATAGACACTTAATTTGAACCACTTTTGTGTCTAAACTGCAATCAAGTATAAATTTTCATAATCATTTATGGGTTTAACTAGAAATCACCACTGGACCAAATTTACCCACACAATTTCCATTTTAACCCAAAATCACAACGACACATCCCTAACTATGGAAATGGATTGTATTTCATCATTAATATTATCTAGTGCATCTTGAATTAAATAAATCCTTAGTAAGTGTCTTCACGGGGCAATTAAGTGAATATTTGATTGATAAATAGAAACATTGCAAAAGCCACCATTCTTATAATTATTAATTAAACCCACTTAATCAATCCTAATCATTACTCTAATAGGAAAATATATGGATTTGAATTATCCTATTTTCTTAAATACAAAATTGGAATATTGCCTCATAAATGGATGACATCATTAGGTAAAGTGTGTAATAAAATGAAGGTTATGACATGTCTTACACATTACTTACACACTCAAGACAAGTTATTACACCTCTCTTACATACTCCAAAAGAACTAATGATTGTACTTTTCTTCCAAAGTTCCTTCCATACTCCAAAAGGACTTAATTGGCCTTTCTTACGCACTCCATGTGTGTAATCATATATTTGAAGATTGATCATCAACCCTTCATCTTGAGATGAGATGAATGGTTCATAATGATTTAGGAAATCTATAAATAAGATTTTTATACCTCTCATCTCAAGAAGATTATACATGAAAAAATTCCTACCAAATTACACAAGGAGCTTCCTCACTCTCATGCCAAGCCAAATCTAATTCTTGTGTAGACAAGGAGAGATGCTACTCATGAAAAAATTCAAGCATTGACAAATACTTCTACATCTAGAAGTTGAGTTCAGCACCTTTAGACCAGTCTTCAATCAAACCTTTAAGGGAGGTAAAAGCATGATTCTTTATATTTCAATTGCATTTCTTATTTTTAGTACATATAGCTAAACCTAAGGATTAGGATTGAAAATTTATGTCTTTAAGTTGTTTTATTTTGATTCACTAACAATTGATTAACCTCTCTTGGATTCTTGATCTACAATTTCATCTCTCTATATTCTTGGTAAGGTCAACCTATCAAATAACCATGGCTAATTATAGTATATATATGAGGTAGTGGTTAGTATTTCATCATCATATTGAAAACTCTACTATTATTTCATTATTGTGGAGGTTTTCCACTCAAAGTGGTTCAATATATATATTAGGCATTCTACTCTTATGTTAATCATTATTGTGGATCTACATATTCTACTCTTATTCCTATAATATAATATTCTACTATGTGAACATATAAGTAATTTCATTATATCCAACCTCATGGTTGAGTCAAAAATACCTATGATCTCACCTATAGGAACTATCGAGTTCAATAAAAATGATACAAAAGTAGAAATCATTAATAAGTATAGGCAATATTCCCCTCTACAACACTCTCCATCCTATGCACCTTTCATGTATTCACCAATATATTTTCAAGATACACCACTATAAAATTAACTAGAAACATAGGAATAAGATCCAAGTACCATATTTGGGATTGAGGTTCCAATAGATGGGAGTGCAACAGCAAGTAACCTGCACATGCAGTTAGCTTCTCATAATAAGAGGTAATATAGAGATGACACATGATGAAGAGAGATCAAAAGGGGATAATAAGGATGTTACAAAAGGATCTATGGAAAACTTTGTGGATTAATTTCATAAGTAATTAAACCACAAGGAAATAAAATATGATGAAGGGACACAATATGAACATACACGTGATGTTAGGGCTCAAAATGAAGAGTAAAAAAAGGATAAAATAAATGCACATGATTCTGAGTGATGACCTTCACCAATTGAAGTGACCTTTAAGGAGTTAAAATAATTTGAGAAGTATGATCCCTCCAAAAATATCATAGAAGAGGAGAAAGCATCCATTGAGGTATAAGATGATGAAAAAATGGGTTAGGCATAGATAAAAGGCAAGTCATATGAATTGAAAGTGTTTATAGAGGAGAATACATTAATGAATATCCAAAGGTAACTTTCCTTAATGTTTGAGGCTCATGAAGAAGATGTGACACTTAATTTTCCTTTTAAATACCTTGATCCTATAGATTTAGTCATGGAATATGGTGAAGTGATAATCATTGATGTAGACCCACATCATTTGATGTGATAATAAATCATGGTTGGGACTAATAATAATGACAACATAAATAGAATGCAAGAACATTATGAATAGGCTAGCTGCATAGGCCATCAAAAAATATCTAAGAGATAAGAAGTAAGTGCTTGTATTGGCTGAGATGCACATCACTTTTATAAAATCCAAAATATAAAATATATGCAACTAATAGACTAAGAGAGGCCTACATTACTCACAAACACTCTAACCAATAATATGGAGCTGATTTATCATCTTGATCTTTTGATAAAAAAACTAATGCATAGGGAATGTACAAAAGAGTGATCTCTTAAGGAGGAGCTTGAGAAGTTAAAGATAAAAAAGAAGACAAAAAAGTTGAAAGAGAACATTGAAGCCTTGTAAAATTTGATAAACAATTTTTAGGTGAAGGCCAAGTTTTATAAGCTTGATATTCTAAAATTTTGTGTAAACACACAAGTAATTAGTGTGAGGATTTATTAAAAGGATATAAAAAATGGGAGCTAGAGGTCAAGATATTTATTATCAAAGAAAAATTTGAAAGGCAAAGACTATTTAACAAGGTTGAGAAGAGAAAATAACATCTTGAAGAACAATGCAAAAAACTAACAAAAACCTTTCAGATCTTTAAGCTAAAAATGAGTGATGAAGAATATGTTGTGCTTGAGGTGTATACTATCCAATTCCTAGAGTTATAATGAGCTCAATAGAAGGAAATTGAGAGTGGAAAAGATCTTGTTATGATTGGAACTATTGATTATTTGATGTGTCTAAATGAATAACACCTACAAAACAATCATAACATGGGAAACCTTTCTAGTGTTGGATTGCTCTTGGAAAATGACCTTAAGAGTCAACTATTTTTGTTTCCTATTATAATGTATGAAATAAAACTTTCCAAAGAAAATGGAAAGAGAAATAAAATAAAATATTTGGTTATGCACCATAATGAAAATGGATGTCATCAAGTTCCAAATATGATGCGAAACTTCTGAAAATGCAAGATAATTTTAAAATGATATATAAGTAAGTGCTTGAGGTAAGAAACAACAAGGATATAATTATGGATTTTTCACAAGAAGAATAAATCTAGAGGTTAGATAAGACAGAACTGTTAGCCAATTTTCACACCCAATTTTGCATCTTTCATTTTAGCTAAGTACAGTGTTCCTTATTTGTTTATCCCCACAGCAAAGTGCTCAAGTATTATTTTAGTCCTTTTGCTCAAGTGTTATTTCTTTCAACAAGGTTTTAATACGGGTTTTTTGTTCAAGACTTAAAGGATTTGTTTCAGACTTTTTGTCTGAAACAATCTTTTCGAAGGAATTAGACATTTTCAATATTTTTGAAAGGTACTTTGCAAAAGCCCGAAGGGCCACTTTCAAAAGTTTGAAGGGTCTTTTTCTCATGGAAGTGTCCTTTGTAAAAAGTCCTAAGGGGACATTTTTAATATTTTTGAAGGGTTTTTTCTTGAGAATTGGTTTGTTCTTTCAAAGGATTAGTCCAATTCAACTTTTTTGAATGGCACATTTCAGGTTTTCAAAAAGCATCTATAAGATTTCCAAAGGATTTGTTTCAAACTTTTTGTCCAAAATAATCTTTTCGAAGGGTTTGGTCTTTCAAAGAAATGGTTCACCTCAATTTTTTTGAAGGGACACTTTGCACTTTTCCAAAGGAATTGGCTTAAATATTTTTCTAAAGGAATTGTTTTGGACTTTTTTATCTGAAACAATCTTTCTAAAGGGTCATTTCTCAAGCAAAGGGACATTTTAAATATTTCTAAAGGGACATTTTCAATCTGTCAAAGGGTCTTTTTCTCATGAAAATGTCTTAAATAGTTTTTTATGAAGGGTGCTTTGTGATATTTTTGAAATAAATGTCCCTTACATTTTTTGCAAAGGAATTATTTTGGACCTTTTGTCTAAAATAATCTTTTTGAAGGGTCTTTTTCTATGGTGAAGTGTCCTTTGCGAAAATTCCAAAGCGTACATTTCCATTTTTCTAAAGGGTATTTTTCTCATGAAAGTGTCCAGTTCAAGATTGCCAAAGGGCATGTTTAGGATTTTAGAGAGGTGAAATGAAAATTTTGAATGGTTATTCTTGGCAAAAGTGTCCTTCAAAAAAAATCCTGAAGGGACACTTGCAGAAAGTCTGAAAGAAATATTTTTTTAGAGAAAAGAGAAGGGGCCCAAGAGGTTAATTATTTTAGAGAAAAGGGTCCATGGTAAAATTGTTTTAGACTTTTTGTCTGAAACAAAAAGTCTGAAGGAATGGTCCTAGTAGAGTGATGGCTATATGGATGTTAACTTCAAGGTGATGAGATAGTTGTTGGCATTTAAACAAATGGTCCCATGCAAATCAATGGTCTTCATTCAAATGCTCAAGGATCCAAGGGCTCACATTTTTCATCTACCAAAGTAGATCAGAGGGTTCATTTCACCATTGATCAAATCATGATCTGAGTCATTTTTTGACAACTAGTCAAAGGAAGACAAGGCCAACATAATGAAAATTACTCTCCCCTACACTGTTACACACCTCAACAAGCTGGTGGAAAGTTGTTATCATCAAGACAAATATACAATAGGTGGACTCTCTTTTAATAACTACATTGATGCCATTACTCAAAATATCTTGATTTTATTAGGAAATCATTAGATAAGCATCTTTGAGAGATCGGGCCAAGAGTGATCAAGGGAGGTAACATGGATCAATCAAATGGCTTAAATGAGCATCATTTACAAAGTTGGTTGCATTTGAAGATGGAGACTTCTAAAAAATTGATTCCTCTCTTTGGTGCCAAAGGCCTCCCCCTCTCACTTCTTTTCAACTATATATACAGCCCTTGTGCTAGTGTAAAAACACCCACACAGTGCATGGCAAAGCCTTGTAAAATTAATGTCATGTTTTGCCTTTAAGCATTGGTACAAGCCTTTTTATTTGAAGTTTTGAGCAATTGTCTAAGTGTGTAAGTCACATAAAGTGACAACAAGTGATGGTTTTCATCTTTTTGTCCTTTATCCTTCATGCCTGAGCAAGAGTTCTGGGTCTAACAGGTCATATAGAGTGCATCCAAGTGTGTTGAATTTTTGCATGTGTAAAATTGTTCTTAGAATGTACATGTTGTCTTTCAATTCAATTGCCTTGTGTCATTTCATACATCTCACTCTATATTGAAATACTTGTGTTAGAATCTTTAGAGCTTAAAAATAGTCTATGTATTTTGTTGTATCATGTACTATGGTATGACATTCATGTGGAAGATAATCTTGGTGCATCACCATTATTATAACAAGTTTTATTCATGCAATTTGTAACTCTTTTCCCTTCAATCAAATTGGTTTAGACAGAGGTTGTTTTGTAGAGATACATTCAGGGAGCTAGCCCCTTTAAATCTAGAGGTTAATTTCCTCTATAGGTATATGCACATGCCTACAAATGTCTCAATGTTGACCAAATATATAATAGGATTGAACACTCTCTTCTAGGGTGCAAGATTTTGAGATAATAGTTTTGGCACACCTGGTGGGATAAATTATTAACATATCAAGGTGAACGCTAGTCTTGACAAGCCCAAGGTTGTATAAATTTTCTTAATCTAGCATTTGGCAACTCCAAAAGGTGAGAATCTATGTTTTTAGATCAATTTTCCCACATTATACTTCATGGTCCTCACTAGGTCATCTAGGACTTCCGATCAAGCCCCTTTAGCTGAAGCTCTTCTTGAATAACAACTCCCTGAACCACTCCTAGCGCTTAGAGATCCTTTGCAAGGAGGTTTTGGAAAAGAAAAAGAAGTTGAGGAAGTTGGATGAATAGGAGATCAAGAGGAAAGAAGAGAACTGGAGAGGTAGCAACCTTTCCTGGCCTTCAACACCCAAAATCCAATTGACCTTCTTGGATATGACCCTATTCCTCCCAATGCTACCAAGAGTCTCCCTGGTTTCAATGGAGAGGGTCCTATTACCCCATCTAAGCATATTAGGGACATTTCAAATTTATGTAACTTCTATAATGTCACCCAAGCTAACATAGCCATTAGATTACTTGTTATGTCTTGAAAAGGCAAGGCACTTGACTAGTATAGGACTTTGGAAGCTGATTGCATTACAAGTTGGGATGGCTTTGGGGAATTGTTGGTAACTAGATTTGAGAATAAGAGTGACTATAATTTGTTGATCCATTAGTTGAAATTGATAGAGAGAGGTCCTAATGAATCCATGGGAGATTTTAATGAAAATTTCAAATGACATGGCATAGGTTACCACTTTTCATGAGACCTCCTCTAAGCTTTATGTTCCCCACTTATCTCAAGGGTATTGGTATTGATCTGGCAATGATGTTATAGTCAATGGGAGGGTTCACTTTACCAGATGCATATGAGATATTTATTGAAGTTGAGAATAGCTTGATACAAGCTAGAAAGCTACCTCTAAAAGTTTCCATGTCTTTATTTTCTCATAGTTCGGTTGAAGCTCCAAGCATAGCATAGGTTACTAATTCTAATGTCAAGTTGAGAGCCTTTCCCAAGAAGGTGGATAATTCTATGGATAAATATGAGTAAATTTAGTCATTACAAGCTCAGCTTAAGCAATATCAGTTCTAGGCAAGTGCTCCACCTAACCCTCAGTACTATCCTCAACAAGGCTATAGAGTTCCACCCCCATACAACTACCAAGGAAGAGGACAAGGTCAACAAGGTTTAAATAGGTAGACCAATGCCTATAATCCTAATTCCACTCCTTCAATGAAGGTTGTTGTTCTAGTACATGCTAACATAGTCTAAGGGGAGGATCATTTGGACCAATGGGGACAACTTCAAGGTCAGTTTATGCATGACGGTGGAGAAGATAGCCAAGCTTTGGGGGCATAAGAAGAAACTACTCCTTATATGACATCAGAAGAAGTGAATCCCAACCAAAGGGATATTCATGAAGAAGGTAGCAACTAGAGTGTATGTATGATAAACTTTCAAGCTATAGATGATTATGTGTTGAATCAAAGCACATCAATTACAACCAACATAAGAGCCAAGAAGAGAGCTCTGAGAGATGTTCTAGGAGTACATGTGACTCCAAATGATGCCTCTCCAAGGCCAGAAAGTGTGAATCCTAGTGCAATACCTACTACCAGTCATGCCCCTCAACAAAGTTAGAATGCAAGTAGGGTTGTCAAGCCTATAATGCAACAAGTTCAGACTCCCTCACTACCTTCAAGAATACAATAAAGGGTAAATACATCCCCTCTAAATAGAATAGAGCTCTGAGAGATGTTCTAAGAGTACATGTGACTCCAAATGATGCCTCTCCAAGGCCAGAAAGTGTGAATCCTAGTGCAATACCTACTACCAGTCATGCCCCTCAACAAAGTTAGAATGCAAATAGGGTTGTCAAGCCTATAATGTAGCAAGTTCAGACTCCCTCACTACCTTCAAGAATACAAGAAAGGGTAAATACATCCCCTCTAAACATTTTTGATTCTTTGAATAATGCCAATATAAGCATATCTCTTTGGGAATTCTTGTATATGCCTGGTCAAAAGGAGCTCTTACAAGAATAGCTTGCAAACATTCATGTAGCCCTCAAACTTTAAAACACAATAGTGTGGCCCTTACCAATTCTCCAAGTCATGTATTAGATCCCTCCACCAAATCTGAAAAGCCTCCACCATTCTACCTCACACTCATTATGGGGGACAAGTTGGTTCACAATTGTATTGTAGATAGTGGAGCTACTACCACTGTCATGCCTAAAGTGGTGGCTAATAAGTTGGGATTGAAGTATGAAACACATAGTAAAGGTATGTTATATATTTATGGGACTCCAACCAAGACAGTGGGATTGGTCAGAGGTATGAAATTCTTTCTACATGATTTCCCAAGTTTCCCCATTTTACAAGACATTGTGGTGGTAGACCTTCCAGCTCATTTTGTTATTTGCTTGTTAAGAGACTTCATGGCTAAGATAGGAGGGTATGTTTCTACTGATTAGTATTTTTTATCTTTTAAAACAAGATATGGAACCAAGGTGACTATAAGGACTTGTCCCTTAGCAAGGTTTCATATTAATCCATATATGGAGACAAGTTCAAATTAGAATTATTTAATTTGCAAAGAAGAAGAAGAAGAAGGTGTCATAGATGGTGAAGCATCCAACCCCCTTGAATGCATTTTTGACCTTTTCCTTGATAATTAAAACACTGAAACACATGGACTTAATCCATATAATTTCATATAAGAAACTAATTTGGGATTTTATTGTATACACACAAAAAAAAAGCTTCCATTCCTTCACTCACTAATGAAGACGATGAACTTGAAGGAATATGGGAAATGTTTATTGATGGTTCAAGAATAAAATTAGGTGTAGGAGCTGGTATTATATTAGTTTATCCATCAAATAATCAATAATAATCATATATATTCCACTTTAGCTGCACCTAAAATGTGGCAAAATATGAAGGCCTAATTCATGGCCTCCAATGGGCAAAGAAGAGAGGGATCAAGAATTTAAAAGTTTATGGAGATAGTGAATTGGTCATCCATCAAGTGAGAAATCAAGTTGAAATCAATAATCCCTTGTTTAAATCCTATAATAATAGGGTATGGGACCTACTTGAATACTTTGATGCCTTCAACATATAACCCATACCAAGGAATTCAAATAAACATGCTAATATATTGGTTGCCATGGGAGCACAATTTGGTGTGGTTGTTGATGAAAGAAAGGAGAAGGATCAATCTCATGTCAAGGTTATTATGAGGCCTTATATTCTAGATAATTAAGTGTCATATCAAGTGTGTGAAAGTGATAAACACATTGCATACTTATTAAAAAATGAGGCAGGATTCTCCTCAAGGAACAAAAAGAGACTGCATGATCAATATGAAGAACCAGTTATTCAGTTGAAGACAAAAAAGATAACTAAGGGGATGATTACTTTGGAGAGTGTTTTCAATGAAGATGATCAATATAAGAAACAAAGAGTGAACATGTCAACAAAATAAGATAACTATGAGAGAGTCATGATTTACAAGGATGAGCTCCTAAACATTGGTAAGGTATGTTATCTGACCAAGAGCCAAGCCTCTATTAAATTATGGAAAGAGTTACATGAAATATTTACTTGGGAATACAAATATTTCAAAGGGTTTGATCCAATTTTAGCTCATCACACCATTAATTTAGAACCTGGAGATAAACCAGTCAGGTAGAAATAAAGACCTATCAATCCCAAGATAGAGGAACTCATGAAAAAAGAGCTGACCAAGTTGATTGAGTCTAGGATTATCTTTCCTATAAAACACTCAACTTGGATGGCTAATATTTTACCCATCTAAAATAAGAATGGAGAGATTAGACTTTTTATGGATTTTTGAGACCTTAATAGAGTGTCTCTTAAGGATCATTATCCACTACCTTCCGTAGAACAAATTTTGCAAGTTGTTTCAGGTTCTCAATGCTTCTCACTTCCTAACAGTTATTCAAGTTATAATAAAATACTAGTGAATGAAGAGGATCAATTCAAGATAGCCTTCACTACAAAATGGGGGACCTTTTCCTATAGGAAGATGCCATTTAGTTTATCCAGTACTAGAGCTATATTTCAAAGGGCAACGGATATGGCCTTTAAGGGTTTGATCAATAAGTTTTTGATTATGTACCTTGATGATATAACTATTTTTTTAAATGGTGCTACTGATCATATGGAACATCTAAGGTAGGTGTTTGAGAAGTTTAGGGATTATGGAATATCCCTTAATCCAAAAAAGTGAATCTTTGTTGTCCATGAAGGTAGGCTATCGGGTCATATTATTTAAAAATAAGGCTTGTCTATTGACCCTAAGAGGATTGAGGATATTCTAGGCTTGTCTTTGCCTCAACACAAGAAATAACTTCAAAGATTCTTGGGAAAAATATGTAAGAAGGTTATTCCAGGGTTTGCAACTATGGTCAATCCTATCATAACCATGCTCAAGAAGAACCAAGATTTTGCTTGGATAAAGGAACGTAAGAGTAGTTTTGAGGAAATCAAGTAAGAAATTGTAAAATCTCCTACTCTCTTGAACCCAAACTTTACGAAAGATTTCATACTCTATAACTTTGCTAACCTTGATACAATCTAAGCTATGCTTATGCAAAAGAATGATGAAGAGCTAGAGTAACCAATTTCATTCTTCAACCAAGGATTGGAAGATTATGAGGTCAAGTATACATTTATTGATAAGCAAGATCTAATAGTGATAAGAGGATTGAAAAAACATAGACACATGGTTTCAAACAACAAGATACATGTCATGGTTTCTCATCCTAGCACCAAGGAGTTTCTCCTAAGCAAAGACCTCAATGAAAAGAGAGTTGGGTGGATTAAAAAGGTGATGGAGTATGATGTGGATATTAAGGTTACAAACTTGGTAAGAGGAAAAGGATTATGTGAGCATTTAGCTTTGGATTTCTAAGAGCCAAAAGAGGAAGTCTTAATCAACCAAGTTCAACCCCAACCAAGTGATCACATACAAGTTCAAAGATGGACACAAGACCTCATTAGTTTTCTTCAAAATGGTGAGTGCCCCAATGGCTTAAACAAGTCTCAAATGAGGTATTTTATATTGTATACCATTCCTTATTATCTTGTAGATGGTTTTCTCTTTAGAAAAGATGTGAATGGTGTGTTGTTGAGGTGTGTTAACAATGATCAGTTTGATATGCTACTAAAAAAGTTTCATAATGGTGTAGATGGAGGTCATTTCTCTCCTATAATGACAACTACAAAGATAATGAGGGCTGGTTACTATTGGCCTAGTCCTTTTAAGGATTGTTACCACTGGGCTAAAAAGTGTCCTCAATATGCCTTCTTTGTAGGCAAATAGAAACTTGTAGCCCTTCCACTGAGTCCTATCAAAGTAGACCAACCTTTCAAGCAATGGGGCCTTGATTTCATTGGTATGATCAACCTTCCATTAAGTGATAGACACAAATGGATATTGATTGCTACCAACTACTTCAAAAGGTGGGTAGAGGCTATTTTATTGAAGGAAGAAAGTGAAAATACTATCTTGGAGTTTTATGAGAGCATTATAATAAGGATTGGAGTTCCGCATGTTATCATTAATGTACTTGCTTTCATAAGTACTAAAACTTTTTATTGGGTAAATGGGAATGGATTTTACTTGAGTACCTCATCCAACTATTACCCCCAAGGTAATGGATTGGTTGAATCTACTAACAAGAATCTCATCAAGATCATCAAGAGGACATTGGAGAACAATCAAAGAGCATGGCACACCAAGTTGAAGATAGCCTTATGAGCTGACAGGATTACTCGTAAGAAATCAATTGGTACTTCTCCCTTTGTGCTTGTTTATGGGAGAGAGGCTAGGTTGTCCATATCTCAAGAACTCCCTGCTTTAGAACTTGCACAATAATTGAAACTACTTGAAAATACTCCTATGGAAGTTAGATTAACATAATTAATGCAACTGCAAGAAGAGATAATGCACACAAGACAATGGAACACCACCAAGTACTCTTGAAAAAGTCATTTGATAAAATATCAAGTGTAAGTGTGTTCAAGGAAGGTGACTTGGTTCTGAAATGGGATGAGGATAGAGCAAAACTAGGCAGACATACAAATTTTGACATTTTGTGGAGTGGCCCTTACATCATTAGCAAGTGCAAGCAGAGCAACTCTTTCCAACTGACCAAGATGAATGGAGAAGAATTACCTATCCCTACGAATGGGATACATCTAAATTTCTACTATTAATCCTTACAGGGCATGTTTTTTAAATAGTAGTTTAGACGTGTGCTCCTTTTGGTTTGTTATTGTGTTCCCTAAGTGCTTTATAGCACAAGTGTGTTTCCTTCCTTTTGTTTGGTGTGCATCTCTACCTCTATGTGTATGAATCAATATAACTTGTGTTTTTTGGGCCAAAAGTCTATTTAAGTCATTTTTTAGTGCCTATATGCATGACTCCATGCCCAATGGAAGTATTTAGGCAATTGCTCTTAGGCATAGCAGGTATGCCTCCCCTTAGAATCACCAAGAATGTTAGCCAGTTTACACACCTAATTTTGCATCTTTCATTTTGGCTAAGTGTAGCTTTCCTTATTTGTTTATCCCCATAGAAAAGTGCTCAAGTATTATTTTGGTCCTTTTTCTCAAGTGTTATTTCTTTTGGTAAGGTTTTACTTCGAGTTTTTTGTTTAAGACTCAAAGGATTGGTTCTAGATTTTTTGTTTAAAACAATCTTTCCAAAGGAATTGGGCATTTTTAATATTTGCAAAAGGTCCTTTGCAAAAACTTGAAGGGTCATTTTCAAAATTTTGAAGGCTCTTTTTTTCATGGAAGTGTCCTTTGCAAAAAGTTTGAAGGGGATATTTTCAAGATTTATGAAGGGTCTTTTCTCAAGACATGGTTTGTTCTTTCAAAGGATTGGTCCAGTTCAACTTTTTTGAAGGGCACATTTCAAGTTTTTGAAAGGCATCTATAGGATTTCCAAAGGGTTTGTTCTTTCCAAGAATTGGTTCACTTCAAGTTTTTCGAAGGGACACTTTGCACTTTTTTGAAGGAATTGGCTTAAACATTTTTTTTTAAGGAATTATTTTAGACTTTTTGTTTGAAACAATCTTTCCAAAGGGTCATTTCTCAAATGAAGGGACATTTTAAATATTTTTGAAGGGACAATTTCATTCTATCAAAGGGTCTTTTTCTCATGAAAAGATCCTAAATAGGTTTTTCGAAGGGTACTTTACAAGATTTTTGAAATAAATGTCCCTTACCTTTTTTCTAAAAGAAATGTTTCTTGTAACTTTTTCAAAATAATTATTTTGGACATTTTGCCTGAAACAATGTTTTTGAAGGGTCTTTTTCTCTAGCGAAGTGTCCTCTGCAAAAAGTTTGAAGGGTACATTTCCATTTTGTTGAAGGGTCTTTTTCTCATGAAAGTGTCTAGTTCAAGATTACCAAAGGGAATGTTTAGGCTTTTGGAGAGGCAAAATGAAAATGCCAAAGGGTTATTCTTGGTAAAAGTGTCCTTCATAAAAAAATTTGAAGGGACACTTGTATAAAGTCTGAAAGAAAGATTGTTTTAGAGAAAAGAGAAGGGGCCTAAGAGGTTAATTCTTTCAGAGAAAAGGGTCCATGGGAAAAAAAATTTGGACTTTTTGTTCAAAACAAAAAGTGTGAAGGAATGGTCTCAGTAGAGTGACGGCTATATGGACATCAACTTCAAGGTGATGAGCTAGCCATTGGCTTTTAAACAAATGGTCTCAAGCAGATCAATGGTCTTCAATGAAATGCTCAAGGATCCAAGGGCTCATGTTCTTCATCCACCAAAGCAGATAAGAGGGTTCATTTCACCATTGATCAAATAATGATCTGAGTCATTTTTTAACAACCAATCAAAGGAGGATAAGGTCAATAGAATGAAAATGACTCTCCCCTGCATCATTACACACCTCAGCAAGCTGGTGGAAAGTTGTTAGCATCAAGACAAATCCAAAATAGGTGGACTCTCTTTTAATAACCGCATTGATGCCATTACTCAAAATATCTTGATTCTGATAGGGAACCATTAGAGAAGCATCTTTGAGAGATCAAGCCAAGAGTGATCAAGGCAAGTGACATGGATCAATCAAATGGCCTGAATGAGCATCATTTGCAAAGTTGCTTGTAGTTGAAGATGGAGACTTTTAAAAAATTGACTCCTCTCTTTGGTGCTATAGACCTCCCCCTCTCACTTCCTTTTAGCTATATATACAGCCCTTATGTTAGTGTAAAAACACCCACACAGTGTATGGTGAAGCCCTGCTAAATTTATGTCATGTTTTGCCTTTAAGCATTGGTACAAATATTTTTTTTAAGTTCTAAGAAATTATCTGAGTGTGTAAGTGATATATAGTGACAAAAAATGATGGTTTTCATCCTTTTATCCTTTGTCCTTCATGCTTGAGCAAGAGTTTTAGGTCTAACAAGTCATATAGAGTGCATCCAAGTGTGTTAAATTTGTGCATGTGTATAACTATTCTTGGAATGTATAGGTTATATTTTAGTTCATTTTCCTTGTGTCATTTTATAATCTCACCTCTATACTAAAATACTTGTGTTAGAATCTTTAGATCTTGAAAATAGTCTGTGTATTATGATGTATCGTGCACTAGGGTACAGCATTCATGTAGAAGACAATCTTGGTCCATCACCATTCTTAGAACAAGTTTTATTTATTTAATTTCTAACTCTTTTCCCTTCAATCAAACTAGTTTAGATAGAGGTTGTTTTATAGAGATACATTCAGGGAGCTAGCCCCTTTTAATCTAGAGGTTCATTTCCTCTATGGGTATACCCACATGCGTAGAAATGTCCTAATGTTACCCAAATCTGGAAGAGAATTGAACACTCTCTTCTAAGGTACAAAATTTGGAGACAACAAGAACCATAAAATCTTTTATCAATTGCAAAAAATATACATACTTGTAAAATGTTATACATGTAAACACCTAAATTTAGTCATAGGTACTTGACAATGTTAATTTTTAACACATTGTAAACCATTTATCTTCCATCAAAATACATGAATCTCATTTTCCATTCCTCTAATCCATTTATCTATATGTGGGATTGACCCTTTGTTCATAGTCACTACTACACAATAATTTCCAAGTTAATACTCAAACCTCTTTGTATCATCCTAAGACTGTTACCATTTTTAGGATAATTTTCCCTAACTCTCTGAGACAGGTCTACGCTAGGCAGGCAAGTCCATCACCATGGACTCATCCACTTAAAGTGGCCTTATTTGCATGCCAAAAAATGGCTAGTTTCTAGATTTAAAATATTCTTTTGGGTATTTCCACACATTTTACAATGTTGTCGAAAGGAAATTGTCAAAAGGTTTCACTATATAAGCAAATCAAAACCTCATTTTAAAGGGACTTGGTTCCTAACTTAGAATTATATATTTCTAACTTATTCACTATCGTAAATTGATAAAATTTTCCCTATTCTTCCCAAATTCAATATCAATCACAAGGAGCAATCTTAAATCAATTCTAAAATAACTCAAATCAAGTCAAGAGTTATCATTGTCAAGTATCAAATATAAATTTTTAGTTGCATACTTATAGTCAAGGATCACAATTGCACAATCACTCTAACTGGTAGAAATACGAGTGGTTTGATTCCCTCTTCATAGTATTTGGATACATAGGTAGTGGTCAATCATCAAGGGGGTGATTGGTGTCAACTCAACCCATCATACTCCCCTCTATTTTTACAAGTTTTTAACTCTCACAAGACCCATAGGGTTTTTAAAGCATACAAAATGAAAACCACAATCTCCACATAACACAAATAGAATAGAATCAACTAAACTCACTTAGCAGACACATGCATAGAAGTCAAACTAGTTACAATTTTATCATAGTTAATATGAACAAGTTCATAGTCAATGGACATGATTGGTTTGTGTTGTTATCTAAGGAGTGTGGTATTATCCAAGAATATTTTTAGATTTTATTTCTAATAATAAATAGTCACAGTGTTGTATTTTACTAATTTTCATTATTAGACATCTAAAACAGTCAGCTAAAAATTCAAATCTAAGCTAAGTTAGTTTCTTTCTAGTGTTTTTCCCAAAATAACATTTTTCTATATTTAGCAAGTTACAATTAGAATTTATAATAAGTGAATATCTTTAGCATTTTAATATTCAAAGTTTTATACCTATTAAACAACATTTACATTATTAAATTAGAAATATGGTTAAACAATACATAGGTTTACCTTCTTTAGAAAATTTATAACAAAGGCCAAGGCAAGGAAAGCTAACAACACCAACCATTTTAATATAAGGTAACTTTTCCCTTTATAGAATGAGAAGGAGAAAAGAGAGGGAGAAGAAGAATAAATTTTAAACTATCAATACTAAAAATTGAGGATAATTTAATTAAAAAGCTTTGATTTTATCCTTTTCTCTATCCATTTTGCTTGTTACAACTTCCTATTTTCTAAAAATCATTTCCATACTACTTTGCTTATGAAAATAATGACTAAACTTTCTTTTCAAATCCATATGCCCATGCTTCTTATGATGATGTACTTGCTCAGCCTTAACTTTGACCTTGTTCTCTTTTTAAAAAATAAAAAGCATTATCCACCAATAACTGTTCTTTTTAAATATAAAAGTTTTTATTAAAGCTTTGGATAGCTCATGTATTATTTTTTAAATTAAAAATTAAGATTTTAACTAAATAATGTTCATGTAACTTATTTTAAATAATACATGACTCTTTTACACCAGTAGGGTGAGTCTACTATCAAATAGAACTTATGATCGTATAAAATCCAAATAATCTTTTACATCCTTAAATAACTGTCAAATTTTAGTTAGACCATTTTATGTAAGGAAAATTAAGCTAAGAAAAATAAATCCAGGTGCAAAATTTCTTGATAGGAACCTTGTTAGGTGAGATGTCAACCAAAATTGTGGAAGTTCAAGACACAATCAAGTGTCAAGATAATTTTGAAAAAAAATTAAGACAAACCATGCCAATTTTTTTGAGGTACAATAGGATGGGACCAACATTTCTAAGGATGAATAAAATATAGTTAGAATTAGGACTAAATTACCCCTGATTTTGTTTAAGGATAGGTTTGTGTAGGCATCACTAGAGTAGAAGACAATAAGGGAAAGAATCTTAGAATTGACTAAGGTAGGTTACACATGGAGGTAGCTATAGAGAAAAGTCACATATGAAGGTAGATACATAATGGAATTACACATGCATAATTTTATTAGACAAATTTGTGTGTAAGTATATACGTGTGCAAGATATTTTTACGTGAGGGTTGTTAGGATAGGTTTATTAGTGTGCCTTATCAAATATCATGTGTAAGTAGAACATAATAGGATACTCAATAGATCAAATATATCTAGGTGTTACATAGCATGAAGGCACAAAAGGTGGAAGATCGGTGACCATGAAGCACATGAACACCAAGCTAAGAAAGGCAATTAGTAAGGAACAAAGAGGCACATATATAGAAAGGATAATTAGTGCAAAGTATGAAACAACATAGCTAGGGTTAGTTAGGAAAAAATACAATTTAATTAATGAAAGTTTTCAGATATTTTTAGGGAATAGACTTTAAATGATAACAAGCTAGACTTTTTTCTATAAAATCCCTCCTTACCATTGTATTGGGGTTTTTTTTTCACATGTTGATAACTCTATGTATGTTATGGAATATGTTGTAGTATTGTATTGAGATACAAGCAGCCATTTTTAGAGTTTGTTGAGACTATAATAGTTACATTTTGATGTATTCCACAACATTATGATCAATGAATATGAGGATCATTTGAAAATTTGATCTTTTATTGATACATGTTAATTATCAATATATTTCATATCCATTAATGATTACCATTTGTGTATCATCATCATCACCTAACCCAATAATATTTAGTAATCTCTCTCATCACCTCAAGTGAGTGCTCAAAGAAATATTGAGTTATAGGTTAGTGTGGAAAGTGTTCATTCTTTTTTGGGACTATGCAAGTGGCACGAGTCTATAATGTAAGTATTAAAAAACCTTAAAAAAAATCTTGAAGGATACATCTCCATTAATATAGGTAAGGTAATCATATTCCATTCAACTAATTTCTCTAAAAATTGTTTTGGATGTTCATTAAGCTTAGAAAATTGTCTATACCTCCTTTTTTGAGTGAAGATGAGCCTCCACGATGGGTTCTCTATAACATAGAATTCATTTCTATGATCGTATTTGGGTGGAACACTACCATCATTGTATCATCATTGATTTTATTTTTAAAATTTGACTTGTTTTGAATGTGGAAGGATTAAGGTAATATTAAAGGATATTTGCAGCTAAGATCTAATTTTTAAATTATTTAACAAGATAAATCTCTTAAAAATAATTATAAAAATTTAGAATTTACTTTGAATCTTATTATCATGTCACTCATAAATCATCTTGATAACCACAGTCTTAAATCTAAGTACACAATCTATAATACACTCATTAGAGCCTTGTCTAAGTTAAGATAATTCCACAAATATAACTTTCAATAAATATTGATCTGAAAATTATTCATTAAATCATCATCTAGAGTTGTAAAAGAATGTATGGATCCACATACTAAAGCATAAAACTAATCAAGTACATAATCCTTCAAAAAATAGGAAATAATTTAGTTAATAATTTATTATCATAAGTAACATTTAAACAAGAAACGTAGAAGGTCGAAATGTGATGTGAATGATCTCCCTTTCCACTGAATAATTTAAATTTTGGAGATACAAATCCTATTGGAAAGGGATTTACAAGTACCTCATAAGCTAAGGGGTTTAAGAGAATATCTTTAGATTTGACCCTACTTTTTGGATTTTGAGACCTTTAAGAAATATTTTTTATTTGATTTTATAAGTCATGTAATGTTTTCCTCATAGTAGTCATTTTAGAGTTTCATATAGAGATAGATAATGAAAAAGTATAATAGATCAAAATAAAATAATTTTGCATTATAGAAGGTTTAAAAGCATGCAAAGTAATTAGAAAAATATAATGAGAAAATGATTATTGAAACATAGGAGTAAAATTTTTGCTTAGAGGATTTTGAGACACATAAGAAGGATTATAAACATATTGAGAAGTAAAATGAATTACATGTTAGGAAGAAGGAAGAGTGACATAAACATCTTGAGAAATTAAAAAAATAGTATTTTTAGGAAGAATGTTACAAACAATAGAGATATTGGTATGTTTTAAAAAGATTCCATAAATCTTTTCATGAGAATGGATATCGCGACAAACAAATTATTTCAATATATTAATAAATCTAGATATCTGAGTGGAAATATTTATAGCATATTTATTAATATTATCAATGTTCCAATCCCTACATTATACTTGTAATTCAACCTCATAATCATAATATTTTTCATTTGCCTTTAATTATTTTTTGACCCTCAATTTTGGATAAGGTAAAACATGAAGGAAAACTAAAATGGGATAAGTATGGGATGAGGTGAGTGAGACATATTCATCCATACTTGGCTATCTTACAAAGAAATGAAGAGGATATTCAGTGTGTAAGTTAGTTACAACATGTATGTTGGATTATGTAGAATGCGTAGGGTAAAGAAACACACTTTTGAATAATAAGTGTCAGTTTGGAAAGAAATATATTATTATCCAAAGGAATAAAGGATCATATATGTGTCAAGAACCAAAGCAAGGGTATTACATATGTGATAGGATCAATCTTGGGCAGAAGGGTATTCCAAGAATATGTGCCTACAATTTTTAGATAAAGAGCATATTATAGGAATATACATAGATAACTGGTAAATCAACTAATTGGAAATCTATTTGATAAAAAAATGAGTTGTCAAAGGGTATAAGGAAACCTATAAATAGGGACCTTAACCTCTTATTTAAGATGGAGGTAGTAGATGAGCAGGTAGAGCCAATAATTAGAGATTAAGAATTAGAGTAGGGTTTGAGAAGAATGTAATATGTCATACAAGATTTATAATAGCTATATATCTTTATGATTGTGTATGTTGATCAACATTGTGTAATGGTGAATCTATACATAAGATATGTACATTTTATGTAATAATGTGAATAAATTTGATGAGCATTACCTAAATGAATATGCTTTATGTGTGATAGTAGGTTTTATATGTTTAATTTCACATTTTTCCTTACTTTGCTTATATCTATATATCAATGAGGTCCTTAGTGTTATCTTTCTACTCTTCAGGTGAGTGTTTAGGTCTTCAAGCCTAAGTAATATGTCAATTCAATAAGTTTGAGAGTTATCTATTTTTTACATTCCTCCTTACCTACACAAGGTCAAGGAAAATTTGTTTAAATAAAACATGGAAATAATCATCTGAAGAGGCTCTACATTCACATTATCACCATCAATGGCATTTACAAAAGTAACATTGATCTCTACATGACAACATGCATCTAAATCCCCACTGCCCCCTATAGATTTTGTTAGGGATTTCTTATATTTTACAAATGAAATAATAGTTTGATGTGCACATCCAAGTCCAAATCCACATATCTCTAGCTTACTTTTTATGAGGCTAGTAATGTTTCCCTTGATAATTGGTTTTCACATACAAAATTTGGTTTTCCATAATCATGAAAGCTTATACAAGGGAACTAACAACCAATATACCCATGTCATTTTTATATTCATTTGGTCTTACTAGGGAAAAAGTTATGTATCCTAATATGTCATCAATGTTATATTCATTATGATAATCATTATAATCACCATCTTCTGCATCATTATAAAAAGACATGAGTGTGATATGAAAAGATCTAAACTTGAACTAGAAACATAGAGCAATCTATATCCCTTCTCTAAAAATAATATACCCTTTGATTAAGCTTTAAAAAAAGAGAATTATACCTTCCTTTACCAACTGGAAAAAGCTCTCCTTTTGTTT
Organism: Torreya grandis; assembly: GCA_037957365.1. NCBI lineage: Eukaryota > Viridiplantae > Streptophyta > Pinopsida > Cupressales > Taxaceae > Torreya > Torreya grandis. The sequence goes on from JARHVA010002351.1 coordinate 1,340,842, forward strand.
ATGTGGACTTGCTCACAATGATTTGATTTGTGTTTGTTCAAAAAGACTTATATGCAATAATTCCAACAGCACTTCGATTATGTGATTGCATGATGGCTTGATTTCTCCAAAAAAATTATTCTTGTCATATGATTTCATGATCCTCAAGCTTATAGTCATCCCCAAAAAGGAAGAAGAAGGGTCAAATTTATAGATTTTTGGAGGGAGAAATGGATGGTTGGGATAAATCTAAATACTGGTGTAATATTTGATTTTTGAAAAATATGATTCAGTCTATGGGTCAAATGCATTCAATGAGGAAGTTGAAGTAGTTGGGGAATTGGTGGATTGGTTTAAAGAATTGGTTAAATAATTAATGAATGGGTTGGATGTCTTAATGAGAGGTTTTAATGTCTTAATGAGAGGGTTAAATATTTTTAATGAGTATGTTAATGGTTTGAATAAGTTTGTTAATGGTTTGAAAGGATTAATGAGGTGGTTTAATGGATTAAATGAGTTGGTTAAGTGATTTATTTATTTGTTTATTTTTATGAATTGTGTGTGTATGAGATTAATTAAGAGTCAATTAGCTTAAAACATGTGATTAATTTAGCTAATTGCTTATGGGGTAATGTTAATAGGACTAGATGGAGTTATTTAATCAATAAGATGGGGGTCATGTCATTATTAATGTGATTTTGATAAGGATTTTTAGATGATGGACAGGTACAATGACCATATTAAAGTATCATGATTAGAGTGGCAAAATTAGGGTGTCTACATTTGTCCCTCTTTAAAAGGGCATTATGACTAGAAAAAGTAGTGGTGCTTTAAATAATGTAAAATAAGAATAAATGAGCACAAAAATATGCCCCTAGTGACATGGTTAGTTAATGGTTAGGGAGATACCCCCTCGAGAGGGCATGAAAGGATGAAATACATAGATGGGCTCATGAAAGAAGAATAAAGATGATGTGAAGGGGTCAGGGGTAAATTTGGGGGAGTGGGGATGAATAAATATGAGGTATGGGTTGAAAACTATGTCATTTTCACTTTAACCACCTAAAATATTTGTGATTTGACACTACATGAGAGCTTGAGAAAACATGGCATACATTCTTGTAGATTGGCATTATAGTGAGTGCATGAGAAACCATCAACAACAAAAGAGAGGTAGTAACTTGGTAAGTGATGTTTTTAATTTTTCAATTTATAAATTTTGGTTATAATTAGTGATGCAAACAAGTGTGAAGCAAAAACACTATAATAAATATTTTACTCGTGGTATTTACGTACATGCAAACAACATTTACATGCATGTAAACAACATTTATGTGCTCATAAATTAGGCTTACACTAACATCACAATGTTTTATTACCAACAACATTTATATTATTTTTGTGTAGTTTGCATAAATTATTGTGTCATTTATTTTATTTTGAATGATATCTACGTACAAACAGTGTTTACACTCTAGTTAGTGTTGTGTTAGTAGTTTTTAAGAATGTTGACCAAGTGTGCAAGTTTTTAGCCATTTTATGAGTGAATACTTATTACTATTACATGCAAGATATGATCAAAAGTATTGTAATTAGTGCAAGAACTTACTATAGATTAGTATAGACTACTAGAGGTGGTGGGGTTATACTATGTGGCTCAGATGTCATAGATTCAAGTAGATAAGGATCTACTAACAACATTAGCAAAGAGGTGTTACTCAAAAATGAATACATTTCATCTATTAATTGGGGATATGAGCATCATAATAGAGGATGTGTGGAAGCTTTTGTGCATCTTGATATAAGGGTGATGGAATATTAGAGACATACGACACCTGTGGCATCCATGAAGAGGATAGCTAATCGTGACATTCTATGACAAGGATTGGGAATAAATTTAGATGTATGTTTGGCATGAGGATTGATAGACTGATTTCCCCTAGTACTGACGAATTTCGTTAGTGGCATATTGCTACTTGATAAAATGAGGACATATTTTATTGTTAGAATGGTAGACATGGTGGTTGACATGTTAGAGGATGCCAAAGAGTTTGTTTGGGGTCTTACATGTTATCTTAGTTATATAGATATTAACATATAATGGATTACAAGGATGGTAGGAGTATTGGTGCATATACATTACTTCAAATATAGGCTTGGAAGCACATAACTCTAGAGCATCTAGTAGGGTAGTGATTAAAGAGAGATTATGAGGATTCATTTGTATATGGATGGTATATTATTATGGGTAGCCAACAATGACATCTCATGTATTTGAGTTATTACAAGAGAGTCATTGATGACCTAAGGTCAGAGGATATTACTTGGATATCATATAGTGGGTGAAACCACTACAGGTGGAGGGTTTGATATACTTGGATCATGTTATGATTGTGTGTTATATTATTGGTTATCATAAGTAAATTATAGATAGGTATGGGCCTGATGGGGTTTTGTAGAAGTTTGGTTTATAGTAAGGCATTCCTATAGGGACACATTTTTTCACATGTATACAAGGAGCAGTGATAGTGGGGTTTACTAATGGATCATAGAGTGGCTACAACCATCTAGACATATTTATAGTATGTGTAATGGGATAGGTGATGAGACATTATAGATGTAAGGTGATAGTGAGTATAGAGCTTCGTGGGAGTAGACTCAGTTGATGAGGCTAATTGTCTTAGACTAGAGGTAGAGGACCTTACAAGAGTGCATTCAGGGGATTTTGAGGGCTCAATCCAAAAAGTGTGGTGGTAGAGGATGAAAGGACAAATAGATAGGATAGATATTGATGGGGTCAAAATTGTGGAGGCAAGGGAGTTTAGATTTTTGGAGGTAGAGATAGCAGAGGATTTGTAGTGATGGACATAGAAAGAGATGGAAGAGATGGAGGTGGAGATGTAAGACTTGGTGGAAGATATTGAGGATATAGAGTTAGGGTTATAGAACCACCAATAGTGACAATTTTGGGAGGAGATAATACAAGGCCTTTGGTTCAACTAATACAGTGGAAGGATAAAGATTCGATATAAAGCATACGGTGAGAGATCATATTTTAAGAGACTGAGTTCCAGAATGAGGGAGGAGTTAGAGAGGATGATGGCCACCCATAAAATGTAGCTAGTTACTCAAGATACATAGATTACTCAATTACAAGCCAAGGTGGATCATATGAGAGCTAAGTTAAAAAGGAGGGAGACTGTCCAGCAAGTCCAGTCAATAGTGAGAGATGCCAATATCACATGTTTTACATTGGATCTAAGACATGAATAAGTGGACATATAAATATTGTAGAGAGGGACATGTTTAAACTTTACTTACATTTCTTAAAATAAGAAAGGTTTTTACATGTTTATTGAGGGTAGTGAGGGAGGCATAATATTATAGAGTATTATATCAACATGTTGTCTCAGTAGAGCAGATATTAGGTTCTTTTGTAGATCAAATGAGCGAGTGGGCAAGAGGATCATCGATGAGATCAACTCATTCAATGGGAGCTCATATAAATGACCCACCACCAAGGAGCTCAAATGTCAAGAGTCGAGGTGAGAGTTGACGATGGATATGATTAGGATTTTTGGTGTATATGATGAGAAGGATATTATACATGTATACAAACATTTATATATATAGTGATTCATTTGGATTTTGGGATTTCTCACGTGTATCATGTGTTTTATTGATTATGAGATGATGTTTGATGGATGTTGTGATATGATGTGACAATTAGCCTATCACTCATAGTTTTATTCATGTATGATGCACACTTAATAATTATAATGAATGTTTTAGATGGATAGTTAGCATTTACGAATGATTGTTTATGTATGTATGTTCAGAAATGATTATTGACAACATGATGATATATGATTTGTTGTTGATCTTACATAAATTTATAAATGTTTGAGCAACCTAAATTTTACTATAGTAAATGATAGGATGCATCATGGTATGGAAAACCATGATGACTCTATTTTAAAATGTAGTATGGTTGAAATAAACATAACAAGTAAGAAAACACAAAACACTTAACAATAACAAATAATGAACAAGAACACACACATAAGCAAATTGATGTTGTTTTAATCCTTTGAACAAGTTTAGAAACCCCATGTTTAAGATTTGATGATAATGATAGTTTTGGTTTACCCCAAGCAATGATATATATGAGGGGGGTATATTTGGGAATGGTGTATCCTAATAAAGCTACAATGATCTATTTAAAATTTGAACAATATTTTTCTCAAGATGAAAGATAAAATGAAATGGATTTCATTTTGGGTTTTTTTTGAAATTTTCTTTTTTTTTCTTTTTTGGATTATTAGATTGAAAATGAAGATATAAACAAAAGGAAACCAATTCTAGCATCGGGGATGGAGTTGATAGTGAATGGACTGCTAGAGGGATGAAGCATGAATCTCCAAGGATTATGCCACATAGGAACCATGTGCCCAATCATCTTCATGCCATGTTTTTGCTTATATTGATGTTTCAGTAGGCTCTAAAGAAGATCTGATACTTCATGTTTCCAAAACATGTTTCAAGACCTCTTTAATGTCCTTATCAATGTAAAAAACATAAAAAAGGATAATCATGATGGCAAGGATAGGATGGATCAATTAAAGTGATGGTTTGGGATGCTTGAGCTTTGGATGAGTCTAGATGAAGAAATGGGCCTACCACCAAGTGTATATTACTTATATACAATAGATTTACACATGATTTCAGAAAATAGATTTCATCACGGTACATTCCCAAAGTGCCATGAAATCGGTTTTCACATTTGAAAGATTTGTTATCTTTCTTTTCTCAAAAAAATATATATTTTTTTTAGGTATTTTTAAGATTTTTTTGGCAGCATTAGATCTTTCATGCATGGAAGAAATTGAAATGCATTATTTTCATAGGTTTATCAAGTTCTTTTCCATCTTATGTGGCCAGTTTATATGATTTTGATCCATATTTAACAATGAAAACATAGGGACCTAGATAGTTAGGATTGAACTTACCCTTCTTTTCACATTTTTGATTGGTCTTTAATCAATTTTATTTTAGGGTGAGTTCTCCAGTATCAAATTCTCAAGTTTTTATGCAATTATTGTAGTTTCTACATTACTTAATTTGATATGCCTTCAAGTGATCTAGCATGTGAATTTGTTTCTCATGAATAAGTTCTAGCTTATGGAGTCATGCAACTTTGTATTCCTCATCATCAATTAAATCTTGCAAGTAAATGCATAAGGAGGGTAACTCAATCTCATTGGTAAATAAGGCTTTGGTTCTAAAGATGAGTGAGTAAGGGGTTACCCCCATGGGTGTGTGGATGTTAGTAGGATAAAGTCGAAGATGCCATTTCCAACCAACATCATTGAAAATCCATTAAAGGATTTTGATGATGGTTTTATTAGATACCTTTGCTTAGCCATTACCTTGAGGGTAATAGGGTGTGGACCATTTATGCTTTATGTGAAATTGGGTAAAGAGGGATTTGACATCTATATTATCGAATGACATCCCATTGTTAGAAATGATGGTGGAGCGAATACCATAATAAAAAATGATGTGATTGAGGATGAATTTGGATATTTTTTTGTTTGTTACATATTTAATGGGAATGACTTCCACCCATTTGGTAAAATACTCATGGGTGTTGATTATGTGTTTATGGCCATTAGATGAGTTAGGATTGATCTCGCTAATGAGATTGAGCCTCCAATTAGAAAAGGGCCATAGAGTTGTGATGGGTTGTCAAGATTAATAAGGCACATGATTGAGATCTTGGTGATTTTGACAAAATATGCATCTTTTAACATATTGGCAAGCATTTATTTCTGTAGCGGGCCAATAGTATCCCATTTTGAATAATTTCTTCACCAAGACCATGTCATTAAATGTGTTCCACATATCTCATCATGGATTTCCTTGATTACCAAGTTGGCTTCATTTGAGTTTAAATATCTCATCAAGGTTCCATCATAGACCCTATGATATAAGGTGTCACCAAGGAGGTTAAAGCATGAGGCACATTGGATGAAGGATTTACTGTAATTATGTGAAACATTTGGAGGGATAGTGTTGGCATGAAGGTAAGTGTATATGTCATGGTACCATGGGGAATTGGGACAAACAATTTCACATACCATTTATGATTCAAGGTTTTTATAATTAAGGATCATTATCTTTTTATCCAAAAATTGACTATCTAATATCTTTTTGCATTTCTAGAATAGAATTGATGGTAGACATAACATATGTAGCTTTGTTACCGTCTTGAGGGACTTATTCAAATCGGATGTACTCAAAATACTATCTCAAGCTATCCACCATTATTTTTTATGGGATGATCTTATCATCTTTAGAATAATATTTACCACTAACTTGTTGAAGGATGAGTTAAAAATCACCAAAAATTGACAGGTGTTGAATATTTCACTAGATTACTAGTTTAAAATCTGAGATAGGGTCTTTGTATTCAACAATATTGGTGAAAATAAACCCAAATTTGAATGCTTTGGGGATGAGATCCCCCCTATGGTGTTAATAAAAATATACCTACCCCTGAGCCATGAGCAGTGAAGGAGTCATCAAAATAGATTTTCTATTATAGTGACTCATTTAGAGATAAAAAAACCTCACCTTGAAATCATGTGTTCAATGGTTACTTATTTGACAATGGTGTTTCTACCAACTGATCTATAAGGACCTAGATTTTTATAGCCTTCTAATATATGTATTCAAGGTCTAACTTACTTATCAACATGACCCATTTATCCATTATTCTTGTAAGAGCTGATTTGGAAGGAAGATATTTGAGAGGATCAATTTTGGTAACTAAATTGGTTTGTTACTAAGCATGTAGTGTCATAATTTTTTAGAAGAAAAAATAACAATTATGCATGCTTTCTTGATTTAAGTATAATTGAGTTCATATGTTACCAATGTCCTATTTAAATATTACACAACCCTTTCCATACCTTGATCACCATCTTGTGTCAATAGGGCTCCCAATGCAACATATTGCTTGAGTTGTTCAAATGTATGTTGACATCCTTCAATCCAGTGAAAGATAGTGTTATTCTTAAAGAGATGTGTAAATGGTTGGAATTTGTCTAAAAGCTATGAAATAAATTTATTGATTACTTGGATCTTTCCTTATAAGTTGTGTAGTTGTTTAAGGTTGGTAGGAGGAGGCATTTATGTTATAGCTTTGACCTTTGCGTGATCAACCTCAACACCTCTTCTAGATATAAAAAATTTCAAAATTTTACTTGATGTGATGCTAAATGCACATTTTTTAGGATTCAAATAGAGTTTATATTCCCTTAGTATTTCAAATATTCTCCACAAGATAGTCGGATGGTATGTTATAGTTTTTATCCATCTAACATATCATCTATAAAGTCTTCAATGATATCATAAAGTATGTCATGGAAGATGATAGTCATGGCTCTCTGATAAGTTTCACTTGCATTTTTCAAGCCAAAAGGCATGACATGGTAATAAAAGGTGCCCCATGGTGTGATGAATATGGTTTTATGTTGATACTCAAGTGTGATTTTAATTTTATTGTATCCTAAAAGATTACTTCCCTATACTAATGATTATTTTATTGTGATCCCATAACAATAATGCCATCTCTGAGTCTCGAGAATTTTTTAATAGCCTCATCATTTTAGAAGAAGTCAAGTGGTATGTGATCTTTTTGGTCCCAATCAATCAGTTCAAGATATTTTAGGTCAAGGCTAAGAACAAAAATATCATTGAAAAGGTTAGTAGATGCAAGGTCCTCATAGAGGATATGGATGGAACATGTTTCAATGTCAGAAGAATTTTATTTAGAAATCATAGAAGTATCACTGACATACTCATATGGATCACCACCAAGGGGTTTGTAATGGATTCCATAGTTTTCTTTAATTATACAAGATGATATGGGTTCTATGATTTCATATTCATGAAAGCTCAATCATTTGCCTTTCTAATTCATATTGTGACACATGATTGTTTTTTTATTATGGGATGTTCATTTGTTTGGAAAGAAGAGGCCAGATCATCATTATATAACCAAAAAACATTATAACTTTTGATCTTTTCACCTATAATAAGTGTTGCTTTCAAAAATGAGATTGAACCAAATGGATATGATATGTGTTCCTTTTTTTTTTCAAGGTAGGCCCTCCATAACTTTTTAGAGAAATTAGAAGTTTCACCACATGAAAGACATCTTGAATCTCATATTCTCCCAAGCCTTTGTCAATGATCTTGAAATTATATTTGGAAGGTGGAGTTTTGGATGTGGATTTGGAAGGTGGGTTTTTAGATGTGGATGGTAAATCATATGGATGGATATATGAAGAAAGGTTTGGTTGTTCTATTATTATAGATTTGCCTTAATCATAATCATTTTTTAATGTTGGGACAATAGTTTATTTTCTGATAATGTCCCTCCAAAATTTTCCAATATTGGAAGGGTTGAGGGTCACCAGGAACATAAACCTCCATGCATGAATGTGGGAATTTGATGCATTGGCGAAGGGTGGCTGGGATGACTTACATGGTATGAATCTATGGTCAACCAAGCAGGATGTTATAAGGAAGACCATGAAAAATTACAAGTAATAAATTTTGTTGTGTACATGTCCAACCATGATAAGAAGGTGTATGGTACCTCTTGATTCTCATTTTGAAATGTTGTATACCTTGATGGTGATTATGTTTGGATCTAATGTTGTCATTAAGTAACCAATATGATTGATCAAGTTCAAAGTATAAATGTTTAATCTATATTGATTATCTACAAGTACCTATTTTAATTTATGTCTAGTAATATAGGCTGTACTTTAATATACAATAATAGGTTATGGGATGGGTGAGTAAGAGATATGCTGATTTGGTTGAAGATAAGTTGGTGACTCTAGGACAACTACCTAATGAGTGCTTGGAATTTCTATGGATCACTATTGGTAGGTACTCTTGACTCCTAAAGGGTTTTATAAAAGATGTCCCTATGAGCAATAGATGTTTTGAGAAGGTCTATAATAAATATCTAGGTAGGTGTTTTCTCAATTTGTTCAATGAGGATGTCTTTTATTTCATGGGTAAGTAGAGAAGGCCTTTGGATGTTGATTTTGGCTTGTCTACTTATAACAACAAAATATAGGGATTTAATTTTGATGGTGGTGATATGGGTGATGGATGGGGGGATTTTTTGAATTGATGTTATTGGTTTGGTTTTTAATTTGACTCCTCTATAAATAAGGTTGGTCATGTTCTGGAAAATGATATTGGCATATCCTTAGTTTATGATTTTTCAATGTAGATGCACTTACTTTTATTTCTATATCTCTGTGATCCATCAAATATTGGACATAGTTATTTAATTTCATGCATCATTTAGTTGAATGGCCCTTGATTTTGTGTAACTCACAATATTAATTCTCTTTATACTAGGGAGGCTTTGATTTCTTCTCATCAAAGGGTTTAGTTTTTTAAAACATGATCATATTTGCAACAATTAATTTATGGAAGACTACTTCAAGTGATTCCCCCCAAGTAATATAGGTTATTCATTTTATTTCTTAATTTGGTAGGCCCTTAGGAATGGTAATGTTAGATGTTTTTTAAAATGTCTAAACATGTTTGACATTAGTTACTCCATCACTAAATACTGATCTTTGTGGAATATTTTCACAAGTCCTTTAACTACAAGAACTTTTTATATTTGAACTCCCTTCTCAATAATTTCATCAAAAGAGTTTTCACAATGGGCTTGTAAATGAAAATATATCTCTTGATTAATGTTGGTAATAAAGATACCAATCAATTATTGTTCTAGAATGGACTAAGGGAATCTACTTACTAGGCTTCTCCAACATTGCAAGAAGTAAGAAAAAGTTTCCTCATTTATTTGTTTAGCATTTCACAAGTCCATTATTGTTAATTCATGCTCTACATTATTAGATAATTTTTTTACAAATCTCTTAGAGAGATGTTCAAATGCCATGATAGATCCCTTGGGTAAATGCAAGCACCATTATAAAACCTAGAGGTCTAGGCTCCGGGTAAATAGTATGAGCAAGTAGATATTATTAATGGTTGCTTCATGGCTAGACATGAAAAACTCCCTAATGTGTTCCCTAGGATCACCTTTTCCTTTATACTTCTCAAACTTTGGTGGTTTGAATTAAGAAGGAAAAGTTATTTTTAACATATCTTGATCAAAGGGGTAAGGGCACAACTCTTCAAACTTGTACTTCCTATTTTGATTTTGGTTCCCATATTGTAACCCTTATAAGGTATCATTCATAGCGTGTCATTATAGGGAAAATGATGTGCCCTTGAGTGGCATGGATGGGGATTGGATAAAATTAGATCTGGGTGACCTGAGGGTCTAATTCGCATCATATTTTTAATTGTTGGATGGTTGTTTATTGGATTATTGTTGATGTTATGAACGATTGGGTATATAAAGAATAACATGAGAAGTTAGATTTTCCAACTATTGGTTTAGATGTTGGAGTTGGTTAGACATGGTTGCTTTTGGTCTTAATGGATTTTTTCAGCTATAATTATTTTCCTTTTGTTGATATTGACATGGGAGATGCGGATCAGGGTTTTTCTTAGATGATTCTAAGTTTTCTTTGTTTCAAAAAATGGGGTTACTTGAAGTGGTTTGGTCTTAGTTGGGAAGAGTCTGTTCCTTCTTACTTATGATATGACTCATATTTATACGATTAAATTATGAAGGTTGTTTGGATCCAATTTTTATGAGCTATAAAAATATGTCATCATTATTCTCAAATAGATATTGGTCAACTTGGGCATGAACTCATTCAAATAAAATATATCATTGGCTTCAACATTATACTTGTTTTAATTAGCAAGGCTATCAACACCATCATCATGGATTTGTACTTGATTTAAGGGATCATTAAATTGAAAGGGGTTTCTATCAAAAGGATTTTTCATGTCAAAGTTTTGGTTCATTATTGCTTGTTGTTTAGTGATTAGTGTCATAGGATTATGGTTCAAGTTTGTTGTAGGTGGGTTTAGTTTGGACTAACTTGGTTTTGTATTAGTTTTATACAAGTGGAAAATGAAAATACACACATAAATACAAGCTACGCTAATCAAGTGGGAGTGTAACCGAATACTGGCTCACATATAATACCTCGAAAGGTACATTGTGGGTGATCTCAGGGAATGTTGTTTTCTTGAAACCATAATATGATTACAGCTAAAGGGTTCTTAATCTAGGTTTGAATAGACTTATCTATGTAAGTCCTCATTATACCTTGTGGTACAAGAGGCATAATTACAAGAGGCATAATTAAAATTCTACTTATCTAATTACTACAACTTGGATTATTTATAATCTATAAGAACATAAACTTTGGTCAATGCTTGGTGATGAAATTTAAGTTGTTAAACCCCTAATAAAGATAAAATAAAAATTTGACACTACTTTTTATTTTTAAGATTGCTTTTCAATGCAAGGAAAGAACCTGCATGGTTTTTGACTTGGGAGACACAAGAAACCAAGTTATTTTTGATTCTTAAGATCAATTTTTGGCACAAAATAAGAGTACACACAACTTTAGTTATACAAACAAGTACCAAAAATATGAATGTAATCAAAGAAAATGATTAAAGCATTAATGATTAAATGTTTAAGATTTCAAGTCTTTGACAAGCAGGGCTGTAAAAACACATATTAGTAGTTTTTTATTTGTCTTCACCAAATGAGTCACTACAAATTATAAAAACTAGAAAATAGAAAAACTACTAAATATAAATGTTAAAACATGGGATGAAAATATTGTTAGTTAGAGCATAAATGTCATTTATCACAATGAAAACATTGATTAGTAGAATATAAATGTTGACTATCATAATGATGTATAAGAACATAAAATAGTTACCTTACATAGACATGTTAATTCCCATAATTTAAAAAGTACATATCAAAGCACAAATGCCAAAACTCAAAGCGTAAATGCTAATAGTCAAGATGGAAACACCAAATCATAACAGACCAAAAACATCAAAGTTTGGATGAAATCATCAAAAAATATGACATAAACATTATTTAACAAGGCAAAAACATTATTTAACTAGATGAAAATGTTGATGATCACAACTTATTAAATGTTACTTATACACAAACATAAATCTTATTATATAGGACATAAACATTGATAGTTAGTATAAAAATGTTATTCCCAAGAGCAAAAATGCCAATACACATGACAAAAACATCAATTCATAGAATAAATAAACAAAATACTAAAAATGGAAAATAAAATATAGAATCATTCCCAAACAGACTGCAACCTAAACCAAAATTATGCCAAATCTTGTTAAACACCAGAATAGTTAGAGAAACCTCTTCAAATAAGTGAAAAAGTGTAAGAAATAAAAAGGGAACTAAGTCCCACTAGGCATGCCAAAATTTAATATGAAAATATTTAAATCTTGAACTAAAAACTTAGTGAAATCTAAATCCCTACTCTAAACCTAACATAGCCTCTGATTTTAAACCTAACATAGCCTCTGATTGAGCTAAAAAAAGATAATTATATCTTCATTTACTAGCTATAAAAATATATCCTTTTGTTGATGTGTACTTACCCATGATGATTAGATTTGTGGTTACTCAAAAAGACTTTCATGCAATAATTCCTACAAAACTTTGTTTTATTGTTTATGACTTGATTTATCCATATTTTTCAGTTTTGTCTTATGCTATCATGATGCTCTAGCTTCTATTCATCCTCAGAATAGAAGAAGGGTCAAATTTATATATTTTTGGAGGGAGAAATGGATGATTGGGATAAATCCATATTTTTGTGTAATATTTTATTTTGGATGGATGTGATTCACTCTATGGGTCAAATGCATTCAATGAGGAAGTTGGGGAACTAATGGATTGGTTTTATGAAGTGATTAAATAATTAATGAATAGGTTGAATGTCTTAATGAGAGGGTTGAATGTATTAAGTGAGTTTTTTAATGGTTTGATTAAGGTTGTTAATGGTTTGAATGGATTAATGAGGTGGTTGATTGGATTAAATGAGTTGGTTAAGTTATTTTTTTATTTATTTGTTTTTATGAATTATGTGTGCATGAGATTAATCAATAGATAATTTGTTTAACTAATAGCGATTAATTTAGTTAATTGCTTATGTGGGGATGTTAAGGGGACTAGATAGAATTATTTGATCAATAGGATGGGGGTTTTATTAGGATGATTTTGATACATATTTTTTCACGATGGATTGGTACAATGACCGAATTAAGGTATCATGATTAGAAGTGGCAGAATTAGGGTGTCTACAATGACCTTCGTATAAAGATTTACAACATCTTGAGAAAGCATATCTAAAGGGGAATACATTACAAGAACACTAGGGTTTAAAATATTTTCATAAATTGAAATAACCTTAGGGCTTGGAATTAAGAAAATCAAACATAAAGGAGCTAGGGCAATTGAATCTAAGAGAATGAAATATAATTAACTATGTGAAATTAAAAAAATTAGATTTGACTTTATGTAAAAAAAGATCTAAACCTAAGGGATAAGGCACAAAAAATACAAGTTTTTTGAAACCCTAAAGGAACATGACAAATAAATTAGCCACAATAAATCTATCATAAAATTAAATAATATCCTTCCTTAAAAGGGGTGAAAGAGAACATAAATTCATCAAAATATAGTATGAAAAAGATATTTTAAATCAAAATGCAATACATCCACCCATACACACTTAATTAAGCTCATTCAAATGTAAAATACTAAAATTAGACTTAATTCATATTCTAAATCATGAATGACAAATGACTAGTAGAGGCTTAAGAGAAGTACATTGTTTACATGCATTCTAGAAATAAATCATTGTATTAGACTACTAGATTAGTTCTAGAATCATTGTAGCTACCTTGAGACAAACACCCAAAACACATGTAACATATAAATCTATAAAATATTAAAACAAGACAACATAGATTTATCTAGGTAACATCACTATGTCTTTATATTGAGTGATCTAGTCTGAATTCACTAGTATTATGTCAATAACTTTCATCCATAATGTATCTCACCCACTATCCCTCTAGGATCTTATATAGATAAGAAAGGAAGTTATGGTTAGGGTTATGGTTTTAAAGAGTATTCACCTATAAAAAAATTCTTCTTAGATATAATACTTACATGTTAGAAGTCAACGAAGAAAATACTTAATTGATAATCTTATCTAATAATGGGTTATGGATATGTGTGCACTAAATAGTGCTTATCACGAGTTATATTATAAATGAATAATACAAGTCCATATTAAACAATAAAAAAGTGTATGTGTTGTTATATACACTAACATCCTCTTTTAAGATGCACTTTGATAAAATAAGGGATGAAGGAATCACTGGATTATCCCTCCTCGACAACACCTTCCTTCACTCCAAAAATTTTCCTGAGCTAAACAAATAAAGGCTTGATCAGGGGCTTTCTAAAGATGTTTATAATTGGATTATCTATTTGGAAATACTTAAGATCAATTACCTTGTATTGTATTAACTTTTACATATAATGAATGTGTATCTTGATGTGCTTTGTGTGTGGTGTTCCATTGGGTTGTGAGAGATGTGGATAACACTTTAATTATCACATTAAACCATTTTGGGTTGGACCTACTAAAACCTAAACTCAAAAACCATGCATTGAATCCAAACTCACTTATGGTTGGCAATGACAGCGCTACTATACTCAGCCTTCATAGTAGAAAATGAATAGTAGATTGCTTATTACAAGACCAAATCATCAGTGTTGCCTCAGGATATAGTCAGTCAACTTATGATCATATAGATATCCTACCAAATCATTATCTATGTAAACTACAACCATTATTTTTCTATTAGAAGTATAACCAATAAATGAGGTTTTTCCTCCTAACTTATACTCAATCTCATAATCAATAGTACTTTAGATGCCTTAGAATTTGCTTTAAAACTGGCTAACGGTTAATGTGGGGATCCTAACAAAAGCATGACATTGGGTTCACAATAAAATAAAAATCAACATGAGTATTATTTAAGTATAGAAGACTTCTCACCAATTTCATGTAGAGTGTACCATCAATTGAAGGCGAAGAACACTTAGAAAAAAACATGACTCTAGATTGAAAAGGAAATGGTGTGGACTTGTAGTCTTCCATGTTGAAAAGATAGAGTATGTCTTAAGCATATTTGGATTGATTGAAAAAAATTCCATTATTAGAGTATGAAATTTGAAGACTAATGAAATAGTGTATCAAACACAATTCAGTCATCTCAAAATACTTTATATTTACATCATGAACATGTTTAATAGAATTCCTTGAAATGATTAAGTTGTTGACATAGAGGTCCAAAATCAAGAGTTGAATGTATACTTTCTTTTTGTATATTTTGGGGTTGAAGAAACTTCACATAAAATTAAAGTTGATTAGAAACATGTTGATCTTTTCATGCCAGGCTCATGGATCCCATTTCAAGTTGTACAAGGACTTTCTCAATCTACACACATAGTTGGAGTTCCCTCTACAAGTAGACTAAAGAGGTTGGGAAATGTATATTTATTCCTTAAAATATCCATGTAATAAGGCACTTTTGATGTCCATTTGATGGACTTCCCATCTATGTTGGAGCCAAGGAAAATACTAGCCTGATGGAATTTATCTTGAAAATTGGAGGGAATCAACACCTTCAACTTATGAAAAACATTTTGCTATATTAAGATTTATACCTATCAATAGACCCATATGCTACATACTTAGTGTGGTACACCCACTTGCACCTCACTATTTTTATTCCTTTTAAAACTAGAACCAGTTCCATAGTTTTATTCTTATTTAGAAAAAGGAGTTCTTCTAATGTAGCTACCAAATTTTTAGTATGCTTACAAACCTTGTGATAAGTATATAGATATTGACTCACTATTAATTATTCATGGTATGCAACACCAAACTAAGGTTCTAATCTAGTCGTGTGTACATATTTAGTATCCCCTTCCCATGCACTGACCTCTTTTTGAACTGTGTAGACCCATAATAGTTGAGGTTCTGTTGGTTGTGTATCTCCAACAAGTTTAATTCTAAACTACTTGATATACTAGTGGTAGAACAAGGTGTCCTACTAACATTATAGGATCTAGTTTTCCCCACCATGACTCATCATCAAAAATGTAATGATGCTTAGAGTCAAAGTCATTTAAATTATATTATTCTTAAAATGAAATATCAAAAGTTGTGTCTAGATCAACATAAACTAATAGAGGAGGAAGATAATATGTTGGATCATAAGCCTAAGAGTGTTCAACATATAACACATCACACTAGTAAATAAATTTAGTGGTACCTCAAACAAGAAGATGGTATGCCTTCACATCTTTGTAATATCCAAAAAAAATATGAGGATGACCTTTCCTTCCCATTTCTTTGCACTTATCATTTGGGATTTGTGCTCATGCATTACTTAAAAAAACCATGAATTCAAAAATCATTAAACTTGATACCAGACCATTTTTATTTAGGATTCATGTCTTGTATTACCGAGTGGGGAATGAAATTTTAAATCTAGTTTGCAAACTCAATTGTCTCTGCCCAAAATTGAGGAGGCAAGTCCTTGGAATGCACCATGTAATTGGTAATTTCCTTTAAGTGTGTGATTATTACATTTATATACACCATTATTCTAAGGAGTGTAGGGAATAATATGTTGAATTTGAATGTCTACCCTTTCATAGAACGTGATCATTTTATTGTTGATAAAATATCCTAAATTATTTGTTCTAAGACGTTGAATTTTTCTATCTAACAAGTTTTCAAGAAAGGCTTTAATTTTTTTTAAGTTCTCAAAGACATCACTTTTATTTTACTGATAATAGGCCTAATTTATATAAGAGAAAGCATTAATTAATGTAAGCACATATTTATGTATCTATAAAGAAACATGAGGGAATGACATGAGATCATTGTGAACCAACTGTAATTTATCACTAGCCCTCTAGGATTTTCCTTTAGGAAAAGGATCTATGTATTGTTTTCCAAGTTTGAAACATGGAAAAAAATTCATCTTTGAAGGAAACTTTTGGAAAACCAAGAACCATCTTGTGCTTACTGAGGTCTTGCAATGAGTGATCATTCAAGGGACCAAAACGCTCATGCCAAAGTTTACTCAAGTCATTTGCATGTATAATCATGACTTGTGTGAAGGTTGAGCATACATAATATTGTCAAATTTATAAAATCTAGGTTGATGATCAGCCTTATGAGTGGCAACAATAATAGGCTGGTCTTTTACATTTCTAATAATAACATCGATAGGTGTAAACTCGATAGTTTTTCCTTCACTTAAAAGTGTGATTTTATAAATGGATAAGAGGTTCATAGATAAGTCAATAACATGAATAACTTTGTTGAATATTCCATTCTCCATCTCAATGGATCATTAACCCTTGACAACTAAAAGATTAGAGTTTCCCATAAAAAATTCAATTATGTTACTTTTGTCAAGAATGTGAAATAAAGAGACATCATGTGCCATATGGTGAGAGGCTCTTGAATCCAACATCCATTCAAACATAGGTGATATGTCCATTTTTTTAGAAAGTGTTTCTCCTATATTAGAGGCTGAGAGTTCATTTTCTTTTCATTTATTATTCCAAATATAAAAATATCTTAAAATATTGATTTTCAACATGGCCTGATTTACCACAAAATTTGCAAGAACCCTTGTCAATATTTGCATTAAACTTCCCATTGTCTTTATCCTGATGGGTTGAAGTGTTATGTCAATTTGATTTATTTCCCTTAGGCTAAGGATTTGCTTTCCCTTTTCCTTTAGCAAGGCCCTTGCCTTTGATAGATTTAGGTTGTGAAGTTACATTATTATTGTTCAAAACTAATGTTTGTTGCCTAGTCCATTTAAGTTGGATGTCACCAATGAAAATCATTTTTTCTTGTTCTCTTTGAAGTTACTCACAAAAATTGTTAAAATTCAGTGCCACATATGTAACACCCAAGGAGTCTTGTTGTGAAGACTAAGTAGGGATGACCTAATTTTGGCAAAATATTTATAATGAGTTAGGCATCAATATTGATTTTTCTAGTCTCAAGTGCTTGACATGAGTGATGAAGTCCTCAATATGAGAATAGTTGTCTCGACTAATAGCACTATGATCATTTATCAGTTGAGATTCTCACATCTTACTATGCTTTCCAAAAGTATTCTTTAAGGTAGTCCAAACTCTAAAAGGTTACATAATCCCCTAAAAGTGAAGCTTCAATTTAGGAGACATTAACTTACCTTGGATACCTTTAGCTTTGTCACAACAGTTTTTCTTTTTTTTTTGGTTTGATAAGGTCAAGAAGAGATCGGATTCTAGACCTTTGCTTATAATCACATTTAAAATGTACCCTTTTTACTTGAAGTAGTTGTAACTGGTGAGGGTTACCTTTTTTTCCACCATTACTATCACATAAACTTAATGTAAGTAAAAAAATCCAATTTTTTTAATAGTGTCTAGATTAATTTGTCAAAATAATCAGTGTGATGAGAGGATCACAATGGTACAATCATTTAGAGGATGATTATTTTACAAAAAAAGGTATCTCAAAATACACATCAAAATGATCAGATTGATGAGAGGATCACAATGGTGCATTTATCTTATGGAAAAAAAATTAGACTTCCTTTTTTTAAAAATTCATGTGAAACAATTGTTATGGGTTCTTGTTGGGACATTTTTCTGTCAGAACTACAAAATTCCACATAGTTTTCTAGATATTTTGAAATAATCAATTTTCTAACAAATACACCCTTTCACTATACTATTATGAAATTTAACCCCAAATAATACTAAAACTAAAATTGAATAATAATATTTCATTAATGTGTAGGTCTGCCAAGTGTACCCAATATTTTTATAGAATTACTATGTTGAGGTGTGTTTGATATGCAGGCTCTCTGATACTTGTCTTAAGCATAGTAGTGAATCAACCCAATATTTTAGGGAATTTAACATATAAGGTTTCACCATACCTATAACTACATCATCTTATCTCTAAGGTACATCAGTAATTTCTTAGGGCTAATTTCGTACCCTACACTACAAACTCAAACGATCGATGGCTTCCTATTGGACTCAAAAATCCTAAGTATTTTTTATATATCATGAGGTACATGGAAGCTAAAAATCATGAACAATGTTATACAAGGCTTGTGTATTGGGGGAACACCCCTCACTTCACATGTCAACAACATCCTTCTTAGCCAAAAAGGATAGATCCTCTATTATTTTAAAAATCACTGGTAGAAGGTTTCTAACCAAGGGGATATATATAAAAAAACACTTTCAACCCTTAGTACACTACTACTTTCACCACTCTTTAATCAACCAAAATCCCTTAAGGCCAAGGTGAGAGCATATAATTGGTTATTTACAATAGGTAGCTAAAATGTGGTATTGAAATTTGACATGCAAAAAAATGAAAACTAAAAATCTAAAAATGGGATAGAAACTAGATGTGCATAAAAAAGTGAAAACTATTGATCTGATATTTATACCTAAACAATGTGGGCATGAAAACAATAGCTTAGTAGCTTCATGAAACCACAATATAATAGGTGAAGATCTACCTTAAGACAAACACCCATAATGCATGTAATATATAAATCTATGAAAGCTTAAAACAATACAACACAAATTTATCTAGGCAACATCACTAAGATTCTTTAGATCAAAAGCTATAACCTGATTTTTCTAGTATTACATCAGTAATCTCATTCACAATGTACCTCACCTACTATCCCTCTATACTCTTAAGTTTTCTTAGATATAAGACTTACCTATTATTAACTTAAGTCAATTAAGTAAATACTTAATTAGTAGTCTTCTTTAAAATGACTCATGGATAAGTATGCACTAATTAGTGCTTATCTATGAATTATATTACAAATGAATAATATAATTACATCTTATACCATACAAAAGTGTGTGTGTTATTGAATACACTAACACGTCACAGTCTAATAGGATAATTATGCTTTTATGATAGGATAATGAAAACCCCAAAAAATTATTGTGACCTAAGAACCTCCCTATAAACATACACTTCAAATTTATGGGCCCTATAACTATGGACTCCATGTTTTTGGAAAATGGCAGACATAAATAATTTGATTTTATGACAACTTTCCTTAGGTTTTGGGATTCAAAAACTTGTTAAATCTTCAAAAAAATAATTTCAATCATTGATAAATTAATCTTCTTCAAACCCTGATATGGTAGCTGAACCTATAAAAGGATAAGCAACAGGATTTGTTTCTAGACTTATGCTTATGGTTAACAAGGTTTTTAAACACTGGCTACTTATTAGGCCCCTTAAAAGTATACAACATCAAAGATGTCATGCCAAGTAGAATTTAATTATAGTGCAATGCAAGTGTGTTGCTACCATGATCTTTAATGCTACAATGAATTCTCTCTAACTATTTGATTTATTCTAGAATGCTCAATAGAGTAAAGTGGCAATAATTTATATAATCTCTTTTATATTCCCTTAAATTCTTGGATATTTTCTCTATACGTTTTGGTGTCATAAAGTCACTAATGCACATATATATGTATAGACCTCTTGATTTTGAATTAAGACCCTACTAAAATGTAAATTGACATCAAATGGGGAAAAAAGGGATAAGGAGAGACCATAAGACTCAAGGGCACCTAGATGGACCCCCACGATATACTACCCCCAAAAATGTACACGACATTTTTGTGCCCAAGAAACGTACATTGTTGGTTCTTGGGAGATCACTAGAAACACAAAGACAAATAGAGGAAAGAGAAAAAAGGATGGGGAAGACAAAATAAAGAGGACATGGAAAAAATGATCGATAGTGCACTAATAAATCTTAATTTTGACAAATAATCCACTAGTACAAAATTACCCTAAAATAATGTAATTTTTTATTATTAAATACCCAGGGGCCATTTCTAGGCATCTATAATTTCATTAATAATTCATAATAAATTATTATGGCAGCATGTATATGACTATAGTTATTTACATAAAAAATCTATCTACATCAACTTTAACCTATATTCTAAGTTACCTAAAGAAAACATAGAGCATGGAGACTCACTATTGGTAAAAAATGGTAGCATGCGAATAATTAAGCAATAAGAGGAACATCTGGATGAAAAATAATAAGTGGATAAGTAAAAGGTACATTGTCCTACAAGAGTGTCCAAACACCAATGAATAAATAAAAAAGTATGTGAGAGAAAAAAGTCAATGTAACCATGTGGATAAAGTTGTTTGGACAAAATAAATAGTACTATGTCAAAGAATCTACTCCTACTTGTGACCATGAACAAAAAATATACATAAGAAAAAAATCAAGTGAAAGGAAAAAATTTTGATACTTCAACTACATACTATCTTGCATCATCTTAAGTGTGATATTAGTAGGTAACACTTAAATAATATTGGGAAAAGATATTGCCTTTTTATACTTTGGAGTTAGTAGAGATGTAGTGGTACTGTGTTATGGGTTGTTTGGTTTACAAGGGCACCTGAATCAAGTGTATCCATAGTGCAATAATGACCTAACAATATTGTCTTCAAGGGTTGTTTGAACATAAAGAAACCTAGTCATTATGATATACTCCCATAGACTACATGGCCTTGAAGACATTATTAAAATATTAAATTCATTCATTTCAATCTATCTTTACAAGGGAACACTTGAATGGTCTAAAACATCTTTAAGTTTTGTGTATAATTATTTCTCAAAATATTTTTATTAAAAAATAAATAAATTTTTATTAGAAACTTATCACCATATCTATTAATAAAAAATGAAATAGAAAGCTTGGTAAGGGTTTTTTTTGGCTCCACTAGGGTTTTCCTTTACATGCATTATTATTGCCTTTTCCTTATCTATAACCTGTAATACTATGGCCCCTTCTAAATCTTGCAGTAAACTTGTATTTATTGTCCCTCTATGGTGTATCACCTTATGGCTAGCTTAGCATATTTAACGGTCTTCTCTCCATTATGTCTAGTTGTTATTGTTACGATAGGAGATAGTAGAACTCATAATAATGGCACCCCCACTCAAATGATCAAATAAGTTTGTTCCCAAGATATTTCAAGAGGCATTGATTATCATCTTGATATTATTTTGCCTCATCCTGAGTTTAATTATGTTTGACAATGGGTAGAGTAATTTTTTTTTATAGGATATTTTATTGGCCACATTCCTTCTAAAAATATGTTAAAAACTTGGGTTTAATCCAATTGTACTACCCATGGCATCAAGCTCAAAATCATCCAAAACATAACCAAGGGTTTCTTTTTATTGTATTTCGATAACCCTACCCATGTGGGAGTGATTATGAATAAATCTTCCACTTGGTATATCTGTAAATCCCTTATAGTGCTTTCAACATGGACAAGAGATTTTATGGATTATGAGCACACAACTCTTAAATTCTTCATTTGGATAGAGTTTCTTGATTTGTCTTTTCCTTGTTGGTACTTTATAAACCATATCACATCATCCATTGGTTGTGTTATTTACCAAAAACTTGTTTGGTTAAATTTAGCTCACCCCAAAAAAAAAATTATGCACCAAAATTGATTTATTCAAATACCTTAAAGAGTTTGTTGATATTTAGATCAGGGACTCTTGTCACTCTCAACAAGGTTATGTATATCAAATTATCCAACACCTGCTTCTACTCTCAAGTGATGGACCATGATATTAAGGATTGTCTAATGTATTTGCCTTGTAATAAACTAATGCTCAATCCTACCATTGATAACGCCAAAAATAGTTAAGAAAAAGGGTAGAAAACTACAAGGGCACAAAAACAACAATAATAAAGGTGTTATCACCCAAAATCCTAATATGAGTACTAAACCCTCTTTCATTTTTACACCACTAGTGCCGACATCAATCACTCAAACCACAAGGGAATCTATTAAGATAACTCAACCTATCAAGGAGATTATTCACACTAAAGTTATAATGAAAAAACTAGATATTTTAGCACCCCCATGGTTGTTAATCTTCTCGTCAGCTTATAGGTTTCAACACATATACTCTTATAAGAGATTACCCATAGTTCTATTGTCTTTTCCCCACATGTTTCTCCTCGTCAAGAAGTAGGTGAGCAATCACGTAGTCCTTCACAATGGAGCTCTCTAGTGTGCTCTCATAACCCTCCTCATTGAGAAGTTATGAAGGATGAAGATTATGTGGTGGAATATGCAAATTGATGACCTTTCAACTTCATGATTTTTTACTTTAAAATAATGTTCATTTATTGAAAAATCACTATGAATCCTTTGAGGACTTGGATGTTGATGATATGTCTCTTGACAACATAAAATATGAATTGGTTTTCATGAAATTTTCAAGGTCTAATAGACTCAAATCGAAAGAATGTTATGCAAGATTTTTGAAGGAAATTTAAAGATATGGACATTTTATTCCTTCAAGAATTTAAGGTGGAAGATTTCATCCTCCATAATATTAGTAAATTTATTTATCCCAATAACCTTTTTTTATTAAAAGTAATCATGATACAGGTGGTAGAAGTTTAATTACATTTATTTCTCCAAAATGGTGGTCATAGTATGTGGACTCTAGCTCTAACTCCATGCATCGTGTCATCTGGGTGCTTTTTAATATTGATAATTATTATTTTGGGATCATTAATGTATATGCCTCAAATTATACTCATGAAAGAGAAACATTATGGTGATGGATTACTAATGAACTCCCAGATGGTGAATTTAATATGGTAGATCAACTCGCTAACAAGATTGACCATCTACTAATGCATTGCACAACTGGTGAAAAGGAAACATGGATTTTCATGCAAAATAAATTTAGGTTTCATGACCCTAATTCACATGTTATCCCATGTATGAATTTTGGTACACTTAGCCCAATATCTAAAGTGGATCTAATCATGTGCTTAAGCACCTTGATTGAGCTATGATTTCTACCAGTCGTACTCTTTCGACAATGTATTTTTGTTTTTGATTGAAACATTACTAGACTTTGTCCTTTATCACCACTCACCCACTTGATTTCACATCATTTAGCGATTCTAACAACCCAAAATTCAAAAAAAAATATCTTTCTGAATATTATGCTTTTAGAACATGACCCAACTATCACTCACATTCATATAGTTTTTAACATGGTCTCACAACCAATTCAATACCCTGGTTGGATCTAGTGGTGGTTTGACACTATCACTCACACTACTTAATTTATCTACATCTATAGTTGCTAGATAGTAAGGATCATGTGGTGTTCTTACTATGCCATCTCATCTAAGCTAAGTCATGTAGTGATAATGTTTAAGCCAAACTCCCATCCATTAACCTATGAAACTGCAATTGGTTAAACTTAAGTAATATATTTGAATTGAGGATAATTACAATGTTAGGGGGCTCAATTCCAAGCCTAGGGGCATTGTTTTAAGGTGGGCAAAAAAGTATACAAGTAATTTTTTCACATGTTCAAAGCTAAACATGCCTTTCAATAGATAAAAACCATTCATGATGTTGGACATCGCCTCAATGAAGTGTTGAATATGATCCAAGCCTTCATATAACATTAATAATAAGTTTTAAATCTCATGATCTATCCTTTAAGTGTCACCAAGTCTTTGCCCAATGCCTCTCAATTTTCCCCTACAAGTTAACTCGCACTCAGAGAGTTGTTTGTGATGAGATGCTCTCCATTGAGGACCTTTAAGAGGCAACCTTAAAAAGGGGCAATGAAAAATATCCTAGATGTGATGGATTCCCCTAAGTTCTATAAATAATGTGGGATATTGTGGGGCCAAACCTAGATCAGGTCTATCTAGAAGCCTATCATACCCATTTTTTAGGGACTATCATCAACAAGGGCCACATTAAATTCATTCTCAAACAAAGAGATCCTAAGTTAGTTTTTAATTGGTTGCCCATCATTTTGATTACTATCTCTTAAAAGATCATTGTTAAAGTGTTTGTATTATATCTTCATCATCTTTTGCCCTTGATTATCAAACCCAAATA
Source organism: Torreya grandis (assembly GCA_037957365.1). Lineage (NCBI taxonomy): Eukaryota > Viridiplantae > Streptophyta > Pinopsida > Cupressales > Taxaceae > Torreya > Torreya grandis. The sequence goes on from JARHVA010002351.1 coordinate 1,365,942, forward strand.
AAAGGGATTCATTCAAAATAGATACATATTATATAATATCATTATTATCTAGGAAGGTATGAAATGGGCTCAAACATGCAACTAAAAATCCATGTTTATCCAAATTGATTTTGAGAAAGCCTATGATTATATTAAATGGCCTTTCATCTTAGCTATATTGGAAGCCCTAGGGTTTGGCCCTACCTTTTGGTAATCAAATCATATGCCTTTTGTAGATGCCTCAACCTTTATCTCAATTAATAGCATCAACACTGACCAATTTGGTCTCTTCATGTCCATTCGACTAGGCTACCCATTGGATCTTGGCTTATATGTGTTTGTTGTCAAAGGATTTGGATATATTGTAGCCAAAGCTCAATCTTAATGTCCTGTGTGTTTCATTTCTCTACCTACCAAGGAACCTACTCAAATCCTTAATGGCCATTTTTTGGATGACTCTTTTATTACTCTTATCAAGGATGAAACTAATGTTGTTAATGTTATGTTATATTTTGATACTTTATACCTCACCTCCAACTCTTATATTCAATGGTAAAAGACTCAATGTTATAGATAATCCTTCCTCCCTCCACCTCCCTAAGTGAGTTAGTATGATTGGAAGTAGCTTTAACATGATGATATTTTATAATTTTTGGGTATACCATTTGTATTTTAGGTTTCCCCTTCAGTCCCTTTATAATACATGATGGATTAGGTGGTGATAAAAGCTTTCATATTTGATAACCAAGCCTTATCCCTAACCGATAAATTTCAAATATATTGAGAGGTGTTGGTAGTTACTCATGTTTATTACTCTTATTTTTGGGTGACCTCCAAAAAATCTATTCAAAATCTTGAAAATATTTTCTCACGATCAATGCTTCCACTAGCAAAGGTTTCCACAGGGTTGCTTGAGATTATTTTTGTCTCCCTAAGGACGTTGGAGGGATAGGGTTGATTGATATTTCTCTTCAAGGCTTGGCTCTTTATGCAAAGTAGATTATTTGTGTTGTTCAGAGGAATGAGGCATGGAAAGTGTTACTCTGACATTGCATCTCTGATGGAACTCTTTATGGATAGACCACATAGAAAGGGTTAGGATTTGCTAACATTCTTACTCTCTCTGCCCTGGTGAAAATTGTTCACCCCTTTGAGATCAAAATCATCTAAAAATATTTGGAAATATTAAGCCTTAGTTAATTTTCAATGTTAATGGGTTTAGAGATGGTCTTTTTATCAATCACCACTCCTTGTGGTGGTAACCTATAATTAATTTCCATGTAGTTCCTCTTACAAAAGTGCCTTGGATTCACTCCTAAATTTTTTAGAAAAGGCATTCAAACTATGCAAGACATATTTCACAAACAAGCTTGGTTTTAGATTTGAGAGGATGTTGAATCTAAATTCAAATTGTCCTCTATGAACAAGGAATATTACAAGGAGATCATTATCATCATCCCCATCGATATGCTTCACAAATTTTTGTAACCTCCTCTCGCTTTTGGTGGAAGGTCTGAAAATGGTATGTTGGCAACCCCTTCTAGAATTATATTACTAGTAAGGGTTATGAATGGTTGTTCACTCATCTTCTGGTGGTTGACAAGATTAATGCCAAATTAAGAATTCATTATTTGCTATATACTTGGGCTAGACATTTCCAAACTATTTGGGCATGTTGTGTTAAACCTATACTTGCACATTTGCCTTGGTGTTTACTCTACCAAGGGGTACAGCTTTGGAAACAATTGGTGCATTTTAGGTTGGTTTCATCTTTCCCATTTATGGGCATATGGATATTGTTATGCATATTTTTTGGATTTTCCCTAAGGCTCAATTTATGTGGATTTTGATTCATGACTTCTTTAGGCCATTTCATCTAGACCCTTTTAGTTGACTTAATATCCTCTTTAGTGATAGTCCTCTAATGTCATTGAATGTCATAACCTAGATTGAAAAAATTTAAAATTTGTGGTTTTGTGTTGACATAAACATTTTGTGTGCCATTTTCATATGTTATTTTGATTATATATCATATCATCAACTTGATTATATATTCAATTACAATTTTATTTTGTCATTATTCTGAAAAAGACAATATTCAAATATGATATTTTAGTTGATTATTTAGTTATAATCATTGGATATTTATTGGATAGGTAATGTTGATGTCTTATTTTATGACAACATAATTTACCATGAGTTAATCTTTATCGATGGAGTCCGGTTGGCAAGGTTGTACTAGTGGTAAGTCGATTATATTATGATAATGAGTACTGAGACATGAGTTTCCAAAATAAACATAGTTTATTTGAGGACTATCGTCTATTGATTGCATTTGTTTTTTAGTCTAATTTAAATGTTGTGTGTGCATGTCTTGATAATTTTGAGTCAATTTGGTTGTTATGTTTAGGTCATCATATTTATATAGCATAAGATGGTTGCCACTATTGTTAAGATTTGATTTATTGACTTTGTAGCTTGGGTTGATATCCTTCAAACTTGATTTTGCACTAGTGCCGCTTACATGGTATGCAATCTTGTTTGAGATAGATTCCATCTTCATCAAGAAATATTTTTGTTACTTTATCATGTGGCTTGAGGTATTGGAAGTTTTTATTATCAATGGTCATATTTTTTTAATAGTTTTGGATCCAATGTTTTAAAATTCTTTGTTATTGAATTGCAAAGTCATTATGCAGTCTTTTATGTGCTTATAATGATTATTGTGCTTACATGGTCATTTGGACCTTAATCAATCATTTGAATATCATTTGGTCTTTGACTATTATGTGATTATAATAATTGACCTTAGACTTTAGCCATCATGATACATGGTAATGATATTTGTTTGGTTAACTTAGGGTTTAAGTGTATCAATGATTTTATTTTTTTTTAAGCTATAGACACTAGAAATCTGCACACAATCGTTCTAGATGTCACATTGACCCCTGGACCCCCTTGGGACCATTTCACAACTTTTCAACTACCAAACCTAAGTCAAAATGACTAAACTTGGGCATTTTACCTTTGCCCCCTCAACGGTCGATGGTCAACCCCTAACCATCGATAGTTAGCCTCGACCATTAATGGTTAACCTTTAACCACCTCAAGGGTTAATTTTCACTCAACTATAACTTTCTTTTTATTTTGAGTTCTTTGATCTGTGTGCATGATCAATGCATGTTAAATCTAAAATTAGATAGCTTATTGAACCTATTATTGAACCTCTTGTTTCACCACTACCTTCTTCCTATATAAAGAGGTGAGAGGAGGAGAGATGGGGTGGTCATCAGAGTCTTGGGCATCAGAGCTTCTTGTGAAGGTATTCTTATAGCTTCCAGTGACCAAGATAGAGATCAAAAGTGTTGTTTCTCATTAATCAACAACCAAGTTATCGTCACTCTATCAGAATTGCTTCATAATCTACAACAAGTGTTTAGCCACTCACCTCAACATTCTTCAGACTAATATCAAAGCTAAGTATCTATTTTTAGTAATCAGTTCCTTTATTTCTCTATAGAACTTCTCTTCAGTCTTCCCAAAACAAGCTTCTTTTACCTGAGCTAAATCTGATAGTAACTGTCGATGGTCACCTAACCATCGATGGTTTACCCTTAACCATCGATGGTTTACCCTTAACCATCGATGGTCACTGTGTGTAAATTTTAATAGCAAGTTTATTTTGATAGTCACCTAACCATTTATGGTTAGTTGTTAACCATCAATGGTCACTATGTGTCAATTCCAACAACAATTTTGTTCCACCTATCAAACCCTAACCAATTCCCACTTTTTGACTTTTTGCCTGATCATAGAATATCACCCTATTTTATGAACCACGTCTAATTTAATTAGAATTATTATCTAATTTATTATTGCTATAATTAGTCAAGTACATCTCTTTTCAAGCACTTATCATATCTGATTTTAGTAGCTTTTGTTATTTATGCAAGTAATTTATCTTTTATTTCTAGAGCTTGATTGTTTAAAAGTGTGGATTGATATCCTCCAAGGAAGCTTATGCTTATTGGATCTATCTCGCTAGGAAATCCACCCTACTATCTAATTAATCAACCATTTTCTTAGTGCTTTCTTTTTTACAGGTCATCGTCCCAAGCCAAAGAGGAGTATCTACAATCGTCTGGATCATGGAGCGCAAACCAAATCTAGGTTCTACTAACCTCACCCTTCTTTTAAGTTTTATAAATTTCTTCTTAGAAAATAAATAAAAATTTATGTGAAACATTTTGGCATGTCTGGTGGGACCCTTGAGTCTTTTCTTAGGTTCATAGTTGCATCTAAGTGCTTCTTCTTCTTATCTTTTGCTCATACAACGAAATCAAATTTTCATTTTGGGCTTAAAATTGACTACATACATTATTTAATTACTTATTATAGCTCACATAACTTAATTAATCACATAAATTAATTATAGCTCCACCCTTATCACACACACAAGACCAAACCACTTACACCTAATCAAGCATAAAAACACTGACATAATGCCCGACTAGGATTTCATCACCTAACGGTCACCTTTCCTAGCTATCCTACTTGGATTTCACCACCAAAGGGAGAACCAATTTAGTATGTTGGTTGAGTATAATCATTAGCAACTTGATATATCTCAGATAATCACTCAACACCCTTATCGTTGTGGTGTGCGAAGTGAGGAGGGAGCCCCCAATATCAAGCCACGTGCTAAGTTCTAGTACAAATATTGAGATCTTCTAACTACTTGAAACCATCCTTAGATATCTTTTTCTAATACCCGTTCCATGAGCCCAAGTTGGTATTCATAACTTCTTAAAAGTTAAGGCATAAGCCACAAGAGAGACTAAAATCAAACTTAGGATTTAATGCACTTTAGTGTGTGTTTCATTTCCTTCGATTTTTCTTGTCTTCTCTTTGTTTGAGTTATGAGATTGATTGTATCTTCCTTTTTCCCTTATTTTCATGGTTTTAACTAGGCAACAACTAAAAAACCAAGCAAATCAAGATCCACCTCCTAATCATTTGTCTTCCTCTTCTCCCTCATCTATGGAGTATGTCTTAGATGCAGATAATTCTCCTCATCCTTCTGAAAGTCTTGATATCATTCTGAAAGCCACCCAAAGTGATGGATTTTGCCACCTATCTAGATAACAACCCCATAGCTCTCCAACATTACCTTAACACCATATCCCACCATACCCTTTCTTTGATTTTGCCTGTTGACCCACCCTATGGCATGCTATCCCACCTTATGGGCAATACTTTTGCTTCTACCATTTCCACCCAACCCTTGGTCACCCAAGCATCCTCTTCTACCAATAATCCCAATAATACCACCATCCAAAACCAACCCACCCAACCAACCAACACCCAAACACCTTCTACCCCAACCAACAACCTTTCTAATATAGGAGCAACCTAACCTTTGGGCACTCGTACTCCACTTACTATGGGAGTACCCTCTACCAGTGTCACCACCCTTCCTCTTGTTACTATCCCACCTACCTTCACTCCATTCCAAAGCTTGGTGATCTCCATACCTTCTACCCTTCCACCCATCAGTACCAAAGTTACCACCTATCCTCTACTTACCAGCCCAACCATACCTCCTACCCAACCTATGTTAATCCCTCAAAAAGTGCCCACTGCACCAAACCTAATCTACATCCCTAACCCACATGGGTATGTACCTCTACCTTTCACCCAACCACCTATCTCCATGTATTCATATGTGGCATCATCCCAACCACCCATGTCCATATACCAATATGTGACAACCTGTCAACCTTCCACTAGTTATCCATATGTCGCACCTACCCAAACCCAACATAATCTGCCTTACAACTATGGGGGTTCACAACCACAAACGGATCTTGTCAAAATGTTAACAGATAAAATGACTACTTTGGAGTCATCTATTTTTGGTGCCCATAGCCTCTTATCTTATGACCAAATTTACAATGAACCAATTCAATCATCTGTTCTCATTCGACCTTATCCTCCTCAATGAGAACTTCTAAAAGTTTCAAAATTTTAGAGCAAGGAAGACCCTTAACAGCATCTAAGAGAATTTAAGCATTCTTTCTCTTTAATTGCCTATGATGATGTTCTCCTTCTTCATACCTTTCCCATGTCTTTATCAAGTCTAACACTAGGTTGGTACAATGATATTATAAAGCACTCCCTCTTTTCTTTTGCCCAACTAGATCAAACTTTCTTAGACCACTTTTCCATAAACATATCTAAGAAGGTTTCCATCATTGATCTTTACTCCATTCAGAAATTTGATGACGAGTCCATAGCTGACTTCGTAGCCCATTGGAGAAGCTTGATAAATCAACTTTCTTTCTATTTACCCCAACCTGAGTTGATTGAGCTCTTTGTTCAAGCTTGTGCCAAACACATTTCCTCCACTTTATGGGTTTAGACTTTTACAACATTTGATGAGTCTTTCACCATGACATATAAGTTAAAGAATAGAGCCATTGATGAAGGGAAGTTAAAATTGAGAAACAAGAATTCCACCTTCAAATCAAGTGAGACTCCCTCCAAACCTAACAATCAAACCAACAATAAAAACAAGGGAACCATAAATGTGGTTATTCTTAAAATTTCCCCTCCACTGATTGTTAACCAACCCAACTCTTCCAGTTCCTCCAATCAGAACACTAGAAAACCAAACCACAACAGCAAAAAATAATTTACTCTACTGGGGGATTTACATGTTTCAGTCCTCGAAAAGTTGTTGAAAGTGAATATCATACAACTCCCATCGATCAAACCTCCATAGCAATTTGATTCCTCTCATCCTATACCTGGTTGGTATAAGGAAAATAAATTGTGTGCCTTCCACCATGTCATTGGATATGATGTTAGTAGGTACAATACCTTCAAGAATGTCATCAAAAATCTCATCAATAAGGGGGAACTTGTGTTGGATAACTCCAATTCCTCTTGAAATCATTCACTCGACATCTTTAGATAGCCATTCCCCACCCATGCCCCTTCCACAAATAATGAAAACAATAGAGAAAAATCCTCTCACAACCATGAGGTCCATACCGTTAATGTGATTTTGAGTGAACTCATTATCGATGAAACCATTGCCCAAACCACTTTTTCTCTTCCCCTCTATTTATTGAGCTAGTGGATTCACCTTCCATTTATTCATAAAACAAGACAAAGGAAATAACTATCCCCCTTTCTCCACTTATTGAGGCAGTGGAGCTGCCCACATCTCTTTTAGAGGACATACCAAAATAAGTAGCCAATACTACCATATCCTTCTCTTCCATCATACAACAATCCAGTCTTCTTTTAGAAAGCATTCCTAAGGAAGAGATCACTCTACCTAACCCTCCTATAAGAGACTCATATTCTCAAATCTTGGACCCATTGATTAAGGAAAAGGATGAGGTAACCACTCCTCTCTTCCACCCATGGGGTTGTCCTTTGAGATCAATATCAAATGGATCAAACCCCTCTATAAGCCCTTCTCTAGACTGGTTCAAAACTTAGAGTACTTATCCCAACCCAATGCAGATCGTGCCATATTTTGACACCATCTTGGGCTTCCTTACCTAACCAAACAAAAGCCTCTAACCACACCACTATCATCCCAACCTTCCCTTTCCACTATTGAACACACCATCACCCTAACCAAACCTTTATAAACCTCTACCCCTAGAGTTGTAGTTTAATTGACCACACCAAATCCACCCAAAATGGCCCAAGTGGCTTCCCCTATCATAACCAAACCCATAAAAAACCTTGGCATGCTCCCTACTCAAAACCTTACTCACCTTCATCCAAAGGTGGATTTAGCACCACCTGACCCACCAAAATTCAGGCCAACTAAGAAGGAAGAGCCACCTAGGATCTTGAAACCCAGATCCTTGGCACCTATTCTTACATTGCCTTTTATTTTAAGACCACATCCTTCTTCCATTCTAAGACCTCATCCTTAGGTTAAGAAAACACATCTCCCAAAGACAACCCAAACCCAACCTTCTCTTCTAGTTACGCCCTTACCTATCCTCTTCGTAACCTCAACCTCCAAATCCTCCACTACCAAGCATCCCACTTATAAACCCTCTATTTTTCTATCACCCACTACCAAGCCTACTACTTCTAATAAATTAGCCTCCAAACCATCTGATAAGCTCAAAATATGGCTCATTATTGACATGTTATTTCCTTCAAATCATATCTCGAAGGATATTATCTTATACAAATCTTAGATTCTTAGATAGCTATTACATGGAAAATAGATATTTGTCTTGTTTATATTAAACCAAAGACTAAACCTTGACTTTGTCATTAATGTCTAATACATAACATGTTTCAATGATCCTTTGTGTGAAGAATGCTCAGGAAGAAGACACAGGTGATGTATAGTGAGCATTCCATTTTAAATCTCCATCTAGCAGAACTACGGACTCCGTAGGCTTGTTTCTACGAACTCTATAGGCTTATTTCTACGGACTCTATAGGCTTGTTTCTACGGACTTCGCAAGCTTATTTCTATGAACTCCATAGGCTTGTTTCTATGAACTCTAAAGGCTTATTTCTATGGACTTCATAGGCTCATTTCTATGGACTCCGTAGGGTCAATACAAAGAATTTTGTAAGCACAATAGGAAACTGGAGACCAAATAGGATAAGAAAGAACCATTCCAGCTGGAATCAAATAAGGACAATAACCACCTGCTATTTTGAAGGAATTACTTTTGATAAATATGTATGTAATCAGATTTTAAGACTATTATAGGATAGGATATTTATTTCATCAAAAGAATTAGATCTCTTAGAAATCCAATCTCCTATCTTTGGATAAAGGGATCGACCAGGAGTCTTATTCTTTTGCATCCTATCTTGAGTTGATTGTATTAGTATAAAGTATAAGACTTTCAACTGTGAAAAAGAGAATAGAAGATATAGAGAAAATAGACAATCAAGAATTAGATTTTTCAAAAGCATATAGGTTTCAATCAGATTGTAATCGTTGCATTTCTATGAATTAATACTTCAAGTTTCCAGCATTGATTAATCTTTATTCCTGAGTCCAAGAGGAGCAAGGGCCCACTCTCCTTGGAACCAAGAACTGTGTATGGTATTTATGTTCTTTTTTATTAGTTAGAATCTTGTTTCTATTTGCATTTATTTATAACAACATCAAAACAAATTCATAGTTTAAAAAAAGCATTTTCTTATTTCATTTATTTTCTACACAAAGTATGTTTTCTTTTACAGAAGAAGTGTGAAGTAGATTTCCTTTCGTAAGTAGGAGTGTGAATTGATTTTCCCTACAAATGTAAAATAGGAGTGTGATCTTTTATTTCCAGCAAAAGAGTGGATTGATTTGATTTCTTTAATTTTCAGCAAAAGAGTGAATCAAGTAGTTTAGTCAAAATTAGATAGGATCAGCAAGCACCCCCATAAGCAGACTTCTAGATCTACCATCCCATACCTTACTACAGATAGCTTTAGATATCAGCCCTGGTTGATAAGACACCAATTGAATATTGGTTAAATGAGGAGTTAGACGACACTCGTCATTTTTGGCATCATTGTCGGGGAAACAAAAGGTGGTAGTAAGGTAATAATTATTGATCTAGAGTAAAAAAATAATTAATAAAATTGATGTACCATCTTAGAGATTCTAAATGATGATTTATTCCAAATTTTCCACCAAGCACACAAGTGGACACTCCTTCAACATCTCTGAGTAGTGAACTAGAAGACACAAAAACTATTTGCAAGAATCTTCTAAAACTAGGATAGGAACTAGTCCATTACCACATGCAAGCCCCATAGGACAAATTACTCAAGACCAATCTCTTGTAGGAAGACATTATTTAGAGATTTCCAAAGACTTAGAAAAAGCATTTCAAAGATCCATAGCTGAAGAAATTTTTGAGAACTTGGAACAACCTATAGTTGAGACCACAAACATTTAGTGGGAAGATCATCCTAGCTTTGAAATATCATCAGAAGAAGAAATGGCTCTCCAACAAAATCAACAATTTGCACAACTAGGAAGGACTTTATCCTTTCCTATTATTCTAGAACCTAAAGATCAAACCCCCATGAAAAATATTTCCCCAGCTAATCTACCAAATTTTTGGGGATGATCTACAGAAGATCTTGATCAATTCCTGTTTGAATTTAAGGTGCTATGTCAAACCTATGATTACACAACTGATAGCCAGAAATTAAAACTATTTCCCTCTACACTTTAAAATGTAGCTATGAGATGGTTCATGGGTTTACTTGGAAATTCTATTAGAACATGGGATGACATGGAAATAGAATTCTTGAACAAATACCAAGATTACTATCGAGTGCAAGAAAGAAAAGAGGATTTCTTCAAAATCAAACAAAATGAGGATGAATCTTTAGAAGATTATTTGGATACATTCATGTTCACTCATAAAAGAAGCAATTATCCACTCACTGAAGACATTCAGAAATTGGTTTTCTCGAAAGGATTGGATGAAGACACTAGAGATGCCTTAAATCTAATGGGCAAAGGAGACATAAATAAGTTGGCTTTCGATAAGATTTATGAGCTTTGTACTAATTACTCTCGAATAAAACCTAGAATTAGGAAAGGAAAGTTTGGTAAATCTAATGAAGTGGGTAAATTAATGGAAGAATTTGCTAATCTCAAAACAAATATTCTGGTTACACTAAATATTACTCTAGATGGCCTTCAAGCCAAGGCAAATGCAACATAGCCTTTAGCAATCTACTGTCTTAAGTGCAGATAGAAACATGCCCTTAGAGATTCCCCCCTAGATAGAACCAATATTTCATCTGTGAGATCTGTGATGCAACAGATCATGATACCAAATATTGCACCCTTATGCCTGTTTTAAAGAATCAAATGAAAACCCAAGTCCAGTCCACTGAAGAAGTAAATTATATTCAGAGACAAAACTCTGCTCCATAAACCCAAGCTCAAGGATAGTTTAATGCAAGAAATCCAATTAATCCATGGATGGCACCATGGAATGTTTCAATTCCTACACCATTGTGGAATCAACCCCAAATTCCATCAATTCAAAATCCATGGGCAAGGTAAGATTGTATGCCAACACCTCTATGGATGGTGCCACAGTCACAACAATAATAGGTACCACAGCAGCATTGGATGCCACATCCATATCAACAATGGAATCAGCAGTGAAACCCATAGTCACAATTCACCCAACCAAGAAGACCACTTCAACAGCAAACCATTATGCCACCCCCAATTATTCAACAACAAGGATAAATCAATCAGCGCTCAATGCATGTATAACCAATAGCAAATCTAAAAAATAAACAACCAGCACCTATTTATGTTAATGAATAGGAAGAAATAATCAATGTTGGAGCTATTGAGTGTTTAGAAATACATTTGAGATCAAGGAAAACTATACAAAAACCTCTAGTACTCATTTCTGAGATACCTGATGAACATGAAAAGATAGAATCATCTCAATTAAGCACTAGAGAAACTGAAATCAAGATGAGTCTTGAAGTAAACAAAGGAAACACCACTACACCAGTAGTTCCTTTTCCTGAAATATTAAGAGCCATTGATATCAAACTAGACTCAAACTTGGTCCATGAGTTGCAAAAGATCAAATTGAGGTACCCCTTCCACAAGCTATTAGGGACATACCTGAATTAAATAAGATCATCAAAAACCTCTATATTAAGTCACCTGGGAGGAAGGTAAAATATCTTGGAACCATTCATGTTGATGGAAAATTTGTTGACTTATTGGTAGGAAAACTATTAGTTACAAAATATGCAGATCCAGGAAGCCCAGTGATCATAGTCACAATCAGAGGTAAAGAAATTCCTAATGTCTTGGTAGATTTGGGAGCAGCAATCAATGTTATGACAACTGATACTCTCCATGCATTATCTTTTATGAAAATGCAACCCACAACTACCATTTTTCAAATGGCAAATTAGTTCGTAATGAAACCAGAAAGAACTATAGAAAATGTTGAAGTGTTAATAGAAACATGGGAATATCCAGTAGATTTCATGGTCTTGCAACCCAAAACAAAGAATCTAGGATATCCTTTAATCTTAGGTAGACCATGGTTGGATACTGTAGTATCATTGATTGATTACAGGTCAAGAGACATGACCATTTCTAATGGGTTAAAATCCAAATGCATCTTTTTGTATCCTCCTATAAAAACCATCAACAAATTACATACAAGAACTTTGGGTGGATAAATTAGACAACACATTAAACAACATTTTCTCCTTAGCCACGATCACAGTTAAAAAACACTTGGAAGAATTGAATGGAGACATATAACCAGAATCTATGGACTCTGCCAGTCCAAAAACTATGGACTATGCCAATCTAGCAACTACGGACTCTGCCAGTCTGAAAGCTACGGACTGCCTTAGTTTAGGATTCTTGGATCTGATGGAAAATTCTGAAACCTCCACTTCTACTTCTACTCGTACTTCCCCCATATATTAGAATATTCGTGCAACTGCAGATATTGAAGAAATTCCTTCCAAAAGGAAAACTCCAATCATAATGGAGGAGCCAAATCCAGAGGAAGAGCCACACATGGTAGAGGAATTAAGTATGGTAGAACAACCACCTGTTCCAGTTGAAATTGCAATGGATAAAGGAAAAATTGTATGTACCGATGAGAAAGGTGAATCATCAAATCTAAATGATCCTATTATGCAGCTAACTTTATAGTTTTCTCAAGCTCAAGCTCTTGAACAACAAAAAGCTGACATTGCTAACTTGATAAGTCAATTACAAAACAAGGATCATTTTAAAGAATACTCCACCTCCCAAAACTCTTGGTTCTAAGCCTACTCCTAAGAAAGATTCCATCCCAAAAATCAAAACCTGAACTCCAACATCCTTACCACCTTTACCCAAATCTTACTCAACCATCTTGTAAAGGTTATTGTAAACATATTTCTTAACCTTGCCACCTATCAAACCATTTGACCCACATAGTCCTAAACCATCTTGGTATAATGACAAATTAGTATGCTCATACCATAGAAAAACTAGGCATGATATAGAGAACTATAAAGCTCTTTGAGTATTAATTTATCGATTGTAACATGAGGATGACTTATTGATAGATAATCCTCCTATTATCCCACCACTAATTTGACAACTAAGAGCCCTAACCAACACATACCTACTCCCCCACTCTCCCCTCAAAGTGAAGAGGAATCAAAGCAATCATATAGCCTGACTCTTTCCCAACCCCATACCATCTATGTGGTCACATGATCACAGGCTCAGAAAAAGGATAAGGGAAAGGCAAAGGTATCCAGTCTATGGACATATCCCTCTTCTACCACCCACTCACCCAACCAACACCAAGCACCCTCACCTTCTCCCAAACCCAAGATATCCATCTTGGGTCCCTCTCAATCCAACCCCTCTGAGTCAATCCAATGAGTAGTTCTAAAATAGCTTTATCAAACACCATTGAAGATGAGTTTATATGAACTAATCAATACATCACCCCATCACTACCAAGTGATGATAGAGGCATTACAATCCATAGAGGTTAAGTTAGAAGACCCACAACCTCTAGCATCCTTTGTTAGAGATCTTCAACTTTCCAACCTTGTTACCTTAAAGGATTCATAAATACCCTCCATCCATTTGGATGATCCAGATACTCCCCTCTTCATTATTATGTACATCAACCAAACCCACATCAAGAGGGTTATGATTGATGAGGGAGTTAGTATGAACATTATCTCCTCCCATGCATATGACCAACACAAATTACTAGAGAACATTATGTCAAAAACCTCAGCAATGCTTTGATCATTTAATGACACCATGGCCATAACTTTAGGAACTATTATCCTTCACATTCATCTATGACCCGACATGCTTTTTGAGCTCTTCTACGTAGTAAAATGTAAGTTCTAATACAATGTTTTATTGAGACACCCTTGGATTCATTCGGTGGGCTGTGTGCCATCCACCCTGCACCGATACATTAAATTTGAACATGAAGGTCAAGTTGTTGCCATACAAGTTTACCTAAGTCCTTTTACATCATGAAACATGACATACTGACCTAATGATGTTCTCCTTCCTCCATCCAAAAATCCTTCATCAATAAAATATGAAGCACCATCTCCTTTTACCAATGAAGCATCCACTAGTTTATCCATCCCTTCCACTCAAATCCCCACAACAAACCCTTTGGAATCAACCTTCTAACATCTTTCATTAGGGGGTATCGCCTTTTAACACTAGACACTTTTCCTACTCCTTAAGAGTATGGGAATCTTGACCAATAACCTAGTTATAGCCCCAATATTAGATTTGTTGTTCCTCTCAGGCCATCAACTTATCAAACTAATTTCATCTATGGGGGACTTGATAAACCCCTTGACACTTTTGCCACCTCTTTTTCACATTGATCATTCACCTTTAGTTTTTCCTATATAGATAAACTAGAGTTTTCCAAGATATATCTGTATAGGTGTGCTTAGAAGGGATTTGGTCTAGGTCAATATGAATACAGGCCACATGAGTTACTTCTAATCAAGACCCAAAAACCTCATGAAAAACATGGCCTCGGTTGCATGCCACCTAAAAATCAAACCAACCCACCTCCCATTACTATCATTGATGAGGAAATCCCATCCTCACCATCCACTCCACCATTGACAACTAACAATTCTGACATCATCCCCATTAAAATTTTTACATCAACATGATTAGCCTCAGACCCCTGACTTGTCAAAAAGATAGGGTGATTGTAACCATTCCTCTGACTCATCCTGAGATGGTAAGAGATGACTCTCTTGCCATTAATACCATTCAGTGTCAAGATGACAATTTCATTCTTGCCTATCTAGGTGCAGAAGATTATTCTATCTATAAATCTCTTCCTCCTAAAACTTTGAACATGTTGAACAAATCCACCATGGATATCAATTTGGGTACATTGGATAACTCACACATTGTCAAAATCCACCAATCGCTACATATTGAGGAGCTTCAAAAATTTCCCTTCTTCTTGTGAGATTACAATATAGCATTTGCTTGGTCTTATAGCAACATGTTAAGAATTGACCCCTCCATCACTACCCATAATATAGTTACCAACCATATAGCCAAGCCAATTAGGCATAAACTTTTAAGAATGAACCCTCGCATAACCCTTCTCATCAAAGAAATTCAATGTCCCTTATTCATCAATTTCATTCAACCCATTGATTATCCCCAATGGGGCTCGAAAGTCATCCCTATCACCAAAGCCACAAGGGGACTTCACATTTGTGTATACTTTCATGACCTTAACCTTACTTTCCCAAAGGATGACTTTCTATTGCCAAGCATTAACCAGCTTGTTGATGTTGTAACTAGCCATGAGATATTATCTCTTATGGATGGGTTCTTGGGTTACAATTAGATCTTATTTTCCCTTGAAGATCAACACGAAACAACCTTTATCACCCCATGGACAAATTTTTGTTATAGGGTCATGCCTTTTGGTTTGAATAACACTGGTGCAATGTACTAGTGTGTTATGACCTAAATCTTCCATGACCTTATTCATAAAACCATAGAAGACTATGTCGATAACCTTCTTAGGAAATCCAAATGTCGTAAAGATCATTTGGCCATTCTTAATATTATCTTTGAACAACTCATCCATTATCATGTCTGCCTTAACCCTAAGAAGTTTATTTTTTGGGTCTTATTAAGAAAGCTCTTTGGATTTATCATCTCCCTTCGAGGAATCAAAGTTGACCACACCAAAATAAAAGCAATCCTTGACATGCCTACACTCACCCACCTCAAGCAACTTTGCATCTTTCAAGGGAAGCTCCAATCCATTCATAACTTTATCTCCCAGTTCTCGGATTGATGCCAACCTTTCCACCTCCTTTTGAAGAAGGATGTATCTTTTAATTGGAATACAGATTGTAAAAAGGCCTTTGATTCACTTAAAGAGTACTTTCTATCTCTACCCATCCTCATTCCTCCCAAATAATATCAACC
Organism: Torreya grandis; assembly: GCA_037957365.1. Taxonomy (NCBI): domain Eukaryota; kingdom Viridiplantae; phylum Streptophyta; class Pinopsida; order Cupressales; family Taxaceae; genus Torreya; species Torreya grandis. The sequence goes on from JARHVA010002351.1 coordinate 1,381,948, forward strand.
TTTTTACCTTTATATTTATACCACTAACCACTCCTTAGGGGCAATGTTGGCTCATCAAGATGATCAGTATAAAGAGCAAGTACCCTACTACATTAGTCGTACACTTGTAGAGTATGAGACTCAATACACATGTACTAAGAAACTTTTCCTCACCTTGATCTTTGTGGCCACCAAACTTTTCCATTACCTTATCAACCACAAGACCTTCGCCATCACCAACACTGACCCTCTCAAGTATATACACTCCAAGCCATACCAAAATCAATGTATGGTTAAGTGGCTCATGCTTTTAGATGAGTTTGACCATGATTTCCTCCAATAAAAGTTAATTTAAAAGGTAGGTCATTACCAACTAATTGGTTGAAGCACCATTAGCAGACAACTAGCTTCCTCTTCTCGAGTTTCCAGATGAGTCCATTGGAACCCTATCTCAAGCAGACTTTACCTATCAAGTGACCATGTTCTTCGATGGATCAAAGTGTCAACATGGTGGGGGATCTGACATCATCCTTATCCCCCTTCATGGTGAACCCCGTCCTTTATCCTTCAAGCTAGATTTTGAATGTACCATCAATATGGTTGAGTACAAATCCCTAATGATACGTCTCTAAGCTGCATTAGCCTTGGGAGTCAAAACAATCATCATTTTTGGTGAGTCTCAACTTATGGTCAATCAAATCAACAGCTCTTACCAATGCAAATATGATGTTTTGCAATAGTATAAATAACTATCTAATGTACTATTAGCATCATTTGAATACTACCATATCTAAATCACTTTATGATCTATGAATAAGTTTGTCGATACGATGGCTTCTCTTGCTTCTTAGATCCCATTTGTACCCTCTAAAGCTAAGTTATTTGTCATTATCCATCGACTTACCAAGCCTTATTATATCAAATCAGACTCTCCTATCATCTTCAATATGGAGGAGACCCAACCTAACCTTTGGTATCATTAGACCTTCGAGTATCTCAACTTTACCATCATCCCTTCCAACCTTTATAGGAATACTTGAAGAGAATTTATTTAGAGCACCTCATGTTATACCATACTGAGGGGAATTATTTATAAACATGGCTTTGATGGTCTCCTTTTCCATTGCCCACACACTCATGGAGCCTCTCATGCTATTAGAGAAATGCATGATGGGATTTGTAGAGGACACTTTAGTGGTCTAGCCATCGTTAAACACATTATTTGCCTTGGCTATTATTGGCCCACAATCAACCAAGATTATTATGATTACTTGAAGAAGTGTGTTAAATGTCAACAACATGCTAACTTACATCATACACCTATCCATAATATCTAAGTATCCAAGGATCTTTGGCCCTTCTCATAATGGGATCTGGATCTTATTGGTGAAATTAACCCCCATTCTTCACAGCGACATCATTCTATCATCATTGCAACAAAATATTTCACTAAATGGGTAGAGGTTATTCCTCTCATCTCAACCAAAGCTAAAAAGATTTTTTATTTTATCAACCATCACATTACCTATCATTTTGGTATTCTGCACAAAATTATCACCAATAATGGTAAATATTTTAAAAACAAACAATTCTAAGGTCTTTATGATGCATTCGATATCAAGTTAAGTTTATCATCACCTTATCATCAACAAGCAAATGGACAGGCTGAAGCTTCTAATAAAACTTTTAATAATATGCTAACTAAAATGGTTAATATGTCTAGTCAAGATTGGCATTTACACATCCCCTTTGCCTTATGGGCATATCATACTAGCACTCAAACCCCTATGGGTGCTACACCTTTCTCTCTTATGTGTGGACTAGAGGTTGTCTTGCCTCTCAAAGTCCAAATTCCCTCTCTTCACATATACCTATAACATCTCATTCTTAGGCTGATTATCATTAAGAATGTTTAAACCAACTTGAGCTACTTGACGAGCGTCATTAGCCATGCTTACCCATATTCGTATCTATCAAGAATTCAAAATGGGAGAATTCAACATCAAAGACCTTGTCTTAAAGTAAAATCAATATGTAACCAATATGGAGAAAAGTAAGCAGGGAAAGTTTGCTTTCAATTAGCTTGGACCATATATTTCAATGCACAAGTATGGATCAAGAATTTACTGGTTGTCCTCCCTTAAAGGGAAACTAGAGCCGGAGCCCCTTACTGCTTTGCATCTGTGTCCTTTATTTTGTTAAATGTGATTGAACTCACCTTTTGTCTAACTTAAGCTCATCCCTTGTTTTCACTCACATACATCACCTTATTTTATGGATAACCAATTAAACTTGAATCATGTGATTATCCGTTACAACCTTTTCCTAATCTTGAACATGGGTACCATGGATCTACCCATGGCATAGTTCTCATGGTACATTCCATGCCTTTATTGGATAGACTCCCGTGGTCATTGTCACTTAAACCTCCTTTACCCATGATCAACCTTCTAGTGCTCTAGTTCTGCCTTCATAAAGGTGAACCTTTCAAGCCTATATAAGCGAATCCATGTCAATAGTAAAAACAAAATCAATCAAACAATCACAACATAAGTAGAAAATCATAAAACTCATATGGGTCATTCCAAGCAATCATAGATTATTCCCTTGAAGGATAGCTGCCAAAATCAATCAAATTTTCTCAAAGGCAGACTACTCCCTTGAAAGACAACTATCAAAAAGCCTCAAACAAATCTCACAAACTTAGACCACTCCCTTAAAGGATGGTTGAGTTCAGCATTTGTCAAAACATAGCAATTCATGGGAAGCTTCTCACATTGATCAACTTCCTGATCAAGAGACTCATTATCAAAATAAAAATAAAAATCAAAAATAATTTTGAAAGCCACAATCAATTTTCATAGGTAGACTTCTCGCATCGATCAGTCTACACCTTATATGACACAAACTTATTTATATTGGCTCTTTGGTAACCTACATAAGAGGTATGCTAGTCTCAGAAGAAAGTTCCATCATCATCCACCTCCCCTTTATACCCTCTATAAGCAAGTGATTTTTGAGCTTACTTGACACTGGGTGGTTAAGAAACTTTTTAACCAACTCAGGAATGCTAATGTGAAGCATTCGAAGGGCTTATGTTCATAATCTGATCTACCTTAAGTTTGTCTTGGTCCTTGCAAATGAATAAGCATCGTGCCTTCTTATTTCTCTGATACCTAATTATTGATACATTCATTAAGATGTTTGTCTTTTGATTGTCTTATATTTTCTCACATTTAGTTTCATTATCCAATTTACTCTTTGTGTTTTAAGATTACTTCACCTTCATCTAAACAAACGCAATACATTAAAAACATTTAACTAAAAATGTGTTTTATTTAGTGATTACCTTCTTACCTTATTTTTTTAAGTGTTTTTAATCATAAAAACACTTTAATGAATTAACCATCTCATATATCACACATCATCTAGTGATCAATCACATCATATCTACCATAATTTAAATGAATGAGTCATTAACATATGTTATCCACCACATGTCTAATCTAAATAAGGAAGCATAGACTCATTAATTAAAATCATAAACATAATCATAACAACATAACACTAACCACAACATGAACATATTCATCCATAACCATGATAATAATCACAAACATCATAGCCATGTCCAACAAAACATAACATGTTAACCATCATCACATAAATAACGCCCATCAAATATCAACATCATCATGAACATACATCATAAACATAGTTACCAACAAATCATAACTATATCAACATCATCATCATATCATAAAAAACATCCATCCATATCGAATATCATCATGAGCATAAAATAAATAGCCACATCATCACACGCCTAGCTAGGTGGGTACACATAAACCATAAAAATTATAACCATAATAACATCACATAAACAACATCACCATAAACATAAACCATAAACCATGATCACATCTATATATCATGAGCTCATAATCAAAATAATGATCATATATATAATAATGTACATGTCTCTCAATGGATATATACATCTCACTACATAGACTTGCAGGCTCATATTAAAATCATATAATACACCAAAATACAAGGTCTCATGAGAGTCTAAGACCCTTGAGCATCACTACCTCGTGGTGCCTTCCCACCTCCTAAGCCTACCTCTCCACCTACAAATGTGGCCAACTGACCTAGTGTTGCACTACTAGCCCCTCTTGTGATCTTTGCTCTGTACTCACCCCATTTGGGATCATCAAGAAGATGTGTAAATACCAAGGCCTAATTTTGGTAGAGCTCCTCCACTGTCACTGCATATCTCACCATAGAGATAGTCCCTAGTGGTCTTGTAGGTATTGGTACTTGCCCTTCTATCCACCTAAGAGAATCCCTCTCTTATGTAATAATAGTTAGTTGAGCCCTATCATGGTCTTTCTCTCCAATAAGAGTGGCCACCTAGCCCTATGTTGCATCCCTCTCCTGGGTCACTAACACTAATGATACTTGTGCCATGACTAGTGTTACCCATACTTAGTCCCTCTCAATAATCAATGCCTATCTATATGGGGCCTCCTCATCCCTCTGATCACCACCCCCACCTCTACATCTACATCTATGTCCTACTACACCTCATCACCTCTAAAACATATGGCATCATAATATTGCTAGAACCACATGGGGTAGTCATCAATGACATATGCATCATTGATCTTAGCCCTTGTCAGTAGCTCCTTGTGATCAATAAATACATCCTTTGGCTCTGGTGCAAGTAATGAGAACTCTACATCCTCCCTCCTATATCTCAAAAACTCACCTAGAATATCCTAGATGAGTCTAAATTGCCTCTTCACCTTATCAAATGGAATAAGCTCAACCTCATGGTCTTGCCTCCTAAAAATCCACTGGTAGCTTTGTAATGATAATGTGTGTCTGGCATAACTGGCTCATGCTGGGAATCCAACATATGGGTGTTGAATCACATCTCCCATAAATAGTGACTCTAGTTGATCTTTGTACCAATCTAAGTCTCAGGCACCTCCCCCTAGTCTTGTGAGAGTGTAATCACCTCTCCACCTTATGTAGCCAACCCTGTAATCCATATGAATAAAACCATGCCAAGGTAGTCCCCTGGGTCTTAATACCCTAATGTGCTCGTATGCCTAGTAATATAACATAAAACCAATGTTGATACCATACCTCTTATGGGCATGGTATCCCCATAATTCCTGAGAGATCTGAACTAATAAAATAGGTGCCTAGGCAAGTACCATATGATCCAAACACATCTCTATAAAAAATCCCAGCAACAAGTATGAAAATCTCCCATTGTTAGAATTAAGTAACTTATAACATATGACAACTATCATCATTGTCTACCATCCCTATCTAATTGATATAGAGGTGTATAATGAAAACCTCCAAAATGCCATCTCGTGAGCACAAGGTCCTCTTCATACAGGAGATCCATCTACTCATCTCTCTCATCACTACTAATATGGTATATTGGCTCACCTCGAACGAGTAGTTGTACTATCCAATGGATGTCCTCTAATAAAATGGTGATTTCACCTATCGGTAGTAAAAATGTGTCAATGGTTAGATCCCATCTCTTGGTGAGTGCCACTAATATCACTACATTTTGAGGTATGTGATTGTTGATGCTTAATTTTGTAACTAATCACCAAAGTCATGGGAAGTTTCAAAGATGTAAGACTTGACCCTTGAAACGACCTCTAGATTTTAAAGAAGCTAACTCTTATCTTTAGGGTTTGATGTAAAGGGAAAATAAATAATGTATAAAAGTAGTACTTAAAATACTAAGGTGATACGTCAAGATTATATTCATCTACCAAATAGCATAACAACTAGTACTAACAGAATTCACTGAAAAGATTAAAGATCATAAAACATGATCAATAATTCTAGCATAGACTATAGACTAATCAAAGGCTCATAATAGAAAAGATAACTTGAATCATCATCTATCCCAACAACACAATATTAGTTTTAATAATATTCATTGAAAGATTAAAGAGCATATAGCATGATTAACAATCTCAGTGTTTATGCAAAGCTAACAAAAGGCTCATAACAAAAAATGAAAAGCAAGAATTAGAAACAGACTATAATTGCATAGAACACCACTCTCTTTTCATAGTTTGATAGGAGAACAAAGCACATAAGGCAAAATACACATAATACAATATTCGATCACTTAGGAGAGGCACCTATTAAAATAGGAAAATACTTCAAAAACTATCTCCTAAACTCTCTATTGATCTAGATGAATCTCCAGTGATCCCCCCTTTTTGATCCTTTGATTTGTTACTTATAACCAAAAATATATGTCCTGGGTCACTACCACTCGCTTGAATTCTAACTGTATGTCCACAAATTCTAAATTCAAAGCCTTCATGCCATTTGTTGGGGATCAACCAACAAAGTTTTAGATTAAGGTAAAAACAAGTTTTGAAGGGGCCCCAAAACCCTGAACAAAAGGAGAAAGATAGAATAGTAATGACCACAAGCAGAACCTTAAACCTACTTCATCGAAGTATAAAACTAGGAAAGCAAAGACCTTAAGCTAACAAACGAAAGACCAAAGATATACCCCAATTTTACAGAGACCTGGAAACTCCATAGTAAGAAAAGTTTAAAAAACCAGATACCAAGACCAAATATCACAGCCAACTAGTAAAACCAACTATAAGAACTAGGAACTATTCTTCTACTTCCAATAGCATCTTCACTGCTTCCTTGCCTTTCACAACAGTGTCTTGGATAGCAGCAGTCGCCTGTGTTGAACCCTCTTGCGTTGCTTTCCTTCTTGAGCTTTGTCTAGTTCTCTTGCTAGGCCCCTCCAAAGTTTTGATTTCCTCGTTTGCTCTCTTTCCAATGTTTGCAGCAGCAACACAAATGCTAGAGGTAACCTCCTCCATCTTTGTTTTGCTTTCCTTTATAAGTTCCCTTAGGTTGTTCTCATAATCTCTGAGTTTTATGGGAATATCCCTCATCTACTTTTCTATGTTGTTGATTTTTTTCCACGCTGCCTCCTGTTTACCCTCCATAATTTCCATTTTCCTATTGATTTCCATTATCTCCTTATACGTCCATAGATCCGATTGAAGAGTGGCATCAGCTTTGCAATTGGCCAGTCTAGTAGGTGAGTTCCTTTCATCATTCTGCCTTTTGTCGCTCCAACCTTCTGTGTTCTTTTTAGGACTGCTTCCACCTTCTTCAATAAAGTCATCTGTTTCCCTTCGTTTTTGTTTCGTGGCTACAATCAGGTTTACATTTTGGTTGCTTACTTCCTTTACTTGAGCTCTCATTTCCAATATTTGGTTTGCAACCTAAATAAGATTATCATTTTCATTAATCAGATCAGGGTCTGCAACAGAAACATCTGGATCTTTATCAATTTCCTCATTCACTTGCTGGGTTTCCTCAGGCTCATGGTTGCTATTTTCAGTCTTTTCCTCTATAGTGTCTCCATCTTTCTTATTCTTATCTTGTACTTCTTCTTCCTCACTAGGACTTGAGCTTGAATGCCCACTTTTTGATCCTCCCTCTTCCTCCAGGCTCTCCTCCCCAGTGTTTTCAGAGCTTTCCCATTCTATCTCCTCATCCGCTTTCTGGTTATTGAGACTTGGGATTTTGAATTTAGATTTTTCATTCTCTTTTACTGTTTCTTTCTTGTTACTCCATGGATCCTTGTTTTTCCCTAGATAAGGATTCTTAACAATGGCCTTATTCTTGCAATGCCCTTCAATTAAAAGAATTAACCCCTCATGCAGGATGGGATGAGATTCCTTTTTCCTATGTGCAAACAGGCTTTGGAGCAAGGAAAAATGCAAGTAAAAAGGAAATGAGATTGGAACAAAGTTGATTACTATATGAAAGCAATTAAATATGGAATTAAACCAAAATGATAAGTAACTAGAATCAGAAATAGCAAAGAACAAGAGATACAAGAAACCACCCTGAAAACTTGTATTAAACTCTTTACAGAAGGAATACAATTGAAGAAACTTCATTTCTTCCACACCTCTCTCAGATGTACAGATCTCTTTCCAAATCTCTTTCCCTCAAGAGCTCTCTCTCTCAATTACAATCAATTCCAACAACCTAGATTGATACACATATACAATCTTGTACTATTCAATTCAATAAGCTAAGAAGATCTAATCCTATATATAATATTAGGAAACATGAGCATACAATTGCAGCCATTAGATGCACCTCCTAATCAAGGGCTCCAAATAGTCTTACTAAAGATAGAGATGTGGACTTAAGACTAACACTTAATCCTACCATGCAAACATTCTGTTCTGTCCATGGAAATAGCATTCTAGACGCACAAGTGATCGATGTCGATCCCTGCCTGTCTGCACCTGACCGACGTTGACCGAACATAATCGACGCTGGCATATCCTAGTCAACTCCTGACCTACGTTGGTCGCTCCTAACCGACGTCGATCGCTCCTGACCGACGCTGGTTGATTACTATATGAAAGCAATTAAATATGGAATTAAACCAGAATGATAAGTAACTAGAATCAGAAATAGCAAAGAACAAGAGATACAAGAAACCACCCTAAAAACTTGTATTAAACTCTTTATAGAAGGAATACAATTGAAGAAACTTATTTTCTTCCATACCTCTCTCAGATATACAGATCTATTTCCCTCAAGAGCTCTCTCTCTCAATTACAATCAATTCTAACAACCTGGATTGATACACATATACAATCTTGTACAGTTCAATTCAATAAGCTAAGAAGATCTAATCCTATATATAATATTAGGAAACATGAGCATACAATTACAGCCATTAGATGCACCTCCTAATTAAGGGCTCTAAACAGTCTTACTAAAGATAGAGATGCAGACTTAAGACTAACACTTAATCCTACCATGAAAACATTCTGTTCTGTCCATGGAAATAGCATTCTGGACGCACAGGTGACCGACGTCGGTCCCTGCCTATCTGCACCTGACCGACGTTGGCCGAACATAACCGATGCCGGCATATCCTAGTTAACTCCTGATCGACATCGGTCACTCCTGACCAACGTCAGTGACTGTGTAACTCCTACAACTTGCAAACTCACTCATTTGGTGAAGCTTTTAGCTCCACACCTCAACAATCTCCCACTTGGAGATAAACAGCTGCACCAGTACCTGTACAACATCTTCTAGCTCCTCCATCTTCAAACTCAATCAAGAAGACCAATAAAAGTTGAATGAAGATTCAACTTCTCTTTTGTTACCGGCTTGGTTAACATATCAGTAGGGTTCTCATCTGTATGGATCTTTTCCAGCTTTAACTCACCATCCTTCAATCCCTGTCTAATGAAGTGGTACCTAAGCTGTATATGCTTTATTCTTGAATGAAAGGCCAAATTCTTAGCCAAATGAATTGCACTCTGACTATCACTGTATAGTCTACAACTCTCTTGCTCCTTTCTTAGCTCTTCCATGAACCGTGTTATCCATATCATCTCTTTGCTAGCCTCTGTGACTGCAATATATTCTGTTTCTGTAGTTGACAAGGCAACAACCTTCCGCAACTTTAAAATCCAGCTAACTGTCGTTCCACCAACAGTGAAAACATATCATGTGGTGCTCCTTCTGCCATCCAAATCACCTGCCATATCTGAATCTACATAACCATGTAGAGAAGTATCTAAACCTCCATAGCACAAATGCCTATTGCTGGTCCCTCTCAGATATCTAAGGATCCACTGAACTGCTTTCCAGTGCTCCTTCCCTGGATTGGCCATATACTTACTTACAACTCCCACTGCTTGGGCAATATCCGGTCTAGTATAAACTATTGCATACATTAAGCTCCCTACTATGGAAGCATATGGAACTCTACTCATGTACTCTACCTCATCATGTGAATTAGGACACTGTTCTTTACTCAATTTAAAATATCCAGCCAAAGGTGTGCTTACCGATTTTGCATCTTGCATATTGAACCGTTTCAACACCTTGTTCACATAATCCTCTTGAGACAAAATCAACCTGTGATTTTTCCTGTCTCTCTTAATACTCATGCCAAAGATTTTATTTATTGCTCCCAAATCCTTCATGGCAAATGTGTGAGCTAATTTCACCTTAAGCTCAGAGATACCCTGCATGTGTGATCCTGCAACCAGCATATCATCTACATACAACAATAGAATAATATATTTACCATTATCTAATCTCTTAAAATACACACAATGGTCAGATTGACACCTACTGTAGCCATGCTCAGTCATAAACCTGTCAAATCTCAAATACCACTGTTTAGGAGCTTGCTTGAGGCCATACAAGCTTTTCTTCAATCTGCACACTAACTTCTCCTTACCTTTGACCTCAAATCCTTCCGGTTGATCCATATATATTTCTTCATCTAAATTTTCATGAAGAAACATTGTCTTAACATCAAGATGCTCAAGATGCAAATCCTCAATAGCAACTAAAGACAATACAGTCCGTATAGAAGTCATTTTAACAATAGGAGAGAAAATCTCACCCAAATCAATACCTAGTTTCTGCACAAATCCTTTCACTACCAACCTGGCCTTATATCTCATCTATCCATTCTCACCTTCCTTTAACCTATAGATCCATCTGTTTGTCAGTGTCTTCTTTCCTACTGACAACTCAACCAAATCCCATGTTTGATTCTCTCTCAAGAAATCAATCTCCTCATTCATGCCTAGCTCCCACTGATTCTTGGATTCCACCTGTATTGCTTCATCAAAACTCTCTGGTTCTCCACCATCAGTAAGCAATAAATAGAATAATGAAGGGGAATATTGAATTGGAGGTTTACTTACCCTTTTTGACCTCCTGATGGGCATTTGAGACTCATTCATAACACGTTGTCTGCCCAAATTTTCTGACAGTGACCGACCTCGATCACTTCTAGGCCTGTAACTAGCCGACGTCGATTCTTCCTGATCGACGTCGGTTCCTTCCTGACCGACATTAGTCACTGTCTGACGGACATCGGTTCTTGTATTGCCAATGTTTGTTCCTTCTTGACCGATGTCAGTCTCTGTGTTTTCCTGTCTGTGATTAATTTTTCCCACGAGCTCATTTTGGATCGTCACCTCGTCCAATTCTCCATTGCTCTGCCCAGATTGATTCAACTTCTTGAACTAATCACTATACATCACTTTTTCATTGAAAACAACATCATGGCTCCTAATTATCTTGTTAGTTCCTAGATTCCAAAACTTGAATTCAAAATCATCAGAGCCATAGCCAATAAATGTGCACCTCATAGACTTAGCATCCAGCTTCTTTCTATTTTCCTTATCAACGTGCACAAAGGCTTCACAACCAAAAACTTTGAGAAATGAGAGATCTACCTTTTTTTCTGTCCATGCCTCTTCTAGAATTCCACCATCCAGAGTTGTAGAGGGTCCTCTGTTAATCAGGTACACTGCAGTATCCACAGCTTCTGCCCAAAACTCTAAGGGGAAACCAGCATGCAATCGCATACACTGTGCACACTCCATTACTGTTATGTTCATCCTTTTAGCAACTCTATTTTACTGAGGTGTCCTTGGAACCGTCCTTTGCTTGCGTATTCCATGCATATAATAATATCAGTTGAACTTATAGCTGCAGAACTCACCACCATTGTCAGATCTCAAGCACTTCAATCTTCTGCCTGTTTCATTCTCAACCATAGCTTTCCAAATCTTAAACGTGTCAAAAACATCAAATTTCTTCTTTATACAATAGACCCATACCTTTCTTGTAGCATCATCTATGAAAGAAACATAGTACCGTGATCCTCCAATAGAAGCAACTTGAGCTGGCTCCCACACGTCTGTGTGAACAAGCTCTAATTTGTGCTTCTTCTTTGTTGACTCAGTCTTGAGAAAACTCACTCTCTTCTATTTTTTAAATACACAATGCTCAAAAAAATCCAGATCTATACTTTTCAAATCTGAAAGCTTACCTTTTGACTTAAGAATAGACATTCCCTTCTCACACATGTGGCTGAGCTTAGAGTGCCACAACTTTGCATCCACATCTGAAGTAGATAATACAAAAGGAGAATTATCAGTAATACAATTACACAAATATAGAGTACCTACTCTCTTACCTCTGGCCAATACAAGTGCTCCCTTGGTCACCTTCCAAAATTCAGCTGTGAGAGTTACTGTACAACCCTCATCCCCTAACTTTCCTATAGAAATCAAATTTCTCTTCAAGCTGGGAACATGCATAACATCTCTCAACACCCATGTGTTGCCATTCTGCATTTTTAGCTACACTTTTCCTTTGCCAACAATTTTACAAGGCTCATCATCCCCTAAATAAATTATTCCAAAATCTCCATGGACATAGTCACTAAAATATTCTCTATTAGGGGTTGCATGGAAAGATGCACCAGAATCTAAAACCTAAGATTCTATATTATTATGCAAAGAGAATATAAGAGCATCTTGTGCAATACCTGCAACTTTTGCCTCTTCTTTACCTTCATGTTGATTGTCTTTTTTAGGCTTTGACTAGCAATCTTTGCTTATGTGCCCTATCTTTCCACAATTCCAGCATTGTGGCTTCCTGCCATTTCTGGATTTGGATCTACCTCTTATCTTTGACTTAGACCTTGATCTCCCTTTCTTGCCCTTCTCTTTTTGCCTTCCCCTGCTCTCAAAACTTAAAGAGTTCTCTGATGTTTCCTCTGTGCTTTTCCTGTGAATTTCTCCATTCAAGATTATACTAATAACATCCTCTACTTTTAAAATATTTGAAGCAGATGCAGTATTACTAACTGCCATTACCAAGCTATGCCAGCTTTTAGGCAAAGAACATAATATTAAAAGAGCCTTAATTTCATCATCAAACACTATTTTGACTGAATTTAATTGATTTACAATTCCATGGAAATCATTTAGATGATTAGATACAGATCCACCTTCCTGCATTTGCAAATTAAATAACTGCTTCATAAGATATACCTTATTTGAAGCTGAGGGTTTTTCATATAAATTTGCTAAAGTAGTCATTAACTCTACCATTGACTTTGTCTGTGATAAATTAGATATCATAGTAGATGCTAGACTCAATCTTATAGATCCAAGAGCCTTTCTATCAAGAACTTCCCATTCTTCATCATCCATGTCTTTGGGCTTCTTTGAAACCCCACCTAACGGTAAGTATAAATCTTTTTGATACAGATAATCTTCTATCTGCATTCTCCAATGTTGATAATTCTTGCCATTAAACTTCTCTATTCTCAGTTTACTTTCTTCTGCCATTGCTTCTCCCACTCAAACAAAAATCTCTGTAAAAACTCCTATGAGTACCCTGTAATCAATACACACTAACCAGATTTGAAACACCTGTTAGTCAACCTGAGCTCTGATACCACTTGTCAGGCACCTAGAACATAAATGCTCTGATACCACTTGTTGGGGATCAACCAATAAAGTTGATTACTATATGAAAGCAATTAAATACGAAATTAAACCAGAATGATAAGTAACTAGAATCAGAAATAGCAAAGAACAAGAGATACAAGAAACCACCCTGAAAACTTGTATTAAGCTCTTTACAAAAAGAATACAATTGAAGAAACTTCTTTTCTTCCACACCTCTCTCAGATGTACAAATCTATTTTCCTCAAGAGCTCTCTCTCTCAATTACAATCAATTCTAACAACCTGAATTGATACACATATACAATTTTGTACTATTCAATTCAATAAGCTAAGAAGATCTAATCTTATATATAATATTAGGAAACATGAGCATACAATTACAGCCATTAGATGCACCTCCTAATCAAGGGCTCTAAACAGTCTTACTAAAGATAGAGATGTGGACTTAAGACTAACACTTAATCCTACCATGCAAACATTCTATTCTATCCATGGAAATAGCATTCTGGATGCACAGGTGACCGACGTCAGTCCCTGCCTATCTACACCTGACCGACGTCGGCCGAACATAATTAACGCCAGCATATCCTAGTCGACTCCTGACTGACATCGGTCGCTCCTGACCGACGCCGGTGACTGTGTAACTCCTGAAACTTGCAAAATTGCTCATTTGGTGAAGCTTTTAGCTCCACACCTCAACACCATTGTAACTGAATAACTTGGAGCTTAATTCAATCATTTCTATTAGCTGTCTCTTTCATTCTATTTCAATTATTGCTCTTATTTGTCCTTAACATGTAGTCTCTCGAAGCATAGACACGTAGAGGCTTCTGTGGCTATTAACTATTTAAATATTCCTTCCCCTTCATTCAACAAACTCTTTAGCTTTCTTGGATCTTTTGGGCTTTGGGAACTGTTATGCTGACACATGACAGCTTTGCACTCAACGGAGGTTTTTTGATATTCACTTTCCCTTGGAAGAGTGTCAAAGTGACAACTAGAAATGTCCATGTTTGTTTGAGTCTTGAAGATTTTCCAAGGCTTTCATAAAAGGAGACTCCTTTGAGGCTTAGTGCTTACTGTTAGATCAACCAATGTGATCCTTTGACTTAAAAAATAACCATTGTTTATCCATGTGGCAGACTCGCACTCAATGGAGGCTTTTTGATATTCACTTTCCCTTGGAAGAATGTTGAAGGATACCTTCCACTAGTGTTGGAGTCTTAAATATTTTCTAAGGCTTTAACAAAAGGAGACCCTTCAAATTCATGAATTAATATGACCCAACATGTTATTTAACTACCTATACACTTAGCTTAATAATATATGTGTGTGGCTTAATAATATATGTGCATGTCCCAAAGTATATGATCTGTAAACTGTCACTTATTTCCATGCAAAAATTTCAAAATAGGTCTTATTTTTTTGTTAAATTTAATTATGCATTCAATGATGATTAATCAAAATGCAAAAAAGAAAACATAAACAAAAATTAACTCACAATAAGCACATATCCACACTACACAAGAGTTGATTACAGAGTTCGGCAAATGCCTACATCTTCAAGTTCGCTTATAGTATGAACTGATCCATTTTCATGAAAAGTGAGTACATGGCCTTCCCTCATGATTTTCAAATGGATACTCTAAGACTGCTTATAATTTTGGCAATAAATCTAAAATCTTGAAAGCTCCAGATCACGAACAGATCTTCCAATCCTCTGTTGACAATTTAATCTCACAATCTTATGAATTTTCTGCCAAAATTATCAAATATGGACTTATAATATGGTCTTAAAAAAATCATCATAGGTATTTCAACAAACCTTTGAAATTTTCTCAGAGTCTAGGATAAATCCCTAGTTTACAACAAGAAGTGGAAATCAATCCAAGTGTTTCAAACCTTGGAATATATGCAGACTTGTCTCTATATTGGACTTTATACAATCTATAATAATTTACTTTGAGGCATTAAAAATTGCATCAAACAGCCTCAAATCCTAACAATCTACATATGGTTGGAACCGGATCAGAGTGTAAAACAAATCTCTAGTTTACTCTAAAGTCTAGAAATGCCTTTCGATACCTCAAAACTAAAGAAGCATGAAGACTAGTTCTTAAACCTGCATTGTCTTCATGGAAAAATACATGCTTCAAATACAATTTCGTGTATTTTATATAGTTCTCACATGCCCGAGTGCAACGGCCAAATCATTTTCCTTTTACTAAAGATGGTAGGGCTTGAATCTTCTCTTCATTGTTTTAGGTGGGCATTGTTTATCCATATATCCCACATTGGAAAGTGGCAGAGACATGTAGTGGTTCAAATACCACGAAACTCAAGGTATAAAATGCCAATTAATTGGCATTAATCATGTATTTCATGGGTTTTGTGGTATGTGTGGGAATCATGGAAGAATGTGGCAAGGAATATGGAATAGATGGCATAGAACGCGGGTTTCATGTAGATGTTTGGGGATGTAATGTGGTGACATGGATGGGTCACGTGGAAATGGTAAGTTACATTTAGGAAATAATATTATAAAATTGGACCATAAAAATTAATTGGTGTCAAGCCACATGGTGGCTTTAGGACCCACCACATGGTCCAATCTCCTTTCACCACTTGTCCACGTACCACTTGTCAACCACTCGCCACTTGTTGATGTTCAACTAGATGTTCCATCCAAACCCCAATTTTTTTTGTCTTGTGACATTATACCTATTTAAGATGACTACATCAACCTATCAAATACAAATGATTGAAACCCACTATTTTCTCATACGAACTGACTGTCACATTCTTGTTGGTCCACATTTTTGCCATGTCATCTTGTTGACCAAGTTTGACCACAACTCTGACCAACCATATCTTGCACATACATACTTCATTTCATGAACCATAAATTGTGATAGAAATCTCATGATGAGCTCTTTGTAGTGGAACTATTTTTGAATTGTTTCATAATGGTCATTTTATGTGGTTTGACCAACTTTGATTCACTTTGACCAGCTTGACTGAAACTTTGACTAGCTACACAAAGAGCATACAAGCTCCATTTTTTGCATTCTACATACCATTAGAAAGGTCTCAATGGGCCCTAAATGATGGTGTAGGTTTTAGTCTAATTTGGGACCTTTTTTTGAATTGACCTTTGGATCAATCCTCCACACTGAGAAGGTTTTTAGTCCATTGAAAGTTGGTACTAGATCTAGTACTTCATATTATCTCACAAAGATCTCTGTAGTGGACTCTATGGTCTCTAAAACTTCTACTTCACAACTGGAAGCTATACTGATCCTCTAAAATTCTAGTCAGTTCTAAATAATTTTGATAGGTCTTTATTGGTCTACTCAAGTTCCACAACTGCATCTACCTGGAACAACTAATTGATCACATCTTTCACAATTCCATTATTGTTGCATAGCCATCAATAGCTTATACACAAAACTAGGATGTGATGGTTTCCTCTATTGCATGGATTCACAAGAGCCTCTACATAGATAAGCCTAGTGATCTCCTCTACTACTGCTAAATGGTCTTCTACAACATATCAAATATAGAACCCAAATCATAGCTTAGAGATAATAATGGCAAAATATGATTCATAACTCAAAAATTTAATAAGCCTAAAAACAAGGCATGAGTTATACTAAATCCTACAACTGCCAATAAGGTCACAATATATCAATTTGTCTTCTCACTGTCACATCCTGTTATCGGTGAACTACCAAACACTGCAACAATCACCAATGTAACTACAAGATAAGTTTGTTAATGTAAATAAAATACAATATTGGTTGTGATTGTGTCACAATATACTACCCAAACATGGGTCTTAATATGTTAAACCACTATGGAAAAAACAAATAGTGTATAGTGTCTAGCATTTCAAACATGCCCAATAGGGTCTTACAAATGCATATAATTATACACATGCCACAAATAGATGCATCCCAAAATAGCAATTATTCTAAAACAAGTACTATAAGAAAAATAAATCATTTCCAACAACCTATTATCAATCCCCCAAGCTGATCAATGAGTTAGATAATTCAACAAGAAACTCATAAAGTTAATACTGCAGATTCTAAAAATAGAGATTTTGAAATACAAGTGTGAGAATTAAAAACTTTGCATGATAAACCTATCTCAAAGTGTTCCCACCATAGTAGCTCCAAAAATGCATATATCAATCCACTAATCATGACATCATGAAATTCACAAACTATTTACTAACCCTCTTAATTAGACTCTCTTGTTTAGGGTGTTCAATTTCCTTAGTGGATTTACTGACATCTACATGGGTTGATTGAACAAAAACTCCATTAATTACCTTACCAATAGGTTTATCGACCATCTTCTTCTTCTTACCATTACCAAGATGATGGGATGGTCAGAGTTTCCAACACTGCTCAACCTGATGTCCACTCACGTGACAATGCGTGTAACCATGCCTCTTCTTAGGTGAGGTCACCCGTTTACCATTTCTCACTTTGCTAGTACAAGAATGGTCTTTAGCACCTGTAAGTTGCTTCAGCAAAGCTTTTCTTTTCTAAAAATATGTGACACAATGGTTATTCAATCCATAAAATGTACAAAGAAAAGAATGCAACATCTTATGAATATTAAAACCAAAATGCTTAAATGGCAAAGAGGAATTAGAAGTCTTGGAATTCACATTCCTATTGGTGTTTTTTCTAGTGTAAGAATGAGGAGGAATTTTGCTCTACTAGTGACCTTAGATCTTGGCTATCAGAAGCTTGTTCCCTTTCAATAATGGAGGAACTCTCTCCAACATCCACTTTCTCTCACTAGTGTAACCCAATCCTGCATGGTGAGCTTTATGCTCTACCTGTATTGGGTTAGCAATACCTTGGCCATTCATTCTAAGGCCTCTTCTATCAAATCTCATTTTCAATAATAATTTAGATCCAATGCCCTTAGTGTGTTTCTCAAAACTACCAAAAGCAATATCTAAAATATATGAAACTAAATGAAAGGAATTATTAGATGAACAACTTACTATGTAATCATCTTTCATAGTGCAAGCATCTATAGTCGAAGGTAATTGATGAAGATAGTGTCTTTATTCATCTTACATCTATGCCAAGAGTTCGTCCTTGGCTTGTAGCTCTAATTTTAAGTGGGTAATCTCCTCTTCCAAGGAGTAAAAATGATCTCTCAGGAAAGTATTCTCTTCCTGGATCTATCAATTAATTGCTTCAAGCTCATTAAACCTCTCTCTTTTCAAGGCTTTGCCCATGGCTTCTTATTTCCTACAAAGAACCTAATTTCACAAACTACAAGTAGAAAATTAATAGGCCCAAATAGTCTATAATAATACTAGAAACCAACTGATATCAAATACACACAATCAGAAGCTAACCTAGCATACTAACTGCTCTGATACCAAACTTGATATGTAAACTGACACTTATTTCCATGCAAAAAGCTTACAATAGATCTTAATTTCTTGTTAAATTTAATTATGCATTTAATAATGATTAATCAATAAAATTAATCAAAATGTGAAAAAGATTGCATAAACAAAAATCAACTCACGACAAGACAAGCACATCTTCACACTACACAAGAGTTGATTATGGAGTTTAGCAAATGCCTACATCTCTGGGTTCGTTTATAGTACAAACCGATCCATTTTCATGAAAAGTGAGTACATGGCATTCCCTCACAATTTTTAAATGGATACTTTGAGATTGAATATAATTTTGGCAATATATCTAAAATCTTGAAAGCTCCAGACCACGAACAGACCTTCCATTCCTCTGCTGACAATACAATCTCACAATCTTGTGGATTTTTTGCCAAAAGTTTTGAATACAAACTTATAATATGGTCTTAAAAAAATCATCATAGGGATTTCAACACATCATTGAAATTATCTCAGAGTCTAGGACAAATCTCTAGTTTACACTGAGAAGAGGAAATCACTCCAAGTGCTTCAAAATTTGGAATACATGCAGACTAGTCTCTATATTGAACGTTACACAATCTATAATGTTTCAATTTATGCCATTAAAAATTGCATCAAACATCCTAAAATATGACACTCCACATATGTTTAGAATTAGCTCAGATTCTAGAACAAACCTCTAGTTTACTCTAAAGTTTGAAAATGCCTATCGATACCTCAAAATTGAGGAAGAGTGAAGACTAGTCCTTAAGCCTGCATTGTCTTCACAAAAAAATACATGCTTCAAGTACAATTACATGCACTTTATATAGTGCTCGCATGCTTGGGTGACATGGCCAAAGCATTATTCTTTTACCAAAGATGGTAGGATTTGAATCCTCTCTTCATTATTTTTGGTGGGCATTGTTTATCCATATATCCCACATTAGAAAGTGGGGGAGACACGTAGAGGTTCAAATACCATGAAACCCATGGTATAACATGCCAAGTCATTAGCATTAAGCATGCATTTCATGGGTTTTGTGGTATGTGTGGGAACCATGGAAGAATGTAGTGAGGATTATAGAATAGATGGCATAGAACGTGGGTTTCACGTAGATGTTTGGGCATGTAACGTGGTGACATGGATGGGTCACGTGGAAATGGTAAGTTACATTTGGGAAATAATATTATAAAATTAGGCCATAGAAATTAATTGGTAGCAAGCCACATCATGGCTTGAGGACCCACCATGTGGTCCAATCTCCTTTTACCACTTGTTTATGTGCCACTTGTCGACCACGCACCAATTATTGATGTTTAATTGGATGTTCTGTCCAAACCCTAATTTTTTTGCCTTGTGACATTATGCCTATTGACCAGGTTTGACCACAACTTTGACTAACCATATCTTGCACATACGAACTCCATTTCATGAACCATAAATTGTGATAAAAAGATCATGATGATCTCTTTGTAGTAGAACTATTTTTGAATTGTTTCATAATGGTCATTTTATTTAGTTTGACCAACTTTGACCTACTTTGACCAGTTTGATTGAAACTTTGACTAGATACATAAGGAACAGATGAGCTCTATTTTTTGCTTTCTACATATCATTAGAAAGGTCTCAAAAGGACCTACATGATGGTGTAGGTTTTGGTCTGATTTGGGGCCTTTTTTTGAATTGACCTCTAGATCAGTATAAAATAAAATATAGAATTTTAACTCTATAGTTCATGGTGACTCACTAGGGACTCTATGCCTACATGGAAGAATTGTCATAAAATGCTCGAACCAAAACTCGATCAAAATTATTCCCGATGTATATGACTCAGAGCTTTTGTAATACAGCTCAAAAATTGGCCCACTCTACCTCCAATGGATATTACCTCTTCTATAGAGCTTGGAAAGCTTTGTTTAGTTCTATTATTTCTGTGTGGGAGAACGCTTGGAGGTTTTAAACCATTAAGTGCAATTGAAATTCCAACTTTTCAATCAACATTAAAATGGTTTCCACCTCTATGATAGTTGAAGAATCACTGAGGGACTGGAACCATTTGATCATTTTACTTCATGACCAATAGATTTTGAATCTGGTCTTCCATCAACTAGTGTTGTTATCTAGAAAAGGAGAAGGTAGTCCCAATTGGAACAATTCTTCAATGTGCCCTTTCATTTTCTTTACCCCTTCTTTCAAAAGGTTCTGTAGATTCTTACATTTGGATGCAGCTTTGTTGCAGCTTAGAATTTTATTTACCCTTCCTATTGTTGTTCACCTATCTATGATTTTAGCTACCTGTAGAGTTTCTGTCGATGTGTTATATAGCTTCTGAATCAATAGTTATGATTTAGGTACCTTGGCAACAACTGAAATTAGTATATTTTCCATAAAGGAATCCACTTTCACACATAGGATCTGAACATCGAATATGAATTTAAGTGTAGGCTTCAGTTGGGTCACATCTACTAATATTCTCTTCCAACTAGAGACATAGAGTTCCTTGACCATTGCTACAACTCCGGTTGATTAGGGTTGTTGGGCTAATTATTGGGTCAACTTGGTCACTTTCACCGTATATTTCTTGATTTGTACCTTCAATTTACTCCTCTCTACCTTAATAACATTTATTTTCTATTGCAACTAAGTGACCTCAGGTTCCTTGTCATCCATTCTTTTCACAAGGAGACTATTCTCTAGTTGCAATGAGCTAATAGAGGCTTTAACTACATTAAGCTCTTGTTGTAGAGACTTTGATTTTTCTTCTAAAGTCTTCAAGCCTTCTTTCGACACTGCCCCCTTTAGATCCTTACTGAGGTGGGCTATCTCCTTATCCTTGGCCTTGAGTTCTTTAGTCATGCAACTCATAGTGGCTTGGGCTTGAATTAACCTCTAGTTTGCCTTCTCTAATGTATTAGAGACCTTAAGATAGTATGTTGTTATAATTAGCTACATGATCTAATGAATCTAATAGAAAGCATAAATAAGAGATAAAATAGTAATAGTAATAAATAATAATTGTATATCTAAAATAATAACAAAAATAAATAAATAACTCAATTATGATGAATTACTCTAATAATTCAATATAAATCTGATATGGAATACATAAATAGCCATTGCTTATATAGATCAAGGCGTGCATGATAAAGATCATAGAACTCACACAACACGTGTAGTTTAACTAATATATGTCTACATGAATAGTGGAGTGCAACTCCACACTAACAAGATAGGTGTCCAACTTGTGTAAATGATCAACACAAGTTGACTATTAGTTAAGTAATCTTATCCTATCTTACCCTAAATGGTAGAGTGGAACTCCATTGTAACAAGATAAGTGTCTAAGTTAACTACTAGCTAAGCAAGCTTATCCTATTTGGTGAAAATTATTAATAAACATAATAAACTAATTACAATAAGTAATTAGTGCATTAAAATAATAAATATAAGTAAATGCAATAAAGCAAATAAATGCACCAACACCCCTATAAGCGAAGCCTGGGTAGGGCTATGTAGATAAGAGTCCCGACAATGTGTAGCTATATTAGGTACTTTATATAAATAGATGAGGAAAGGAGAAAATTTGAAGGAAAAAAACTCCTCCTTAAAATGAAGTTCTAGGAGACCCCCTTTGAAGAACTAATGTCCCCTGAAGACCTGATGTCCTACACCCCCGAAAGAAATCGCAAGTGAAGATACTTACTCTTAGTGAAAGGTTTGGTGAAAATATCTACAATTTGCTCCTCCATAGGACAATATTGGAGATCAATGATCTCTGCCTAAATCAACACCTTAATAAAATTCATATGGATCTCTATGTGTTTGGTTCTTTTATGATGAATTAGATTCTTTGAGATCTTGATAATGCTCTAGTTGTCATAGTAGATGATTGATGGCTTTTTAAATGGAACACTAAGCTCAGTGAGAATATCTTGAAGCCAAATAGTCTCAGTAGTGGAATTAACAATGCCACGATACTTAGCCTCTGTACATGAAAGAGTAATAGAATTTTGTTTCTTACTCTATCAAGAAATGAGGCTAGATATGAAGTGAAAGCTGTAACCAAAAGTGGACTTACGATCACCATAATTGCCAGCCTAATCAAAATATGTGTATTCCACCAAATCTAAAACTATACCTACTATATAATGAATCATTATATGATAGTGCCCTAAATGTAGCTCAAAATGTGCTTAGTAACTCTCTAATGAAGCTCATGTGGTGTCTGTATAAAGCATGAAACCATACCAAATGCATATGAAATGTCAGGTTGTGTATGAGTCAGGTAGATGAGGTTGCCTACAAGCTAGTGATATAATGTGGCATTAACCAAGGGAGTGGAATGATGAACCTCAAGTCTAACTCTAGATTAGAAAGGAGTTGGTGCAGGTCTACAATCAGCCATGTGAAACTGAGATAACAAGTCCATGGCATACTTGGGTTATGAAAGTGTAATCCCAGATGAAGACTGTGCTATCTGAATCCTAAGAAAACAATGCAATAATCCCATGTCTGTCATAGAAAACCTATCATAAAGTGTAGTCTTAACACTACTGATGATGGATGTTGTGTTCCCTATAATAATGAAATCATCAACATAGAGCACCAATTACAATAGTGAATCCTCCTACCGTAGAATGTAGACATTCAATTCCAAGTGACATCTCAAAAACCCAAATGAGAGAAGAAATGTGTCCATCTTAAAATACCAAGCCCTAGGGACTTATTTTAGACCATAGAGAGACTTCTTCAAGTAGCCTACTAGTGAAGAATATTGAATGAACCCCTATGGTTGCCCCATATAAATCTTCCCATGAAGATCCCCATGAAGAAATGCACTCTTCACATCCATCTGATGTACAACCCAATCATGAGCTACACCAATTGCTAATATAAAGTGAAAAAAATTCATCTTAGCAACAAACACAAAAGTTTTTGTATAGTCAATGCCTTCTACTTGGGAAAAATCTTTAACCACTAATCATGCTTTATACTTATCAATATTTCTATCTGCTGCAAACTTAGTTCGATATATCCACCTACATCGTATTAATGTTCTTCCCTTAGGAAGAGGAACAAGATCCCAAGTGTTGTTCCTGATCAATGTGTCATATTCTTCTTCCATCATTTAATCCCACTCAATTATCCATGTGGCTTCTTGAAAAGACTATGGATCAAAAGCTGTGGCAATGTAGGAATGTCGAAGATCATGTTCTGATCGTGTTCTCTTTCTATCTAATGGATCCCTAACAAGAGGGTCTACATCCGCCAAAGTCTATCTAGCCCACAAAGGCATCAATAGGCGAGGATCTAGAGGAGGAGGAGGAGGAGGAACATGTCCTACTAAACCCTTTTAGAGAGGTAATAACTCATCATCCCTATGAGTAGATAAAATAAGAGTATCATCATCACTGCTATTTGTTTCTTCTAAGGAAGAAGAATGAGAACTGTTATAAGATAAGTCTGAAGGAATTTCTTCAAAGTAAACACTTATTGCTATAATAAGCTCATGTAAATCTAGATCAATGAGCTTATATCCCTTAACACCATTAGGATATCCCACAAATATGCAAATTAAATTTTGTTGTTCTAAAGTACGATGCTTGTCTAAATGTATGTGAGCCCATGCTAGACTATCAAAAACTCTAAAATGATGCACATCTGGCTTCCTATTACACCAAACTTCAAAAGGTGGTATTCCCTTTAAATAATTATGAGGAACTCTATTCTATACATATGTAGCATAATTAATCTTTTATGCCTAGTACTTAGGTACTAATGATTTTGCATGAATCATATGACTTGCCATCTCTTTAAAGAATATGTTCTTCCTCTCTGCTACACCATTCTGCTGAGGTGTGTATGCAACTGAATGCTGAAGATAAATTCCTTCAAGAGCATAGAATTATTCAAACTTGTTATTCACATATTCCATCCCATTATCTATGTGGAGAATCTTGACATACTTCCCAAATTATTTCTCTGCTAGAGCTTTGAACTCTAGAAATCTATCAAATACTTCACTCTTGAGTTTCAAAAAATAAACCCAAGTATATCTAGAATAGTCATCAATAAATGTGAGAACATAATGGGTTTTACTAAAAGACAAAGTAGGCAATGGACCCACTAAATCACTATGAACAAGTTCAAGGACTTGTGTAGCCCTCTAAGCCTTCCCTTTATCAAACTTATCCTCTACATGTTTGCCTAAGGCACAACCATGACATACACCCCCTGAAAATTGAATCTATGGAGGTCCTGTAACCATCTCCTGCTAACTAAGCTATTGTAAATAGCGGTAGTTCAAATGACCAAACCACTCATGCCATAACTTTCTCACTGAATCAATGTGTGAGAGAAAAGTTGTAGAGGAAGACTGAGGTACAAAGTGAGCGGATAAATAAATTCGAGTACTATTATCGACTTTTCCGACCATAACTAAGGCATTATCCTCCAATTTTTTGATTGATATAAAATTAGGTGTGAACTTAGCTTTCCTACCAGTATCAAAGTGAGTGATTTGGTAAACAGAAAGAAGGTTAGTTGATAACTCTGACACATAGAGGACATTCTCAAATACACCACTATCAACATCAACTCTACCATTTCCTATAACATCTCCATTAGAATCATCATCTATGAGAATATAAGGCAAGGAACTTGGTTCTAATATAGAAATTTATTCTTGATCAGAACCCATATGGTGCGAAGCACCTGAGTCAATGACCCATAACTTGGGAGAATTTGCCAATGCCACTAGTGCTATAGTTTTCCCTTTCCCTTAATTTGAAGGAGTGGAAAAATCCTTTGAAGAGGATTGATTGATGTTATTCTTTTTGAGTATACCCTTAAGTTCATCAATCTCTTTCTTCTAACAATCTTATTTACTATAAAATACCTTTTTGCAATAAGGGCAAGGAGTGGCAGTCTTTTTTTGTGAATCCCCTTTCTTATTAGTGGATTTATAATCTTCTTGTGAGGAATATTGTTGCCCTTTATTCTTATCTTTTTGTGACTTATTCTGATTATTCTACTTCTTCTTACTTGAACATGTATTTGATGTTGATGTTAAAACTTGTTTATACTGAGGTTGACCTGCAACTAGAGCTTGAGATTAAAATGACTTGATTAGACCCATAACTATTATTTTTTCTTCTTCAGCCTTTAGAATATCAGAGAATAACTCAAAGGTGGGCATTTGATAAGATGTGCCCAATGTGAGCTGATGAGTCTGAAAGCAAGAGACAAAGGATGAATATTCAAGACTTAATTTATGTAAGGCACTGAAAATCAATTGAATATCCTTTTTATCAATTTTACATTTAGAAAGTTGTTCTCTAAGATCTATGATTTTAGTGATGTAGTCTTGTATTGTAGCATAATTTTTAGGATCCAAACTAATGAGTTCATTAACAATTTGGTGACCATGAACCTCATCTATTTTTCCAAATAATGATGCTAATTTATCCCAAGCCTCTTTTGGAGTTGTACATTTGTCAAGATGAAAATTCAAATCTAAAGACATGTAAGATTTAATGCATCCAGTTACTTTAGTATTTTCAAAGATAAAGTGTTATAACTCTTTTGCATCAGTAGGTGGAGTAAGAAGAGTTGTTATATAAGGCGTATATCCTAGCATCATTAATGCATTTTAAGCATTATGTTTCCATGTATTATGATTGTATGTTGTTAATAACAGGAACTTAGGATTCCCCATGATGTAATTAGAAATAAACTATCACAAAGCATAAATCAATGTACATAATACATCACAAAACCCCCCTAAATTACCTAATTTTATTCTGCCCATCAATTATTTTAGGCACTTTATAATTGAGTGAAATTACAAGGCTGGATTATAATTTTTCTAATTTATAAAAAGCACATTTAATCCCTTTAGTATAAAAGTACAAAAAATATGCACTTTATTACAAATTTTTTTGTATCAATGTGTCGTGCTCAAAAAAATATTAACTTTCAAAAAAAAGGAACCTCAATTCGAGGTCGTATGTGAAAGTTATGAGCCTATGAAGTTGCAAAAATAAGGACAGGGAAGAACTACCGTATAAAAATCTAAATTATGAAAAAATATATAAAATATTGAAAGTGCAGCAGTGAAGAGCATGAAATTTTAAGCTATTTCAAAAAAAATTGCTCAAAAATACCTCCCGATGTTCAAATGGCGAGATTTTGAAGTTACCCTTTCAAATTTGCCTGTTGATCTGTGAGGCCTACCCCAAAAAAAAATTGGTCTGCACAGTCCATACCATCTATACGAGCATACCTGGGAGCAAAAACAATTTGTCTTTCAGAGTGATTATGTCAAAATTGGACAAATTTTATATGGATCTGTAGGTTTTGACATCTTCTGAATGCAATTATGAGGTCTATTTTACTAAAAAACACTTCAATTTTTAGGTACCCACTGCATTTGGACGTGGTACTTTTACATCAAACCCTTGCCAATTTCACCTCCTGTGCCCAATTTGGATAAAATTATAGATGATTTTGACTATCTTAGGCACTTTAAACTCAATGGTGAGCTCAAAAATTCTCCACAAAGCTCCAATTTATATTTGTATACAAAATCAAAAAACTAATCCTATATCTAAATATTTTTCTCTTGAATATTTAGCAATCTATAGATTCAAGATAACTCTGGTGTCATGTTAGAATTAGCTACAGGATCTAATGAATCTAATAGAAAACATAAATAAGAGATAAAATAGTAATAGTAATAAACAACAATTGTATATCTAAGATAATAATAGAAATGAATAAATAACTTAAATATGACAAATTACTCTGATAATTCGATATTAATCTGATATGGAATATATAAATAGCCATTGCTTATATAGAGCAAGGTGTGCATGATAAAGATCAAGGAACTCACACAATACGTGTAGTTCAATTGATATCTATCTACATGAATAGTGGAGTGCAACTCCATACTAACAAGATAGGTGTCCAACTTGTGTAAATGATCAACACAAATTGACTATTAGTTAAACAATCTTATCCTATCTTACATTAAATAGTGGAGTGGAACTCCACTGTAACAAGATAAACGTCTAAGTTAACTACTAGCTAAGCAAGCTTATCTTATTTGGTGTAAATTATTAATAAACATAATAAACTAATTATAATAAGTAATTAGTGCACCAAAATAATAAATACAAGTAAATGCAATAAAGCAAATAAATACACCAACATCTGTGGCAACCACAGTCGTAGTTTCAGTCATAAGCTCCACCTTGTCTTGGGATTTAAACTGAGTTAGATCCATATCCACTGCACTCATTGTATAACCTTTAGGCTACATTTTCTTAAGTGGTTTATTCATATTAGGGACCATGTCGGTGATAGTGAGGGTATATCATTCATGGTCATATAGAGACCTCATTTGTTATGTAGTCACTGACCTACCCTCTTTTTTTCTTTGTTTCTCCTTCCTTGCACCTCTTGCCCTCTTGGCCATGTCTGATTGAGTATGGAAGTCTGAGGGAGAGGTCACTACACCACCAGTGAAAGGAGACCCATGGGGTAAACCATAAGGCATAGTCATTAACTATTGGGGTTGGTTATATGATGAAGATGGGCCTTTTAAGACCATAGGAGAAAAGGTTGGTAAGTTTAATTGTTAGGAAGTGAATGGAAATGGGGAAACAGATGACATTAGTGTTTGAGTCGGCCTAGCCGAGATGGCTGAGAATGTTAAGACATGTGAAGGGGGTGGTGTTAATAGTGTTTGAGTAGAAGGCTAAGGAGGAGTCATGTATGAGGTAGGATCTACCTCTTTTTCTTTGTCTCCTTCCTGAGACTCTACTCTTTATTTCTTCCTCTGAGGGCTCTCCATAGGATCCTCTTTTTCTGTTTAGACTATCACAAGTTGTGATGAGTCTAGCACCTCTTGTGTGGATGATGTTGTCTATGAGTAATATAATGGGGGCTCAGCTACAGGGTCTCCAAATGTAGACTGGGCCATCCTTTGCTTCTCCAACTCACTGAGGGATGGTGGCCAGGTCAAAGTTGTGTGCACCATTACAAATGTCCCAACCTTCGATGTCTCTTTCTGTGGTTCTAGGAGGTTTCTAGTATCTGGCTAGAATCCAAAGTAACATGAGCCTTATCTCACATATTCTCCCATTGCTCCTCTATCTTTACATCTTTAAAATTTTAATTAAACTCATAGATTTCTTAACTGAACTTCTAGTAGGTAGCTATTTTATTCTGACTCCAACTCTTCCTGACCAAATCCTATCTCAACCCTTTTGTCATTGCTCTTGTTGGGTCGTAATTCTGAATGGGTTGATAAAATGATTCCCATGGTGTGAATGGGATATCCTATAGTTTAACTTATATATTTGGTGTATCCTTTATGGGTGACCTCCTGTCCTCAAAGAATTTCCTGCTCTCATGCTTAAAAAAAGCATGGACCTTACTCTTGGCAAGCCAAGAAGTCATAAAATCATCTGGGTCGTATTTCCATAAATTTTGAATAACAACTAGGCCATACGCAACTAGTTTCCTTGTTAAAATGAATTTTGCTTGCCTCTTCACCATTGTAATTCCACCCCTCATTAATAAGATGTCATGGAAGGCCCTCTTTTTTTTCCTACCCCAAACTTAGAATATATAACCACCAACTATCAGTCACTTCCAAACCTAATACTCTACTGGTCAAAACCTTGGGAAGCATAAAAGATTCTTCCCCAAAACAATGGACCCTAATGAAATAATGATGCGATATGAAAGAATAATCACAAGGGTGATGGGCATCAGACAAAATAGACCTAACTGAGTCATTCATTATGTTGCTTATTCCCTCAAGAATCAACTCCCCTACTAGTGGTGCCACAAAACACTTAGTAAATTCATAAACATCTGATGACTTTGAAAACACAGGAGTCCATGCAGATACGTGGATAACTTTTTAAGGATTTGCTACATCTAGGTCCCATAGGGTCAAACTTATATGATGTTGACAGATTTGGGTATTTTGATACAAAATGAGTGGAATACATATGAGGAATACCTGAAAGTAGGATGCACCCTGAAATTTGCTAACTATTGGCATAAGGAGTAGGTGATGTGCTCTACAAAATCAAATTTGTATACTTGCATTCTGAATATGGTCCTCATTTAGAATAGACCCACCAGTTGCCAATCATGTACCATCTTGTCATTGTCCTCCCCAAATATGAAGGCAAGCATTGAACATGCAACCTATGAATCTTAAGTAAACGTGCCCAAGGGAAAGGGCAGGGGTTGAGGTATAGTATTATTGTCTACAGGATGTATTTTTTTATTTAAGAACGATTGTTTTTGGTGTACTTGAGACCAAACATGCCTCAGTTGAGCCATGTCATAAAAACTAGCTGAAGGATCATGCTATAAATTTAGCATGTCACAAATAGCTTGTAGATTAATCATCACCCTTATCAGTTCCTTTTAAATTGTTGCATTAGCAAGATCATAATTTTAGAACTCAGGGTTGACCCAGTACATGGTGCCAATAGTGCACCCATACCCATAATTGGTAGACTTGTGTGCCCAAAATTATGACCTTGATAATGCAACAATTCAAAAGGGACTGATCAGGATGATGATCAATCCACAAGCTATCCACGACATGCTAGGATTACAATATGATCCTTCAGGCAATTTTTATGAGATGGCTCAACTGAGGCATGTCTGGTCTCAAGTGCACTAAAAATAAACATTCTTAAATAAATAACTACGTGTTGCAAATAATAATACTACAACTCATCCCTTGCCCTTTCCCTTGGGCATGTTGACTCGAGATTCACAGGATGTATGTTCAATGCTCACCTTCATCTTTGGGGAGGACAATGATAAGATGGTACATGATTAGAAGTTGGTGACTCTTTTTCGAATGAAGACCATAGTCAGAATGCAAGTATACAAATTTGATTTTGTAGAGCACATTGTCTACTCCTTGTGCTAATAGTTAGCAAATTTTAGGGTGCATCCTAATTTTAGGTATTCCTTGCATCTGTTTCACCTCATTTTGTATCAAAATACCCAATTCTGTCAACATCATATAAGTTTGATCCTATGGGACCCAGAGGCATCAGACCCTTAAAAAGTTATCCCCATTTCTTCATGGACTCATGTATTGTCAGAGTTGTCAGATGTTTATGAATTTGTTGAGTGTTTTGTAGCACCATTGGTAGGGGAGTTGGATCCTAAGGGCATAAGCAACAAAATGAATGATTCAGTTAGGTCTATCTTGTATGATTCCCATCACCCTTGTGATTATTTTTTTTAGCCATCATTCTTTCATCGGGGTCCACAGTTTTGGAGAAGAATCTTTTATGCTTCCCAAGCTTTTGATCAGTAGAGTAGTAGGTCTAGAAGTGACCTGACAGTTGGTGGTTATATATTCTGAGTTTGGGGTAGGGAAAAATAATAGGGCCTTCCATGACATCCCATTAACCATGGGTGGAATTATAGTGGTGAAGAGGCAATAAAAATTCATTTTAACAAGGAAACTAGCTGTGTATGGGCTAGTTTTTATTCAAGATTTGTGGAAATATGACCCGAATGGTTTTATGACTTCTTGTCTTGCAAAGAGTAAGGTCCATGCTTATTATAGTAGGAAATTATTTAAGGATAGGAGGTCCCCCAAAAAGGATACTATGTGTGTGTGTGTGTGTGTGTGTGTGTGTGTGTGTGTGTGTGTGTGTGTGTGTGTGTGTGTGTGTGTGTGTGTGTGTGTGTGTGTGTGTGTGTGTGTGTGTGTGTGTGTGTGTGTGTGTGAAACTGCAAGATAGCCCACTTACACCATGGGAATCATTTTATCAACCCATTTAGAATTACAACCCAACAAGAGCAATGTCAAAAGGGTTGAGATAGGCCTTGGTCAGGAGGGGTTGGAGTCAAGATAAAATAGCTGCCTACTATAAGTATATGCAAGAAATCTATGAGTTTACTAGAAATTTTGAAGAAGTTAAGATAGATGAGCAATGGGAGAATCTATGGGATGAGGCTCATGTTACTCTGACTTCAAACCCGGATATTAGCAACCTCTTAGAACCATAGAAAGATACATCATAGGATGGGACATTTGTAATGGTGCACACAACTTCGGCCTAGACACCATCCCTCAGTGAGTTAGAGAAGTAAAGGATGGTCCAGTCTACATCTAGAGACCCTGTAGTTGAGCCCCCATTAGCTTCCTCATAGGCAACATCATCCACATAAGAGGTGTTAGACTCATCATAGCTTGTGATAGTCCAAACAGAAAAAGAGAATCTTATGGAGAGCTCTCAAATGAAGAAGCAAAGAGTAGAATCTCAAGAAGGAGATAAAGAAAAAGAGGTATATTCTACCTCATACATGACTCTTCCTCAACCTTCTACTCAAACACTATTAATGCCACCCCTTTCACATGTCTTAACATTCTCATCCATCTCAGCTATACTGACTCAAACACTAATGCCATCTGGTTCCCCATTTCCATTCGCTTCCCAACACTTAAACTTACAAAACTTTTCTCTTAGGGTCTTAAAAGGCCCATCTTCATCATAGAACCAACCCCAGTAGTCAATCACTGTGCCATATGGTTTATCCCATGGGTCTCTTTTTGTTGGTGGTGTAGTGACCTCTCCCTTAGACTTTCATGCTCAATCAGACATGTCCAAGAGGGTAAGAGAGGCAAAGAAGGAGAAATAGAAGAAAAAGGAGGGTAGGTCAGTGGCTACATAATAAATGAGGTCTCTATATGACCATGAATAACATACCCTCACTGTCACACACATGGTTACTAATTTGAATAAGCCACTTGAGCAAATGTAGACTAAAGATTATACAAGGAGTGCAGTGGCTATGGATCTGACTTAGTTCAAACCCTAGGATAAGGTTGAACTTATGACTGAAACTATGGCTATGGTTACCACAGACTATATTAAGGTCTCCAATAAACTAGAGAAGGTAAAATCAGGCTTAATTCAAGCCCAAGACACTATGAGTTGCATGACTCAACAGCTCAAGGCCAAAGATAAGGAGATAACCCAACTCAATAAATATCTAAAGGGGATAGTGTCCAAAGAAGTCTTGAAGACTTATGAAAATAAAATAAAGTCTCTACAACAAGAACTTGATACAGTCAAAGTCTTTTTTAGCTCATTGCAATAGGAGAAGAGTTTCCTTGTGAAAATAATTGATGATGAGAAAGCTAAGGTCACTCAGTTGCAATAGAAAATAAATGTTACCAAGGCAGAGATGAGTAACTTGAAGGTGCAAATCAAAAACTCTTAGGTTGAAGTGACCACGCTGACCCAAGAATTATCCTGATAACCCCAATCAATTGCAGTTGTAGTAATGGTCATTGAACTCTGTCTCTTATTGAAAGAGAATATTAGTAGACATGACCTAGTTGAAACCTGTACTTAAATTCATATTCGATGCTCAGACCCTATGTGTGAAAGTGGATTCCTCTATGAAAATATTTTGCTTTCAGTCGCTACCAAGGTACCTAAATCACAACTGTTGATTTAGAAGTTATATGACACATTAAAAGAAACTTTACAGGCATCTATTATCATATACAGGCAAACAACAACAAGAAAGGTAAGTGAGATTCTGAGTTGTAACAAAGCTGCATCCAAATGCAAGAATCTATTGAACCTTTTAAAAGAAGGGGTAAAGGAAATGAAAGGGCACATTGAAGAATTGGTCTAATTAGGACTCCCTTCTCCTTTTATAGATAACAACATTGCGCTGATGGAAGAACAAATTCAAAATCTACTAGTCATGAAGCAAAATGATCAAATGGTTTTCTAGTCCCTTAGTGATTCTTCAATTGTCATAGAGGTAGAAATCATTTTAACCGTTATTGAAAAGTTGGAATTTTAATTACACTCATGGTTTAAAACCTCCAAGCGTTCTCCTATAAATAAATAATAGAATTAGATAGAGCTTTCTATGCACTACAAAAGAGGCAATATCCATCAAAGGTAGAATGGGCCAATGTACAAGCCACATTGTAGAAGCTCTAAGAGAGCTACAACAGGAACAATTTTGATTGTGTTATGGTTCAAGCATTTTGTGATAGTTCTTTCATGTAGGCACAAAGTCCCTAGTGAGTTGCCATGAACTATAGAGTTAAAACTCTACCTTTTATTTTATACTTTGGGACACAGACATATATTATTTGGCTAAGTGTACAGGTGACTAAATAACATTTTGGGTCATATTAATTTGTGAAATTAAAGGGTCTCCTTTTATTAAAGCCTTGGAAAAGCTTTAATACTCTAATTCCATTGGAAGGCATCCACTTGTCACTTTGATGCTCTTCTAAGGGAAAGTGAATATCAAAAAGCATCCGTTGAGCACGAGGTTGCCACGTGGATAAACAACGGTTCTTTTTGAAGTCAAAAGATCACAA
This sequence comes from Torreya grandis, assembly GCA_037957365.1. NCBI lineage: Eukaryota > Viridiplantae > Streptophyta > Pinopsida > Cupressales > Taxaceae > Torreya > Torreya grandis. The sequence goes on from JARHVA010002351.1 coordinate 1,416,122, forward strand.
TGATAGATCTAATCGTGAGCCCTAAGCCTCAAAAGAGTCTCCTTTTATTAAAGCCTTGGAAAATCTTCAAGACTCAAATGAACACAAATAATGCCACTTATCACTTCAGTGCTCTTCCAAGGGAAAGTGAAAATAAAAAAGACTCCGTTAAGCATGAAGTTGCCACATGTTAGTACAACGGGTCCCAAATCCCAAAAGAGCTAAGAAAGCTAAAGAGTTTGCAAAATGAAGGGGAAGGAAGATTCAAATAGTTAATAGCCATGGAAGCCTCCACGTGTCCATGTTTTGAGAGACTGTAGGTTAAGGACAAATAAAAGTAACAGTTAAAACATAATGAAAGAGACATCTAGCAGAAATGATTGAATTAAGTTCCAAGTTATTCAGTTACAATGGCATGCAAGTTTCAAATCCAAAATTTGCGGACATACGGTTAGAATCTGAGTGAGTGGTAGTGACCCACGATGGATATTTTGGGCTATAAGTAGCAAATCAAAGGATAGAAAAGGAGGGGATCACTAGAGATTCATCTATATCAATAAAGAGTTCAAGAGTTAGTTTTTGAAGCATTTTCCTGCCTTAACAAGTGTCTCTCCTGAGGGATCAAATATTGTATTCTGTGTATTTTGCCTTACGTACTTTGTTCTCCTATCAAACTAAGAAGAGAGAGTGGTGTTCTGCGAAATTATAATCTATTTCTAATTCTTGCTTCTCATTTTTTGTTACGAGCCTTTTATTATATTTGCATAAATAGTGAGAATGTTAGTCATGTTATATGCTCTTTAATCTTTTAGTGAATATTGTTAAAACTAATACTATGTTGTTGGGATAGATGATGATTATCTTTTATGTTATAAGCCTTTGATTAGTCTATAGTCCATGCTGAAATTATTGATCATGCTTTATGCTCTTTAATCTTTTCAGTGAATTCTGTTAGTACTAGTTGATGTGTTGTTTGGTAGAGGAATACAATCTTGGCATATCGCGTTAGTAGTTTAAGTACTTATTTTATACATTATTTTTTCCCCTTTACATCAAACCCCAAAGAGAAGAGCCAGCTTCTTTAAAATCTGGAGGTCATTTCAAGGGTCAAGTCCTACATCTTTGAAACTTCCCACGACTTTGGTGATTAATTGTAAAATTAAACATCAACAATTTTCTTAGCATGCTTGGTGGGGTGAAGTTTAACTAAAAGTGCATGAGTGGACATCTTTCAAGAAGAGGAAGTTGTGGACCAACTACAATATCTCAATCTGCTATAAATTTAGGACTCATAATACCACCATTGGTAACTACTTCAAGAAGAAGGTCGACTCCGCAAAATACAATAGAAAGTCAAATGGCTATTCAGGCTCCACCTAGGAACTTTGTCAATTGGAATGGTGGAAGTCCATTTTTCCTACCAACACCTCCTGATACATGGGACCTTGTTTCAGCTAATTCTCTAAAAGCATTACCTAAATTTATTGGAGAGGACTTCAAGACTCCAGTACAACATCTTCAAGATGTGGGTGATGTATGTACTATCCACTTTATCACATAACAGAATGTAGCCTTAAGACTACTCGCAACCTCTTTAAAAGGAAGGGCTATTGATTGGTATAGATATTTAGCACTGAATTCTATTGGAAATTAGGACCAATTAGGAATTGCATTATATGATAGATTCAATGAAAAGGGGGATCACTAGCAATTCATCTAGATCAATAGAGAGTTCATGAGCTAGTTTTTGAAGCATTTTCCTGCCTTAACAGGTGCCTCTCCTGAGGGATCAAATATTGTATTCTATGCATTTTACCTTATGTACTTTTTTCTCCTATCAAACTATGAAGAGAGAGTGGTGTTCTGTGTAATTATAGTATGTTTCTAATTCTTTCTTCTCATGTTCTGTTATGAGCCTTTTGTTAGCTTTGCATAAACACTCAGATTGTTAATCATGCTATATGTTTTTTAATCTTTTAGTGAATATTGTTAAAACTAATACTATGATGTTGGGATAGATTATGATTCAGGTTATCTTTTTTGTTATCAGCCTTTGATTAGTCTATAGTCTATGCTGAAATTATTAATAATCTTTTATGCTCTTTAATCTTTTCAATGAATTTTGTTAGTACTAGTTGTGTTATTTGGTAGAGGAATACAATATTGGCATATCGCCTTAGTAGTTTAAGTACTTTTATACATTATTTATTTTCCTTTTACATCAAACACCAAAGAGAAGAGCCAACTTTTTTTAAATTTGGAGGTCGTTTCAAGGGTCAAGTCCTACATCTTTGAAACTTCCCACGACTTTGGTGATTAGTTGCAAAATTAAGCATCAACAGTTTTTCTAACATGCTTGGTGGGATGAAGTTTAACTAAAAGTGCATGAGCAGACATCCTTTAAGAAGAGGAAGTTGTGGACCAACTACAAGATCTTAATCTACTATAAATCTAGGACTCATAATACCACCATTGGTAATTACTTCAAGAAGAAGGTCGACTTAGAAAAATACACTAGGAAGTCAAATGGCTATTCAGGCTTTGCCTAGGAACTTTGTCAATTGGAATAGTGGAAGTCCACTTATCCTACCAACACCTCCTGATACATGGGACTCTATTCCATCTAATTCTCTAAAAGCATTACCAAAATTTACCGGAGAGGACTTCAAGACTCCGGCAGAGCATCTTCAAGATGTGGCTGATGTATGTACTGTCCACTTTATCACACAATAGAATGTAGCCTTAAGACTACTCATGACCTCTTTAAAAGGAAGGGCTCTTGATTAGTATAGATATTTAGCACCAAATTCTATTGAAAACTTTGAACAATTAGGAACTATTTTATATGATAGATTCAATGAAAAGGGAGATCACTAGAGATTCATCTAGATAATAGAGAGTTCAAGAGCTAGTTTTTGAAGCATTTTCCTACCTTAACAGGTGCCCCTCCTGAGGAATCAAATATTATATTCTATGAATTTTACCTTATGTACTTTATTCTCCTATCAAACTATGAAGAGAGGGTGGTGTTCTATGCAATTATAGTATGTTTCTAATTCTTGCTTCTCATTTTCTATTATGAGTTTTTGGTTAGCTTTGCATAAACACTAAGATTGTTAATCATCTTATATGCTCTTTAATATTTTAGGTAATATTGTTAAAAATAATATTGTGTTGTTGGGATAGATGATGATTCAGGTTATCTTTTTTATTATGAGCCTTTGATTAGTCTATAGTCTATGATGGAATTATTGATCATGTTTTATGCTTTTTAATCTTTTCAGTGAATTCTATTAGTACTAGTTGTTGTGTTGTTTGGTAGAGGAATAGAATCTTGGCGTATCACCTTAGTAGTTTAAGTACTTCTTTTAGACATTATTTCTTTTCCCTTTACATCAAACCCCAAAGAAAAAAGCCATCTTCTTTAAAATCTGGAGGTCATTTCAAGGGTCAAGTCCTACATCTTTGAAACTTCCCATGACTTTGGTGATTAGCTACAAAATTAAGCATCAATGGTGCTAATAGTACCTCATGTACCCTAGGCCTACCTTAGTCATATGATCCTAATTTACGTCGGTCATGCCTTGACCTACCTTATTGAGTATCTAGGGCACCTTATCACACATTTGTATCTACTCCCTTGCCTGACAGGCTATAACAATACCTTAGTTTACTTAGTTTATCAAACTTTGCCTAATCTGACATATACATGAGACTTACCTTCACCTTCACCTATTCTAACCTGTCTCACCCACATAACTACTGACCATAACCCTTCTCTAAACAAACCCCTAAACTATTATTTTTACCCTTAACTTACATAACCTTTCTAAATTCTGCCAAACCTTAATTTCTAAATCAAACTTTACGTCATTCATCGACCATTGATGGTCGAGTGTCGATCGATGATGGTTCCTTTTAGAACCGTCATCGATCAATCATCAACTGTTGATGGTTAGGTCATTAACTATCAATAGTCCATACATGGGCCACTCGATGGTCACCTATCGATCAATGACAATCAATAATAACCATCAATGATCTATGCATTAGTTATTTGATGGTTGCCTATCAATAGATGATGGTCAATAGTGACTACTGATGGTCACTATGTGGTGACCATAAATGAACCAACATGTACCCTACCATGCTAAATCTATCAAAACATCAACCAAAATTAATTAAAGCTTGTCTGAACCTATTTTACCTTGCCCTACCTATACTACCCCTCCAAAACTTCAGCCCCCTTTACCATTTTCAACTCCAGACCAAAACCTCCCAAACCTTAACCCTAGCCCTAGGTCAAACCCACACATTCACCCACACAACATCAAAATTCACCAAAAAAAACAAATTCAAGAAAACATATCAATTCAAATGCAGAACCTACCTCATTTTATGAATGCCATTATGGAAGAGCTTTGGAAACTATTATTGCCTGGCCCTGCACTCTCCCTCATCATCACTGCATCCTAGTTAGTTACTCTGGCTCAAAGGCCCACTCTCAGTCACCCTCACCTAATCCACCACAATTAACTCAATCACTCACAAACCACCAACATTTTTCTTCTCTCTTTTGAAATTTAATTGTTGTGGGTTTTCAAAGGAATAAATATAAGTCTCATTTGAATTTTAACCTTACCCCTTTTGAGGCTAATGTATGACTGTTAATAGTTACCTTATGGCTGTCGATAGTTGACCTTAACCATCAATGGTCAACCCCTTTAGGATTTTTAAAATCCTACCAACCATTTTCCACAACCTTCTCATCATATTAACACTCCCACTACCAGCCATTAGAGTACACATTCTCCACCAATTGAACAACCAACCACGTAACCTTGACATTGGTCATTTTGGCCCAACTTTTATAGGTTTTATGATGACCTTACCTTAGTCACTTTGATCGCTATGACTACATTGCCATCTTGAATAACTTGAATTTGCACTACTTTTGCATACTGACCCATTTGTGTCCTCTCACGAGCACTTATTACCTTGAATACCTACAAATACATTGACCTTGCCTAGGAGTCTTGCATTTACAACTGTAACTTAATTGCCACACCTACATGTGGTCACATGGTTTACTTGTCACTTGTCCTTCTAGTTTTGACCTTATTTTTATCCAACTAGCTCTACTATGGTAGTCCAGTCTATGTGCGATATATGATATCATATTTTATTCACATTATGTGTGTGTGTTTGCACCTTGATGCCTAATCCAACCAATGTTATCACCCACTTACCTGCTTGTTAAACCCACAACCAATTCTGTTTTACCTCATCGATCCTTAGTTTGAGGGGGAATACCTCATCCCACACTTGGGGCAGCTGAACCTTATACCAACCTTTCATTTTTTGTTTTACAACTTGTTGATACAAACTGCATAATAAAAAGGGGCAAAATGTAGACATTAAAAATCCACACATAATGGTTCTAGATGTCACATTAACCCCTGGACCCCCTTGAGACCATTTCATAACTTTTTAACCACCAAACCTAAGTTGAAATGACTAAACTTGAGTATTTTACCTCTGCCTTCTTGACCACTGATGGTTGAACCCTAACCACCGATGGTTAGCCTTAAATACCGATGGTTAACCTTTAACTACCTCAAGGGTTAAATGCCACTCAATAATAACTTGCTTTTTTATTTTTAGTTGTTTGATACATGTGTGTGATCAATGCATGTTAAAGATAAAATTAGACAGCTTGTTGAACCTATTATTGAACCTCTTATGTCACCACTCCCTTCTTCCTATATAAAGAGGTGAGAGGAGAGACAGGGTAGTCATCAGAGTCTTGGGCATCATAGCTTCTGGTGCAGGTATTCTTCTAGCTGCCAATGACCAAGATAAAGATCAAAAGTGTTGTTGCTCATGAATTAATAGCCAAGCTATCATCACTCTATCAGAATTATTTTAGAATATATATCAAGTGTTTAGAGACTCACCTCAACATTCTTTAGACCACAAATCTAAGAACTTTTCTCTATTCTTCCCAAAACAAGCTTCTTTTACCTAAGCCAAATCTGATAGTAACCATCAACGATCACCTAACCACCAAAGGTTTACCCATAACCACCAATGGTCACCTAACTGACAACAGTTTACCTTTAACCACCGATGGTCAATGTGTGTCAATTCCAATGGCAAGTGTATTCCACCTATAAGACCCTAACCAAATCCCACTTTCTAAATTTCTACCTGATCATAGAACATCACCCTACTTTTTGAACCATGTCTATTTTATTTAGCATTAATATCTAATCTCTTATTACTAGAATTGGTCAAGTACATCTCTTTTAAAGCACTTCTTGTATTTTATTTTAGTAACTTTTGCTAATTATGCAAGTAAATTATCTTTTATTTCTAAATCTTGATTGTTTAAAAGTGTGGATTGACAGCCTCTAAGGAAGCTTGTGCTTTTTGGATCTAGCTCGTTAGGTAATCCACCCTACTACCTAATTAATCAACCATTTCCTTAGTGTTTTATTATTTATAGGTCATCCTCCCAAGCCAAAGAGGAGTATCTACAACCGTCTGGATTACAGAGCGCAAACCAAATCTAGGTTCTACTAACCTCACCCTTCTTTTAAGTTTTACAACTCTCTTCTTAGAAAATAAAGAAAAATTTACATGAAACAAAAATTTATAGATTTTTTTGTTTCATGGAAGTTTTGGTGAGATCGATGAGTTGGGTAGAAACCCTAACCTTCATCACAAAGCTTGTCTGAAATTGGTTGGTCCTTGGAGCTTTGATGCTTGACTAGGAAAGTTATGGCAGAGAAGGTTATTGAATCTTTGTCATTTTTTGATGGAATAAATAAAGATGTGGGGGAAAAAGGAGTTACTACCTCAATTATGTTGCACATACATGAAATTTTCTAATGGGAGGTTAAAATCTTTAATTTGGTTATTAGAACTCATTTTTGCACAAGAGATGGGTTCTAAAGGTGCATATAGACAACATGTGTATTGTGAAAAAAAGGACTCTATTGTGGAAAAATGAGGTAAAGTAGATTGTGTCTCATCAGGTAAGTAAGTGATGCTTTCAATGTTATTTATTTTGTATTATGGACAAATTGGAAAATGTGAATGAGAAGTGTTTTATTTCATTGTGTTATTTATGTACACTTTGGAAATATGGTTTAGTTGTCGCATTGGGTTGTGTCAAAAATGTTATTGAACAATTATTTTATTTTTCTAGGTTTTTAGTTTTATTCAAGTCCTTATTTATTAAACAAACACTAAGTGTTGGTAATGTTGCTCGGCATTCAGACATTAACACTTAGAGTGTGTTTTCTATTTGGTGGTTCGTGTTGGTTTGCTTGTTGGGTTATTATGTGGTTTGGAAATTTAGCAATATTGACCACTACCCTATGACCCAGACTCCATCAAGATGATGATTAGGGGTGGTTAGGGACACCTAAAAGGGCTCATTAGATTGATGGAGCATGATTTGGACTTTTTTGCGAGTTAGGTGTTCACCTAAACATGTCTTTATAAGTTACTAGGCTTGAACCAATGGTGTAATGACTCTTTAAGTCGAGCTTGTGATTCACATTTAGATATTCTTGCCTATAATATTCCTTTTAGTATTTATTTTTCAATCATCTTTAAATGAGTTATAATGTCTATTTACAACTCTGTGTGAATTTCTTTCATTTTACTAGGTTATTATAGTTGCACATAATTCATAAAAGTTAATGTTGGTATTCCATGGTTGTTACTTGACTATGGGAGCTTAAATCATTGTGAAAGGTCACAAAATTAGACGAATAGTTAAATGGATTTTGTTTAATGTATCATGTTTACTTTTATCAAAAGTATTTTGAACTTTGGCTTTCATGGGTTTTGATTTTCCACTTCAAATCTTGACTTGGCTGTGTATTTAGTCATGATGATTGGTTGTCAATCATATTTTGTTATTATGTTTTAAATAAACCTTTTATACAGATGTTCATATTTATTTCAAATGTTGACTAGCAGTCATTTTGAAAGGTAAATATTATGGTTATTACTTTTATCTCATTTGGTCTTGATCCATTTACCTTATTCATTTGGTATTCAATTATTTACTATTGGAAACAATGTCATGGGTTGTTTAGAACTATAGAATTTTATGTGAACCATTTACGAGTTGGGATGTTTGTTTATTAGGTTATAGATGAATTTAGTCCCATGTTTGGACTACAAATTAATGGCATTCATAACCACTAACATTATAAATTAGATGATCTTTGTGTTGGTTTAAAGTGTAATTATTGGATTGTTATTTGAATGAGTATTCTGGAGTGTTTGAGTTGGAATTGAGGATTGAAGAATTTTTTCATATAGGAAAAGGTTTCTTATTAACTATCTATTGTGATTTGATTATTTGTCTAAATTATTGATCGAATAGTATTTTCATCTATTCGTGTGTTGATTTGGAATAAAAATTTAGTATGTGTTTGATTGAAACATGGATACTTTATTCTTTAATGACAAGATCAATTATTTTTTCACTGAATGATAAGTAATTTGGATTACTGAAATATTTAGATGTTTTTTATTAATTTGGTTGTATATAGCAATGCACCAATGGAGGTATGTTCTTCTTAGTGGTTGATATAACATGTTTTGGATAAAGTTGGGTCCTTCGATTTAAATGGTTAATGAAGTAATTAAGCTATATGGACTGCATGTATTATTTGGGGTATGACTAAGTCCTAAAGGCATTCATGGCAATTATAAACCATGGTCATTTGTTTTAGAATCATTTGGGTTATTGAAAGTCTTGCTATTTTTTTAACATGATTTGGTTGAGTTAATAATTTACTACACACATTATCCTTCTTCTTCTTTAGATATACTATCTGGAATATATAAGAATCGATTTGATCAATTTTACATTTGATTGCAATGCCAATGATTAATACTTTACCCTGTTCTAAATAGGAATGAAACTCATATTAGAGAACTAATACTTTCTCTCACATTATTGATTAATAACTTATTTAGTACTTTATTTTCAATGCATTTAACTCAATAAAAAAAAATTGGGTTCCACTCATATTATACATTTAATTTGATCACTTGGTACCATGGTAGTGACATTGTCTTGAATAGTTGTGCAATGGTGAAATTTAATAATGTTTTCCAAACAATTGGATTAATAAACATGGTTGTCTTGAATCTTTGTTTCTTGAATTATCTTCATTTGAGCATGCCACCATTAGAGGCAGATGAGACTCTCTATGTTTTAATTCAAAGTTCATCTAGTTGTCAATGAATAATGTACTATTTTCTAATAGTATGGTGCTAATGAAAAATAAAGGAGAAGCTTTAAATAATCATGAAATATTTGTTATATTGGGTAAAAGTTAATGTTATAGAATCAAGGATTATCGGACAAGAGGTGTATAAAATAAAACATCTTTTTACAAAGAGAGTCATTAACCCATTGATTATTCATACTTATATTGTTTAAATCCTTAAACTAGATTTAATTATTTCCAAAGTTTTCTCTCTTGGAACTCTAAAAAAGATAATTCCTAGAGGTAAACAATAGTGTTGCTCTAAATAGAATCTACCTAATTGAGATGCATATGGTGGAAGAATGAATAAACATAATTTATTCTTAAGTTATTTTTAAAAGGTTGTGAGTGTTATGGTGGAATATTTGATACGTAGTCAATGAAGTTATGACCCTTAGATCAAAGTTTAAATGTCTTGATTGGGTAGCACCATATGTATTCAATTTAATTGTTACGATAATAGGAGTTGTTCAAGTGTAGATTTCTTAAGGTATGAAGGGGTATTTAATATAATACTTCATATTAAGTAAATATGGTTGCAAATGTTGACTTAAATTATATAAAATTATGTATCTTTGTTAAGGAAGGTTGTTGATTCTAAGCTATTAATAATTGTGCCTCAAAATGAAGTGTAGACATAAATTACCATGAACAATATGAATTATTAATTATGATGGTTTTGTTATCCGAACCTTAATGTTTTACTTTTTGTATAAAGTTGATTAATATTCCTTGCAAGTATATATAATAGATATACTTAGCATACTTGCAAATATCTTTATAAATAAACGCAAATTCATTTGTGTATAAATTGCTTTGTTATCATGATTTAAGTCAAGAAGGAAATAATTTTGGGTTGGAGTTTCCCTTACCTTAATTAATTTGAAAATTGCTTTCCACGAAATGAAAACTCATTTAATATTGAGTCTTGTTAAGTTGGTATGAAAGTACACTTATACATTATGAACTTAATAAACTTCAAGATGGAAATCATTTTGCTATAAGGCCTACTCAAGAAGACTTAATCTTTAAGGAAGTTACATCTCACAAAATTTCTTATCATCTTTAGTTAAGAGGAAATCTAATTTGTTGCAGACTTGATGAATCTTTCAATACATTTAATGTGGAAAAACACTCTTTTTGACTTATTTTAAAAACAAAATTGGGTTCATTACTTTGGCATTAGAGCACAATTGCTGCTCTATGAAACTTTGGAGAAAAACTTGTTGATTGTGTACCTTGCCTTAACCAATAAAATTTTGACTCCTCGTGATGGTTGGAACAAGATTAGGAGGGATGGCCAATGCTAATATTAATTAGGGTAATAATAATCCTACAAGACGCAGAGGTAGAAATTGAGGTAGAGGTCGTGGTTCTCCTAATTTCAACAATAATAACACTGGCCCACCTCCCATTAATAATGTGGGTAGTAACAATGACGTACCTAATGTTAATGCACTCTAAGTTAATCCAACTGACAAGAATTAAAATGTCTTGAATGGGATTTTGAACACCTTAAATACCATTCAAGGAAGAATAGAATTTCAAGAATGCAGACTCAATTCTCTGAGGGTGTTTCTCAAGAAGGCTTGCAAATGTTGGAAAATGAGCAAGGAGAGGAGAAACTACTCAAAGATCCACCCTTGGTAATGGCAGACCTAATCATTATGAAGATTAAAAAGCTTCATCCAACTACTTTTTTAGGTGAAGAATCTAGTGATGAAATTGATGTTTGGCTTGTATACATGTAGAAATATTTTAATTTACAAACATGCCTTCTAATATGAAATCTAGGGTGGAATCATATCAATTGGTTGGTGTTGTTGCTTTATGTTGGAATCATCTCTATGTTTTATAAGGGTATTAGCCTATGACCCTTAACTAGGTAATTTTTGAAATATAGTTTTAGAAATGGTATTTAAATGTCAACTTTCAGGAACATAAAATCATTGATTTTTTGTTGATAAAACACGAAAACATGTTAGTCACTTAATATGAAAATAAATTTTTGAATAATATACATCATGTAAATTATATGCATGATGAAGAGACTAAAGTGACCAAGTTAAAACTTAGACTGAAGTAAAATTTGATGCATGACATCAATATATCCAATCTGAAAACTTTGGTGGTTGCCATTGAGTCTATCCATAGAGCATAAGAGAAGGAAAAATCTTGGTAGAAAGTGAGAATATTTTAATAAAAATAGGTATCAAAACAAAACTAAAAATATCTCTCTCACTTCTAAAAATTTCAAGAAATTGGATCAGAATCAAAGGTTGATAAGGAGTAATAGTGACTTTGGTATGTTCAAAGGGAAAATAAGAACTTTAAGGCCAATAACTCACCAAAATTAGGGTCAAACAATAGAAATCAGATCCAAAATAGTAAACGTGGACAAGCCATAAGAACCAATATTATCCCTATTTCACCCCAAGAGCTATAGAGTGTTGGGAATGTGTTGATAAACACTACCGAAAGGATTGTCCAAATCTAAAACTTGGTCAATCAGCCAACCATAGGGCATGTGTAACTAATCACAATTAGAATGTTAATTTATAAATTACTTTAATAGAGATTATATGTACTTTATTAGGTCTTAATTTATCAATTTTGATTGATTTTGGTAGTATAAATAACTTTATTTCACCCATTGTGACAAATAAGTATAGTTTAAAACATGTTAAAGTTAGAGAAGGTTGGGGGATCGAGTTCAGTACAAGTAAAAATTTATCGATATGCAAATGCTTAGAGTAAGTTGAGCTAGATTTAGAAGTTTTCAAGACTAAATTGAACTTATTTTTGGCACCTTTAGGGTCTTATGAAACAATCTTGGGTATGGACTGGTTGCAACCTCGTCAAATAATGCTTGATTGCTTTAGTAAAAGGGTATGATGCATAGATGAATTTGGTAGAGTCATGGAAGTGTGAGATATTCAAAAGCCTAAGGCACACAAATTACTTTCAACATTACAGCTGAAAAAGGTAGTGCAAAAAGGTTGTTTAATTGTATGTTGTCCAAATGCAAGAATTATCTAAAGACAAGGAACCAATATGTCATATCCCCCTTTTTGAATTGAATGAGTTAGAAGACCCTTAGCCCATTCTCCATTTTTTAAAAGTTAAAGGGGTGATGCAAGGGAAATAAATTAATAATTTAACTTAAGTTGGCCAAAAGTAATTTTATGTTATAAAAAGGCAAGTTATGTTATTTTATTAAAAAAGTTATATATTTTTAATAAAGCAAGTCAATAAAAAAATAAAAGTAGGATGTTGCATTATGAGTGTTGCCTTGGTAAAATGTGAAAGTAAAATTATAAAAGGGGCATAGGGCTCCTTTGGAGAGGACCTGTTATCAATTAGCCTTTCTAAATTATTTGTGAGTTTGAGCATTCTACTTCAGCTTTCAGCCTCAGAGGATGAAAACTCTTATGTGGAGCATTAGAGTATGAAAACCTTATAGTGGAAAAGACTTGGGGATGAAAACCCTCAAGATTTGTGTGGTGGTTCTATCTCGAGACTACATTTGGACTTCAGACCTAGTCTACATCAGAAATCAACTAAATCAAATAATCTGGGTAGTTTGGAGTTCTAGATCTATGTTAGCGCATCAATATTAAGGTTGGCATCACTCTTTTAGAATCATATCTAGGGTTGACATCATATGTCTAGGGATGATGTCATTATTATGGGGGTTAACATCGCCATTATGAGTTGTTTCTAGGTTAAATTCTCCACTTTCATGTTCGACTGTGTCATAAATAATTTTGGCATTTTATTGTAACTAAACTATGTCATTATTCTAATAAAATCAGTTGTTTACTAGGAATAATTAGAGTTTTATATTTTTAGATTCAAGCATTTGTTGAAAAAATCAATATTTTTTTGTAAAAATGAGAAATTTATATAATTTTGTAATTTCATCTACAAGGGTTTTAATATAAAAATAAAAATTAAATATTTTTAGTATAAGGGTTTGCTATAAAATCTAGATTGTTCTATTTTTTCTAGAAAAAGGGAGATTATAGTGGTATCAAAGCATTGATCTTGCTAGCTTGTGGCTCAGATGAAAAATCATGGGGAATAGAGAAAAGAGGGTTTCTATAAATGAAATAAGTTTTTTGCAAAAAATGATTAGTCGGGGTCAAAGAGATATATAAATAACAATCCAAAGGATAATGAAAGAATCCATGTTAGAGTTAGTCTGAGCCTTGTAGGTTATTAATCATAATAAGGTGAATCAAGGGGAAAGAATCTCTTTAGCTAATGAGAGGATCTCAGTAACCCTCCTTCCAAAACTTTCTGAGCAACCTTCCTACAAAGAGAAGAAGCACAAATGAAGAACCCATGTTTTAAGGATTAACTATTGAAGAAGTTTTCTATTAGCTTCAAAGCTTTGGCTTCATTTAGAAGAGCACAGAAGAAATATCCTATTTAAGAGGCATGGTTAAAAGAGCTATGTGATATAAATGAATGCAAACTTCTTGCCTTTGATGCATATGATAAAAAGTCTAACATCTACAAATCTTATGATACCTTTGAAGAATTATTGGAGATATAAGAAGAAAATAGAAGTATAAGGTTGAAGAAAAAAAATGGAAATTTAAAATCTCAAAAAATTGCTATGGAAAAAATCAAGAAGCAAGAATAACAATCAGATTCCATAAGATATCACTGAAAAAGAACATGAGGGATCCAACATACAAGCTAAATATCATTTGATACTAAAAGATATTTGATTAAATTTTAATGATTGCATATATGTCAATGAAGTCAAGGAGGAAAAGGCACCATTAATTGGATGCAAAGAGCAGAATATGGAAATAGATGTGTCAATCCATGAACCACTCAATAATCTATCAAAGAGTAAGCCACTACCATATAAGACTAAATTTTAAAATTTCATGATAATATCTCAAAAGCTCCTACATCAATTAAAAAGGGTAAGCTCTCTTATAATTTTAGTTCAAGATATGGGAATGATAGCACATATCTATTTCAATTTTTCCATCATTATAAGAAGAGTAAAATAATGAAGATAGGTCCTTTTGCTCAAGATGCATTTTGCATAATGGTATGGAATCTAGGTGATATTTTGAGATCTATAAAGGATATAATTTTTTATTTCAATAGCATTGTTGTTGATAATTTCATTATCCCATTCAAATCGATAAGAAAAAAAATAGAATTGACCTCAAATGAACATAAGCAAAATACTATGAATAACAATAAGATTTAGTGGTTAAAGCACAAGGGTCAAATGTCTCAGCTACAAGCCACATATGAACAACTGTAATAGCCAAACATTCAATATCAAAAAGTTATGGTTCATGCATGGGAACCATAGAAAGGTATGCCTGAACAATCGATTATTGTTTTACAAGTTTGGTTGATTGATCCTCTACTCCATCCTTACCCTAAAGGACTAGATAAAATTATGTTAGTAAGATTAATTAGAAATTAGATTTCTAATTGGTCCACAAATACACGTGTTGCTTTTCGAAGGAACCAAAAGAAGCATTCAAGTTATCTAATTATATATATAAAGTATCATGGATTACAAAATATGCTCATAATAATTATAATGAAGAGACCCTAAGACTCATAAGTAGTCACCGCACATCTAATAGTGTTCTCAAGGTAAGTAATAATAGAACAATGCAATTATAAGGTAGGCATATTTACACATATACCATCGTAGTTGTATTCAAATTTAATGTTTCGATAAAGAGTGCAATTATTCGAATAATAATCATATTTACAAATGAATGTGTCATAATATTTGACATAGTGATTGATGATAAGTTGGCAAATGGTTATCATCTATACAAGGTCCATGGTATGCTAGTTAGGGCAATAACAATTTTCACTTCTTATATTGGTTTCAATTCAATTGTTAATATACCATTCAACACTAGCATGATATTCTTCATATATAATAAGTTGTATTTGTGTAACTAGTTGTACTTGCATCATCACAATCCAACAATTATAGTCAAAGGTCAATAAGATAAGTCACAAATTTGCCTACACATCCTAATATGGGATCTTGAATATATTTCTAGACATAAACAAGGTAAAGATCATGTTGATATTTAGATTTTTTAGAATAAGTGTATTGTGGTGTTTAGACATTTGCTCCCACGATCATAAAAGGATGTAGAAGATCAAAACATCACACATTTAGAATCAATTTTCGAGTATGTTCACCTTTCTAATAAACATAGAGGAGAATCTCTAGAAGATGTTAATCGCATTGATGGTAATGTCATAACTCCTTGTGAGATATTTCATTACACCATTGTACACACTTGGAGGAAGAATCCATATGCATATCTAAATTTATACTGGAAAAGGTATTAAAGGGATGGTCAAAATTCAGATTTGTTACTTCATACTATGATATTACAAGATTATTGTCATCATGGAAAGCATTCTAAAAATAATGATAGAGTGAAAGATACAACTTACAACATAGGGCATATAGATTATTTGACTCAATCTCAAAATTAGTTTTACATATGGGATCCAGGTGACTTTTTGAGGTACAAAAATGATAAAGGCTTTAATGTGACTGTAATTAATGGCTTCACCATCCCATATACCAAGATGATTCATAAACTTAACCTTATCTTGGAGAGAACTTTGCATAGAATGTGGGCAGCCCATTGTTTGGATGAAGGTGTTCAGGATATATCAATAATTTATAATGCCACAAAGGAAGGTAAACACTTTGATTATAGTCCAAAGGACATACATGTTGGCCACCCTTGGTTATGTAAAGGATAGCTCACAAAGATTGGGAAACTACACAATGGCTTCGCCATTATGTGCATCATGATTTTAGAATTCAGCATTCAACATTTAGAATTTAGAATTTCGCACTTGGAGTTGACACAAGATATGCAATTATTCCTAAATCATGGGTTTAGGTGAGAAGCTAAAATACATGGATGAGATGTATTTTACTGAGGCTTCAAATCATGTCAGTTTAGATTATGAAAGGAATGTTTCGATCTAAGAAACATTTCATATTGCCTTTCATAATGATTCTACTGATAATCATGTAATTGAAAAGAGTATTTTAGTAGAGGTAGGATTTGAGTTAAAAAAATTAGTGATTGGTTACATTATAGAACATGGTTCTTAAGATGATGTATTGAGACATTTCAAAGCTTCAGTATGCCAAAAAGTTGAGTTGAAACATGATCAGAAACAAGGTGACAATGAATATGAGAAAGGTGCCAATAAATGTGAAAATTGGGAAAAGCTCTTTGACATTGGAGATACACTAACTTCTCATCCTTTTGTATATCTCATGGAATTTTATGCTAAGGCTGGGTAGCCCATGAATTCTTTGGAGATTTTCCAAGAAATGCAAAAGAAAGGAGTTCCTATGAGTGTGATTGCTTATGATAAAATTATACATGTATTGTCAAATTCTCAAGGAAAATGGAATTTAAGCCTAAAAGAAGGGATAGATAATATGGTGGTAAGTTTACAGTAGGCATTTGTGCCCATAACAAAAAAATAAATACCTTAATCTCTAAAAAATTGTTAAGACACAATACTAGAGGTAAATTCCAAGTGCAAATAGATGAATTTGGCAATCATTATAACTGCACGAGTGTTGATTTACAGTTCAGTTTCAAAATATCTAAGATAACCAAAAATTGTAAAAAAAAGGCACCTGATGCAGGTATTGAGAATATAATAACATAAGGGGCCATTATGTTAGGTTGTGGAGCTAAAAGATTCAACTATGCAGACGAAAACAAGAGGTTGCTGAAGATCCAGAAGCACCGGCGTCGGCAGTATGACCGACGTCAGTCAAGATGAATGCAGAAGGCAACTGACGTCGGCAAAAATTTGGTTGACGTTGATCAGCACCAGGTAGACAGGGACCGACGTCGGTCGCCTGTGTGTTCAGAAACTGCTCGTTGCACGAATAGTTAGTTAAGTGAACAGAGTGTTTGCATGTAAAAGCTATTTCGAGTCTTGAGCTGCGTGTATATTATTAGTAAACTAAGAGTCTAAGTTATTGTTTAAGTCTGGGATCTATTTATAGACCCATTGGCATGTATTGTAATTATGAGCTAGAAAGGAAGGCAAGGTAGATCCTTCCATTGTAAGATCATTGAGTTGCAGGTTGTTGCAAGCTCATAGGAGATCTACATGTGTGAGTATGGTCTGTTGAATTGTAGGTTGCAGGTTCATGGGAGATCAACTTGAAGTACTATAGAGTGCTTGGGTACTGGCAGGGTTATTACTGACTGGTTGGAGAGGTGAACACCAATTCTGTGTGTGAGTTGTGTGTTGGGACCGTTTTTGTTAGGAGAGTGTTTTGAAGAAGAATTACTGTAAACTTGAGGTGTGGCAAGCCTCTGTAAGGTGGAAGAGTGTGGTGGCTCTTTATTGTATTCTTTTTAGTACAAATGTTAATACAAGATAGTGTATTGTCTCTCATATTCTGTGTTATTTGTGAATTCTAGTTACTTGTACTTTTGGTATATTTCTGCATGTTTAATTGCTTGTATTTGGTAATCATATTGTGTTCTTTCTAAGGAGCAAGATCCTAACAAGTGGGATCAGAACAAGGTGTGTTGTTCTTGGATTCCCCGACAACTGGTATCAGAGCTTTTAGGTTGGGATACTAACAGGTTGGATTAGATCTGGTTAGTGTGTGTTGATTACAAGTTACTCACAG
This sequence comes from Torreya grandis, assembly GCA_037957365.1. Taxonomy (NCBI): domain Eukaryota; kingdom Viridiplantae; phylum Streptophyta; class Pinopsida; order Cupressales; family Taxaceae; genus Torreya; species Torreya grandis. Next base: position 1,434,110 of record JARHVA010002351.1, read on the forward strand.
GGGTTTCTGTTTGAGTGGGAGTAGAGCAATGGCAGAAGAAAGTAGACTACGAATGGAGAAGTTTAATGGTAGGAGGTCCAAGTCCACGTATGGCAGAATAACCTGTTGGAAATGTGGAAAGTAAGGGCACTTAAAGAGAAATTGTAGGTCGGTTGAAGATTAGCATGAAGGACATGAAGAAGAAGCAGATGTTGTAGATTTCATTACACAGGATGCTCTTGTATGTTCTTTGGATAAAGTAGAATCTTGGGTTTTAGATTATGGTGCCTCTTTTCATGCATCCCCAAATAGGGAATTTTTTCATGAGTATGTATAGGGAGACTTTGGAGAAATTTGTGTAGGGGATGGTAAGCCTTGTCAGATGGTTGGCAAAGGGAAAGTGAAGCTGAAATTGCAGACAGGGAACACATGGGTGTTGAAGGAGGTCATGTATGTCCCAGTTCTGGAGCAAAATTTGATTTTTGTAAGAAGTTTGGGTGATGAGGGTTGCACAGTAACTCTCACAGTGGACTCTTGGAAGGTTACCAAGGGTGCACTTGTTGTAGCAAGAGGTAAGAAAGTAGGTACGCTTTATCTATCTACTTGTATTACTGATTCTCTTTCTGGGTTATCTATTTCAGCTGTAGATTCGAAGATGTGGCTTAATAGGCTTGGTCACATGAATAAGAAGGAGATGCATGTTCTTGAGTCAAAGGGTATGCTTTCGGATTTGAAGAGCATAGATTGAGGTTTCTGTATGCAGAAGAAGAAGGTAACATTTCTTGAGGAATCCGATGTTAGTGACAAGAACAAGAAAGCCTTGGTTTTCAAGGAGAAGGTGACGAACAGAGTTCAACACAAGGGGCAGAAAAAATTTGAGCAGAGCAAGGGTGATTTGGACAAGGGTTTGATCCAAAAGGAGCTCACGAGAAGAAGTCAGTTCTCACAAGCAAAACACAGAGACCGACGTCGGCTAGAAAACTGGCGTTGGCATCCAGACATGGACCGACATCGGCTATGTGTAGCCTGACATCGGTGACTTAGGGCAGATAAACACCGGCGTTGGTCAGGGAGAACTGGCATTGGCGATGAGGCAGTCGCAGGGAATCGACATCGATCGGGTGCAGACTGAGATGTGACCAGCATCGATCACTAAGATGAATTTTGGGTGGATAGCAAGCTGTCAAGGAGTCTCAAGCGCCCATATGGAGGACTTAAAGGGTATGTAAGCCTCAAATTCATCATTTCCCTTCTTTACACTACTTGTTGCTCACTTATGGTAAAGAACTAGGGAGTTATTGAAGAAGCAGAGCAGGTAGATCCAGGAAACAGTGGGAGCTTGGCATGGAGGAGGATGTGATTCCTTGGAGGAGAACCAAACAGGAGTTTTTTGGTGGAGTTGCCAGCTGGAAGTAAGCACTGAGAAACGAATGGATGTTCAGGATGAAGAAGAACAGAAATGGATACGTGAGACAGTAGGCCAGGGTATATGGTCTTGTGTAAGCTGTAGTGCAATGGAGGTTTGATCATTGTGTTTCTCTTTACCAGGTTGGATAATATTAGCTACATTATCCTATTACTATATGATGTGCTTGTTGCAAGGTTACATATACAGGGAGTTGCTGAACTAAAGGTAAAGCTAGTTCATAGGTATGTCATCAGGAATCTGGGAGCAGCAAGATTCTTTGGCATGAGTGTGTTCTAGGGACATGGAAGGTCACAGGTTGACTTTGTTTCAGGATGATTGTGTGAGACCGGTTAGCACGCCGATGGTTGGACAGTTCACAAAATAGTGTCTTGATTCACATAATGAGGATAAGTGCATGGTATGTACTAAACCTGAATTTTTTCAAGCAGTGGGAGTTGTCACAAGTTTGGAGCCAATCTGAGAAAGAAGCATTGGAGGGCAGTTCAGTGGATTCTTAGAGGGACCAGCAGCAGGTGCACATGCTATGCAGGGTCAAGTTATTTTCTACATGGTTGTAGATGTGGATGTGGCAGGTGATTTGGATGACAGGTGTTGCACCACAGGGTTTGTGGTGGTTGGTCTTCAAGAGTGATCTTGAAGAGGGATACAGAGCCAAGGGAACAAACTAGATGGTGTATAGGTACAGGTACAATTGCAGCTATTTATCTCCAAGTGGGAGATTGTTAGGTTATGGAGTTAAAAGCTTCAACTATGCAGACAAAAATAGGAGGTTGCTGAAGATCCAAAAGCACCGGCATCGGCAGTATGACTGACATCGGTCAAGATGAATGTAGAAGGCAACTAGCGTCGACAGAAAGTCGGCCGACGTCGGTCAGCACTAGGTAGACAGGGACCGACGTCGGTCGCCTATGTGTTCAAAAATTGCTCGTTGCACGAACAGTTAGTTAAGTGAACAGAGTGTTTACATGTAAAAGCTATTTCAAGTCTTGAGCTGCGTGTCTATTATTAGTAAACTAAGAGTCTAAGTTATTGTTTAAGTCTGGGATCTATTTATAGACCCATTGGCATGTATTGTAATTATGAGCTAGAAAGGAAGGCAAGGTAGATCCTTCCATTGTAAGATCATTGAGTTGCAGGTTGTTGCAAGCTCATAGGAGATCTACATGTGTGAGTATGGTCTGTTGAATTACAGGTTGCAGGTTCATGGGAGATCAACTTGAAGTACTATAGAGTGCTTGGGTACCGGCAGGGTTATTACTGACTGGTTGGAGAGGTGAACACCAATTCTGTGTGTGAGTTGTGTGTTGGGACCGTTTTTGTTAGGAGAGTGTTTTGAAAAAGAATTACTGTACACTTGAGGTGTGGAAAGCCTCTGTAAGGTGGAAGAGTGTGGTGGCTCTTTATTGTATTCTTTTCTGTATAAATGTTAATACAAGATAGTGTATTGTCTCTCATATTATGTGTTATTTGTGAATTCTAGTTACTTGTACTTCTGGTATATTTCTGCATGTTTAATTGCTTGTATTTGGTAATCATATTGTGCTCTTTCTAAGGAGCAAGATCCTAACAAGTGGGATCAGAACAAGGTGTGTTGTTCTTGGATTCCCCGACACATTATGGGTAACATGCAACAAAAACTAAATGTTTTAGAAGTGCAAGAGGAACAATTTCATGCAAATTCTTAGTCAAACAACTTGATGAAGTAAAATTTATTTAGAACATGGTATTGCAAATTTTCAAGGATTAATTGGGATCTAGGTATTATTGAGATAACCATTTGGGGAGAGATCAAGCAGTTGACCTTGCAACTACTTAAGGGCAAGCAATTTTTGGAAGGGTAGTCTATCATGTCCCATTTTTTGAATTAAATAATTTAGACGACCCTTAGTTTATTGTCCATTTTTGAAAGGCTAAAGGGGTGATGCAAGGGAAATAAATTAATAATTTAACTTAAGTTGGCCAAAATTAATTTTATGTTATAAAAAAAGAAACATGTGTTATTTTATTAAAAAGTTTATATATTTTTAATAAAGCAAGTCAACAACAAAATAGAAATGGGATGTTATTTTATGGGTGTTGCCTCGACAAAAGGTAAAATTGAAATTATGGAAGGGGGCATTGGGTTCCTTTGGAGAGGTTATTTTATCAATCAACCTTGAAAACTTATTTGTGAGTTTTAACATTCCACTTCAACTTGCAACCTTAGAGGACAATTTTTTTCCTATGGAGCACTAGAGGATGAAAACCATCTGGTGGCAAAGACTTGGAGATGAAAAACCATCAAGTTTTGTGTGGCAGTTCCATCTATGGGCTACATTTGTATTTCAAATATGGTCTATATCATAAATTAGCTAAATCAAATAATCAAGGTAGTGTGGAAGTTCTAGATCTATGCTAGGGCATCAATATTAGGGTTATTGTCAACATTTATAGAAGCATTATTAGGATATGCTTCATATATCCAGGGCTGACATCATAATTTTGGGGGATGACATCACCATCAAGATCTATTTATGGGTTAAATTCTCCACTTTCATGTTCAATTTTGTCATAAATAATTTTTTTATTTTGTTGTAATTGAAATCTATTGTTATTCCAATAAATCTCTATTTTTAGTTGATTATCAGGAATACAATAATGGCCTGTTCCTATTAACATACATGAAGTGTGTAGTTTTATGGGATTAGACAGTTATTACCATAGGTTTGTGAATACCTTTTCTAACATAGCCAACCCAATCACTTCCTTACAATGTAAAGGCAAAAAATATATTTGGACACCCCTCTGTGAAGAGGCATTCCAAAAGCTTAAGGAACTATTGACTACAACACCTATACTTATCGTTCTTAACCCCAATGGTGATTTTGAGGTTTGGTCATATGATTCCAAGGATGGTTTTGGTGGCATTATAACTCAAGATGGCAAAGTTGTTTATTATGAGTTATGGAAGCTCAAACAACATGACAAGAACTATCCTATGCATGATATGGAGCTTGTTGCCATACTTCACACTTTGAAGCAATAAAAACATTTTTTGTTGGGAAAATATTTTAAGGTGAAATCTTATCACTACAACCTCAAACATTTATTTATTTAGGATGAGTTGAATGCAAGCCAACACAAATGGTTAGAATTTTTAAGTAATTTTGACATTAACATTTCCTATGTCAAAGGTAAAGAAAATTATGTTGGTGATGCATTGATGTACGTACCTTGCCATAATTTATGTAATCAGGTCTAATTTTAGAAATTTTATGATGAGACAACAAATTTTTGATGAGTACTACCAAGATACAAGAGCTTTTGGCTAACAAACCTATTACAAAGTCATTTTCTAATTTTTCTATTGAAAAAAATGGCCTAATTAGGCATACAAATAACAAAGTTATACTTAAATTTTTAGGACTTACAAAGTCAAATTCTAAAATAAGTATATATAACACCTTTTTATGTTCATATAGGTGTCACAAAGATGATATGAGTTAAAAATGTATTATTTTTGGCATGGTATGAAACTTGATGTGGCTGATTTTATTGCCAAATGCTTGGAATGCCAATGAGTAAAAGTTGAGCATTGTATTCTTGGAGGTTTGTTATATCCTCGTGAAGTACCAAAAGATAAGTGGTCTATAATATCACTAGATTTTATTTTTGGGTTATCTAAATATCATAGCAAACATGATACTATTCTGGGGGTAATTGATAAATTGACCGAGGTTGGTCATTTTATTACTGGAAACTTAATTGATGATGCTTCTGTGTTTGTGAAAAGATTAGTAAAAGAGATTTTTCATCTGTATGACATGCTAGATGTAATCATTTTAGATAGAGATAAACTTTTCACATCAACATTTTAGCATACTTTGACTATAACATTCAATATACGTTTGAATTTTGGTTTTATGTACCACTTATAAAATGTTGGTCAAACTAAAAGGTTGAATCAAGTGGTTAAAGATATGTTGTGAATGTATGTCATAGATCAACAAAGTGGGAATTTTTTTTCCATTTAGTTGAATTTACTTATAATAATAATAATTATTTTATAATTAAAATGGCTCCATTTGAAGATCTGTATGGGTTGGAAAATATGGTTATTTATGAACCTAATGTACTCTAGGAATATGATAAGCAGATAACTCTTATTCACCAAGATGTGAAAACTACTTTGATTAAAAAAAGAGTTACTTAAATCAGAAAAAAAAATACCATGTGAATTTAATAACGGTGATAAGGTTTCTCTACAAGTTAGATTTTAGAAAAGATTCATCAAGTTTGTGAAATCTTCTAAATTAGCTCCATGTTTTGTTGGACCTTTTGACACCGTAAAAAATATCAGTCATGTTGCTTATCAACTAGCCCTTCCTCCTTCTCTATCTATGATTCACTATGTTTTTCATGTTGCTTTGTTAATAAAAGATATGTTTGATCCTGCTCATATTTTGGATTAGAAAAATCTTTAGGTTACGGAAGAGGAGAAGATACAATTGAAACCAATGACAATATTGGACAATCACAATGTTAAGCTGTGAAATAGATAAATTCAACAAGTATTGGTCCAGTAGGACCCACTTAGTGAAAAGAGTGTTTCATGGGAAGATGAAAGTCTTTTCAGGCAACATTACCCATAACTATTTGATTGATTGTTAGGACAACTCCTTTTTAAGAGGGAGAGGATGTCATGACCCAGTTTGAAACAATTTTAAAATTGGGGTTTAATATTTACATGAACATTTTTATATATCTTGATTACATAACATATCATGGACTTGATTATATATTATATTATAGTGCTGCTCTATCATTACTATGAAAACAACTATGTTCAAATATTATATTTCAGTTGATTATTCAGTTATGATAATTGGATATATATTGTCAATTTCTTATTTTATGACTGCAAGATTTATCGTGAGTTAAACTTAATCGATGGAGTCAAGTTTGCAAGGTTGTATTATTGGTAAGTCGATTATATTATGGACATGAGTATTAAGACATGAGTTTCCAAAATAACCACAGTTGATTTGTAGACTGTTATATATTGACTAGATTTGATTTTTACTTTGATTTAAAATGTTGTGTACATATGTCTTGATACTTTCGAGTTGATTTGATTGTTATGTTTAGGTCATCATCTTTATCTATCATATGACAGTTGCCACTATTGTTAAGATTTGATTTTTTGGCTTCATAGTTGGGGTTGATGTCATTCAGGCCTATTTTTGTACTAATGTCGCTTATGTGGTATACAGTCCTATTTGAGATCGATTCCATATTCAATAAACAATAATTGTTGTTATCTTATCATGTGGCTTGACATTCTAGATATTATTATTGGTCAACTTTTTTTATTAGTTTTGGCTTCAATGTTTTTAAGGTCTTTGTTATTGACTTGAAAAGTCAGTATATGGTATTTTGTGTGCTTATAGTGATTATTGTGCCTACATGGTCATTTGGACCTTAGTCCATCATTCAAATATCATTTAGTCCTAGACTATTATGTGAGTTTGATCATCAACCTTGGACTTTATCCATCATGATATATGGCAATGATATTTGGTCGGTTGACTTATGGTTTGAGTGTATTGATGGTTTTGTTATTTGTGAAGCCTCTAGTTAGTTTTTACTACATGGAAGTTTTGGTGAGCTTGGTGAGTTGGGAATAAACCTTAACTGCCACAACGAAGCTTGTTTGCTATTGCTAGGTCCTTGGAGATTTGATGGCTTGATTGAGAAATTTATGGTGGAAAAGGTTGTTGAAACTCTATCATTTTTTCCTAGAAGAAATGGGGACGTGGGGGAACAAGGAGTTAGTACCTCCATTATGTTGCATCATGACTCAAACTATTATGGTGCAAAGTTGTAAACTTTAATGCAGTGAAGGTGTATAAGGACAATGTGTGCATTATGAAAGAAATGACTCTCTACTTGGAAAAATGAGGTAAAGCAAAATGTGTCTCATTAAGTAAGTGATGTTTTCAACATTGCTTATTTTATGTTATGGACAAAGTGGAAAATGTGAAGAAGAAGTATTTTGTTTCATTGTGTTATTTATGTACATTTTGGAAATATGGTTTAGTTGTGGCATTGGGTTGTGTCAAAAATGTTACTGAACAATTGTTTTATTTTGGGATTTCTTAGTTTTATTCAAACCCTTATTTGTGAAGTGAACACTAAGTGTTCATGGATGGAATATTGCTTTGCATTCTGACACTAACACTTAGAGTGTGTTTTTTGATTGGTGGTTCGCGTTGATTTGCTTATTAGGTTATTGTGTAGTTTGAAAATCCGGTAATATTGAACACTATCATGTGACCCAAACTCCTCCATCAAGCTAATGGTTAGGGGTGGTTAGGGCCACCTATGAAGGAATCATTTGACTGATGGAGTGTGATTTGGACTTTTATGCAAGTTAGATGTTCACCTGAGCATGTATTTATAAGCTATCAGGCTCAAACTAGTGGTGAAACGAATCTTTGAGTCAAGCTTCTGATTCACATTTAGATATTCTTAAATATAATATTCCTTCTAGTATTTATTTTGTAAACATCTCTAAATGAGTGATAATGTTGTTTTGTAACTTTGTGTGTATTTCGTTTATTTTACTAGTTAATTATAGTTGCACATAATTCATAAAATTTAATGGTGGTATTCCATGGCAGTTACTTGGTTTTTACTTGACTGTGAGATCTTAAATCATTGTGGAGGGTTACAACATTAAATGAATAGTGAAATGACATTTGTTTAATGTATCATGTTTACTTTTATCAATTGTATTCCAAATTTTGGCTTTCATGGGTTCTAATTTTCCACTTTAAATCTTGACTTGGTTGTGTATTTAGTCATGATGATTGACTATCGATCATATATGATTATTGTGTTTTGAATAGACCTTTTATACTAATGTTCCATGTCGCTTTTGAATGTTAACTAGTAGTCATTCTTAAAGGTATATATTATGGTTATTGGTTTATATCTCATTTGGTCTTGAGTCATTTACCTTATTCATTTGGTATTCAATTGTTAATTGTGTGAAACAATATCTTGGGTTGCCTATAATCGTAGGAGATTTGTGGGAACCATTTACGAGTTGGGATGTTTATTTATTGGGTGATAATTGATGATTTTAGTCCCATGTTTAGGATGCAACTAAATGGCATTCGTATCGTTAACATTACAAATTATATGATATTTAAGTTCGTTCAAGTGTTCTAAAGTGTTTTTGAGTTGGAGCTGAGGATTGAATAAATTTTTCATATAAGAAAAGTGTTTCTCATGAACTATATATCAGTGATTCGATTACCTGTCTACATTATTGATCGAATAATATTTTCATCTATTGGTGTGTTGATTTGGAATAAGCTTATCTTGTATATGTTTGATTGTGTAATCACTGAAAAGTGGTATTTGATTGCTAAGAGTGCTACTTTAGACAACTATTTCCTAGCTTAGCCCTAGACCTATTGTAGAACCTATTATCACACTTTTTAGACTTTGTGTGGACCAGAGGCATCCCTGGTCAACTTAAATGCATTCTCAAACCCTCATTCCCCAATCCTGGCCCTTTGTGCCTAGTAACCTACTAGTTAGACATTAGCACCACATTAAGGACACTCGAGCCACGTGGCTCTAGTGTCCCCAAAATAGTGCTAATGTCCTTTGCCCTATCTTTCCTGAACATATATATTTTTAAAAGTAAACCCTGTTACGGTTAGCTTAATCATATTTTATTGTTTGAACAAGATGGACATTAGATTCAAAATATCTATTCAAACACAAAACAAGTTTAAAAAAACCAAGATTATCAATCCTTATTCTACCCTACTTCTACATACTACCATCTACAACTACCCTAAGCTCAAATTTTCCATCTTTCCAATCTCAAGAACACTCAAGCATTCAAGACCACTATCATTCTAGCATCACTTTCACTTACACCAACACTTAGGCAGGGATAACTCTATTGGGCTTGATCCCTCTTCAAAGTATTGGTATGTAGGCAACTTTCTTCATAGTGGGGTGTTGAGGATGTCCAACCTATCTTACTAATGAATACACTTTTTAACTCATACCTTACTTACAAGGAGGATCAAGGTTTGCATCATAAATCAGTTATTATACGCACAATATAGAGTTTTAGACTTCATGTGCACAAGAATAGAACCCAAAAACACATGCACATGTAACCCATAAGTTTGAAGCAGTCATGCACAAAGGACATTGGTGCTATTTTTAGGACACTAAAGCCACATGGCATTACTGTCCAAGAGGGGTTTAGACACAGGGATCTAGTTGATAACACTCAGACCTATTCCACTCTCAGTTTCCAACACTCAGATTGTCTGTATCAGGGATTTTCCAGATAAGTTTTTGTCTACATATATTTATTACTATTTTTAGAAAGTCAAAGCTAGTCAAAATCTGTAGCAAATCATTAGTTATTTTATGCATATTATTTCACTAATTTAGACCACTCAGCGCTTTAATCAAACATAGGATTTACATAACTAAACCCTAAAAGTTTAAAATATATCAAAACATGGTTATTCTATTCCTTAATGACCATATCATTTACTTTATCACTGAATGATAAATATTCTAGATTCCTTAAATATCTAAATGTTTTTTATTAATTTGGTTATAGATAATAATGCACCAGTAGAGGTCTATTTTGTGTATGTTCTTCTCAATGGTTGATATAACATGTTTTGGACAAAGTTGGGTCCATTGATTTAAATGGTTAATGAAATTATTAAGCCATATAGACTACACATATTGTTTGGGGTGTGACTGAGTCTTAGAGGCATTGTGGTAATTAGAAACCATGGTAATTTGTTTTAGAATCATTTGAGTTGTTGGAAGTCTTATGATTTTTTTATATTATCATAAAGGATTTAAAATTGTTAACACGTTATTTGGTTGAGTTAATAATTGACTGCAAACCTTATCCTTCTTATTCTTCTTTAGATACACTGTCATGAATAGATAAGAATCAATTCTATCGATTTTACATTTGATTGCAATGCATAATGATTGATATTTTATCCTATTCTAAATATTAACATAACTTATATTACAAAACTAATACTTGATCTTACATTATTGGTTAAAAACTTATTTAGTACTTTATTTTTATTGCATTTAACTCAATAAAGTTTTTTTTGTTCCACTCATATTTTATATTTAATTTGATCACTTGGCATAATGGTAGCGATGTTGTCTTGAACGAACCTTATCTATGCAATGGTGAAATATAATAATGTTTTCTAATTGATTAGATTAAGAAACATGGTTATTGTCTTGAATCTTTGTTTCTTGAATTCTCTTCATTTGAGTATGTTGCTATTAGAGGCAAATGAGACTCTATGTTTTGATTCAAAGTTCATCTAGTTGTCCACGAATAATATACTTTTTATTTTATAGTATTGTGCTATTGACAAATAAAGAAGAAACTTTGAATAACCAAGGAATATTTGTTATATTGGGTTAAAGTTAAAGTTATAGACTCAAGTATTATCGGACAAGAGGTGTATAAAATAAAACATCTCATGTATGAAGAGAGTCATTAACTCATTGCTTAGTCATATTTGTATAGTTTAAATCCTTATATTAGATTCAATTATTCATGAAGCTTGTTCTCTTGGCACTCTAAAAAATTGTAATTCTTAAAGATAAACAATAGTGTTGTCCTAAATAGAATCTATCTAATTGAGATGCGTATAATAGAAGAATGAATAAACATAATTTGTTCTTGAATTATTTTAATAGGTTATGAGTGCTAAGATGGAATGTTTGATACATAATAAGTGAAGCTATGACCCTTATATTGAAGTGTAAATGTCTCGATTGGGTAGTATCGTATGTATTCAATTTAATTATTATGATAATGGGAGTTGTTGGGATAACACTCTGATCTAATAATAAGTGTAACTTTATTAAGGTATGAAGAGGCATTTAATATGCTACTTCGTATTAAGTAAATATGAGTGCAAATGCTTACTCAAATTATATAAAAGTAAGTCTCTTTGTTAAGAAAGGTTGTTGATTATTGGCTATTAATGATTGCGCCTTGACATGAACGTAGACTTAAATTATTATGAACAATATGAATTATTAATTATGATGGTCTTGTTATCTAAACCTCCATGTCATAATTTTTGTATCAAGTTGAATAATATTCCTTGCAAGTATATATAATAAATGTACATAGCATACTTGTGGATGTCTTTAAGAATAAAAACATATTCATTTGTGTATCGACTGCTTTTTTATAACGATTTAAGCCAAGAAGGAAAGATTATTGGGTTGGAGTTTTCCTTACTTTAATTAACTTGAAAACCATTTTCCGCAAAATAAGAACTCATTTAAGATTGAGCCTCTTTTTTAGATACAGGTAAAAAATGGGTTTTAAAGGGTCCCATAACCTTTATAAATTGAGCTAGAGTATGCAAAACCCATCCCCCCTCCCCCCCACTCCCCACCCCAAAAAAAAAAGAACAACCATGATTGGCATCCCACCTGGGAGCCTACAAAAAACCATCCAAAACCCAAATCAAACCTACCAAGAAGCAGACTATAAACACCATAAAACCTATAACAATAAGAAACTAGAGAAAGCTAACTAGCCGATCATGGTTCTACATCTTTAGTCTATGTGGTCTTTGAGATGCTTGCTAGGTCCTCGTCTTTGTCATCCACCTTATTATTCATGTTGCCCCTAGTTCGATTGCATGGAATCTCTATGATGACCACCTGCAGCATGTTATCCGGGGCCGCCTTGCACTTGTCCCTCTTTGTCTTTTTTTTGGACAAGTTCCCCCCTTACATTTTGTCTGAGCTTCCTCCTCTTGTTTGAGAAACTTGTGTTCTTCTTTGAGTGCCTTTTATAGCTCTGGATTGAGCATATTGACTGACTTTTTCCATACTTCACCTCCCCTCTTGCCCACATGAGCTCTAGCCAAGATGACTTCCCTAATGGCCTTGATGTCCTTTATGATCTCTCTTAGAGCTTGCACCTAGCTTTGAAGTCTCCCATCTAGAGCTTTAAGTTTTTCTTTAAGGTTCCAAATGACCTTTTCATCTTTTTCTAGTGAGAACCTTTACACTACCCTTTTCTTTTTTCCAGCCTCTTGAATAATAACTTGATCCACTATTGCATCATCCTCCCTTATTAAGTCTAGGGCCTCATTACCAAATTTCAAGAGAACCCCAGCTTCTAAATTAACAGGGGAGGGATCCACTTCATCGTCAGACATGATGACTTTCCTTTTGACCCCCTTGAGTGCTTATTTTTCCTGCTCTCTAGAATTGGGTGATGGTTTTCTTGGAATTTTCTGACACTGTTTTGATTATATCCTCAAAGTTGGTTGCCTCCTCTCTAAGTCCTTGGGATCCCCCTCCTCAATCACCACCCGATTGTTAATATGGGGCTTGGCCCTTAACCAACAACATAATAAGGGCCTGGTGAATAATGACATCCGATGTGTCACCCTATTAGGTCTCCATGGAGGATTCGAGAGATCTCAACAGAAAAAACATCAAGATGAGGACAAAGTTGTTCTTGAAATGGTTGAGCAACAAAAAATGGTGAGAATGCACCACTATTTTTTCCCCTCAAGAGTCAGGTACCTCATGTTTTGTATTTAGACATTTGACCATGGGTACATGAGGTTTTCTCGCAAGAAGTCCTTCACTTTTATGGCCAAAGCGTCATTCTTGAAGAACGATTTGATGAGCTCACTCATGTGATGTTTATCCTTGTACACCTTGGTGTCTACTGGTAATATACTAGTAATAGCTGCAATACTCTCTTCTAAAATAAATATTTCAACTCCCCTCATGCAGACTACCATGTTGTTCTAAGCTTTAGAAAAGTTGATAGAGAGATTGGGTTCATGCCTAACGACTTGCTCCATGTACACGATAAGCCCACATTATTTTGAAATTTGCCATATTGGGTTGCTCTTGACGTCTTCATAAGAGATGGGCTCTAATCTGTTTGGTTTACCACCCATATTTTTAGCCCTATGAGCTCTTTTGGTAATTTTGATCAACTCAATTGTGTCGCGTTGGGTTAACTCAAGAATGTGCTTGTGATGCCACTTCTCGTGTGTGTAAATGACCGTCACACACCTTCCAAAAGGACCATCCCTTCTCCCACACACACTAATGATTACCCTTCTTTGACAATCGATGTTGTAATTAATTAATTAATATTGAATCTTGTTAAGTTGGTTTTTTGGAGATTTTTTTCTATAAATATTTAGATCAAAATTTATAAGGGTATGAAAGTATGCGTATACATTCCGAACTTAATACACTTTAACAGGCAAACCATTTTCTTATAAGATCTATTCAAGAAGAACTAATTTTAAGGAAGTTGCATTTCACAAACTTCCCTGTAGTCTTTAGTTAAGACCATGTCTGAGTTATTGCAAACTTGTTGAATCTTGCAGTAATAGATCTTATCTTGAGTATAGCCCCCCCTCCCTATAGATCTTATCTTGAGTGTAGCCCCCCCTCTCTCTATAGGGTCGGGTCTATCGAGACGTGAGCCCCCCCCTCTCTCTACATTTAATATGGAAAAATAATATGTTTGACTTTTTTTTTTGGGTTCGTTACATTGAAGTACACCCAAGTTTGACATACTTTCAAAATATATTTTTTGTTTTGGCTATATTTTTTTGAATAAAAGGGGTAAAACTTTATTAAAACTTAGAATAGCAAATTACAAAACCATCAGCATAAACCAAAGAACAGAAAACCAAGAACAAAAGCCTCACACCTCAACAACACTAGCATCTACATCTAGAATGGGCTCCATCACCTGGTGTAAATCACATGACAACTGTCCCCATTCGTCCACCTTACGGCCCTCACCACCTTCCGACACCCATTTAGCCAAACAATCCGCCGCCCTATTCCATTCCCTGGGAATATGGGCAAAAGATACCGAATCCATCAAGGAACTAACTTGAAATATCTGTTGCATTATCATGGCCAGTTGCCAACTCACCTCAAAAAAATTCCTCTCCAAGAGAAAATTAATCAGGATTTGAGAGTCTGCTTCACAGGTCACCCTCCTCCATCCTAAAGCATATGCTCTCCGTAGGGCATAAAGGATAGCCAAGCCTTCTATCCTATTAACTGTCTAAACTCCCTGATATACCGAGAAAATAAAAATCACTGAACCAGAAGAATCCCTACCAATCTCGCCAATCCCAGCCGGCCCTGGATTGCCCCTTGAAGATCCATTCGTGTTAATTTTCAAGAGTCCAACAGGTGGGGGCAGCCATTTCCCCATCCGTTGAACTTTTTGCATCCCTCATATACCACGCCTAGCACTCGTCGAAACTAGAGAAAACCCCCGTATGCCAAACCTCTCCACTATATCAGCGTTCTTTCTCTTCAGTGGCAAAGTAACCTCACTCTTTGCCTCAATAGATTCTTGGATCATTCTCTTAATTCTATTCCAGACCTACTGATTCTCCATATATTCATCCTTGAAAATCCTGCAGTTTCTTTCCAGCCATACTTGCCACAGCAAAAAAATAGGGCTTGCGTACCACACATCCTGCAGGAAGGAGGTCGCTGAAGGTGGATGGCCCACGCGAGACCAAAAATCAGCCAAAGAGACAGTGTGAACACATTGGCACCTCCACGCGTCCCACCATAAATGCCATAAATGAAGAGTGAATGAGCAACGAAAAAATAGGTGAGAGAAATCTTCCTCATCATGATTGCAAAGAACACATCTTGAAGGTTCAACGAAGCCCCTCTTTCAAATATTATCCCAAGTCAGACATCTATTCCAGACTAAAGTTGAAACAAAATAGTTGCATTTCGGCCAAGAGAAATCGTTCCAGACTTTTTTCCACCACTGAACTTCCTCTCTACCCTCATATTACTGAGAAATTGGCTCCTAATAACCATAAGACATGGTATACTTCCCCTCGAGATTCGGGGACCAGGCTAACACATCACTGTCCAAAAGTGCATTGCAGCTTCGATAGGCCAAAATATTATGCAACTCCACACACTTTGCCTCCAAGCCAAGAATCGGCCACTCCTCAAGGGTCTTCCATCTAGCATCCGTCACTTGCTCCTAAAAGGAAAGGGATTTATAATCGCACACCCTGGTCCATCCTGCCTCGCCAAACCTTTGGGATAGAATACTCAGCTGAGGATATTGGACAATTAAAGGAGGGTAACCATCCTAGGAGTCATGCCAAAACTGTGACTCAACCCCACTCCTACAAATCCAAAATAGACCCTTCTTAATCAACACTGCTCCTTTCTTGAGAGTCACCCAAATCGCCGAGCCTTTCCCAGTCACTTCATACCTCAGGATGTCCCTCCTAGGGATCCCAAAGAAGTACTTGTGGGATAAGACTCGAGCCCACACCCTCTCTTGTTCCACACACCAATACCAGTATAGCTTGGCAGCCAAAGCAATACCTAAAAGTACAGATTACCGTAATCCCAGACCACCAAATCTCTTTGGGCTACAGACCGCCTCCCACTTAATGAGGCTCCACTTGGTAGAAGATAAATTACCTACCCATAAAAACTATCTAGTTAAGGAATCCAGTTCCTTAACAAAGCTCATCGGAGCCACCTGGATCATACACCTATAGATAGGTAGAGCCTGCACCACTGATTGAATCAGCTGGATTCGCCTCACAAAAGATAACCAGCGGTTGGTCCAATGATTCATTATGCCTCTGAACTTGTCCAATATCGCCCTCCATGACTCCTTCGACTGCCAGCCAATAGAGATAGGAATCCCTAAATATAGCAATGGTAGACTCCCAATCTAGAACCTAAGGATATGCGCAACTCTTCGTTGTATGGAAGGTGGGGTATTAAAGAAAAAAATTAAAGACTTACCCTCATTAATTACCTGTCCTGAGGCAGCAAGGTAAACTTCCAAACTTATGTGAATGTTAGACGCCTCCCTAATAGTGGTCATGCCCATCAACGCCACATCGTCCACAAACTGGAGGTGAGATTGTATAGGGAGGCCCCCGCCCCAATGCTAGGCCTAAATAACGCCATTATCCACTTTTGATCAGTGATCCCAAGCCTTCCGCCAACAACAGAAATAAGTAGGGAGAGAGAGGGTCATCTTATCGCAGACCACGAAAAGCCCCAAAGAGATTAGAGTGCTCGCCATTGACCAGAACATAAAAAGAGGTCGAGTTCACACAACTCATAATCCATCGTATCCAATCCTCCTCAAAGCCGAAGGCGCCTAAGACCTTCTGGAGGAAGGCCCACCAAACTCTATCATAAGCCTTGGACATGTCCAGCTTGATAAACATCGCTTTCTCATTGGACTGGGTCATGGAATGGATAGTCTCCATAGCCACCACTACCCCATCCAAAATCTGATGACCCTCCACAAAGTCGCCTTGCTCCTCAGAAATAATCACTGGTAGCCACTTCTTTAACCTCTCCGCAATCAGCTTAGATATAATTTTATAAGTGACGTTGCAGAGGGATATTGGCTAAAAAAGACTCAATCGATCAGCCCCCTCTTCCTTGGGAATGAGAGCCAGGAAGGTAGAATTCAGAGACCAAAGCATTTGTTTATTTCTTTGAGACTCTTGAACAACTACCAGAAGATCTAGTTTGATGATTTCCCAAAATTCCTGGAAGAACTCAATTGGGAAGCCATCTGGGCCAGGCGCCTTGCCTTTCGACATCATGAAAACAACCCTCTTTACCTCCTCTAATGAAATATCCCTCATCAACTGTGCTTTCATATCCACAGTCACCAAAGAAGGAATGCAGGAAAGAACCTGATCCTTAGTTGCCAAGTTCCCTTGCACCTCTTCCTTAAATAGTGAAGCAAAATATTGCACTATCTCGTTTAGGATGCCCTGCATAGAAGAGATGGTCTCCCCTCTGTCCGTCACCAAAGAAGTTATCCTGTTACTATGCTATCGGGCATGGACCGAATTGAAAAAGAAGGCAGTATTCTTATCCCCCTCTTGAAGCCATTCAATCTGAGTCTTTTGTTTCCAAAAGATTTCCTCTCTTATTTCCCATTCCTCCAATTCTTTTAAAGCCTTGGCTTCCTCCCTCTGCAAAACCACAATCATACCCTCCTCCCTAATGACTCTGGTGATGTCGTTCAACTCCTCTGGGCCTCATTTTTCTTATGAAAGATGTTCCCAAAATCTTGTCGATTCCACCTTTTGAGCTGGTACTTGACGAATTGGAGTAACTTTGCAAAGGTATACATTGTTGTGCCCACAACAGGCTTGCCTATCTTCCACCAATCCACCACATGTCCAAACGGGTCCGGATCCCAAAACCACATGAGTTGAAACTTAAACGGTGGCTTCTGAGGTGACCATGCTGAAGAAATTATCAATTTGATGGGCTAATGGTCTGACCCTCTCCAATCAAGTATCTCCATGCTAAAAGACCACAGACCCCCAACCCAATAGCAGGAGGTCATGAATTTGTCTATGCGCTCAACAATGCATCTGTCCCCTACTCTTCTGTTATTCCAAGTAAAGCAGCCATTACAGGGCCTGATGTCCACTAGATTGAATTTTGCTATATTATCCCGGAGCAAAAAGGAAGAAGGTTCCAGCCTTGCATTGCCTCCTCTTTTCTCTGCCAGATCCAGAATAGCATTGAAGTCTCCAGCAACAATCCAAGGCAGGTAAGGAAATAATCGATGAACTAAGTGGATATTTTTCCAAAACTGAAATTTACCTTGAAAATCTGTAGGAGCATAGATATTAGAAAAAATGACTGATTCACCTAACTCCATATACGAGGCCACCATGGATAAAGAGGACTTGAAGGAAATCCAGGATACTGGTTGGATCTTTCGTGGATTCTAGAAACATGCCACACCCCCAAAAGACCCCTGAGCTCCAATGCACTGACATAAGCCATGCCTCCATAACTTAGGTGCAATATTCCTCATATCATCCACAAAAACCTTCATCTCTTGAAGAAAGAGAACATCAGGTACTTGACATCTAACTAACTCCCGATAGCCTTTTGTTTAGGGCCGTTGTTCAAGCCCCTTACATTCCATGAAATAATGATCATTTCAGAGGAGTTGAAAAGTGGGAGTCTAAGGTCTTAACAGCACCTGACTCAACCAAGGTCTCCCCTATCATCTTAATTTTCTCTGTGTCCTTCTTACGCCCCAGCTTAACGCTTTTGTCTGACATCCCCTTCTTTCCCTCCTTTTGCATGATACCCAAGTGAGGAGAAGATTTACCTCACTTATCTATTTCTCCTACCGCTGTTCTTGCTGGAAGGTTCGCAGCCTCTACGTTCTGCCCCTGAACACCATCTGTCTCCACTACCATCTGTTCCCCTGTCTGCCCCTCCAATACCATGGGTAAGGCCGACTCCTCCTGAAGGAACAAATGAAGATTGGCCAAATTAATTTTCGGTCTGGATCCTCCCACAAGCTGCGCCACACTCAATAATCCCAGATTTACTTCTTGCTGACCCAATTCATCTAAGACTTCAAACCTATTGAAGGAATCTTCATCTCGTCGCTCCATAAGGGATCTCTTCTGGCCTCTATTGCAGTTTCGAGCTTTCATATGAACAAAACCTTCAGCATCCTTGCCCTCACCGATCCCAGACTTCTTCCCTTTATCAGTACTTGGAATGCTACTAGGTGGTGGTTGAGATTGCTACTCCACTGACTTCGCCTTTGGGCACCTACGCACCAGGTGTCCATATTCATGACATAGGCGACACCTGAAGGGAAGGGTCTCATAGTCCAATTGTTGCACCCAGGAGTATGAGCCCACAATCATCTCAACCGCATCAGGCAATGGCTTGCTCAAATCAATTTCTACGTAAATACGAGCAAAAGTCATAACTTTCTTACCTAGAGTCTATGTAGAAGAACCCACCGGCTTCCCAACATCGAAGCTAGCATCTGGAGAACATCCTCTCAACAACATTCAATAGGAAATATGGGTAGCCTAACCCACACCAGAACCCGATTAGGTAGTTCCTCGGATGGATTAAAACCTACATGCCAGGGTTTGACAAAAAGTCCAACCTAATTGTCAAAATAAGGCCCCCCCTCAAAAACCCTGTTTCGATCAACCAAGCACACAAAAGTCACCATGAAGTAATTATCTGCCAACAACGTGACCTCCATTTCTCCCTCTGGTTCCCATACACGTCTGGCCCAACTTTCCATAAATTGAAGGGAGACTCTCAATCCCAAAAACTTGCAATACAGCGAGTGTTTAGAATAATATTCCACATCCTCATAAATCATGTCAAAGGGGATTACCAGTTTGGGGTGTTCCTTGCACCGCTCCAGGCATCCGTTGATCTTCATGATACGGGATCCCCCAGGCAAGCTCTAGTCCCCAATCCCCAGCACCTATAGTCTGGGTAGAATACTCATTTCCCAAAGTGTTAACATGCTGCCCCATCCTGTTCACACCCACAGCTTCACTAAAACTCTTACTCAACGCAGTCTTTGAATGCTCCTGCTGAGCCATAACCATGCCTTTTATGTTTTGCCTTGTTTTTTGGACGCCTCAGTACCTGCTCCACGCACCCGCCCGCCGCTTTCCTCCTGCACACACCAGTAATTGCCTGAACAAGCTAGGGCACGTCTGCCCTAGCTCGACTGTGACTTGCAGAGCCACCAACGCGCCATCTCGTAACTTCTATTCTATTTTGTTTTGGATATGTAAAAAATACAATTTAGATTTATTTTCCAATGTTGTTGTTGATAGCCACTTCCCTACTTATAACAAGTATATGGTTATATCTAATGCATTCTTACAAGTTCAAGCTAGACGAACAATGTTGCTATGGAGATCGACTATCTTTAGATATTGCTCCATCATTGGGGTGATGCCCCGTACATTGTAGCTCACGTTCCACCTTCCCATCCCAGGGATGCTCCGTCGAGAGGTGATAGTGGCACCTCACAAGGAAGACATTGACGTATCCAGTGTCATCGGTGCTCTTGCACCTAGGCTCAGGTATTTCCTTAACACTGTCATTGCCCTCAAAAATTGCTCGTGGAGGGTGGGGCTCTCTGCCTCCACCTCTTCCACCCATGCAAGGTTGGGCCTCTTTACCACTTGTAGGACAACAATGTTGGAATTCTTTGCCAACAAGTGTATAGAATGGGTGGCATCCACCAAAAAATAACATGTTTCCACAACTTACACTGATAATATCTCCCTGTCGGTCTGATCATGAAAACATCAACAAGGAAAGAGAACATGCCAATACTCATGTTGGCTGGGACCCCATTCCAAAGGGGGATGACTTGTTGAGTATGAGTGGGGTGATCCCCATGACAAAGACCCACCCTCTACTAATCTTTTTGCTATCACTACTTAATCCTTTTTTGCATAATTTATAGCTTTATGACGTACTCTCATACCCTCACGTTTTTTTAAACAATCTTGTATATTTATTATTCAATATAATAAAATCTATTTCATTATTAAAAAATATAAGGCAATATTCAAACTATTGTGGAGTTCAAAGTTTTTCCCTCTTCTTTAAAGAGCCATATGCTGTGCACTTTACTGAATTACTGACAATTAGGGCCAGCATCCTTCCGGAACGGAGCCAAACGGTTTATTTCCCCTCCGGCGAAACACCGAGGCATAGTTCTTTTGGGATTGTGAGGGAGCGGCAACGGGCATCCGGGCAGTGGATAGAATAGGGGTACAGTCTTCCATTTTTTGCCACTCTACTGAAGATCGAAAATGTCTGAATGCATGGACACGGACGAAGAAATGATCGATCAGAGTTTTAATCTTTTTCAAGACAAGCCTGTTCCCTCTCAGGTACTCATTTTTTGCCCTACTTATATGCATTTTTCCCTTTTTTAAATAATTACAAATTGCAAACTTATCGTTGTCGAGCATGGATTTCGAGTTATTCATCAAGGCTCACATATCGCAATAGTTAAACACCACTACCATTACTCCTGCCATTCTGACATAGCCAAAAAAATGTCTTAACTCGAGTTTTCTTTGAGGTTTTAGGGTTTAGAGTTTAGTGCAGCCATTACATGTCGTGTCGTTCATTGGCTTGCCGAATTTTTGAGGAAGGTGAAGAGTTAAATATTTTAGTTTTACAATTATGCATATTTTCGTTTGTTTTTCATGGCTGTGAGTTGGTTTAATTTGTAGGATTTTTGAGGAAGGTGAAAAGTTAAATGTTTTAGTTTTTAATTATTGTATAAAACAATGAAGTTAGTGTGGGAGGTTGAGAGGCATTGGCGCCCATGGTTGGCCTATGTTACGTGTATCTGGATAGAGCTTTAATTATGGATAAAATGTCCATTTACTCAAAGGCTATGGCCTTAGGCATATATTCGTTTAAGCCCCTATTTCGTCATAATGACATCAAATCCGAGGAAAGTTGCTGCTTGACTTAGCTTTGGGTTTTTAGGCATTGCAGCATCGGGATATATTGCTTTATGTTGTTTTTTCTGTCTGTGGAGCTTTTTGCTGCTTTCTGTTTTTGTTTTATTTCAGTGTTATATCAGTCTTGTGGAGATGCACTAGGTACTCACATTGTTATGAACTTTCTAGAGTATGTACTTTCTCTGGTTCTGGTGGCCATTCTTGCTCACCAGTGGACGTTAATAATTAAATTGAATTTGATATGTATGCTTTGCAATTTGATTGCAAGTTTATGTTCTTCACTGCTACATATAGTATCGTTTCTTTTTAGTATTTATTTTATGCATACGTTTTGGTTTATTTTTGCCGCTGTTTATTTTTTTATGATTTATGATGCAGCCCCAACAAACCCCCATTTTTAACAATTATTTTGTGTTTTTCAGGTAGAGAAAGCAGAATGGCACCCTGACAAGGACTTGTTAGCTATGATTACGGAAGAGGGAAAGGTTGTTTTGCACCGTCTAAATTGGGACAAGCTATGGACTATTTCTCCAGGTTATCTCCTCACTCAAAATTTTATAAGAAATTGGAATTTTTATGCTTGGTAATATTGGGTCAGGCTCATTTGTACCCTATTAAGTTTGGGTCATTCTCAAATGTACCCCATATTTATTTCATCGCAGCCTCACCACATGTCTATTGGGTTTATGGGCTACCTAATTACAGTTTGAGGAATTTGAACTCGGGTCACACTTAGAAATGTCCTCCATTACCATTGCATCAGTACCCCTTGCAAATAAGAAAATAAAGTTAAATATAACTTTAAACTGGGAAATTTTGAATGGCTGGAAATTGTTTTTGTAGGTATATATTATCTGGCAAGTCATATTCTTAGTATTTTTAATTTGATGATTCTATATAAAAAGCCGATTAGTTTATACTGAATTTTTTTCTCATTGGCAGATCCAATGTTTTAAAAATTGTGGAAAACCTTTCAGATGGAAAAAAAACAGGATATAAAACATACCTTCACTACAACTAATAATTTTATATAGAAACATATGCTAAATTTGTAGTATTTAATTTTTGGGATGCAACCGTAATTGCTATGCTGAAGAGCAGAAACAGCT
Source organism: Torreya grandis (assembly GCA_037957365.1). Lineage (NCBI taxonomy): Eukaryota > Viridiplantae > Streptophyta > Pinopsida > Cupressales > Taxaceae > Torreya > Torreya grandis. Next base: position 1,457,035 of record JARHVA010002351.1, read on the forward strand.
GCTTTCATCTTTTTTTTCCACAAGCAAAAATAAAGATTCATTGTTCATTTTCAAAATAACATCCATCCCTTGTATGGTTATCCGGCCTTTGAGGTTTTTAAATTAGTTTGCATCAGTTTTAAATTCACCCATACATTTTTTGATAGGTAAACATGGGCATTAATTGTTGGGGAGCTGGTTGTCTCCCACCATACTTTTACAATATTAATATTACACATTTTCACTTAACCTGAGGAACCGACCGACTCACCAAACCACCATCAGTTCTAAGATTCACTGAAAGACAGGTTCTTCACCAGATCCACCAAGCCACATTAGCACAAAAACCATATTATAATTTTATTTTATTTATGACAGTGCTAAGGAAAACAGACAAAACATGATATACTATATCTAGGGGTCACATGGCGGGGTCTATCATATCCTGCTTTAGTTCCATTTTTTCCTCCATTGCTTTCTATCTCTCTCTATGATCTTTGTTTCTGTTTTCCAGCAATTAAAGCTTGGAGCTGCTCTTAGCCTCTGCTTCTTGAGCTTGCTGCTAATAGTTTTTCCTTTTCTAATCTCTCTCAGCAGGTTGGCAATATTTTCCTTGTTAACAGATGACAGCAGACACTTCTGAGCCATACTAAATTGAGTGAAACACACAGAATTTTCAGGAACTGTTTGAGTCAACACTAATTCTTGCTTCCACAGGCAAATTCCATGAATTTTTGTGCAGGTTGTGATTTCCAAACAAAGTAACAAACTTATTTCCATCTGTACTTTTAATCTTAAGCCACTTTCAATTCTCTTATAAAAGCTGTCTTCTACTTTTAGTTGGATTTTCATAAGGCTTTTTTTTTTTTTTCTATCTCAGAATGAGCAGTTAGCTTTTTTAACGTTTCTTGCTTGTAATTTTCTTAATGTGTTCTTGAGATGCTTTGCTTGCTACTTTGTTGGACATAAATTTAGGAAGTTAATTCATTGTTAATTAGTTTGGGAAAATCGTTTTTTATCAAGATGGATATTTTTTCTGGACTCCAAAATCTTTTTTAACAAGTCTTAGGAGAAACGGCAAAGATTCAAGTGCTTAAGGACTAATATATTGCTTTTTCTATACCATGCTATTACTTTTCTGTCCCAGAGGAAAGCCATAGGTGGTGGACTAATTTGTCTTTACACCTTGAGTCTTTGCAATTGAAAGAAGAAGACTAACAGCAAGGTGTTCAAGTCATAAAAGTGCCTCCACTGTGAATAGGCCATCTTTGTACATACATCATATCTTATTGTCTCTACTTGTTGTGTATTGCAGTATTAGAGGCAAACTTTTCTGTTATGTAAGGTCCATAATGAGGGTTCACCTCAAAAATATGCACAAATTTTTTTAAAAGCTTCCAAAATCTGATTGAAAAAGAGCATCCTTCAAGGATGTACCATGCAGGCAATACTTATCTAAATTAGAGATGAAAGCTTTTGGAGAAAATTGTGTGCTGAAATTTATTTAATGTTTGAAATCACACTAAGTGATTCATCATCATGGTGAGAAAAGTGATCCTAAATGCATAACAAGAAATTTTGCACACAATTTTCTCCAGAAGCTTTCACTTCTATCTTATGGACTCTGAATATATTAGATCCTTAACCTATCTAAATTGAAAGAATTAATGACAAGATCTTTGCAAAATAATTTTGAAAACATAAATGAATGGATGCACAAAATGTAAGATATTACCTCAAAGTAAGCCAAACCATAAAATGTGAGACAAGTTAAGTGGAGAAACCAAATCAATGAAAGAAAATGCCATATGCATTAATAAGGAAGGCTTATGAAACAATTTTCTCTAGATTACAATCTTAGTAGAAGAAAAGAGAATAAAGAAGAAGAATGAGCTTCAAATGTTGTTATACAATGAAGAAGGAGAGGAGAGAGCTCTTTAAATAGAGTAAAGAAGCCAAAATGATTTATAAAAAATCTCCATCATAGCCTTACAAAACCTTCTTAATGTGTGCCTAGTGTTATTAATCCCTATAAGGTGAAACCATAAAATATGAGACACAAGTTGTTAAATGGGGAAACTGAATCAATGGAAGAAAACGCCACGTGCATTAAGAAGGAAGGCTTATGAAGCAATATTCTCCGGATTACAATCTTAGTAGAAGAAAAGAGAATAAAGAAGAATGAGCTTCAAGTGTTGTTATACAATGAATAAGAGGAAAGAGCTCTTTAAATAGAATAAAGAAACCAAAAGGAGTTATAAAAAATCTCCATCATAGCCTTACACAACCTTCTTAGTGTGTGCCTAGTGTTATTAATCTCCATAAGGTGAGGGGGAAATGTGTGACAAGCGTAGGAGTTACACGTGACATAGAACTTCAAGATTCCTTTCAAAAGTGACAAATGAGGTATAACACCTCATAAAATCTGGATTATATGAATTAAAAATTTTCATAATAAAAAACTACACACACCTAAACTTAGGGTAATAAAAGTGAATCTAAATAAATATTAATCTCCAACATTTTTGTTTAAGCTTTATTTTGCAGTTGCAAAAGTGGAGAAAATCTTAAAAACAAAGAACGGAATTGACATTACATAATACTCCCCCTTGATGATATTTTTCTTCGAGAGGAATTACAATATTACGATGATTTGAAAAAAGAAAGAAGAAGAATAAAGATGTCACCAAGAATCTTACAAGGGTGAAAGTGAAATCATCGACAATCTCCAAGAATCCTTGTTGGAAAAGGTTGTCAATCTACTTTGGAACAAAGACCAACAAAAAATGAGATTGCAAAAATAATCCACAATAACTTACAAAACACACAAGCTTACACCCAATCTTCGGTTAAGTAAACATTACGAAATATGATCTACATACATTTAATGCAATAAAAGTAAATCTAAAAGAGACACAAGGAACAAAAGACAACTTCCATGATAAATTGTGAATTCTATGTTGGATAGTGCACGGGCAAAAGAAGATTGTCAAAATAAAGATAACATATATGCAAATCCTACTGCTAAAAGATTATGCAAAAAGTTATGTGTTAATGAAAGAGCTCCAAAAAAGGCAATGTTTCTTGACAACTTACATTAAAAGAAGTAAGCACAAAATCAAGGAAAACGAATAAGTTGAAGTTAGAAACTTATCAAGTGCTCTAAATAAAATATACATCAAAATGAGTAATAAGTAGTAGCAACGGTGTTTACTTTTAGCTTACAATTTCTAATGTCTCGTCGTTTACGAAAGCTATGTTCTTCTCATGATTGTCTTTATTACAATACTTACATTCTAACTTTTTCTTTGGTTTTGGGTTAGACTTGTGTTCTTTTTTTGTCATGTGCATTGCAAGACTTAGAATTATCTTTGTTGTTCTGGTGTTGGTGTTTAGATACAAATGCATGTTCATTTGCCTTGAGACTACAAAATTGAAGTAATTTTTGTTCTTTTTGATGCAACAAAGTACAAAATAAATCAATTGTCGATTGAAATGCTAAAGTAGGAATAGCTAGTTGAAAATGAACATTTATAATAAATTGTTGAAAAAGTTTAGGTAAACACTTTTTCATAACAATATGAATAAAATGCAAATCTGAAATTTTAACACCTAAATCAGACAATTGTGAATCTAAGGAATGAATTTTTTTCAAAAAATCATCCATTGTGTTAAAACCATTATATTGTAATTCTGAAAGTTGATCTTGACCTTGAATTTTCTTAGATTGATTCACAATATCATAAACAAATTTAAGTTTTCACCAAGTAATAGAAACAAGAGTACAACCATCAACCTGAACATGGAGTTTGGGGGTCATTGCCATGCCCATTAAACCTAAGGCCTCTTCATTTTTATCTTGCCATTTTTACATAGCGTCAGCGGAGGCTTTTTCATTGGGTTTGGTTTCTTTATCCTCTACAATTCACACCAAGTGTTTAAAGGTGAAGATGTATTGAGTGTTTAAAGGTGAAGATGTATTGCATGTGACATTTCTTTAAGTGGTAATTCGTTGAGGTGAGTTTAAACTTGGGCAATAGTTGAGCCATGGTGCCCTTACCACAGAAAAAATTGCAAAAAAAAAAACCCTACACAATTACAAAAATGCGTAAAAAGGAACTATGAAGCCAAAGACGATGATAAACCTGTTTATATGAAGAGTAAAAAAAAAGTATAGATATCAGTTGTTTGGAATAAGTATTAAAAGTTTTGTTGTAAAAGAGATTTAAAAAAGGCTAATTGAAATGCTTAGCAAATGAAACAAGTAGCTTTGTAAATGGTTATGGTGGCAAATTGCATGGGAACTATTGGCAAATTAAGAGAACTTACAAATTACATAAAAGAATAATTGTTTTGCTCTTGATTATTATAAGGATTGAAAAAGCATCAAAAGAAAAGGATTTATAATTTTTTTGTTTGAAATGAATGTGAAATAATAAAAGAGCTAAACTTTTAACAAAGATGTCTCAAAAAAGGAAAGAGTAATGCTAAAAAACTCATGCAAGACCCAGGGCAACACACAACTTGGCAAGGCGTTGAGGCAAAAAGATAAAGAAGAAAAAAATCTTCTACAGTTGCACAATACCAGAAAAACAAGGTGTAATGAGCGATGAATCATGCAGAGATCAAGAGATACATGCAAAGAGATGAAACACCATAGATATGCAACGTGGCAGATCAAAGGATTAAGATGCTATGGATGGGAAGTGCCACACAAGGCAGAGGAGAAGAATGAATATGATTTTGTGTACAGCAGTATGGTGCAGAACCAGAACTAGGGAAGGCTGTGTAGAGAAGAATGTAAACAGCAGAAAGATAAAGCTAAGCCAAATAAAATTACCACGCAGGCTAGGACGCCAACCAGGAAAAGAACATAATGGAATGCCAATAACAGAGTAAAACTCAAGCATAATGTATTACACCAGAAGTTATTACTGCATATCAGAACGAAATGATTATAACAAAGTATGACGCTAGAGAGGAAAAGTATAAGGATGCCAAAAATAGAGATGTTCTAGGAAGGCAAAAATCCAAAAAGTTGAAGAGATAAAGTGCCAAAGAGATAAACTAGGAAGACACCACACCTGTAAAAAAATGGTAGAACAAAGCTTTGCCATAAGTTAAAACACCATAGTGGAAAAGGATAACAAGATAAGATTGAAAAATTCCAAAAAAACACTATGTAAGATGATTTTTTAGCCAATATGAACCAAAATTTTGTTTGATTACACTTCCACGCAGGATAAGATTGAAAAATGCCAAAAAAGCACTATGTAAGATGATTTTTTAGCCAATATGAACCAAAATTTTGTTTGATTACTTTTCCACGCAGAATGAGACCAAAAAAACTTGTTTAGTACATATTTATGCTTGAAAGTAATGCTTTCAATTAAAGGAAAATAGCCAAATAGTTTAAAAAATTGCATATATGATGGATGCAACCAGCTGAGAAAACTAGATTCAGCTCAAAAACTCTTTTTTTAGCACCCTGAAATTAAAGGTCAGCAGACAAACAGACAAAAAACTGATTATATGCATGCAAAGTGTTAAGAGAAATGCCGAAAGACACAAGAAAATGTTTGCAAGGGTGTAAATCCTTGCAAAAAAAATGTCAAAACAACTGCATTTCTCCACGCAAATGCTTGCAAACTCTCAAAGTTCAATGTTAAAAGTCACTTGCTCCGATACCATGAAAGAATTAATTGCAAGATTTTTTGCAAAATAATGTTGAAAACATAAATGAATGAATGCACAAAAGGTAAGAAATTATTGCAAAGTAAGCCAAACCATAAAATGTGAGACACAAGATGGTTAGTAGGGAAACTGAACCAACGGAAGAAAACTCCACGTGCATTAAGAAAGAAGACTTACGAAACAATATTCTTCGGATTACAATCTTAATAGAAGAAAAGAGAATATAGAAAAAGAATGAACTTTAACTGTTGTTCTACAATGAAGAATGAGAGGAGAGAGCTCTTTAAATAGAGTGAGGAAGCCAAAAAATGTTATAAAAAATCTTTGTCATAGCCTTGCCCAATCTTCTTAGTGTATGCTTAATGTCACTAATCCCCATGAGGTGAGGTGAAAGTGTGTGACAAGTGTAGAAGGAGTTACAATTTGGATTATGTGAATTAAAAATTCATAGGATAAAAAAACCTACACACCCCTAAACTTAGGATAATAAAAGTGAACTTAATTAAAGATTAATCTCCAACATAAATCCTTGCTTGAAAACCATAAGATGACAATACTTAAGGACCGAAAGCATTAAAGTAGTTCATATAATATGTTAGATGGGCCAGTAACAAACAACAACTAGTAAAACATAGATTAGCAAACAAACAAAACAAATTGTTTTGAAATGAGTGCAGCGAAAAAAGCTGAAAATATTAGAAATATTGTTCTAATGATGCTCTTACTTTTACGTTTCCCTCCTTTTCTATGTTAGGGGATGTTATTTGATATTGTCACAAACTAAGTATGTCATCATAGTATTCTAGATTCAAGCTGCAGACCAAAACATCTAACTTGGCATTAAACAAGTTGTTATATGAACCAAAATGTCTCTTCCTCTGCAAAGTCTATTTCGATGTTCTCAACCACGATGTCCATGTAATTATGCACCTCTTGCCATTTTGGAGGCTTTTGAGAGCAGAGTAGGAGCTAAGAGAATGTGAATCACTTTGACAAATATGACATATATATTAAAGGAGGAGATGTGATGTTGTTCACCATGTAGAGGAGAAGGGCGTGTAGAGGATAACATACAAACAACTGGTCAACAATTACCCTTTTTGACAAGCAAAAGTGTTCCACCTTTTGTGAAAGTGGAAGTGAAGATCTTGCAAGATTTTGCAACATATGTGAATTCATTTGGATTGCAAATGGGCGAGACAACCAAAGCTGTTGGAGAAAGGTGTTTCCCAACCACAGTCAAAGACATTTCAAATGACTTGTACAAAATATCACATTGTTGGAGAGAAATAATGCTGATTGTTTTTGAGGGTGAGGTTGGAGAGGAGAAATTACAAACAAACCTCATAATTTAATATAGAAACATAGTTACAACTTCATATGGATAGCTTTTCATTTGTAGTTAAACGGATTGTGCATTTAAATGTTACGTTTCCTTCATATCTTTTGTACCATTTTGAGCTTTAGCTTGAGAACATGAGATGCCATTCCTACATGTGTCCATGGTTGCCATTTTGGAGGCTTTTGAGAGCAGAGTACGAGCTAAGAGAATGTGAATCACTTTGAAAAAGATGACATATATATGAAAGGAGGAGATGTGATGTTGTTCACCACGTAGGTGTTGGAGAGGAAAAACATGTTGAGGAGAAGGGCGTGTAGAGGATAACATACGAACAACCGGTCAACAATTACCCTTTTTGACAAGCAAAAGTGTCCCGCCTTCAGTGAAAGTGGAAGTGAAGATCTTGCAACATCTGTGAATTCATTTGGACTGCAAATGGGCGAGACAACCAAAGCTGTTGGAAAAAGGTGTTTCCCAACCATAGTCAAAGACATTTCAAATGACTTATACAAAATATCACATTGTTGGAGAGAAATAATGCTGATTGTTTTTGAGGGCGAGGTTGGAGAGGAGAAATTACAAACAAACCTCATAATTTAATATAGAAACATAGTTACAACTTCCTACGGATAGCTTTTCATTTGTAGTTAAACGGATTGTGCATTTAAATGTTATGTTTCCTTCACATCTTTTGTACCATTTTGAGATTTAGCTTGAGAACACGAGAAGCCATTCCTACATGTGTCCATGGTGACCATTTTGGCTTTGGATTTTTCATTTTACTTATTCTTTCTAATACCATACTTTTGTTAAATCTACCTCTTGGAGTACATTTTTCTTTTTCTTTTTGATATGGTTATCATCTAATTCTACCTCTTGTAAGCTCTAGCCCTTCATAAACTATGCTGCAATTGTTTGTCGAAGCTTGATATGATTGTCCCACTTTTGATCTTTGTAGAACTTGTTTAACATTTCTTCTTAATCTCTCTTTGCCACCACTTTAGTAGAACCTCATTATGATCATCATTAAAGCATGCAACAAAGTGGAAGAATTTTTGCTAGCACAATATTCACTACATAAGACACGGTTCCTTCATCACATATTGGGGCTTGTAAACTATTGGGTTATACCATTACCTTATTTGGAGTGCTTAGCCATTTTCGCAACTCATTCTTCATGTGTTTCCAATTGCTTCCCTCTTGTACAATTTTCATTTAGTTCCATTTCCATGTTGGGATAGTCTAAAGAAACAACCAATTAACTTGCTTGGGTGGTGGAAGAGCCTAGGGCAATGCATGGAAGCCAGTAGGAGGGTGTTGATGGCTACACAAGTTAGTTTTTGACCAAGTGATAAACTATTAGTTGTTCATCAAACTAGTGACCACTTCGTGTGGGTTGATCTCTAGTACCCAATTATGTCCCAAATAGGGATCTAACCGATTATTTCATAGCCTTATGAATACGTATCAGTTATCGTTACTGCATAAATTGACTCCTTGGGTCCTTATACCAATAACTAAATATGAGATTTATTTACTCCTTGGGTCGACTTGTATTAATATTAAATTGTGAGTTACTAGGAAATGGAAATGGAAAACCGAAACGGATCGGAAATGTGGAAACACAATTTTCCAAGAACCCTTGGAAATGAAATGACAAGTAAACATTTGTACAATAAATTATTAAAAAATTGAAATATATATTAAAAACTAAAACACTTAAAAAATATGGTATTACTTTTTATTTTTTGAGTTTTTGATTTTTTTATAAAAAGGCACTAGAAATGCTTGGAAATTGCCAGAAACACTCTAGAAGTGGCAGTGCCGTTTCCAACATTTAGGTGCTTTTCCCTAGTGTTTCGTCTCAGAGTTTCGCCTTGGAAATGTTTCTAGCAGGAAACGCCATGTGTAGGGCAGGGTGTTTCTTGCAGCTTAGATTAAATTTTGTACATACCATTACTCCCTCATATCAAATTGTAAGATTCTCTTAGGCTATTGGTGCTTGGTGGAGTGGTATGTTGGGGCACACTTACTATTGAGAGACCAAGGTTCAAACTCCAAACCCATTGGGCAGCCTCTAGAGCCCCTCCCTGCAAGAGGTGTGGGGCCCTTCTCCATATGAGCCCCCCCTGCCCTGCTCCCTCCTTCGGATCCTAGATCAATTGAAAAAAAAGATGCTCTTAATGCCGCACTTAATTATTGCATACTTGATGGTTTATCAATTCATATATGATACATATTGTTATTGACCATGGATAATGAGTTGTCCCATAATTACTTCTTCTTTGACTGTATTTTAATAGCTATATCATTTTGTTGTAGTTTTTGACCCTTTAGTTGAATTGTTGGTTTCTTGATTCCATGTGTATTTAGTGCCTCACCAATGTATATTTGGGAAGATCTAAATGTCTATATGGTAATTGTTGTGTTCATAGTATTGAGGATGCTGAGTTTGTGCTGACTTGATTATTGAATTTGATGATAATGTGGATGTCAATATAGGTAGATTTATGTTTATTTAATCTCTTCCTGAAAAATGCTTTCATTGAATGCGGTATCTATGCATTGGTCTCATCTTTGCTTCAGTAGTGGCTGTAATACCTTGCTCATCTTTTTTGAGTCCTTTTTCTTTGTATGTTCCATGCTAGTCTTGCCTTCTGTATTATTGGTTTGATCTTTGACTCTAAGTTCTTTACAGTGGTTTCCCCTTTAAAGCTTTTGACCTCATCAAGCAAAACAAAGTTATGGCTCTTTAACATTCTGATGTCATCATGTTTTGCCGCGATGCCCTTAACATTTCTCCAAGTGCATAAGATTTTTAACATTAAAATATTTTCTTCTTTAGATTTTTGATTTTTGCTCGATAAGAAAATTATTCTTTATTTTGCTAAGACTTATAATAATAATAATCAGAGTTTCTTGCAGTTTCAAGTGAACTCCTTACTCTCCTAAAAGGTTTACAAGTATCGTGTTTGAATTATTCCATGGATGATTAGGTAAAAAATACTATAGCTGAATTCTTGAACTGTTGTTGTAAGTGGTTGTTATATAGTTCAAAAACTCATACTCGGCGATTGCTCGGCAGCCCAAAATTTTGACTTGGACTCTAGACTCGGCAAAAATTTTGTGAGTTTAAAAAAATTAAAAATTCATAAAATAAACTTAAATAATTGGTAAAACACTGTTCAAAATCATAAGAAATGAATGTCGAGAATACATTCTTTTACGTTTCAATTGATTCTTTTCATCTCTCACCTCATTCTCTTGATTCAATACGTATTTATCATGGACTTGGAGTCCCTGATAAATACCCAGCTTTTGTGTTACACTGCAATTTCTCAGCAGTGTTTTTGACCTGCATTTCTAGGCATCTCTCGCGAGTTTTAACACTTTGGGTTGTTCATTGCATTTGGATCTCCTTCTATCTTAGTTCTCTACTGTCACTTGACATTCAGGCCGATAACCTTGTGCATTTAGTGGATGCCTGCACTAGTATCTTCACATCAACAAAGAGTCCCACATCTCCACGTTAATTCTTGTAATATCCATGCCACCAGTATGCAGGTTCTGGAATTTCCTTGATAAGGCATAGGATTAGTTATTGTTGCATTTTCGTATATCTCATATTCTGTGAATTTCTTGCATTGGAGCGTTCAGTCCAATTATGAATCCTTCAAACTGGGTTTGCTTTTGAAGAGCTTGCAATTTTTCTGCAAATGGAAGACATTGAGTTACTTTTCTTTTTGTCCATGTGCTTAGTCATGCTAATTGATTTCCGACTTAGCAAATAATTGCAAATATGATGCCAAAAGGGCTCACTCTGAATGTGTCCACAAATTGACGATCAATAAATTGTAAAACAAACTATTTTCTGTACACGGCTTGCATATGATTCAGGATTTTTTTGAACCATGACTTGTGCTCAATTGTCTCTTAAATTTTATGGCTTGCAAATTCCCAATATTACATTAATAAAGTCCACACACCCTGGCCAATAGACCTCATTTTCGCTGTTACTGCTCAGGGCCTCACATGGAGTTTTATTTAATATCATGTTTTGTATTTTGTTGAATCTGCAATTCTTGTTCTTCAACCTTGCAATCTACTTGATAGCCAATGCAATTGATGCTTAAAACCAATTTGCTTGGCCTTCCAGTGAAATGCCTTGACTTCAAATTTTTTCCATGTGTAAAATGACATCCTAAAAGTTCAATTGAGATAATACTAGGATTTATTGTTTTGTGCTGTTCACTATTTGATGCTGTCACTTCTTTGGTGATGAATCTCCACTTGCTGCTCATTTGCTGTTCCCAGACTTTGGAACCCTTCAAATGCTTTCTTCTCCACCATATCATATTTGCTTGATAATAAACAAATCCGTCAGTGTATAGTATGTACTGTTCATTGGTTATCCTTCCATGTTTATTTTCTTGGCAGTCTAGGTACAAAATATTGGCATTAAAAAAGATAAGATCCTTAGATATTCTTATTTCGCACTACACTATGGTACTTCTAGTAAAAAAACATGTATGTCTCTGTCAACACTTTGCACAAAATCCTATTTTGTATGGACTGGCTTTGATACCAAATGCTAAGAACCTAGATGTGAATGAGGAAGCACAAATTCCACCAAAAAGGCTGACCACCTTGAGAGGGTCAATCTCCAATACCAGTGATGTCCAAAATAAGGATTTAATTGATTAATTCACAAATGGTGCTTGCCACTCACTTCATATTTCCTTTATTATCTTTATTGTGGAGGTGAATTCATTGTGCTGACTTATACTAATATTATATCTGGTACATTACATCAATTCATGTATGATTCTAGGGAAAATATCTTGATAACACCTTTAACACCTTGCCTTTTATTTTCAAAATCTACACTGCCTGCACATTAATGGGTTGTGATCAACACAATGTACACAAGTTGTTCAAAAGAAAACATAATCGGTAATATGCATTGCTTTGTCGAGAAAACAACAATGTTGGGATGAAGGTGGATGAAATCATGTCACTATAACTGGGACCATAAACCTTGTAAGCATTATTGTGTGTTTAGTGTCTTTTCCTATGAAATGCTTGCATGCACATGAATGGAAAGCCTACTTTTAAAATCTACATCTTTTAGTAAATTTGCAAGCACGCTTAGGTCAAATGGATTATTTTGTGATTAATAGCTTAAGCTTAAAAATTGTAACATAGTGTTTTGACAATTTGCCTGAAACAAATGCTCGTTTTTGCCCATATTATATTTGCACTAGCTTCCATGTGTGCAGGCATAGATCTATTAATCTATTTTCAATGGTTGCATTCATTAAAATATGATGAGTACAAGGTAGGTGCTAATGTCATAAGTTTTAAATTTAGTATTGTCCATCTTACAGAGCAAAGAGCCACATCTATTTGTTGGCGCCCCGATGGTAAAGTTCTAGCCATTGGACACAATGATGGGACCATTTCATTACACGATGCTGAGGTTCGTATGCAATCTGGGCAAAATTATGATTTATTTTCATTGGGATAATTGATAAACTTTTTTATCTACTTTTTTTCATCAAATCATCATTTCCGTATATTCTTAAGTTAAGCCATTATGGTCCTTTTGTAACGAATCTGAAGGATTTGAAAAAATGTTTTGACAAATTTAGGTCAGGATGAATATAATGCATATAAGATTTTAGAGTTAAGTGAAGCTTGAACAACAATTATGCTAAATAGCCTATTATTATCTATTTTAAAAACCACTTTATCTTTATTGAAATATATTCTAAACTGTTTAGATACGTAATGCATAAATGCGGTAGTTTCTTGTCAAGCAGAGTATAATGTTAAATATCATAAGAGTAAAATTACCGAAGACAATAGGGTGATAAATGTACAGGAATGGTATTGTAGTTCTGTTTTGCATTGTTGGTTGCAAAAGCTTCGTGTAAGTTAGCAAAGGCTTTATATTGGATATTATGTAACATTGATTTATTAACTACTAAAATCGTCATGTTGAATTGCTGACCACAAATGTCTCACATGTAAATATTGTAAGACATTTTGGCTTTCATCAACTGAACAAATACTGTGTAGTAAATATGTACACGAACATTCCTACCATGATGAGTCATGGGGATTGCATTGAGAGGTTTACTAAAGTTCATGAAAGCTTCATTATCCTTTACCCTAGTCTTTGCAAGGTTGAAGAGAGGTATCTCGCTTTGTCAATCTTTCAGGGATTATATTTTAAGCTTCAATTCCAGGACATTTTAGAAAATATCTGCTTCTTCTATTTAACAGTGACATCTAAATCTACTATAGTTGTAGGTTTTGGCCCAAGCTTGACATATGCAAGTTATTGTTGGATTAACAGGGCTTTGGTTTCAATGCTATCTAAGAACACGCTAAGAACACTGTTCCTTATTTAATCATCTTAGCTCATTCTTGACTCTGGAGCCTGCCTATTATTCACCTGATGTCCATTTCACATATTTGTTATGCTCTTCAAAATGTATCCTTTTGCATACTGCTGTTTAGGTTGTAGCAGGTATCATCATGTTCCAAAACACAAAATATCTGTAAATTATGTAAGTTGGACCCAAAACCTGAACCTTGTGACATCCTATTTTCAACTACAGGTAAGTGCATACAACAAATGACCTTGCAAACGTGTTATATGCTATCTGTTCATAACGGAAGGCATGGAGATATCAATACAATAGCACGACACACATTATCTGCTGTTCTTGGTTTATAGACAATAGGAGTGTTCATGTTTGTTGTAATAATCATCTAAGTGTTAAAGGACATTCTTGGTTGTAGTGTTCCAAACTAGCAGCCTCCCCATTCTTGGATGATGTTGGTCAGCAGTTCGACTGACCTAATTGATTCAATCTATTTTCTTTCTTTTGCTGCAATTTTATATATGACTACTTGTATTGGAGGTGCTTTTGGCACTCTGTTTGTCTTCTTTCTATTAATTATGTATAATAGAGAAGCATTTGACATTCACATTGACCTTTTTTTCATTTTGTGGAATTTTGTTTTAATATTATTTAATATCCATATTTGATTTTCACCCTTAAAATCTGAAGACGCTCATGATTATACTCACATATGTACTTCAGTGTTTGTCCCTAGTAGTTTGTTGAGAAAGTTTGCTACATTTTAGTTGACAGACACATTCAAATGTGACTGATCTGAGAATTTTGGTGGAGTAATGGGATACTTCCGATCATCTTTTACAGATTTCCTACTAGTTTGTCTGAGACCTCCTTGAATCTAGGAGTTGATGAGCCGAGTCTTTGAATTAGGGGGCTAAGAGTAAGTTGCCAAATTTCTATGTGAATGAAAATGGCTATTGATACTTTAATGAATTAAGGAATTGTTGCACCATACTACAGACTCCTTGATTTAGGAGTATCTATGTATGCTTACGTTGTAATCGTTTGCTATTGTCTAACTAAAACTTACCACATATTACTACATATTTATATCCTAGAACTGGTCTCAATACCACCATTCAACGTGGACATGGGTTGATGTTATTCACCTTGTATCTCTCCTCTGTGAAATTTATTCTTTCACCATTTAACCCTTATTCACCAAACATAAATCCATAAGAAATGTCTTCTATTTGGCAAAATTGCTTATAATCCATGAAAAGAAGGAATATCCTGTCAGACGAAGAAAATCTAAAATTGGACACCCACCAACCCTTATCTGTGGTCCACCTTAGCCAGAAAAATAATAAGCATGTAAATATGTGAACATGACTAGAAGGGGTAAACCCAAACTGGTTAAACCTTAAAGGATATCATCTAAGTACAAGTCCAAATAGCCATGTGAGTGGGAACCTCAATTACTGAATTGAAAGGGGCCAATAGTTGAACATGTTCCAGTAGCTGAAATGGTTTTCGAATATATAATGCCCTACAGTTGTCATAGTACTACCTAGTATCTGCCATAGTGCTATTTAATAGTTGTCCAAATTTTACCTCATAATAACCAATTATATTATGACATGTAAGATTCACAACTATTAGTGCACTGATGTACAACAGATTTACACCATGTTTAAGTATTGGACAACACCTCATTTAAATGCATTTCAAATTTCTTATTTTAAATCAATTCAACATGTTACTTTCCCTCCATTTCATCATGCTAAAGAAAAAACATAAATACATAGAAATCAACAGTCTGTTCATTTCTTAATCTTAGCAGCCTGAACAAATAATCTTTTAAATAAAGTGAGTGCTTTTGGATTAAACTGTGGAAGCCTTTTTGGATCAACGTCTCGGATTACACTCCATGATCCATCATCAGGATGAGAATAGAATTATTCGGGAAAACAGACTTAGATCTCTATTTAAAACTATGTCAGAATTTCAAAAGTTTAATAAATATTATTTGTTATCAATTATAAGTGTATTGACTTTTAACTCAATTTTTTTTTAGAAAAAAGAAACAAAAAGATTTAAATTGATTAATAATCTAATATTACCTCAATAATTATATTAATTACTTATATCCTCTATAACCTTCTAGCTTATAAGAATATTATTAGTAAATACTACTACTTAATAATGGAATGCAATGAAATATCAATAAATCGTAAACACTACCAATGCCTAGGTTGTAATTAGTGTTATCTATTTATTTCTTTGTATCTTTGTTAATTTAGTAATGTATTATTATCATTATTCAAAACATTATTTAAATTTATTAATGCCAACATTATGTATAAAATGGGATTCAACGAAATAACTATTAAGCCCCAAAAAACTACCAAGACCTATAAGTTCACGACAAAATGATGGCCGATTGGTATTTATTGTTATCCATGATTATACCCACCAAAATCCAATCGTTGGTGAACAATCTCCGTAGCAAAATAATTTATTATAACTAAAAATCCCTCAATAGTAATTTTTATTAATTTAACAATCCTAATCATAATTATCTAATTTATCTATTTACTGTAAATAATGTACATATTTATTAGTTATTATCAGAATAGGTCAAGAAATTAGAAACTAAAATGCAAAGAAATGAACGTCAAAAAGATCCGCAAAATAGTCACTATTATTAAATTTTAATTTTTAATTGTTATTACTTAGAAATTATAATTATATATATTTGGTACTCGATTATTTTGTACTAGAAATTAAGATTTTTTTTTTAATTTTTATTTGTAGACAGTTTTTTATTATAGTAATCGAGATTATAATGTTAATTATTATTACTTAATAAAATATTAATATACAATAATGGAAGTCAACAACAAAGCTCAAAAAAAGTAGAGAAAAATAATGTCCAGTTTAAACCAGGGGATTGTTATTACCTATTTATCTATTTGTTTGTATATAAATTATTATAAATATGTTTAACAATCTATATAATTATAATAATATTAAATACTATCTAATTATTCAAATATTTAAATGTCAAATTTATGTATTGAACTAGACTTATCCGTATAACTATTAAGCACAAAAATTATTAAGATCTAGATAAAAAGGCGACTGGTTGGCATTTATGGACTGTAATCCAACCTTGATACCAACCACCACAACCCAAATGTCGGTAAAAAGTAAAAACAGTCTGACATAAGAAATTTGTATTTTATTATAATTAGAAAATATAATATATAGTATATATTGTATATATACTATATATACACTATACTGTAAATAAAGTATATGTAGTGTATCTATACATAGTATAGATATAGTATATACATGATAGATATACAATATATACGATACATATTCTATGTATTATATTTATACAATATATAGACTAAATATAGTACAAGTCTCTATATATAATGTGTGTATATAGTATACTATAGTATATATTTATGTCACAGGGTTCGTCAAATTTCAATGTAAAAATTTGAAATTCGGCGAATTTCATAAAAACCATAATCATCTCAACTCGTAATGAATTTCGTATGGTACATAAATAGTTTTAAAAACCCAGAAAATGGTTGAAAAACATGATTGAAATTCGTACAGTCCAAAAATAATTTTAAAAACCTAAAAAATTGCTGAAAAACACGATTGAAATTCGATGTAAATATTATTTGTGATAGGTTTTTTTCCATAGTTACCAGGAGACATGGGGTGTGGGTACTGATACGTGGATAGACACCATTCAAATCAAGGTACATGAGCAAATGAATAAGGGTACGGCTATCTTGTTATGAAAAAAAGGGTACAGGTACGGGTATGTCGTCCTTGTCTGTATATTGGAGTTTCCTGGTAACTATGGTTTTTTCTTTTTGGATTAACTTTGCATTTTTCCATTTCTTTCCCATTCATTGTCAAGTGTGGTCCATGTGGATTTAATACGTGATTTTCAAGGATACACAGATTTGCTGTCACGATTCGCCATCAAATATTGTTGTGAACTGATGTGTGAACGGCAGCTATGTGTGTGATCTATAGACTGGCTGGCATCTTGCATGGTCCAATGACATTGTTTCCTTTTTGAAATTATTTTCCATCTCATTGCATGTCTCGCTGTATACAACTCTACAACCAAAGTTGCCGACACTCCTATTTACTGTTTAGGTTTGATTTAGGTTTTAGGTTGTATTTTGTTTTTATGTTATTTTATTTATATATTTTTAATTTATATTTATGTTCATAAAGTTTTATTTTGTCATTTATTTTTTAATATATATATTTGGTTTATTAAAAAATCATATATTTTTTATTTATAAATTATATTTGTAATATTATATTATTTATATTTTATGTATTTTTTTTTGGGTTTATTATTTATATTTTTATGTTTTTTTATAGTTCGAATTTAATGGCAATTTTTTTTTCAAACTTTATCCATTGGCAAACTTGAGTCGAATTTTATCGTTGTCGAACTCGAACTCAAATTTGAACTTTGTGACTTAGGTATATAAACAATATAATTATTATAACCTAATATATTTATCTATTTATAATGTCTTGATGTACTGAACTCTATAAAAGTATCGATCATTGTGGCGACACCACATTTAGAAGTTGTGTCCTTTCTTTACTTCAATCAGAATGCCATCCTAACATCCATAGAATGATCACTATATGGAAAACTTTGGCTCGCTAACTAGGCTTAGCTAAAAGCATTATAAATATGGATTATTAAAACAGTCAATAAGATACGACTAAACCTTATTTAGCAGTTATCAAGGAAAATACCAATAGTGACTCCCAACACATACAACCGTCAAACCAAACCTTTTAAAAAGCAAATTGTGGTAGGGATTATTGAAAGTGGAGATTCGTCAAACCAAACCTTTTAAAAAACAATTTGTAGTAGGGATTATAGCAAGGGGAGATTCCAGACTAAATTTTAAGGAAATGTTATAAAAATAAAGTGAATAACATTAGTTGAACTTGCTGTCAAAGCTTGCCTAAGAGTCAAGTTCAATAACTCTTTATCCAAAATAAAATGTACGAAACCTTTTCAAACATCTTATGACCGATACAAAAGATTCAAAAAACCAAATGGGATATACCATACAAAGATAAACCACTGCCACAAGGAAAATTGCATCTGAATCTGCAAGTCAACTTCATAGAGTATTACTGAGGATGTACAAACATTTCTCTGAATTTGAAGAAGTTGTTAAGAAATATATACAAATATCTGTTTGTATGGACAGTAGAAGATGCCTCTTGCAAGTTACAAAGTTTAAAATTACCAGAGAGAACAAGTCTCACCAAGGAAGAGGTATGCTATGGCCCATGGACCTTAACAAAACAATGTAAACTACACACTATTGTATTGGATCTTGAATATAAATTTCCAATGATACACCACAAACCTCTGCTTTACAAACATGCCATGAAACCCAACAAAACTTGTTGCCCCATGACGAAATTATAATTTTTTTTGCAAACCATGAGAAAATATGGAATGGAATATAAAATTATGAAATGAAAGTCACACCAGGCATGTGTATATATCGAGAGCTACGTTGTTTGGATACGGGTACGGGTACGAGTACGGGTACGATTCGGGTACGCGGGTACGTCATTTTTCAAAAACCTTGATTTGGATACGTCGTGGGTACGTCTCTATATATATATTTAAAAATATATATATATAAATTTAAAATAATTTTAAAACTAAAAATATTAAAAATATAATTTAAATACTACCTAAAGATATAGTAAACTGTAAATTTAAAATAAAATATAAATTATAATATTAAAAATGTAAAAACTAAATAGTATTTAGTTTAAATTTTTAATATTAAATTTTATTTTATTTTTAATAGTTATATTATGTTTTTAATATTTTATTATATATATATTTTTAATATTTTATTATATATATATTTTAATATTTTATTGTATATCTTATTTGTTTTAAAATATTTAAAGTTTTTAAAACTAAATATTTATATATTTTTTAATTTATAAATTATATTCTATATTTATATATTAAAATATTATTTATTTTTTAATTTTTTTAGTTGTTTTTAAGTTTTTAATAGTTATTAATTAATTTGATCCCGTTATTTCCCAACTCGAGCATCCGGAATTGTTTGCGGGCACAGGCGCGGAATTGTTTGTGGGCAAAGGCGGGGAACAATCTCTTTCCCGCAAGGGCATTCGAAGAACACCCTCCCCCCATAGTAGTTATAAGTTAAAATCCATGCCACGATTCTCGTAAGGATCCCATTATATTGATCAAGCTCATTTTTTCAAGTGCAAATCGCAGGTTTTTTCGCGCGTTTTTTTTTTTTTTTTTAAGGGTTTTCCGCTACAGTCGCTGGAAATTTTCGGGGACGCCCCGGAGGCGCCCGGAGTCGTCTCGGAGGCCTGGCGTCCCCAGGACGTCCCCGTGCCGGAGGCGCCTCCGAACATGAGGCGTCGGGCTGGGGGGCGTACCCCTGCAACACAGATCGAGAGCGGTTAATTGGTATAAGATATGCCCACCTTTTGGTTAAGGACTGTTAATCTAACGGAAGAGAACAATGATTAGAAAAAGGTATCTAGAATCTTATTAACATTGATAACATTAAAAGGTGGATGAACAGTCACCACTCACCAGGCCAACTTAAAGAAAAAAATTGAAAAGGGCTGATAAGATTTTGGAAATATTCGTGTCACATGAGTATAAGAGTTTTAGCCCTAAAACTACTGTTGTAGGTATATAACAACTTGCATTGTTCATATGCTTTGTGCCCTAATTTTGTTCTCAAACAAAGTGATACCGTTGTTGAAGGGTCTACAGAGATCTTAAACCCATGTGTGGACTATATATTGTTTCTGAAAATAGCAGAATTGTTTTCAGATATATAAAAGCCAGGGCTCAGCCCATATTTAGGACAGATTCATTAAGTGGAGCAACCTAATGCTTGTTAGATCCTATTGACATGGCATCAATTCTGAGTTCTGTATTACTTCAAAATGTGCAATTTTTATGCTCTGTTCTTGCTAAAATCAAATATTTTCTAGATATATGATGACAGGAAAATGCAAAAGTATGCAAGACAAGGTGACCCTTACATTTATTCATTATGAGTTTGCAGATGTGTGGAATGCAACATGCATATAATGGTTATGGAAGAGATACATGACCTTAAAATTCTGAGTGATAAATGTATACATTCAAATTCCAAAAATATTATTTGTAATGCAAAACCCTAGCTGCACAGACCTAGATAGTTATATGAAATTGATACTTGTGAATCTCTTTTGTTGTGGCGGTGCCTGATTTCCTCTGCAACACAAGAGTTTCTCTCAATGACAGATAGATAAGTTTTGCCTAATTAGTCTGAATGGATACATGAGGTATGTTGTGAACAGATGCCATTTTCCCTTGCAGTATAAAAGGGTCCATAAGGTGCCTTGGGGAGAGAGAATGGTTACCTCTGCAATATAAGGGTGTCATTAAAGTATCTCAGAGAGAAGTGATCACACTATAAGAGGGCCTGTTCGTGGACCCTATGCTCATATTTAT
This sequence comes from Torreya grandis, assembly GCA_037957365.1. Lineage (NCBI taxonomy): Eukaryota > Viridiplantae > Streptophyta > Pinopsida > Cupressales > Taxaceae > Torreya > Torreya grandis. The sequence goes on from JARHVA010002351.1 coordinate 1,478,018, forward strand.
TCCAATGGGCATCTGAATTATTGTTTGGTTGGACATAGATGGTGGGTTGGCGGGATTCAGTTTTTTAGTGTCTAATTTCTAATGGGATGCTGATGACAATGGCAAATCACACCTATCTGTAATGGGTTTGGTGATGGCCATACTCTGACCAGCATGCTGAAGATTTGGTGAAAATCTTCCCATATCTCGTCCTCTCAGATTCGTGTAGGTTGCATTTTTATGTTTACAATGCATTACGATGTTGCATGTATATTTGTCCGTATATGTGTGTGAATTTAGTAGTTGCAGCAAAAGTGTTCCATGCCAAATAAAAATGGCAGTATTTCATAGGATTCATAGTATTTGTAAATGCTTCAGTTGTGTTTCCATCTCATGCCGTGTAGAAGTTACCCTAGCACTAAGGAGTTCAAGGAGAAGAGTTGCTATTGTGCAATTTGATTAATTTTCTCACAGATAGTATTCTCTTGTTTCATTATTTTTTTAGAATTTATTCAGGACAAAGAAGGAGCCATTTCTCAAACTATTCTTCTAATCCTGTTTGGATTTTGATATCAGAAATGTTATTTAAAGTACCTTCGGATTGTTATCAATACAGCTAATGTGGTGATATTAATTGATGTTACATTCTAATAAATGCTATGTTGTATTATTTTTGGTTGGCAGGGTAATATTCAATGCTTCTACAATATATCTACTTTTGATGTAAATTACATTATAGATATGATTTTTACATTGGCCTAGCAAATCAGTGCACACAAGCTACTAAAAATGTTTTTTCCTTATCCAGAATGGAAAGATGCTGAGGAGTAATAAGCCACACAATGCAGCTATTGTATCTCTTAGTTGGGAAGAGGAGGGTGAGACAATCTCGGTATGCACCTCTGGTTTGAATTGTACCTGAACATTCTATGATAAAGGCATCTGTTTCTCTTCTACTATTTACTAATTTAAAAAATATTCGTTAATTAGTTGTGTGCTGCTGAGAGACATTGTAAAATGTTAATTATCCTTGTAAAAATATTTACTGCAGAGTTAAGATAAAATATCTAGCTGAATGCAAGTAGAATTGTAGAAAAAAACTGTTATTTTTCATGGATGTGTTTATAGTTGAATGTTAGTTTTTCTGCCAACATTCTTTTTTCCCAACTTCCAAAGCCACCCAAGGAGAAAGGAAGTATATTCTAGTAAATGTGGTTAAAAGAGAGATAGGACTATACTGGGTGAAAGATAACCTTAGAATTGGAAATCAATCAGAAAATAATATTGTGGCACAAGAGACACATGCATGTGCACCAAGCGGGGTTTTCAAATACACATTGCTACTCTGTTGAAGGCATCAAAGTTTGTTAATCTGACACAATCAATGCATGGACCTGTTTTTGTGATTGAAGAAACTAATGAGGAACTGAAATAAATATTAGTAAGCGGAGATTTTTTTTTTTTGGAGTGTGATAGCATGGTGAGAGATACCCAGGCAGCCATTGACTTTGATATATCAACATTACCTGCCCATAGCATTATTGACATTGTTGTACACATGGTATTGGCAAAGAGGGTGTACGAGCAAACCATGTAGTTGCAGGATTGTTGATTCTTAGGTCATGGCAATTAACAACATAAAACTATCTGAATCGAAAGGAGTGGCTTTCATCTCTCAGTTTTTTACATGTTTATACAATATGAGTTAACTGTTTATTATCAACTATGAACTAACTACCTCAAAACAAATCTTGTTGGTGGCTGTTTACTTTCCATTCTCTCTGTTGTTCAGCAATTTTGGTGGAACTTCGTGATGCAATTAACTGTGACAGCTTTTGCCCTAAGTTATCTTGGTAAAAGCCCTTGAAAGCTCCGCTCTGTCAAAATTTTAAAATCTTTTGCTCCTTCCTTTTCCCTAATGCATTTTCTAACTTAATTTTTTTTGATCATAACTTTCATGTTGCCTTTTTTAAGCTGACCCTTATTTTCAGCTGATTGTGTTCAGAAATAATAGTTTCTTGTTGGCCATTTTATGGGCCATAAGACTGTATCCTCCAGTTAAAGAGAAGAAAAAAAAAATAGTATGCTGACTATATTGACCCATTCAGATTCTTTTGGGAAATGATATAGTTTCTCAATGTCTATCCTGAAGGTGGTTGGGACTTTGGAATGTTCTTTTTTAACCCCTATGTCATTCACTACCTTCTTTTGATTCTGAGTTTGTTATTGACCCTCTTTTCTAAGTGCATGTGGATGAAGCTATAATGTATGCCACAGTTTTATTTTTAAAAAAGCTTGGCCTGTAAAACGTATTTTCTTTCAAAAGTATTTTCTTGATTCTTCGATAAAGCAGTTGGGTGTCTTCAAAATGAAACGTATTTAGTAACAGTTTTCTTGGATATCATGCTATCTAGGCTGAGCCATATGATATGTTCTCATATAAAGACCGGACTCCACGGTTTTTGCCCACTCCTCCTAAGGGTCCATATATTCCAGACTTATCTTCTGGAGTTTCTGAATCTACAGAAGAGCGAGATGGTACAGATCAAGAATTGGTAAACTCTTCTAGGGAATGGCTCAACATTCTCTGTAGCGGAGATAAGGAGGGTATTATTTGCTTTAGCATCTTCGGAGTTTTCCCAATAGGAAAGATTGTAAGTTTTCTTTTCCTGGAATTCTCTCTCAATAACCGAGTAATATATCATTTACATGCCGTGGACTTGTTCATTGAATTTGTTTCTTGCATCTGACTTTATCCATATTTATATATTTGCCTTTGTTGATAGGGGTATTTTTGCAATAATTTTGTTAGTTGATGAAGTAGCTTTCTTCTGGAAAGTCCTGTGCCAAAATATAAGATGTTTAAGCTCATTTTCATTTTTGGTTGACGTTGTAAATTCCTTCTTTTTTAGTTGTATGTTTTTTGTTATTTCAATTTGTGTATTAACATTGCAAGAGTGGTCTGTAAAACTAAACAATAAATGTACTGAATCCCTAAGTTGTCAGAAATGAGAAACGGGAAATATGACCATAGATTGCTGCTAAGTGCACATATTGCATAATATAGCACCTATAAAACGTCACAGATAAATTCTATGAAAATCAAAGATCATCATTTGGATCATCATAAAATCCTAGCTGTGCTTCTGAAGTCTGTGACCCTGCTTTGCTTGAAGCCATTGACTTCCACATCCGAATAAAATGCCCTTTGCGTCTCCTCAAGCACCTCTATGGGCAATTCAAGATATGGCTAGGATTAGGTAGTGTCGTATATGGGCTGTATCGGTATAGGTACAGTTGTATCTGGGGTATTCAATCACCATTAGATATTATCAGAATAAAACAGAGTTGTCTCATCATTTGCAATAACTAATAAAGTATTTCTGCAAACAGTGGCCAAAATTCTAGCTAATTTTTGGTTTTGTCCAAGAGGTTAACATCTTTATATGAATTTCTCATTTGTAACACGAATAAATCTTAATGTCCATTATCAACTGAGAGTGGAAAAATTATTTATTGCATTCAAAGCACTAAGAACCTCAATTCCGAAACACATTTGGGCCTTTTTAATTGTAGATTTTGCATTGTATTAATCATAGATTCAGAAATCATGAAAACCCTAACTCCAGTGACTTTCAACTGTATCTGCGAATCAGAAGGAAAAACACAGAGAAAAACAAATAAGCATAAAATCATATTCTTTTATTCATATGGTTTTATACTGTGCCTGGGCGAGTTGTGGTGATAAAGTTGTGATTTTTGCTGAGTAATCGCTGTAATTACTCAGCAAAAATCAGCGATTTATTGGCTTTTCTCGGCTTGTGATTTAACAGAAGATATATCATTTCAACCTTGACTCACAATTTATTGCCAAGTTCTTGTGATTTCTGAATCTATGATATTAATAATACTAGCAAAATGCGATGTAGAGCAAAGGGAAGTTTAATACCAATAAATTATATAGAATAGAAACCTAGAAAATGGAGAACATTAGAGATCAAAATGGCACCACCTTTAGATAATATTTTTCTTAGGGATATGTCCATAAGATAAACACTATTAAACAATAAAATGTTGGAATTGTAAATATCAAAGAGTATGTTATGGTCCAAAATATAACTTCCTCAAAACTAAATTGAATAGAAATTTGAAATTCTAAACTTATTGGAAATATGAACCTGGACTGAAAACTGAAAATGTGTTTTATATTTCTATTACTGAAAATATGAAATTAATGGTAAAAACACCCCAAATTCTGAAAATAAAACAAGTAGGACATTATTGTATTTCAAGAAGGCAGTTTTTAGACAGGACATAATAATATAATATTAAGAGACTTTCTTGAGAAGGTTTGATATCAGCTCAGGCCTGAAGTTATCAAGCTAGTATGGAATTGAGATAAAAGAATGCATTATCTTGAAAAACTTAGAACAAAATTGAGCAAATCCAGATACTGTTTATCATCAACAGCTTCAGAAAGAGCATTACACCCTAACCTATTCTTCTCAGGTATGCAGGTATTGTACAGCCACATCCATGGCATATTGTATTGTAGGCTTTTTAAAAAACTGTCATATCTATGTCTTTATCCTGTCAACTTAGGCTTTAACTAAAAATAATATAAAATTCTAGTTGACTTTTTACCTCTATGCAACAACGATATTCACTATAGCAAATATCTTGGACAACCCTCCTATTGGCTTTTAGGAAATTAACATTATCATGCATGGTATCAATGGTAGAGTTTGGACCATCTGATTCAATTTCTGCCACAAATATATTTCAAAAGCATATATGCCAAAGGAAATATTTTATTTGAATTATCTGTTCTCATGTCTACTACATCTTGGAGATCTGTAGGTATTTTTTGGTCATCAATATTGGTCACATAATTGTTGATGGTGTGATTACCTTGTGTATAATCACCTAAATTGTAACTACAAGATATTATGAAGTAAAGCATGAATGGTGTGACATTTTAATTAGTGCCAGGATAAGTTGTGCGTGGGCAGTTGCTCTGCAATGGTCCAACAGTTGTGTCAAATGGGATGTGAGCCTACACCAGCCCGATCTTTTAACTTTTGTTCTTTTTGTTTTTTGGGACTTAATTGAAGAGGGAGACTGCACAGGAGACTCATCTCTCTAATTGGCGATCACCTATCATGACATGTATTCTTAGCACTGAACACTAGTACAATCTTATAGCACATATTTACATCAGATCTGTTGAATTTTTTTTGTGTGTGTACATGTTGTGATTGAAATTATTCTATGAATGCAACCCCTGTTCTCATGGATTTTGGCCTTGCAAAATTTCTCACCAGAATAACTCTTATATTGGTGCTTGGGCTTACCATTTTGTAAAGATGCACTTTTCACCTCGAATAAATTTTTTAAATGGGGTTTTTCATCCACTCCAAGTTCCTTAGCTTCTTCCTCATGTTTTGTGGTGTTGTCTCGTCTTACCTAATGCTCTCCCTGGAATCCTACGGGTGTCATGTACAACACTGTCTTCCTTACTAGTTTCTTCCAAGTTTCAAACAACACTAATACAATCACTCTCAATTTCTTGTGTTGTGCTTGAAATTGGTTTGTAAGCTTTAATGTTCTCATATATTGCCACCTATCTATAATCTGCACTATCCCCAAAATCAACTTGTGTTCCTTATTTTCTAGATCGCTCTCTTGCTTTTGTTGTATTGCAGGAAAAACCTTTAAAAAGGTCTTTGCCTACCCTAAAGTAAACCATTTCACATTGAAAGGTTTGGGGAGGGATCTACCTACTATCTCAAACAAAATCTTGTAGTCTCATATAACAAACCAAATCTTCAGTATAGTTGTTGCATATGGAAACCATTGAAGAGATCCTTGGACACCAATAAAAAAAAGCCTTTAGAATATGAGCTGTCATTGGCATAAGGACCAAAGTAAAAGTCCAAGAAAAACAGTCGTATCCTCATTGAATAAGTGACAAGTCCTTTAATAGTCTACACAATGAAATTCATTTGTTAAAAGAAAAACTTTTACCACCTGATGTTATAAGAACTCAGAGAAGAACACCTCATGATCTGGAAGGAAGATAATCAAAGAAATTATCTCCCAAGCTGTATCCAAGGTGTAAAATTATTTATTCTTCATGGAATTTATATTTCAAACAACAAAAGCTGAACTGAATGTCTGTGAATAAAACCAGGGCCAACATGGGAGAGAGGAGCTGCAACAATTAGGTTAAGCATAGTCAAGAGTAATCTCCTTCCCCTCTGATTGTTTTGAGCTATTGAATTAAATATTTAATAAATTTTAATAAAAAAATTATATGATATGTATTTGAATTTGTACCAATGTTGACAAAGAACATGGTTATTGTTCTTGGTGATATGAGAATGGTGCTCTTGATGATGTATTGTGGTTGATTAGAAAGAACTCACTTCAAAATTGGCGTTTTCTAGATTACATCTTTCTATGTAGAAATTTTCTCATCATTTGAATTAATTACTTAAATAAGATCTAGTTGGTTTTAAGGGATCTCTGAATTTGTTTAAAATGCTAATTACTGCACTTGTTTAAAATATATGACAGAACATTGGGGACCTCTCAATTTGTCATTCAAAGAGGACTGGCACTTCATATAGACTCAAGGATGCATCTTTATTCAAGGTGTGTTGTTTGTTTCTGTTCTTGCCTCTCGGTTCTCAAACTTGGATAAGTTGAAATTTGTTCTCTTAATATCTTTCTTTGTATTATTCTAAGGGTGCAGAATTTGTTTTGATTTTTTTTAAATTCATAAGTTAGCACAACCAAATTCATTTATATATGTATCCAGATTGTGGTGTTTGGGAAAGTCTTGGGTTCAAATCCCAACCCATCCATTTTTGCTAGGTATTAAGCACTGCAACCCCTGCCTCCATTTTTGTTTCGGTTCTTGCCTCCTGCCTCCACACACATGCAATTGAATTTGCTTGTGTGAAGCTTATGAATTTAAAACGTTAACTTTATGGACGTTTTAAATCCAAATCTTGAACATACAAAGGACTGATAGCTCAATTCGTAGAGCCCTAGACCTATTTTTAGGAGGTCTGGTTTGAGACCTGGTCAGTCCATTTTGGTTAGGTAATTGCTTTTTCTTCTTTGACACCATTTATTTTGGAAATGATTTTGATTTCTAGAAAATTTTTAACAACACACATAGGTGTGGGGACGCACACACGTGCATGCACCCATACACATGCGCACACACATAATTGAATTTCCTTGTGTGAAGCTTATGCATTTAAAATGTAACTTTATGGAAGTTTGAATCTAAATCTTGAACTGACAAAGGACTGATAGCTGAGTTGGCAGACCACCTAGACTAATTTTTGGGAGGTCCTGGATTCAAGTCCTAGCTAGTCCATTTTGGTTCATGGGTTCAAGTCCTAGCCTGTTCATTTTGGTTAGGTAATTGTTTTGATGTTCTTTGACACCATTTATTGTAGAAATTAATTTAGATTTCTAGAAAAATTTAAGCAACAATTAATTAAATCAAGGCTATGCATTCAGTTAAGGCTCAAATGCCAGTTGCATCTTTGTTCTTATATTCCTTCCCATCTTAAGAAGTCTCTTTGTGAAAGGAGGCTGTCATTGAGCTTATTGTATTTTACTGAACACACAATCCATTATTTAAGAGGATACATTTTTAGCTGATCGCTTCCATAGTTAAATTAATTTTTTAAAGCAGAGAATGGTGGTTTTAAGCAGGGCACTCCATTGGCAAAAAGATATGTCTCCATTAATGCCAAAAAGGAAAAAAATATCAATTTTATTATTTTCATTTGTGAAACAAACAATGACTAACTATGCTGCCATGGAAAAAATACAAAAGAACACACTCCTACCGAAACTACATGTTTCATCATGGATATGCATTGGTAACCCTACACATCAAAATTAATCTTAAGAGTTTAACTAGTATCAAAATATATGATATGGAAACTAAGTACAAACGAAGTTATAGGAATCAGTCTTTTGAACAGCATAAAAACATAAAACTAAACACCATGACTCATATCAAATGTATCTTCAGAACATCTTCCAACGCCTTTGCCACATATCTTGCTTGTACTAATTCTTCTAGGATACCATCGGTGTTTGGTATTGGGACAAAGTCAGGAGTTTGGCCTACAAGTTTTTCTTCTGGTAGCTATATCACTTGCCGGGCAGCTGTATCTCCAATCATGTTTTCATTAGCGACCTCGCTCCAACAATCAAATGAACTCTCAAGGCTTCTTTTCTCATGTAACTTATAATGTTGAGCCTCCCAAAGCTTGCATTGCCACCGTTTCTTGCAAACGACGAACCAACTCTTGCTATGCTACTGCCTATCTCTGCCACCTCAGCTACTCCATTGTTTGCCATATGGCTTTGCTTGGTGGCAACCATAGAACCGTCGCTCCATCTTGTAATAAGCTTTTGCATTGCGCTTTCAGATTCTAATTTAATTTCCTCTCCAACAGCTATGCCTGAACATATACTTTAAGCCTAAATTCTACTTTCTAACGAAATAGAATTTTCAGACTATAGGGGTGTTGAATGAAATTGCAAACCGTATGGGCTGGAGGATCCAACTATTTCTACATTCTACTACATTCCCTTTAATGAGGATCCCTGTAGCTAGTGGTTAGTAATACAATGAGTCAAAAGATGACAACATCAAGGCCCTAGTTTATTCGTAATTCAGATAGATATTCCATTCCTAAGAATATCCTATTTTGTATGAAAAACTTTTATCAAGTTATGAAATGATTAGTTTTATTACTTCACAACTCTTGTTAATGTTTCAATTACATGCCTTTGTTTTGCATGTCTTCTGCTTATTTTTGCTGCATTGTTGAATAGAGTTGAGTACATCTGCACCATGTCTGTTTTATTGAAAAATATTCACACCACAAAAGCCACACATACCAAGGAACAAAGCTGTTTTGATACCAATCTGATCTATAATTAGGATAGATATTCCATTCTTAATTCACCAATACAAAGCTCAACATTCTAGACTTCTGATATAAAGATATAAATGAATTAGGTTGTCATCCCTTATGATCTTTGTTGAAAAAACAGAATTTTCCTTGGAATCCGGATGCCTGAAGTGCTGTAAATTGATGAAGTAGTTGCGTAAAATGAAATTAAGCATGTAAATGACTGAAAGACCACATAAAAAGAGAATCAACATGCAAATTTACCTTGGAGAAATCCAATGTGAGAAAACTTCAAAAGAGTGGGGTTGTGCCTCCTCATTTCCACTATCACTGTGCATGATTTATGAGTCAATTGTGTCAATGGAGCCTCCAAGAAACACTATTACATTGTGGCACAAGTTTCCCTTGCTTAGGAAACTTGCTTCACTACTCTACTTAGCTGTATACTCGTCCTGAAACTCTAGAATGGATGATACATGGCCCCAAGGGGTATGTTTATACAAATATGTGACCGACTGAATTGGATAGAAACCTGAAACACCAAAACCACCATAGAGATGCAAGGAGAAACAAATTGCCTTACGTTTGGGATGCTTGAGTTTGTATATTTTTTTCTAATATGAGGTGCAGATTTGGCATGTGCGGAATTGGCACACATAACCCTTTGTTTTGCAGAGCACATTTCACACCTGATGAATTCATACATGTAGCTTATTTTTACAAGTGTTATGAGCCTCAATATATCTAGATCGTCCTCAAACCTTCCTGTGTTTGTTCTCTGCCTTTATTCACCTTTGCATCTCTGTTTGTCCAATTCTACCTAATGGAGTGAGAGTGAGCATGTCTTAGAGCACTTCATTAGTTATACAAACTATGAGGTTGGTCTGATGGCTTGAATCAAACTGCAATCAACATTTTTTATCATCCAATTTGGATCACATCTCCCCAAATGGGACTCTTGGTTGCCCCCACTTTATCTTTGGATTATCACTTGGCCTTACTTGACATTTGGTTTTTGAATTCCACTTCCCACTTTTCCTGCTCTCCCCTTCTTGTTTTCCTTAGCTTCTTCTGCAAGACATCTTTGTCCAACTCTTCTTGAGAATTTGGTGCAAAGACTTCAATGGAAGGTAGCAGTTTCCCTTCACCATTTTCTTGCATAGAAGGCTCAAAAAAATATAAGTTATCAACAGTCACAAGTGTGTTATCTTCATACAAGGAGGCATGTGTAATCTGAATGCATTAGTACCCACTCGTTCAAGATTCTCAAATGGGCTATGCCTAAGTGATTTTAGCATTTTAGCTTCACCTTGGAGTCTTTTTTTTTTCCTTAAGTAAAGTTATACCTTGTTCCCAACATAGGACTTGTGCTCAGTTCTATGCTGATCATGCCTTGTTTGTATTTAGCTTGAACACCTTCAACTTCTCTTGCACCTATGAGGAATTTGCCTTATCTTGTCAATGATTTTGTTATCTCTTTGCATTTCTGAATTGAATTCTTCTTGCTTTTTTGTTGCTTGTCCCACCACAACATCAAATGGATTAGGAGTCAAGTGATCAAAACATGATTAAAAAAGAGGCTTATTTGTAGATGTATGAACTGCCCTATTGTATGAGTGTTGAATATATGCCAAAATTTCATCCCAAGTCTTAAGATTCTTATCATACCCCCTCAAGGGCTGTACCAACATCCTATTGACTACTTCGGTTGGGCCATCCGTTTGTGGATGAAAAGGGTTCACCTCTTCAATCTTGTGTCCATTATTTCCCACAAAGTGGTCCAAAATCTGCCCAAGAACCTCTATGTGAAAAATGGAACTTTGGAAATGCACCAAGGTCTTTGCCACACCAAAGGAACCGGAAACTTTTGGAGTACGTGCTTCTGTCATTAGCTGAATTCTTCCATCATTTCGAACACAACGCTTCCTCAACTTGTAGACAAACTCCCTTGGAGATGACAGTCTTCTTTGTGCTCAAAATCTGCAGTTGTTGCCTTTTGCAACAGCTGATACATCTCACCAGAAGCTGCATCATTTTCATACTCCTCACCTTGTGTCTCATGGACAATTGGTTTTGGTTGATTCAATATGCCCAAAATTGAAATTAATGGTTGTTCAGACCATAGTTCAAAATCTCGTTCTCGGCTATTTCAAGGGAGGGCAAAATTTGAACCGGATCTCGGATCTTGGGAATTTCTAGGCAACTTTATCGTTATTTTAAAAAAACATATAAATTCATAAAATAAACTTAAATTAAATGTAAAACATTGTTAAATGACATGAGAAACGAATGTAGAGAATGCCATAGGCCCACAAGTATATTTTCCAACTATCTGTTGTATGCTATATGTTGCAAGTTGCCAGGATCTTAGTGGAGTTGTGCACTGTTTTCAATCTCATGCTTCAACTGTCAATGAGTATTCGTGGGAAATGGCATAATCGCAATGCAAATACTATAAAACTACAGTTTGTGTTTTTATCTTTTTACCCTCTACAAAGTAGTCAATGAGTATACTGTCACATTGTGTAACTATAATTGTATATTGCAGCTTGCCAAATACTATAAAACTGCAGTCTGTGTTTTACTATTGACTCTCATTCAAAGCAGTCAATTATTATATGGTATATACTATATAGTATAAGTATATATAGGCTACACAAGTAGTATGCCCGTAGCCCTATGCATAGACTACAATATCACTGTTCAATGTCAAGTGTTGACCGATTCACTATTTTCGTTTTTAGCTTGAAAATTTTGGGGCTCACCTCAAATGATGCTAAGGTGCTAAGCAAGCTGCAAAATAATATTCTAGAATCCAAGCTTTAATGGGCCCCAAACTTCCAAATCTCAGTAGTTGTGCAAATACTTTAATCATTAATGGCGTTGGGCAAATTGCAAACTGCAATGAGGGAACTGTAAAACTTACAACTTGAACTTTGAAGGCACGTTTTCACATAATAGTCTACTGTCTGTGTAAAAGGCGAACGTCAAACAATGTATTAACCATAGAACAAAAAGCCCTGATGAAAAAATCCGTGTGTTTTACATTTTACTTTTAACTTTTAATGCATTGACCACTTTTTGTTTATTAGTCGAGAAATGGGGGCATTGTAAAACTTACAACCTGAACTTTGAAGGCATGTTTTCACTTAACAGTCTAGTGTCTGTGTAAAAGGCGAACAACGAACAATGTATTAACCATAGAACAAGAAAACCTGATAAAAAAATCGGTGTGTTTAACCGTTTACTTTTAACTTTTAATGCATTGACCACTTTCTGTTTATTAGCCGAGAAATGGGGGTTTCTCGGTGATTTTCGTTGAGTAATCGTTGAGAAAAATAGGGTTTCTCATCTCGCGAGAAACACCCCAATATTTTCGTTGGCAACTGTACCACGAGAAATGTCGAGAAATCGCCAAGATTTGAAACAGAGGTTCAGATAACCTAACTGCCAATTTGTTTGTCACACCTCTTTTATAAGAAACCCATCTATTTGTAGTGCCTTGCTAGTTGCAATTAATTTTATGCTTGCAAATATTGAAATGGATGGTAATTTTCGTAATGGTTTATTTCCCTATGAGATAGTGCTTTCATTTTTAAACTACTTGAACATATGCTTACAATTCTTTATCATATGCTCAATAATTAAAAATGGCCCTATGGAAAAATTTTAAATGATAGATTGTGGACTTAACTCCTTGCAATTGGACATTCACCATAGCATAATCGCTTGCATCTAGTTCCACCTCAAAGTTTAGCTGAAATTTAGGTATTACTAAAAACAGTGTATTTCCTATTTTATGCTTTAGTTCTTCAAATGCTTTAGGACTTATTGCTGGTGGTTATGGAATGCAAAATTTCTTTCTCAAGTATTGGACAGCCCCTACAAAATTTCTTGTTTCAGTCACATTCTTTTTGAGTCTTTTTCCTAATCAATTCTCAACTCAACCCTTCCAACGACATGTCCCAAATAGACTAGTGTTTTTTTTGCAAATTTGCACTTCTCATTAAGCAACAACTTTTTTCCTTCAAAACTTGTCTCAAATGCATTAGATGCCAATCATAATTTTTTCAACACCCAAGATGCCATCCAAGTATACAATGACACAAGAATCTTTGAATGGTCTCGATACTGCATTCATCAATCTCATGAAAGTAGCATGAGAATTACACAAACCAAAAGGAAGCACATGCCATTCATACAAATCATACCTTGTCTTAAAAGCTGTTTACCATACAACCTCTTTAATTCTCACATGGTGATACTTGGATTTCAAGTCTATGATTGTGAAATACTTGGAGCTGAAGTTGATCTAACAAATTATCGATCCATGGAAGAGGGAACATGTTCTTCATGGTTATGTTATTCAAGGCTTTATACTCAATACACATCCTCCATAGACCTTTCTTTTAAGGCTCACAATAGGAGAACTGCTTGGAGAAATCCCAGGGCATATTGCATTTGGATCTAACAAAGCTTGAAGTTGTTTCGTTACCTCCGTAAGATTTGTCGAGCACTGAACCAATGTTTTATTGTAAACATTTTTTTATTTTTTTTTGATATTAGGTAAAAGAGGGTTTTTGAATGGGCCCAAACCTTTTTACATAGAGAGAAAAGACATTAAGATCACAAGAAGAAGACGAGTAGAGGAATAGGGGAAGGGAATCCCAAAAGGAAAAACGCTGTCAAAAGATAGGAAATTGACAACCTACAATAAATAGACAGTAGAGTGGCAACAAATTACAAAACTATGGAAGATTGAAGTTGCTAAGGATCATAGCTGCGTCCTATTCTTCTTGTAAGAACTTGATGTGTTTCTTAGTAATTTCCTTGTTTTGATCCTTAATCTCTTTAGCTTTACTTTTGACTTGAATTCTATCACTTTTTGTAATATTGGATTTTGGGTGACCCTCCTCTTTACTTGTCAATCCATTCTTAAGCATTGTAATGCTTGTTGCACAATTCTTAATTGTAATCTTGCTTAATTGGAGAACTTTACCGAGTCTTTCTTTGATCGAATTCTAAACGTACTTGATCTGGTTCACATTCTTTTTGAGTTACTCCATATCGTTCTCCAACATGCTGACCTTGCTGATCATTGACCACATATATTTGTTGAAGGGGACCCTCTCAAGAGACCGAGGGTCATCGTTCATTTGCAACTGAAGCTATTCAATCTTGTCCTTAAGTGTCTCATTCTCCACCAGAGATGCAATCTTGTCTTGCAAGCTCCTTTCAGTGAGGCCTTCTTTATCCTTCCCTCGAGCAAGACCCTTTGTAGCTTCGTCCCTAATTTGGTCTTGGGAAGTGGTGAAAGCTTCATTCACAATCCCCTAGTTTCCTTTGGAAGATGAAGGGATAGATAGGTCGATCTATAGGGGTTTTTGGAGGTCCTCTAAGTTGGACATATCAACAATAGGGCTGTCGAATTTGGGTTTCTTTAGCAATGAAGCCTTCTCTCTCAAAGAAGTGACTTTGGATTTGGATTTCCTCTTAAGGGGAATACGGATTGTGATCAATTTAGGAATCTTAGCTTCACCCTTGGTACAAGCAGGGGCTTTAGATGAGGGCATTAGATCTTCGACATTTTCAACTAGAGAGATCCTAGGAATATGGCATTTGGATTTGGTAAATTGGAACAAAATGAAAATAAGAGCTTGATGAATTGGAATTTTAGTTTTCCCCAATTGAATGTCCAAGATAGAGCTTTCCAAAAACAGATAGAAAGGGATGCTTGTAAAATTATTTTGATGGAAGTGGTTCAAAAAAAAAAAATGGTAAGAGAAAGCCCGTTTATATCTACCTTCAAGAGTAACGTACCTCATAATTTCGAACAGGACCTCATTCCAAGGCGCTAAAAGGGAGTCACGTAGGTAACCGCCTTGGAAAGGGATGAGTTTTTCCTTACCTCTGAGGAAAGTATTCACATCGTCTTCTTTAGACCACCTTGATTTGAAGACTTTGGCCCCTTCCATGGGCATCCCAGTGACCTAAGCAATGCTTTCTTTAGAAATGGTTAAAGAAATGCCTTTAATAGTGATTGTTCTTACCTTCCACAAGTTGGCGAGCTCCATAGAGAGAACATGGTCAAAATATTTGATTATTTCCATAAAACTGGTAAGACCCCCTACTTCAAAATATGCCATATAGTGGGGTTCTTCTTGATCTATTCACAAGAATCTAGCTTGACTCTCACTCTGTCCTTACCCATAGAGTCTTCTAGATTCTCCTTTTGAATGGAAAGAATTGAATCCCTTTCACTGATTGCTGTAATGTGTCTCGAAAAGCCCTTTTCAATAATGGTGATTAAAGCCCAACATAAAATCCATGAAATCTAATGGCCACTACCATTAATAGTACAATAGCTAGTTCCATGACTAATACAACATCTAGTTCACTTGATAAAATAAGTTCAATTGGAAATGGGTTATCAAAGACACAAGACTTAATCTCATGTAAAAGTGCAATGGATCATCGTATGATCCAAGGTACATGCATAATCATTAGTTCAAAACTATACATAATCCTACTCGATGAGATAAGTAAAACATCTCAACATAAGAAGCCTCCACCTGTAAGGTTTGGCCTTTGCAGCTCCATCCTCGCTGCTTGAACTCTGGACCTCGAGATGGAAGGGAGAGGAGGGAATCTTATGACCCCGACCAACGTAATAATACCTTGACCACCCCAACGAATGGTGGAACAAATCTCGAAGGAATGCATTTGGAAATATATCTCACTGGGAACCAATGTTCACTCATGCACCATGCATGCATAACCAATAAAAAATCTAACCAATAGATACAATAATAAATGCAACATTCTATATGCAAGTACAACATGTCCCATCGCACAATATGTGAAACACAACAACAAACACGACGACATACAACATTTATAATGGAATAGCATGCCCACCCATGAGTAACAAACATCAAAAAAATACTTGACACATGTTATCATAATAATGAAGAGTGAATCATGCCATTCTTTAACAATACATCTACCATCATATGAAACCACAATTATCATCATGTGGAAGTACAACATGCTTAAATTAGACAAACACAAGCTAAAGGTACACAAGATCTCAATCGTTGGTGCAAAGCCCCCCGAGATCACCTAGCAAGCTGGTTATACTGTCCTATTAGTAAGCTGGCAGTTAACCCTTCTAGGCCTTGACATCACTCACAAAGTGTGCATATGACTAATTTAACATTGGTCATGATTCCCAGTGATATTGTGCCGCATCTTGGTATTTAATATAGCTATAGAAGCGGGTTGTGGGGTTTCTAACTCTGGTGATCACCTAGGAGAGAGTAGGTAAGGTGGTGTATAGCTTTTGAAAGACTAACCCATGGCCTTGCCCCCTTCTTATTTTGTCCTACAAACCATGTATTCTGAATTCTAGTTCATCTGAACACTGTCAAGTCTTACCCTGTCTTGTCTAAGCCGAGTAAATATCCTCACCATTCACTAATACCTATATTACCTGGCTACGACAGATAATTTTTTTCATTTTCAGTCTAATGCAAATAAGAATAACCTAGGAAAAGGTATCTATTCGTTCTTGCGAGTTTAACATGAAGAACCACATTAGACCTTGTTGCTGCCCTCAAAAAGCTGGCATCCAATCATTCACATTTCTATTGTCTATGAGATGCATTGACTTCCTTTGGCAAGCAAAATGGTTTAGTAGCATCATAAAACTTACCACAAACACACCTTAACTTGTGGTTTCTGCTATGTTTTCAGAATACTATGGGTCTCATGATTCCTGTTTGTCTTGGTTTACCAACACTGATTCATGCAACATAACTGTTCTCACATTCTTAACAGTTTTTAGGCAAATACTGTTTATGCGTCATAAATGTTTTCAGATAACCCTAATTGTTCTGAGAAACATAACTGTTAAGGAAACACAGCTGTTATAGGGACCGTTTCAGGTAACATAACGGTTTAATGTAACTTAACTATTTTATGTAAAACAGCTGCTTTAGGTACGATCATCATTTAATGTTTTCTGTAGTACACACTTTGCAAGGACAAACTTCTATAAAAGGAGAGACTGCCCCTTCCAACAAACAAGAAAATTTTGTACACTCCTATGTGTTTACCATATATGTACACACACACACACACACACATTACTCTTGTGAGTAATAATGTGTGTATATATACATATATCATCTATATACCTATAAGCACATAAACATATATACACATCATTGCTAATTTCAAAAATAAATTATTCACAGTGGACTCCATTTATGGGAAAGCATGAGAGTTTATTTGACTGTTATATCATGTTTTTGCAAAATCCATTTCACGATTCAATTCAAATCCGCTTCCAAGTTTCAAGGCAAATCCATTTCAAGCTTTACATTAAATCCTTTCAAGGTTTAAACAGTTTTTACACACATGTATTTTACCGTTCACACTTGCTCGTAACAATATTTACTCACTAAATTATTGTTCTTTACACATGTCCACCTCTCGATTGGAAATTATCAACTCAGGTATTCTTAATGCAATCCAAACAGAGGGTAGTCTTCATCTATTAACGTCGAGAGCTC
Organism: Torreya grandis; assembly: GCA_037957365.1. Taxonomy (NCBI): domain Eukaryota; kingdom Viridiplantae; phylum Streptophyta; class Pinopsida; order Cupressales; family Taxaceae; genus Torreya; species Torreya grandis. The sequence goes on from JARHVA010002351.1 coordinate 1,495,527, forward strand.
AGTGATAATGCCCCAGGGCAGATGGTGCTACATGGTAATAGACTCTTCTCTTCTAATTATAATGTTTTACCAAATCTGACCTCAGAAACAGTTCATATAGAATTGTGAAAGAATGGTTTCCAAATCACACATCAACTCAGTCTATCTACCATTTATGTACTTTCAGTAATTTACCTCTCAGCTTACACCTCCATTCCATGAATTGGAAACTACAGAACTGCCATTGAGGCTGGACAAAGAAGGGCTATTGTGACAACAAACTCTCTCTCTAAAGATGATTTGGCAATGACTAAACAAACCTCAATTTGAAAGAAGTCTTCAAACAAGTCCTAGTTGAGAGTTTAGTCTTGTATTCCTCCATGCTAATTTAAATCAAGACACAAGCTATCTATTACTTTATAAGCTTCAATTCTAGGTTACATGTATATCTACAAAAAAACTTGTACATATTTTCATGCAGAATAAATATGCTATACAAGGACAATTTCATGTTGGACAAGTTGCGCTATTCTTAAGGAATTATGGCTTGTGAACTCGAGAATTGTCAACAAAATGCCTTTAAGAAAATGCGAAAATGCCTCTAAGAACTAGTGAGCTAGGGGATGCCTTCTTTTAGATTTTCAAATCTCAAGAACTGTTAACAAAATGCCTCTTAGGTTGTGGTTGCCTCCGAGTTGTTTGAACTTTGAAGAATTTTCTTAAAAATTGTAGTCTTATGGAAAATATATTTGTAGGATAAACACGGTGAGATTGTGGTGAAGGTTCATGGTATGTATAATGCAAAATAGACACATGTTTCTAATGTTCAAAACATTCATCTACATTATTACAACTAATCAAGTCTTAGTTCAACACACGATATGGATATTAGTTGCTAAGAGGTTACCTTGTTTGGATACAAGATGTAATGTCCCCAATTTGGGACAAATCAACAAAATAAGGGTTTTCTAGTAAATTCTATCAAATCTCAAATAAATCTGAAAATTTTGAATATAAACCAACAAACCCTTGCTCCTGTAAAAACACACTAAAAATGAAGACTCCATACCACTGAAAATTAACATTTAAATACCTTATGATCTTTAACCGCCAATGGCTCTCATCACCAAGAAGGAAGAAGCTGAAGAAGGAAGGTCCCAACCTCCAAATCCTAGTGCCATCTAAGCTGAACTTCGATGCGTTTTTCCACACACCAACCCTGCTCAAACCCTTGTCAATTGTAGACAAAATTATATAAAATGCAACATCCAAAACAACATTAGTTCATCATTGAATAAGGCTCCCAAAAAGCCAAAATCCAAACCATACCAAGTTGCCAAAATTTAGAATATTACATCATTAATTAAATTAGAAGTCAAACCTTGTTTCACCCTCAAATCAATGCCAAATCCACTGAAATTAATTGTCAGAGTTTCAAAAATAACTATATTATTATTTGTTCAATATTTAGTGCCTAAAAGCACCTTATAAACCCTACAAACATTCCCCAAGGTGAATCGCCTAAGTGCAGAATTAATTATAATAAAATAAGAATTTACAATATTTAATTTGGTCACCAAATGACCTCCAATAAATGTGACAAACACCAAAAAATAATAATAATAATTATCAGAATTATTATTGTAAATTCGGGTACCAATTTGGCCACTCAAAGGCTTTAAATGATCTCTCAATTCCAATCACTCTAGTTGGAATAAATCAACAAAAATCCATAAACCCTAGAAGAGGGTTTTTTCTTTGTAGCGCAACCCACAAAAGTGGTCTTCAACCTTAGGAGCCAAATCGCCATTCCTCCAAGACCCATTAATCTATAAATAGCTTCCAAAAACCAGCCACCTTTTCAATCACGAATGATGAACTACAAATTGTAGCCTTTGATGTAAAGCTACTCACAATGAAGATATAAAGGGTTTCGTCTTCACACCTCGATACACTCAGAGGGTTTCTATTTTCAAAATGCTATGGTCAAGCTTGACATACTTGAGCAAATATTCAATATCATAAAAATGCATAATCTTCAAATGGAACTTTCACTTTCCTTTTATAGCCAATGCCCTTAAAAGAGGACCCAAATTAGGAGGGAAAGTCTCATTTTCAAAAATTAAAAGGACATCCTTATAATTCCCCTTTTAGACCATGGGTGCCCATAACCCTCCAAAATGGCTCCAACTTAAGTGAAATTAGGATATTAGAGTACTTTTCATAACTCAAGTGCAAATTAGAATTCATAATGTACTTTTTTTATTAATTGCTCTTCAAGTGGGCCCCCAACGTTTCCATTTCTTCTTTTCCTATAGCCTTTTGAGAACAACTTAAGGCTAAGGATTCCACGTGTGCTCATGTCAAAAAGGGGGACATGACACAAGACTAGAATATATGTGAATGAAATAGAGGTGTAAGATTCAGATACATATACACGAGCATGACAAAACATAAATAATGCTCATAACATTAAGAAATGAATGAAGGCCTCCTACAATAAACATCTTATGATTTAAAATCGACTTGTGTGTGTGTGTGTGTGTATCAAAGTTACTCAAGCCTTTCATATATTTTTCAAAGCATTAAACTGATTACATGAACTTTCACCAAGAGGGTTTTTGATTAACAAAGTACCTATGGGATTTGTTAAGAGCATGCACCTTTGCTATTTATCAAGCCAGAGGTGCTTACAAATGAACCGAAACCATTTATTTATACAAACATTTTGGACTTCAAACTTTGATTTCAAAACTAACCTACAAAAGAACTAAGGAAAAACAAACATGGTGGAGTACTATTAGAGATAAGATTCTCTAAAGCATTGTCGGCCATTTTACAAAAGTAACATCTTTTGGACGTAGTGGGAGACATCTTTTTGAGATAATGGAAAGTTGGGCCCACTCTGCTTCCAACATGTGTTTGCCTTCTTTGTTGTCTAAAGAGAGGCACTTCATACCTCGGTCCTTGTAACTCGCTTTACAGATGTCAATGACTAGACCGTTCTCATTAGGTTAGGCTTACACTAAATTAACCATAGTAACAAACTGGTAAAATAATTGTCATCCTACACCAGTGTCGCATGTTGAACTTGTCGCAACCACCTACACTGATTTCGAGCAATATTAGGAACTCAGTAATTGAAACAGGATCTGTAAATAGGTCCTTCCTTATACGCAACATTAGCGACACATGCTAATGGTCTTCTTACCTGATATTCTGAAATTGACGATGAAATAAATCATCAATATCATTGAAGGAATCTCCTTCATCACTACAATGATCCGGTTTGAAATTGAACACAATATGTCTAAAATGACTCTTTTCAATCCCATTCCATTCAAACCCACTGGTAGCAGGTGCTGGAATGATCATAATTTTGCCATTTTTGATTCTCAATCTTGCTCTGGGATTATCTTTAAGACCATAACACTCAATCCTTGGAATCTCAAACCAATCAGGATCCTTCAAATATTTTTTCATGCTTCTTTCTAACTTGTCTTGTTTTTGGTCTGATTTCTTCAAAGAACTATTTTAATGGTGGATCAAGCTTCGCATGTTGCATAGCATGTCTTTTAAAGTAAATCCTTGCCAACTCTATTTTGTTTACATATCCCATGGAGCACAATCTTTTCAATCTTCTCCTTTCTTCTGTGATCCATTCTTTATGTTTGTAATCCATGATGCATACATTGATTTTGAAAGACATTTCTGGTTCAATCCAAACTGGGGAATATTCAAAACCTAATTTAGAAGTAAGATGATAGTCCCAACTTCTCCTCATACCCTGATGAGCGTCTTCAATTGTTTGCTTTTGGGAGTTATACCATCTGTTAGCAAACCAGTTATTGATTAGAATGTGCTTGATTTCTTTCAGAAGGTTTTCCCATTCGCCTTCTTTTCTGTTCAAACAACCATCGTCTGGGTTTGGATTGCTTCTACTGCTGCCTTCATGCATCATGTTGACAAATTCTCTGGTTAGTGTCTCTGCCAAATTTTTTTTTCTCCTTTTATCCATTTGATCTCAAAATCAAATGAAGATAACCACAAGTTCCATCTTGCAATTCTTCCTCACGAAAGATTTTTATCAGGGTTTTTCTTCATTAAACTTTTCATGGCTTGACTATCAGTCCTTTAAAGGAAAATCTTAAATTTCTGAATTCCTTTTACCACAGCAAGAATTTCCTTTTCATAAACATGATACCACCTCTGAGTATTAGTAAATGTACCTAACCTATATCCACGTACCTATTCCGTACCATTTGGATATACTTGAACTAGAATTGTAGCCTAAGCTTCCCTTGAAGCGTCTGTATGCAGAATGAGAGGGTAACCATGTTCTAGAAGATGGATTGGTGGCAATGTAGCACATTTTTCTTTTAATCTCCTTACAGTCTCTGTCGATTTCCGATCCCAAGCTAGTCCATCTTTCTTCAAGTGCCTTTGCAACTGCAATTTCCATCTAGCAAGATCCTAAAAAAAGGGTGATACACAATTTAAACAACCAAGGAATCTTTGCAATTGCTTCATATTATTCATTTTATCTAGAAAGGATGATATTTTTTTTAGAATATGAGTTTGGAGAGCAACCTTTCCTTCATTCACATGCAAACCAAAGAATTTAATATTTGTTTGCTCAATTGACATTTTACTTTGAGACAAACAAATTCCATTTTCCCTAATAGCTTCATATAGCTGCATCAAATGCTTAACACGATCATCCAAACTATTTGAAAATATCAGAATGTCATCTATGTAGACAACACAAAACTCATGGAGATGGTTTAAGGCATTGTCCATTTTCATCTGAAAATAATTAGGCGCTGTGCTGAGACCAAAGGGCATCACATTCCACTCATACAAACCTTGTGGCACAGTAAATGTTGTTTTGTGCTCGTCTTCTGACTTAATCTTTCCCTGCCAAAATCCTAACTTACAATCAAACTTTTAGAATAAATCATAGTTACCATGTTTGGTTCGAACCGAACAAACGGCATTGATCGGATTTGTGCGGTCAAATTCGATCGAATAACTTTTTAATAATTTTGATTAAAAAATAAATTTAAAAAACTCGAGTCATCAGTCAACGACTCCAATGACGAACACAATGCGTTGGAAACCCTAATCTGCAAAGCCAAAAAGGCAAACGCTTATCACCAACAAACGACAAAAGCTGAGAAGATAGTCACGAAAGGTGGAACGATTAACACTAACAGTCAGTGTTTGGCAGTTTGCTCGTTAGGATTCACACTTTACAGTCACACGACAACATCATCATCGCCATTCGCAGTCAGTGTTTGGCAGTTTGCTACTTTGCTCGTCGGGATTCACAGTCGTTGAGATTTAGCGTCACCATTCACCGTTCGCCAAGTAGGGTGTGTATTTCCAATTATTTGCCGATTCTTCGACTCTTTGAGTCTTTACTATTTAGTATGTTTCAAAACTTTAGTTTAATTTTTAAGTTTTTATTATTTAATCCCATTTAATTTGCTGTTTTAAATTTTTAATATTTTATTATTTAGTAATTTACTATTAGTATTTAGTAACTATTTACTAGATTTATTATTTAGTAATTTTATTAATAATAAATATTAAATATACATGTGTGTAAGTTCAATTAGTTTATTATTATTATTATTTTTAGTTCATCATTGTTAGTTTATTATTAATATTATTCTTTTAAACTTTAAATTTTAAAATAATAAATATTAGGTATAAATTATATTATATTGTATTGTATAGAATGTTACATTTACAGGTAAATATGTTTTTTTAAATTTCAGGGTAGAAATCAAAGGTTCATAACAGTGTATGCAAGGGGGATTTATTGGGCAGTGCGGGACCAAGGTACATTGAGAAAATTTAGGACAGTGAATGCAAGGTTGAGTAGTGGGCATTGGGTAGTGAGGAATCAAGATTCAGGATACAGGGGGTAGCATGTCTAGCCGTCCATTAGAAATGAAATATATCGTCCAGAGAGATAATAAAAAAACAAATATGAGATGCACCTTATGCAATGTTAATATCACAGGCAGTGTCACTAGAGTTCGATACCATTACGTTGGAGGATTTGCAGATGTGAAATGCTGTACCGTAGCAAATGAAAATTCAAAGGAAGTGGAGTATGCATATTTTATAAAATGGGTGAAAGCTAAATATGATGTGAGTTGTGCTGGATCATTTGCTTCAGAAGCAAAGAAGGCTAAAATCCAACACTTTATCCACAAATTGGCTCATTAAATAGTTCAAGTGGTGCTTCATCACCATTTACTAGTGGAAGTGCAAGTGAAGTTGAAAAGTCACAGGTTTCATTGAAGTCCATGTGGAGGCCACAACAAAAGCATGACGTAGATAAGTTGGCAGTGAGATTGTTTTATACTGAGGCCATTCCTTTCAATGTCATTTGTTCCCCACATTTCAAAACCTTTGTAGATGCAGCGATTGAATTTGGGAAGGGTTACACATTGCCTTGCTATGAAAGAGTAAGAACTAGTCTTCTTGAAGAGGAAGTGGCAGCCATATACACTGAAATCGCTGAAATAAAAAAAAATTGGAAAAGAAGAGGTTGCACAATAGTAAGTGATCGCTGGTTTGATTCAAGAAGAAGGCCCCGCCTAAATATTTTGGCAATATCTCCTGATGGTGCTATGTTTATAAAATCAATCGATACAAGTAATGAACAAAAAACATTTCTTTTCATTTTCCAATGCATCGAATCAGCGATTTTAGAGATAGGGGAAAAGAATGTTGTTCAAATCATTACAGATAATGCAACAAATTGTAAAGGAGCAGGGGATATACTCATGGATAGATTTTTTCATCTCTTTTGGACACCATGTGCTGCACATGTGTTGGATCTTTTGTTTGAAGACTTATCAAAACTGGAGTGGGTAAGTAATATTGTGACATTGAACTTGTATCATTCATTTTCAAAGCGTGAGCTTCTATCCCCTGTGGAAACAAGATTTGCCACCAATTTCATTACTTTGCAAAGGGAGGTAGAGGAAAGGACAACATTGAAAAAAGTAATGGTTATTGATGAATGGACAGAGTCAAAGCTTTTTAAGGAAGCCCATTCAAAAAATATTGAAAGAATAATCTTAGGGGACACATTTTGGGAGGGGTCCAAGAAAATCATAATGGTGTTTGAGCCTCTTGTTAAAATTTTGAGAATGGTTGATGGCAGTCAACCTTGCATGGGCTTTGTGTATGAGGGAATGAACAAAGCAAATGAAGAAATTCAAAAGTTACTTGCAGGTAATGTTGAAGAATTCAAGAGCATTTGAGAAATTGTGGACAAGCGATGGTTCATTTTACATCGTCCTCTACATGCGATAGCTTGCTATCTAGATCCTAAATTAGTAGAGGTAAATCATGATGCATATGAAGAGATAATGAGAGATGTATTTGCAACAATAGATAGGTTGCTTATTGATGAAGAAGAAAAGGAAGCAACAAAGCAACAAAGCAACAACTTACTATTTTTAAGAACTAACTAAAAATGTTTGGCATTAAGGAAGCAAAAGCAAGCAGGGCGAAGTGGGAACCATCTAAATGGTGGCAGACTTATGGGGCTTCCACTCCACAATTGCAGAGGCTTGCCATGCGAATCTTCAGCCACCATTGCATGGCTTGTTCTAGTGCTTCTGCATGTGAAAGAAACTGGAGTACACATGACTTTATCCACATCGACAAGAGGAATTGACTAGGGGCTCAAAAACTCTCTGATCTTGTGTTTGTTCATAGCAATCTACGGTTGCTTACTCACTCTCTTGCAAATGAAGATGACAACTCTCGCCTTGGCAAACCATGCTTTGAAGATGAAGAAAATATTGATGTTGTTGATGAGCCTACTAGTGTAGGATTAGATGATGATGCCACTGCTAGTAGTGATTTTGGTGTAGATGTAGGTTTTAATGTTGCAGATGTTTAAATTTCATTCTTATTTTTAGTTAATGCTGAAAACTTTTATGTTATGTTGTTGAACAATGAACATTGATGATTGAACATTGAAGTTTAAGTTTAACACTTTATTGGATTTTGCTATCTGTTATATAGATGTTAGATACTTATCAATTTATTTATGTTTATGTTTTTCTGTTTACAAATATGTTACATGCTTGATATATTTATTTTTTATAATTTATAAAAAAATCTTAACAGAACTACCGAACATGCTGAACCGAACTTTTTTCAAAATTCCGAACTTTCGAATTTTTTCCCCCTTCCGAACAAACCGAATTTTTCCCCCCTTCCGAACAAACCGAATTTTTCGAACATGGTAACTATGGAATAAATCTTACTTTGAGATGCTCTTTTAATTAGATCTGCAGAAAGTGGCAGTGGATAATTGAATGGCTCAATTATATCATTTATTGGTTTGTAATAAATACACAATCTAATTTTGCCTCTGATCTGTTCTGAATGCTTATTGACAAAAAATGCAACACATGCATATGAACTTGTACTGGGAGATATGAAACCTCCTAATAGTTCTTTCAATTGCTGATCTAGATCTTTTCTTTCAGATAGACTAAACTGATAAGCTTTCTCTTTAGGAAATACGCCCAAACAATCTTTTTTGATTTTTATTTTACACTCTTCAAGTTCTGGTTTCCAAAAATGAAGAGGGTTAAGACTGCAACAATTTCTTTCAAATAAAAATTTTACCTCATGCAGTCGTTTGTTTTCAGTGACCCTGTTCTCAGCATGGGTTAGTATGGCAACCACTACTGGACTAGACATGTGATGCAGAACAACTTCTTTCTTGGTTTGAATGTAAGTTTCATACTTTTGAAGGAAAATATTACCAATCAAAATATTTGCTCCCTGGTTAGTATCTTCAATCAAATCAACATAGAACTTTTTTCCTTGAATATATATAGGTGTTTTGGGAGCCTCATACCTACCAAATTCCATTTGGTCTCATGTTATGGATGTACCTGTAATTTGTAGAGGATTTTCTTGCCAATATATACCAAGAATGGCAGGTCTTAGCAAAACTTCTTGGAGATCCAATATCAAGGAAATCATGCAAACAGTAAGGCTGAAAAACATCAAACTGAAACCAAACAGGAATATGTACAACATTATTTACAGAGAACACACTTGCTACTTATTCAGTATCAGATTTATCTTCTTGGATCATTGCAGGTTTAGCATCTGCACCAAGTAGAATCTCTTCTAGAGTTTCCATTCTGTCTCTTGTATGAGTAAGCATATTTTATTGATTTATTAGTAGTTTGCACGTCTTTGACTAAGAATCTTGTGGACCTAGTTGCAGCTAATATGGATTCTAAATCCATTTGTTCTTGGTTTTTATTGATCTTAACATGCTGAATATTTTTGCCACTGTGGGCAGCTCTCTTACCTTTTTTCTTCCTGCTTCCTGAGCCAGCTGAACTGCCCAATTCTGTCGAGGAGACAGGTTCCTCTGATTGTGATTCTTCTGAGTCATACTGAATCATCGTCTTTTGTACAAACCTATTAGGTTTATAACCGTGGTCTACAGACTGAGATGGGTTCTTCGCAGATGATTTGTACTTCTTGAGATATTTCTTCATCTTGTTCTTTTCTTCTAACAAAGATATTTCTTCTTCATGTGTGGCCAGAGCTTGTTTCATCTGATCTTTAGATCTGGCATTTCTGTAAATATCTTTATTGTGTTTTGTCACAAGTTGAGTTTCAACTATCTGCAACTGTAGTTTTATTTTATATAAATACATATATATCCAATGCCAAACCAATAAGAACAACGATGTTGTCTTCTGAGGATCATCAAACAAGTCATTAAGTAATCATGCAACATTATTGTACACATACGCCCAATGACAAAAGTGACATGCTAAACAAACAACCATGCAACAACCATCACACATCAAACAGAAAGCAGATGCAAACATGAATATGTGAATGCTCATTGGTCCCTTGTGACTCTGATCCCCCAAGGTGTATGCGGCTGCACAGATTCCCTCCCCACCCATCTCTGAATTAGAAATCCTGATCATCTCACAAAACACAAGGCGACATCAGTAGAATGATGATACTCATAAAAGTGCTCGTAAACACATCATTAACGAAATCATTGTTAATCACTAATTCTAAAGCAAAGACCTTTATGCAAACCTATAATGGCAGCCAGGGGTGGCGGTGGAGTGTAATAGTGTGAGATGTCAACAAAAATGGTTGACCTTAAATTGGACATCCACTTGACTATCATAGGGCAGTTTTAAGTCTTTTAGACATCCATTTGACCAGCATATGGAGGAGTTTGGAGCCTATCTTTTTTTTCCCAAAAAGATATTTTCAAGCTTGACACAGTCATGCAGCTAGATTGTGGCCATCTATCACCACTTAGCGGGGGATTTGTGGAGAAGGAAATAGATTCATTAATCAATGTGGTATGTAACAAATCCAAGATACCTCAAAATTGATCTCTTGGTGTTTTTCAGATAAATATCTAAGTTACCGGTTTGTTTTTGGTTCTGATGTGGGTTCGAAGAACCTGGTTTGCTGGTACGGCGATTTTTTTTCCTTGGGTTTGTTATTGGGTTCGTCCATACAAAAAATATATAAAAAATTAAAAAATATAGAAATTCTACCTTGATACATAAGAAATTAGTGCCATTGTCATTAACCACACAGTATGCATCTTGATAAATGACAAGTTGATAAATGATAAGTATAACCATTAAACAAAAATGATAAAATCATAAATATTAAAGTATAAAATATAAAATATCAGTATTTAACTTGTGGCTGTAATTAATTACTTGATACATCAAACTTTAAAAGTCATTTTTTATAGTCATATTGCTCTTCATCGAGAGCATCAACATCATCATCATCATGTTGTGATTCATTAGAAGTAGAACTGCATGGACCATCAGTACTACCACTCCCGCTAGCTAAGTTACGTGTCGTCGAAGTTGAAGGACTGCCAATGTCATCTAATGAGAAGTGGGAAATGCAAGCATCGAAGTCAACAACCTCTGGATCTATATCCCAATGCTTTGATGTCCCCTCCTTGTACTCTGGGTTCTTGTGCAATATAAGACACAAATTGGACTGTATGTAGACCAACTCCTCGGCCTTTTTAGCTGTGAGCTTGTTGCGCTTTTGTGAGCAGATGAAGCTATATGTGCTCCAATTCTGCTCACAAGAAGATGAACTTGCAACCTATATTCAAATTTAAACATTAATTTAAAATTTTTAAAAGAAAAAGAAAAGCTTAAAAACTTCAATTTAAAAACATAAAAATTACAAAACTTGTGACAAGATCTTGATTGCAAGAGGTTGTAGGTTCGGTGAGCCTTGGCCATGAAGGTACCACCACATAGGACCATCCTTGTATTTGTCCTAAAGAGTACTGAGACTATGATCTTGGGAGGTAATGAAAGCCCCAAACTCGCTCGTAACCATGTCTTCTATTTCGAGATTAGGGAATATCTTAGACAATGTCAATTTGTACACTTCAACGACTTCGACATCCCTATATGGTGGCACCCTTCTCGGCAAAGAAAGGATCTCTGTGAAATAGAAACGAGGAGTCAATGCAAAGGCAAGGGTAGCAGGTTGGTCATTTTGTTCCACCACTCAACAAGGATAGAATGCACTTGTTTGAAAAATTTCTCCTCAGGATCTTGCTCTTTTTCATTAATGATGAACTTTATCTTTTCAATCATTGAGTCTATGCCATCGTATATTTCTCCCAAACATGGCTGATCCATGTCAGCAAAATGGATCATTTTCATGATGGGCTTAGTGAAACTCAATAAATAATCTACACGAGTCCAATCCTCATCTAGGATCAAGTTTTTCACTCTTTGGGCCCGCTTTTTGCTCGCCTCCCTCCATACACCCCACATGTTGTTGATGACCATATTGCTAAGTGCTTGTCGCACTTTCACAAGTCGTCTCAACACGATTGTGTGAAAAGCGAATCTAGTCGGAGCAATCTATTACAGAATTAAAAACTTATGAAAATGTTTAAATAACAATATTTTAATTTAAATATAGTTATACAAGTACTAGATTAAAAAATAAAAAAGTTAAAATTTCAAAACAAAAACAAAAATAAAAATACTAAAATAAAAATACTTTCAACGACTCCAATGTTGAGAAGGAGATGAAAATGGCTTGAGAGAGTTGATGGTTGGTGACAAATATTTGAATCTGCTCAGCTTCATCATACACTTGTTTCATCCAGTCAATTTCCTTCCCCATATTTTGCAACATGAGATTGACTGAGTGGACAACACAAGGTGTCCATACCTCGCCTCCACCAACATCCTTGTGGCTTTGCAATTTTTGGCATTATGTTTTACAACTTGGATAACATTTTCAGGTCCAATCGCCTCAATGGATTCAATGAGGATGTTGGTAATGAACTCTGCATCCTTCACACACCCCTCACAATTAGTGGCCTTCAAAAACATTGCCCCTTTAGGGCACACTGCAACCACATTGATCAAAGACCTGTTTCTTGCATCTTTCCTTCCATTCAAAACGATGGAGATCCCTGTTTCAGCGCATGAATCTCTAATTGGCTTTAAAGAATCTTCAACATATTTTGACTCCGTCAATAAAGTGGTGCGAATTTTTTCAAACCCTGGGCCTTTGTAAACTTTTGGGGCCTCATTGATTGCTCTTCCCATTTATTGACAATATGGTGATCGAACCACATTGAAAGACAATCCATCTGCATATACACATTGTGCAATTTTTTGATCTGCAATCTCCTTGCTCTCATTTTGAAAAGACCTATCCAATGGTCCTCTTGTTCTTTTGTTTGGAAGAGAAGACTCTTCGTGCATAGAGTGTGCTCCCAAAAATGGATGTCTTCCAATAGGCACAATTGGAGAACCTCTAGTAAGACATGGGGGAACAGGTGGCTATCCTGATCCCTTGCCTTTCTTTGCTAGAGGGTGATTGAGTCTCATGGCATGTGCGACATCTGCATCTTCTTGTTCTTTGATAAATTCAAGGATTTTTGACTGTAGCAATGGAGAGTTAGTCTTCCCCATGCAAAATTTGATTCCGCGTTCAAGAATGTGACATAAATGTGCTTTCACCCTAAAGTATGAGCTTGTGAATTGAGAATCACAAATATTGCATTTCCAAATATAGCCCCCACCTCCTGAAACTTGGTCTATCAATGTTGTATATTTCCACAATGGTGAGTGTGTCAAGTTCATTTTGTGTTGCCTTTGGTAGGCTGACGAAGAACTACGAGACATTGTAGTAATAGTATACATAACTACAAGTTAAAAAACAAACACAAAATTAAAAAAAATGAAATAATAAAAAACCCTAGGGCAGCAGCCAACAACTTGTAAAAATTAGAAAAATGACAAAAATAATTAAAAAAATAATACAAAACTTACCTTGATAGCAAATGGGCTCCTCAATCACCGAATGACGTAGGCAAAATGATTAGAGCGATGCTTGATGAAGATTGAAACCTACAGCAGTAATGCAGGGCAAGTATGCAATGAGAAAATTAGAAAAATAAGAGGCAAGTGGTTTTCCTTCTGTCGTTTTGTTTTTATCATTTGTGTTGAAGTATGCTTTTGCTTTTCGCTTTTAGGGTTTAGGAAGGTGTTTTTAATTGTTTAGTTGCATTGGTTTTGGCAAAAAGAGGGATAAAAACAAACATTTTTTCATTGTTTTTTGGCACCGACGACTGTGGGTGTGTTGCCCCAATGCCCAGGGTTCACCATAGGGCACTTAGGTGTGTTGGGGCAAACCCTGGGAGTTGGGGCAATGCACCGAACTGCGAAGCCGCACGTAATTCGCACACATGTGCCCAACATCTGTGAAAACCGGCAAACCAACAATGTTGATAAATATATTTAAGATATTTATACTAGTTAAAACACGTCATCCATATGTACATAATAATCAAGGTCATAAAGCCACATGTTCTAAATACCCAATGATAAAGAACACAGTGAATATTTCAACTAGAGAACGCCATAATGAATGCTTAAATAAATGGCATAAAATGTATAAACCAGTTACTGTAGACATCCCTGAGTCCAAATTACAATTGGTTCTCAGTAAAATATCCACAAATCAAAATAGTCAAAAGCAATGAAGAGGTGGATATGACAACCTCACTTTCCTCTAATATCGACTTGCCAATATAGACCAATGTTGGGAAGAGGGCATTTTGGTAGCAATTGGAACTCAAGCTCTACAACTTTTTTGGGTGGCATGCCTTTGGATGTTGAAAAATTATTTGAAGTTTTGCTACAACTCTTCCTTTTGATTCAGTTCTTTGTTAGTAGATATGTTAGAAGAAGCTTTATGTTATGTGTTGCTCATCTCTGAAAAGAAATAAAACGCTTCCCTCTAGCATCAATCAACTTATTGGCTTGATTATAAGTTATCAAGAAGAGCTTAGATTTACCTTGATATATATTGAGGATGAAGCTTTTTCTATCCTTGACCAATCAGTATTTATTGGCTCTTCTCACGAAGATTGCATTTCTCTCATGAATAAATGGGCTGCCAAATACTACACCAAATGTATTAGAGGAACATCTACAACAATTTCATCAACGAAATGGTCTCTTTCATTGCAAACTTTCACTGTTTGTTGACTTTTTGTCTCACCCAACCTAATGAGTAAGAATGAGGATGTTCATATGCAACCAGCCCAAGCTTATTTACTAATTCCTTAGAAATTTGATTTGTTTGTGAACAAGAATAAAAAATAACACCAAATTTTGTCTTTTTTATATAAAGCTTGATATGAAAGAGTTTGGTGAGCTTAACTCTATTCATAGCCTCTTTGATACCCAAAAACACCTCTCTTTGGATGGAACTGCAATCAATCTCCTCATACAAGTCAGAGCTGCTCCCCATCTCCTTCCCTTAAACAAAGGAAATCATGACCACATTCTTAATTTAGTACCTGGGATGCAATTTTGGACGAGGCCTCCAACATTTCTCCTGTCTGACCATTCACATCATAATGCCCACCATAGTTTTTGGTATCTTTCTTTGCAATAGTAGTGGTGGAATTTTTCTTACCTTCCCTTTTACCATTACCTTTTGGTTCGGACCACCTTGCTGATTTGAAGCATGTGAAGAAGTTGATGTACCCTTCCTCTTGTACATCTTATGATAATGTGCTTTTGCACATGCCTCCTTTAGGTATTACATGGTGCCTTGCATTTTTTTTTGTTGCTGTTCTGCTTCAGGAAGGTATACGGTGTTTTGGCAGGTGTGAGCTTCCATGTTTAAAGTTAGACTATGGAGCTTCTTGGGGCTCATGCAACACGACATGCATTTTTCCGAAGGAGTTAATCTTGTGACTTGTGGAAGATAGCTAGGACATGATGTTGGTTTATGACTTGCATGGTGGGGATTTTCTATTACACACCGAGATTTAGTGGATGGTGGCTAGTTCGTTGAATGCTTTGGGGTTCTTTAAAATCATGTGAAGCAAATTATAGCGTGATCCTTATGTAAAACTATTTTCTAGTCTGCTAATATAATGGGTTCTCCAAATAGTATCCTCAAAATTTTTGTACTTGAATGGTCTGTTTCGGGCAAAGGTGTAGTGAAAATTTTGTTCTACTCAATTCTATTCTCTCGCATATGGGTTCAGTTCCACCTACTGTATTCATTTTTTTTTTGTATCAAGAAGACAAAGAAAAGCATGCTTGGTTTGTCTACTGCTTTGATATGATTTGCGGTTGTTGCTTGCGGAGTCATTCAAAACCTGGTATTAAAAAGTGTTCATTTGTCAAGTTGAAGTATGCTTCATATATAATCAACTGTAAACCCATGGGTAGGATGGGCTTGCTGCAAACTTATCTAATTGAGAGGAAATATGTAATGTCCCTTTTTTTGGCTAAAAGACCAAATAAGGATTTTCCCTAAAATCCCAATATTATGCAAATAAATTCTGAATTTTGAAATTTGAAAAATCAACCAACCCTAGCTGAAAAATGAAGCTTCAACACACACCTAATCTCGCAAAACCCTTGGCACCAAAGTACAAGAGATAAAAGACAATTTTCAGCAATTGATTCAATCGTAATTCGCTCCGAGACATGCAAATATGAGCAACAACTGAAAATTAATGAAAGTGTACCTTTTTCCACTTGAATGAAGATAAATTTTTGAAATATGCTTGCTGGAAAATATCTGATTTTTCTAAAAAAATAGCATCTGTTCTTTGTCCAAAATTTTTCTCAAACCCTTGCAATCATCATAGAAAAAATGCCAAAAATATCTGAATAATTCCAGCTTCTTTCTAGGGCATCCAAAGTGACCAAACAACCTCCCAAGTGAAGTCGCCCCAAGTCAAAACGCTGCAATAAAATTAGAATTAAATATCATTCACAAACTAGTGTCTAGGGCACCCTCAAGGACCTTCCAAGCTCGCCTAACCAAATTGCCACAGGAAAAATCACAATTTTTTTATTAAGCTCAAATCATCATTTCATGAAGTCAAATTCACCAAAATTTTTTGTCAAATAAATAAATACTAATTCAAAAAATTTATATTTATTTTTTCAATCAAATAACCCTTGAAAACCTTGCCAATCATCCAACAAACTCAATGCCACACTTCAAAAAATTAGCAATAAATTCCAACAACTAATATTGAGCAATTAGACACCCAATTTGTCCTCAAAATCTTCTCCAAAGATCACAAAGGCAAATTGCCCCACTCCTATGGCAAGCAACAAAATATTTTGTAAGGTAGTGTCAAAAAACACTCTTTTATCACAAAGGCAAATCACCCCACTCCTATGGCAAGCAACAAAATAATTTGTAAGGTAGTGTCAAAAAACACCCTTTTATTGATAAATTAGCTCAAAACCATGGGAATTGTTGACGCAGTGGATTGCACCCTCGACGGGACATTGAGCTCTTGCCTTCCACACGCAACAATGAAAACTCCCCTCTTGCCTGTGGGCCTGACAAAACTGGGGGAAGAGTCTCTAGATAAGGGCTAGCTCCCTTTGATGTATCTTTTAGGTTCTAGATTTCCTACTGCTAACAAATAAATGAAAAAAGGGGGGGTTGAAAAGGGAGAAGGATTCTGAAAACATAACTTAAACCTAAACTAAAAGGTGATACACCAAAAAAGTTGATCTACTTAGCTCAAACATACGCTTTTCACCAAGAAGCTGGCATACACTTCATTTGATATGGGAAACTCTTCTGCATCAGTGAACTAGGGGTCCTCTGGAGA
Organism: Torreya grandis; assembly: GCA_037957365.1. Taxonomy (NCBI): domain Eukaryota; kingdom Viridiplantae; phylum Streptophyta; class Pinopsida; order Cupressales; family Taxaceae; genus Torreya; species Torreya grandis. Next base: position 1,512,724 of record JARHVA010002351.1, read on the forward strand.
TATAGGGAGGAAGAACTATCAGAGGTGTTCTGAGACACACTATGACAGCCTGTTCACATGCGCCTATATACCTGTTGTAGACACTTCTGACAGACTAGCAGAAGAAGAAACTTCACAATGCACTAGACATGCTGGAATAGTTCTGTGAAAGCATAAAAGAAAATGACTTAACACAAAAATAAAACATAGACATATGCGTGAGTGCAAGTTCAAATGGAGGTAAAAATTGCTAAGTCTTGATTCAAGGTAAAATCCGGCAGAATTTTGCTTTACAAGCCCGAGAGATTTTTTAGGCAGAGTTTTGCCTTCCAGGCTAAGAGAGCTTTTTCAAAATGAGAAATTTACAATATATATAGAGAGAAGAAGACTTTGACGCTTTTTGGAAAAGACTTTGGCGCCCCTTTTTACAAGTGTTCCATGTGCGTTCTGAGCCTTGGGAAGAGGAAACCGCTTGATAGATAATGATGTGTCGGTGCCTGCTTTGACTTCAGGGGTTTAAAAACACAAGCCGTGCCGTTTGTCCACAAACAAGACCGCTCTTTGAAGGCATTTACGCGGTTTGTCTGCTTGCAAAGTGGAGAAAACAAGGTGCGCCGTTCACTGTTTGCGTCCCTTGATGACCACTTGGGAGGCACTGTTCCAACTGCAGGAGTAAATCTTTGAGTCGACACCTCCCTTTGCCACCTGGATTGTTTTGTCCGTTTCTGCACTTTGTTCTTTTGTCTCTTCCTTGCTTTGTCTTTTCTAGCTCTTTCGGCTCTCAGGGGCTATCTTCTCGGCCTTGCTGGCTCCTTGGGCTCTTTCATTAGCAGGCCGCTGAGTTCATTCTTAACTATTGTCTTTTCCTAGCGTTGTCTTTTCTTGATTTTGTCTTTTGCTGGCTTTTGTCTCTTTCTCTCTGAGTTCATTCCCAAAGGGGAAGTGTCCCTTCGGCTTTGGAGAAGCGTCCCTTCATCTTGGCCGAGAGTCCCCCGCAAGGGTACCTACCATTTGGGGTCCTTCGGGCTCCTTTTGATAGTCACATCCTTCGGACATTTTGTCTGAAGGATTTCTTCCTTTGTTTTTTGCTTATTTCCTCGGGTCTTTTCTCTTCGATCGGGCTTTTTTCTCGGCCATTTTTTCCGCGGACAGAATGTCCGCAAGAATTGTCTCGCTCGCTTCCTTTCCTTTGGAGCCTTTTCTCGGGTTTTTTCTTGCGGCTTTTCTCTAATTTTTTCGGACTTTTTGTCCGAAGGAATTCCTTCGGACAAAAGTCCGAAAGGAAACATTCTTGCCTTTGCCTTAGTCTTGCCTTAGTCTTTTTTACTTGTTTTCCTTCAGACTTTTTTGCTTGTAGCCTTTTCGAATTTCTTCGGACAAAAGTCCGAAGGAATTATGTCCTTGTCTTTTTCTTCGATTGCCTTCGAATAAGTGCCCTTTGGGAAAATTGGAGGGCACCCGGGTGCTACAAAAATGTCTCGAATTCGTTCCTGTTCCTTCCCAAAGGGAAGGTGCCCTTCGAGAATGTTGAAAACGACCCTTCCGAAGGGTACTTCCTCTGCCTTGCTTGTTTGGATGGTCTTTTGGATTCTCCGAAGTATTCCTTCGGACAAAAGTCCGAAAGAATTACTTCCTTTTGCTTATAGGCTCCTTTTGAAAAGTGCCTTTGGACTTTCTTTTGCCTTGGTTTATCTTCATTATTTGAACTGGTTCATCTTCTCCCGAAAGACTTGTGCAACCCGAATTCGACTGCTCAGAACATTCAAGGGAAGAAGGGGATCGATTTTGGCCTGCAGGACTAAAATGGTCAACAGGAACAATTATTGGGCATGCATCCCAACCATTCTTCAAGCATGAAGATTCACAATATAAAATTCAACATATCAAGAATAAGATATCCACCTTGTATTTGAACCCTCCAAAGGGGGGCGAACCACCTTGGGGGGGTAAAATACCTTATAACACTTTCTTGTCAACTTTTTAAGATTTTTTTTCATTGTTCATCTTCTAAGCCGACATTCCTCTTTTTCCAATTATAATATTAAATTACTTGCCTTAATAACAAATAGTAATTAAAATAACTTTTAGGCAATAATCCAATAATTATTTATTCTTTAATTACCATAGTGGTAAAAACCACTTTTAAAAATATTATATTAATCAACTAGAATTGCCTTATATGGATAAATGATAAAAATCACTATTCGAGTAACCATAATTAATTAATAAAATAAAACCCCAAAAGTCATCCCTTAGTGTATGGGGAAAGTAGACCAAAGGTCTTCAGTACCTGTTCATAAATGATCCGGAAATGAGGACATTACAAAATAGTTTGCTTTGAACCCTCCCAGTAATTTGATAATCCTCTCTTTTTGGCTTTGCTTATTGAGTAAAGAGTTCATTTCTTGCCGATGGTTGAGTGTCTGTGAGTCTGTTAGCTTCATCCAAGACAAGCCTTTTTGATGAATCTTTCAATGATCAATCTAACTATGGTTCAATAGTTGGATTGTAGTTATTCTTCTTTCATCCGCTTAGCTATTAATTAAGTGTTTGGGAGGAGGGCCTATGCTGGTTGTTCTATCTCTTTAGGACTGATCAATCAGGATGGCTTGCTCACATTTTAGTGGAATAATCTAAAATCATGAGTCTGAAATAGGTGGTGGCAATAAGTTAGCTGTAGCAGTTCAGTCTTATGAATATTTTTGTAGTAATAGTAATATGAGGATTGACAATTTATTGAATTCCTCCATCTTGTATACATCTGAAATTCTGTGACTATTTTCTTCTCTTGGATTGTGCAAATTGGAACCTCTAGGTTTGGAGTCGGGTTACAGGTGAGGGACCCATTAGTAACCCCCGTTTTACCTCTGTGTGTGTATGTGTGTTAATTGAAATATTTATGTAAATATCATACTATTACAAAAGTAAGTGTGTGTATGCGTGTGTGGGTGTGTGCGGGTGCATGCATGAATTGAAAGTCATAAATATCATACTATTACAAATTATTACGTGGAAGCTTTTTCAAAGAATTTAATCCTTCTGGAAGTCGAACTTGAACTCGAACTCAATCTTGAACCATGTGACTTATATTGACACCTACAAAATGCAGCTTCATTGTACCCTGTGACAAGTTATAGGCATGCCATCTATGGGGGTGGTCTAAATAAGGACCTAAATAATTCTTTGGAGAACTACGTGAATCTAGATAGTGTCTAATCCTATGCATAATGTTTCTAGAGGTTCATTTAGGAAGTCCCTTTTCAATTGAGAAACCAATGATAAGAAGTTTTTGAAGAATAAAAGACTATTGATTGATGCTTGTACTTTGTCCTTAATAATATGGGACAAGAAAGAATCTATATTATGTCCAAAATGACCAAAACCTCCAAATCTACATCATGCACTTCAAAATTTGCAATGATGGCCTTATGGGTTAGGCTCTTCAAGGGACAAACATGGTCACCAGATTGATTTCTTCCTTCTTTTAGCCATTGGAGTTTTCAAGCACCTATTAGTTTCAATAGGCACTAGTGGGGATAGTGATAGATTTGAGAGCGGGGGTCACCTTTCATTCTTTCTCTTGGCGTAGAGGGTCAACTATCTTCATTGTTTGCATGCTCAACTATAGGCATAGACACACATTACCAATTTTATCTCTATGTATTGAATATCATTAGTCATGGATGTTAGAATAGGTGTTGTTGTGGGGAGTACCTTTGTTCCTCCCAAGCTTGTTTAGTTCGACCCTCTTAGTCCAGTTTATTCCCTTGAGGACATTGCTAAACTTTGTATTTGCCCTTCCCTGGTCATTGACTAGGATATTGGTCCCACTTTTGTTCTCGACTTTTATATAGACTAGAGACTTGTCTATTAGATCTCTCCTCTTGGATTTACTGATAGCTCTCTTTTTTACATGAAAACTTCCTTTCATTAGGGTTTTAATGTACTACATGGTTTTGCATATTTTGAATCGTATAGAATCTACTTGTTTGTGTTATCCACTTGTATTAGAGTTTGGGAAGTTTTATTTTAGGTTACTAGTGACCTTTAAAAACTATTGATTTGCTATTGTAACGTGATGTAACTTGTAGTCCCATTGTTATGTGCTTAGACATATAATATTATGATGTAAATTGGGTTATGGAGGAGCCGGCTTGTGGAGCACAAAACACATGATAGTTATATTGGGTCAGATGGATAACTTGTCGAATAAGTTATAGTTGGTAATTATTTGGCCTAATGTATAGTGTGGGTTAAGGGTTTATCTTAACCCAAGGGTCATTAGATGAGAGGCTATATAAATAGGCTCTTGACATTGGAAAATCATGATGCAAAGAGATTGTATTTGGTTTGGGCTTTCATCGGGAGATAGATTGGAGTAATTCCTTTCTTAAGGAATATTGCATGATGTTATTGGTGTCACTCAATCTTGCACCCTAGAGATGTTTGTTCAAGCCTACTCTAGATTGAGTGATACATTGGGTTACCTCTAGGCTTGTGGGTTGCCTATAACAGAAGTAAACCTCTAGGTTTAAGGGCTAGCTCTCTAGATTAATCTTTGATAGCTTATCACCTACACTACTTGTTTGCTTGGATGAAAAGGGATAGGAGGAAACATAGAAATAAACTACTTTAATGAGGTGATACACCAGAATGATCTCCACTAGACTACCATACACTTGCACTATAAAACATGGCTCACAACACTAGTCTCAATATTCTAGATTGCTCTAACATGAGTATTTCAAACATGGAGGGCGATATGCATTGTACTTCTCAAGGTGGGTGAACATGAGGTCAGATTGTAGACACTAATGCTACTCCTTACATTGGAAGATAGACAAATACACTAGCTACACTTCATGTGACTTGTTAGAGGGAGAACTACTTGCATCAAACATGGAATAGTAAAGAGAAGACAAGGATAGATACCTATCACTAGACACTTGACTATGCACCACTTCACACACTTAGACAAGAAATCATGAATTCAAAACCAGTTTGGAAATCTTTATTTCAAAGGCAAATACAATATTCAAACTAGCAGGGCTTCACCATACCAAGTGTGAAGTGGATTACAAAGCCAGGCTTGCATTTATAGAGCATAGGAGGAGAGAGAAGAGAAGTGGAAGGGTCACAAGGCCAAGTGTCAAGACTTGGAAACTAGTTACATTTCAAGAGAATGAAGTGGAAAAGAGGTCCAGAAGTTGTCATGGACAAGTTTCCCCCAGAAGTTCATCATTCTCCTTCAAGTTGGTCTAGAGACCTCAAATAGCCTTCTTGAAAACTGCCTTCATGATGAAGCATCACTTGACTGCTTGAAACTGAACTAGGAAGTCTTGGCACATATGCACTGACTCAAGGAGGTTGAAAACAAGATTTGACAGTTATCAAATACCTCCTTAATTGATACCCTTCCTCTTGACACTTGTTTTCACTGTCTGCAGTCACTTAGTAGCCCTCTTGGCTTCAATCTTCACATTTGTTATTAAGGTGATTGGCAGTTGCTTAAGGAAATCTGTGGAAGAGGTGTTAGGACACCTGTTCAAAGTCCCTTTGTCTTCTACTCCATGAGTTAGACCTTAAAAAGATCCGAAAATAGACCTTCCATCTTCTCATTGGGCAATCACTTCTCATTTTCACTATCTGTCCAAGACTGCCTATAGTGAATTGTGCAGCAGAGGTATTTCTATGCTTATCTGTGGTGAGAGATGAGTATATGGAGTTAGAATAAGTCCCTACAGAACTACTTTAATAGCTATCATCCACCAATTCTCCTTTGTACTTGCAAAACACAACAAAACTTGCAAGAAACTCAGATTTTACCCTATTCGTACAAGTGATAGTACAGACCAATTGGGTGGAAAGGAGCATGGGAGAGTGCTAGACAAGTACAAATCAATTTCCAGGCCATTTTACCACTTTTGAATGCATTTCTATTTGTTTCTTCTCCATCAAGTTCTATCAAGGGTTTTAGGAGGTTTTGCTTCTTAGTGATAGTTCATAAAGGTTAGATGCCCAACCCTTGAACCAATTCCACAAATCTTGAGTTCATGACCCTTCTCAACTACCCCTAGCTCCTTGAGGAACCATGTAATGTGTTCGTACAAGTATGAGCATTTGAAAATGGCCACTCGAGCTTTCTCTTGCATTCTGGGTACCCCTGAGATGGTTTTAGGTCAAATTAACCACTCTGTGTTGTTCCTCTGCAAGCTGATGGTTCTTGGAAACTCTCTACCTTCCTTTGAAACTTATCAAATGGCTTGGAAGGATCTCATGATGTTGTAAGTGAAAATGGAAGCCATTAGGGTAAATGCTCAGTTTAAGCCTAATAGGCTTAGACTGTCCTTCTTGAGTCTTTGACCACCTATGAGTGTTCCTCAGGATTGGAAGTGACTTTAAACACTTCTTCATCTTCAAATAAACCTTTTACCTCATTCTACAGTGCTTCAAGACTCCTCATGTTATCCTTCCAACATTCACATAGTAAACCTACAGGGTGTCTTGCTCCTAGAGTGCCCTCTGTCTGAGACAGAACAAAGGGCATCGCCTCTGTTTACTTGGCCAAACTAAGGTTATGGATGGCTTCATTAGGTCATGAAGACCATCCGTACAAAATCTCATGGTTAGATCACTCCTCTAGAACCCTCAACATCACAAACTCTTCAAGACATGCTTATATGACTTGACTGTGCAGGGTTTGACAAAGTTTTGAGAAACTTCAGAACTATGACTGTATGTTGGTGTTCCTGTTCTGTTTCCTCTATTTAAGAAACACATAGAATATGGCATCATCACTCTGAAAGTGACTTTTGTATGCTCATCCCATTTTGTACCTTTGTCTACCAATCATACCTGCGTTTCTCCATTACCCCGAGTTAGTCTGTTTACTGTAGTAGACTGTAAATACTCATCTCAGGAAAATGGGATTTTTGTAGGTGACCTTAAACGCTTGAAAATTCTGTTTCGTGCCTTGAGATCCTCTTAAGGCCACTAAGACCATTTCACAGTTGAATGGACCCATCTCTGTTTGCAGGTCATGCTCTTACTACTACCAAGAACTAGTCTGCTACATGTATTGATTGTAGGTGGCAATTTAGGGGAAACAATGACTCCTGTAGGTGATTATGCATTGTTTAGGCACTATGTTTCCACCTTTAGATCCTCTTGAAGTCACTAGTGTCATCTTTATCTCAAATAGAGTCACTTTGTCTGAAGGCCATGCTTCCATTGTGTCATTGTTGTGTTGTAAGATCATTTTAGCTTAATGCACTGTAGCTTTCATTGAATGTTTTCAGTGTGAATTTCACTGGGTTGAAATCACTCAACCATCACTTTCTTTTGATCAAACAACTTTCTCTCTATGTTGAGGAAAAACATCTCCACCTAAGTTGCAAGACTGAAGTGATTAGTCCTGCATAGGCTTCATAGACACTTACCAAAAGATGGATCATTGTGTGATCAAAACCTCATTCGAAGAATTTAAGGTAACATATCTCTCTGGCAACTTTTGAAACTGTGGACATGATTCTAGGTCTATCTGTATTCCATGGCCTCCCCATTATCACCATGCTACTCCCTATTTTCTTAGACCTGATTAAAGGTCTCAAATGAGTTCAAACATCTTCATCTCAACACTCCTCTATCTCATTTCGATTGAACTCAGGTCACTATTGGAGATTGTCTGTAGGTGAAGACAATATAGGACTTGTGAGCTAAGAATTGGTTTTCACAACCAATCTTAAACCTTTTGGATGCTCAGTCTTATTGTTTCCACTTTGAGAGTCTCTTCACAACCTTGAAACCTTCTTGCCTCATCACCATGATTGATCAGGTCTTAGCTCCACTTGATTGTAGGTGATTGTTGCAGGACCTTTTGACTGTGGTGTTTTCTGATTGTATTTTACTCCATCAATGCTACTCTTGAGACTAAGACTCCAAAAGAACAACTGATCATCATGTTTATGAGAGGTTTTTGACAACATATCTTCTTTGTCCTGAAGACGAATGCAAGAAGATAAGCTTTGCAATTGATGGAACACTGCCTGCAGACCTCAAGGGTGTCTCTTACTAGCAAGATGAGGCAGTCTTGCTGATTCCTTGACCTCCACATGTGCAAACCAAACTGAGAATCATATGAGAAGGATGGTTATACCCTTCAAGAACACGTAAACCACTTGGTTTGTTTAGATCAGTGCAAACAGAGAAGAAAAATTGAGGTGTTGGGGATGTGCAGGTAGAAAAGAGTCACCAACCTTCTTAGCAATGGTTCATGAGGCACAAACCACCAAACTTAGAACTATGACCATGAAGTTGTAGTACACAGAGAGTACTATCACCCACTAAAAGCATTTTCTCTAACTCATCTCCTCATGTCCGTATCAAGTTGAAATTGGTTGACCTTTTTGAGTTGTACAAGAGAGTGATGAGAGAGAGATCGGTTTTTGACAATTTTGGATTTGTTAAAGCTGCCTGAGCATGAAATTGAATTGTGGGGATCCGAAGAGTCCTCCTTGAAGTCTTCCCACGTGCCATAATTGTTGTACAAGTCGTACAACTGCCTAAAACCGCTTGAAACTGCGTGATCTTCTTGGATGGATGTTGCACCTGCAATTTATCAGTTTCACAACAGTTCCTCTGAGATATTCTGACATGTGGGATGTTGGACATTCTTTTGAAACACTTTTCTTATGGAAACCGTATCACTTTTTATAATGACTCAAAAAGTGGCCTAGAATGACATAAGCCAAACTTACAAATATGACCAAATATGAAAACATAATATTTGATCTCATTAAAGGCTATATGACCACTTTTCACCCTAGGAGACCTTATGACAAATTTGGACTGCATAGGGGGTTGACTTAATTACACTACCACAAGGGCATTCTTCTATATTGAGTATATTTAATATTAGGGTACATTGGTACCTACCATACATCTTATGTTGTGATCTTGGCTATATTACTGCATATTTTATATTATGAGATGCTCTCTCTTTAAATGGACGACCCTTAAAAATTTGACCGTCATAACTTGTTTGGTAAGTTGGATATTTGCATTTGATATGGATAATTACAACTTTTAGAACAAGAGGTATTGGGTATTTTCTAGGCAGTCTAGAAGTTTTGACAATATTTATTGGTTAATCTTTGTGTTCTTTGTAGATCATAAAATCAGGCTATATTTAATCAAGGGCATTCTAAATGGAAGAGTACGTGGATTGCTGTTTTTTCTCAAGAAATTTACTTCAAAGATTTTGTCAATTTGCACCATGGATTGTAAGAGTTTTAGGTCAAATATAAGTGACAGATGTGTTTTTAGCATAGTCACAAGGTTCGGGAGGGCAAAAAAATGCGGAATCCGAAATTCTTGAAAAGATTCGAAAAAAATCCGGAAAAATCCGGTTCAAAAAAAAGAAAAAGAAAAAAAATATATATATATATATATATATATATATATATATATATATATATATATATATATATATATATAGTAAAAGTTAGAATATATCATAATATTATTAAATTTAATCTTAAATGACACTATTAAAAATAATATGATATATATATATATATATATATATATATATATAGTAAAAGTTAGAATATATCATAATATTATTAAATTTAATCTTAAATGACACTATTAAATATATATATATATGATATATTATTAAATTTAATCTTAAATGACACTATTAAATATATATATATATATATATAAAAGTAAAAGTTAGAATATATCATAATATTATTAAATTTAATCTTAAATAACAATATTTAAAATAAATAATAATAATATGATATATATATATATATCATATTATTATCATTTATTTTAAATATTGTTATTTTTATTTATTTTTTAAATTTCAATTTTATTATAGATTACTCAAATAATTAATTTCCAATATATAATAAAATTAATTTTTTAAAAAAATAGAAAAAACTAAAAATATTTAAAATAAATATTATAAAGTTATAAAAACTATAATATAAATATAATTTATTTTTTATTAATATGAATAAATTTAAACTTAATTAAAAATTAAAAAAATATAAATCTAATAATAAATATTAAATAAATAAAATTTAAACTTAATCTAAAACTAAATACCTAAATTCCTAAACCTAAATACTAAATACCTAAACCTAAACTTCTAAAAAAAAAAAAAGAAAGAAAAAAAAAGACACTGCTCCCACTGTTGGTCGACGCTCCTTGCCTCTGCCATCAGTCGAAGTTGCCTCCCTATGCTGGTCGACGTTGCAACCACTGCTTACCTCTACCATTGAACCTGCCGTTCGTGAGTGGACTCTTTGCCATCACCATTGCTGTCGTGGTCTTTCACTGTCACTATCAACCTCTTTGTAGTCGCCAAAGGATGCAAAGAAGCTCCTAATCCCTTGCAAAATGATTCAACTCAGTGTTTTTGTTTAACTCCTGTAGAATCGCTGCGTATGCATAACATATTTTAGGGTTCGCGTTAGTTGACGTGTTTTTTAGGGTTTTTCTTTGCGTTTTTAACTGTTAATATTTTTATATTGAAAAATGTTCGAACTGGATCGGATAAATCCGGAGGAGCGAAAAAATTCGCATCTTTCCGGATTTGGCCGAGATCCGGCCGAACCTTGTGACTATGGTTTTTAGGAATCATTCATATCCAATAAAAATTCATTTCTTGCTTATTGCTGAATTGAGTTTGAGGAACATGATTTTTGTTCTTGTGGTGTTATTCAGATTAGCAGATAAATAATTTGTTTACTTTTGTTGGATCTTGTCTCAAATTTATATAAGCAAGGATATATGTTATGCATTGTTCACTTATTTGCAATGATTGCTAAGCAGGTGGCACTTTCAAAGGATCTTCAGCAATTAATTGTGCTCTGTTATGGAATGCGGGTTGAAGGGACATCAAACATGAAACTTGGATTGTACAGCCTTCTTATCAACACTTCTATATTTCAGAAGAGGTTGGATTCCTTCTTATAATATTTATACTAACTAAATATTTTATTGTTATTTAACATAATACAGGTTTCCAGTAGAATGGGAGCATGAGATGGTGTAACTGAACAAAGGAAATTCTAATAATTATGATAGACACTAATTTCAAGTAAAATCTGAATGTACTGTCTTACTTTATTCAACATGTTGCCAAAATTCTGTCACTAGTGTTTTAGAGCTGCATATTTGTTTTATTGCTAGAGTTTTTTGGAATTTCATTAAATAACAATCCTTGTGATACTGATTTTTTACCATGTTGCCAGAATACTGTCACTAGTGTTTTATAGCTGCATATTTGTTTTATAGCTAAAAGTTTTGGAATTTCATTATATAACAATCCTTGTGATGCTGATTTTTTACCTTTTGTTCTTTTCAGAGTACTTAATAAGGCTTTTTTCTGATAGGTCAGAAAAAGGGCTAAAGCCCGTATACTATAATAATTGTCAAAAACCTGAGAAAATCAGGTACAAAAAACATATAGGCAGTTCGCAACCTTCTACTGAAGGTTCTATAAGACACAGAAACGGAAGCAAAATATTACAAACATAAAGCCTGTAGGCAGCTGTATTAACACAGGAAAAAAGCAACTAAACTGTGCTAGATCTCAGCATCATCACTGGACTCCAAGACCATTACTGTTGGGCCCCTCTCTTTCCTCCTCTTGAATCATCAGTGCAACAATTCTTTCTGCCAGCTGAAATACCATGAATGCATAAATGATTATCTCCAACTTGGAGCAAATGGCATCAATCTTCTGTCTTTTTGAAATCTCGTCCATAGTCATATCCTTGAGGAGTCTAAATATGATCAAACTTGCATCCTAGACTGAATCCCAAATGCTCCATTTCCTCATGGATTGCAAGTGTATTGCTGGTTCCAAAGAGGACTGTCTAAACTTCTTTCAGTTGTGCAACCTGCAGTGTGTCAACTCTGGGGGTAGATTGTCCGGGATCTTTCATGGCTTGCATACTACAATCCACTGAGGCCCCCTCACCCATTCTAGTTGTCAGTTCTGCTCGAAACAGATTGGTAGCCATCTATTTGAGAAGTTTTTCATCTTTTATACCCTCCACAAAGCAGATTTCAAGAAATACATTGCTTCGTCTGCTGTGATTCAGGTGGTTTTGTCCACCACAACACTTGCATTCAACAGCTCCATAAGTTTCAGGTCATTAACCTGGCCCAAGTATGAAGATTGAACATTCTCCAAAAAGTATCGGTTTATCATTTCCTTATTCATTTCTTGCCCAATGTTGATGGAATATTCTTTCCCCAAACTCTGCCGGGTTCTACTAGAAGGCCTTGCCTTCTCAGAATCAGAGTGCTTGGCTGCCATAACTGCATCACCAGAGAATATGGACAAGCAGCTGAGGAGCAAAAATCTTAGCAGTATGCCAACCGTGCTAAAGTTCTTAAAACAAGTTGAAAAATAACCTGGACTAACCGAGTCAAGCACACAGAATGACAATAATGGCCATCCATAGGAGAGCATCGAAAGAAGGCAGTCCTTAGACTAAATTGCGTGCATATGATTTTTAGAAAAGATGAAAATTTCAGGGACCCCAAAGGTGCAGCATCCAGGCCTACCAATAGCGAACTCATTACTCCCAGACTTGAGCAAAGTCCTCAAAGAAGGAATGAAATAAAGGGAATTCCAATGGAGCAAAATGAAAGCAGCCCCACTTTTAGGAAATGAGTTCCTAAAATTTGACAAAATGCACCCCCTTACAAAGCTTTCTGCATAGTAACAACCTATCTCCAAAAAGGAGAGCCGAGGTGTGCTAATAAAACTAGAAGCACCAAAGTTCCAATGATGGGAACAAATAAACTTGCAAAGACAGCCGAAATATAATCCAGGAAGAATGAAAACCCAAATTCTAGAGGGAACAAACTGAAGATAACCGAATGCGCAAAAACAAAGAGCCAAGGACAAAAGGCATAATTGTGAGATGCCTAGAAAGCTCACCAAACCATCCCTTGCTTGCCAAGAATGGCCATGATATGAATGGGCGGTGGGCATTACAGGGTCTCACGCATGCCATCCACCCCATCCAAGTCACATCCAAGGCCAACGAAATCTTGGCAAGGATTTTAGTAATAAACAAAACTAAATTGCCTTGACGCCCTAGACAATGGAATAATGGGAGATGATTGGGTGTCATGGGAGGGGGCTTTATGGTCATTTTCAATTAAATATTTGAGCTTTCCATGAGTGGAGGGGGTGGCATCCACTTAAGGCTTCCTTGTGGCAATTAAGACCCACCCCAAGATTGGCAAGTTGATCAACTACTTGATTTCCATCTCTCCTCGTATGTGAGAAATTGTGATTGATGAGAATGCTGTAGTCAACTCAATGCGATCCTCAGGCATTGAAGAGAGCTGCTAATGCCTATTATAGTTTTTCTTTATGGCTTCCAAGATGATTTGGGAGTCTCCTTCAATGTCTAGATTGGTCTGATTTTGATCATGGGCTATCTTCAGACCTCTCCACAATGCTTTTGTCTCGGCGAGTTGTTGGTGATTTTTACCAAAGCTTCTCAATATCCTAGCAATGCGGTGCCTTTGTTATTTCTAAAAATACCTCTAATGTTTGCCCAACCAGGGTTTCTTTTAGTTGCTCTGTCGAAATTTAGCTTTATTCACTGACCCCTTGGCGGATTCCAAACTGCTTTCTTAGAGGCCTTATTTTTTATAACAAACTTATTATTAGGGACCCCTGAGAGAATGCTTTTCTAGTTTTTCAGAATCCCAACCTCTTCATGAGCAATTTTACCATCTTTAGGAGGCCAAGTATGAATCAATTCTATGATAGAGGTTAGGGTTCTGGAGAGCACAAAATTTACTTCCTTTGCTTCCTTGTTGAAGATTTTGATATTCCATTCCAGCCAATTACTCTAGTTGATCAAAGTAGGGATCTAATACTAGATTTGAAATAGCATAGGAGATTTGAGAGTTAAGGACCAAGCAAAAATGAAGCTCTTCAGAGCTTGAGGAGAGATTGAGGAGAGGTTGAATTTGCCAATTAGCGAACTCTAGATCTGGGTGGAAAGGGGTACTGCAGAAGGTGGCTTGTGTGTTCTTGATGCTTCTTATAGAGAATGTAGCTAGACGGACTTTGAAATCCTTTTTTCCTTATATTTGATTGACTGAGGATCTTGTCCCAAGCAGTGATCTAGAGGAAAGCATTTGCCTTGGGAAGACCTTGCCCGAACCAAATTTGCCTCGAGGGAAAAGGCTCTTGAATTCGAAGGTCAACTATTGGAAGAACCTTGTATCCATCATTTACATTATCGCTGCTCGACTTAGAGCCCATCTAGATTAGTTTGTCCTTTTTTTGGGGAAATGGAAGGACTCGAGCAGGGATAAAAGAACTTTCTCCTCCCCTTGGAGATGAATAGTGGTTTGCAGTTTTGTCCATCCATCTTTAATGAGATTGAAATAGTCTTTCATTTTGCCACCAAATCTGCCTCTGCACCTAGCTTGCAACTCTCCAATGATGCAGACGCAGTTAGTGGTCTCAGTTAAGAGATGTCTTAGACCACACAATCTTCAAAGTTAGACAGTGGAATACAGAATGCAATAACAATAACTCAAATACTTATTGATTTCAATCTCAAGAATATACAATGACACACAATAACAACACGACAATCTCAAATTATATGCGTTACAATATTAGATCCTTAGATCTCTGCTTGCTAACGCATTGTCTTTGCAAGTTTAGCTATATCTCAAAATACTCACTTCGCTCTATCCTTAAGCTTCCCAGAAGTTCTTCCTCCTCTTCTCTGACCTTCCTTAGCACGAGTGTAGGGGCGTGCTTATAAAGGTGCAAGATCCTTATACTCACATTAAGTGTGTAGCAACCTACTAACAACATTAAATTCTTAACACAATCCTAATGATAATACATCGCAATAGGGCATATTACATAGTAACATAACTTGATGCACTATGACACATCACAAGTAACATGTTATTCCCTTTTGGTATTCCAATGCAATCTCCCCAATAGGAAATAATTAGATAGTTGAGAATTAAACCTTTTTGTCATCTATTAGATCACCAAGACCATTAAATGTCTCCATAAGCTATGCGGTTCAATTGATAGGTACAAGAACCTCAAATGAACATGTTGTCTTACCGTAAACCTTATCCCTATCATGAATCTTATTGCACATTACCACAAGGTTCCCAAATGACTTTTGAAGGAGTGGTAATGTTATACCAACTCTAAAAGTTCTAAATTAACTGTACTGATGCTAACCCTGCTCCTGATGTCAATTCCATGTTTCAACCTTAATGCAAGTTAACACAATACTTGTGTGGCAAAAATATAGCTCCTCCATGACCTCTTGTAACACTCCTTTGCTTCCACGATAAAGAACTAGACTATGTGGTGGCTCTAATGAATGCTTTGATGTTCCAAAAGATACTGCAAACCATTAAAAATGTCTCACAAATATTTTCATTGTTATAATTGATCAAAGACCTGACAAATTATCTTGCGCAAATCTTTGCAACTTTATTTAGACTAAGGCAACAATTGCATGTATCAATAGACTTGCGTAATAACTTACAAACAAAGACTTATACGCAATCAGGGACTTGCGTAAAACTAGACTTAACTAACTTTCCTAATCTAACATATTTTTGGTTGATGTAGGATTACATGTGAACCCGGGTGCTCTTGCATCATATACTGTGGGTAAATAAAAGAAACACGAGTTCTTGCTCATGTGCTTTCTACTTATGATATTCCATGCTTTGCAGCTTCTGATGCGCTTATCCATGTCACAACTTCAATGTCTCAACCCTATAATTTAACTGGATATTCTTTGTATTCTCTATCGTGTGTCCTCTTGTTGACTCTTGTATCAATTACCTATTCCTTTCTGGCATCTGCACTCTCCAATCTATCTCTTCACAATCTGAATCTAACTCTATGCTTCCACTATTATGTCGTTCATGATAAGGATACAGATCTGCCACTCGGAAAATAGGCAAAAAATCAATTCCTTTATTGAATTCAATCTCATATGCATTCTTCGCAAACCTCTGCAACACTCTCCATAGTCCAATATTCTTCCACTTCAACTTATTATGTGTTCCTTTTAGAAATCTCTCTTTTCTCAAGTGTGCTAAGACCATGTCATTAATTTGATACTCTATCTCCCATTTCTTCATGTTTGCGTGCTGCTTATATTGTGTTGTGCTCTTCTCCAATTGTTTATGCATTTGCTTATGCACGTCTCCCATATGTTTTGCAAAATCCTTTGCATCTACACTTTTGTTTTGCTCACTCTTTTATATCACTTAACTCAGCAACTCTTTTTAGACTTAACCCATACACAATCTGAAATGGTGTTTTTATGGTGTTCCTATTGACTAAATTGTTATGTGTGAACTTAGCTTGGACCGGAATATTATACCGTGTTACTACTTTACCTTTAATTAAACGTCGCAATAGATTATCCAATTTCCTATTGACTACTTTTGTTTGTCCATTTGTTTGAGGATGATATGTTGAACTAAATTGCAACTTGGTGTTCAACTTCTTGCACATTGTCCTCCAGATTTGTTCTACAAAGTTTACATCTTTGTCTAATACTATGTTGTGTGGCAACCCATGTAGCCTTACAATCTCCCTAAAAAACAAGTTAGCAATGATTGTTGCATCACTATTCTTTTTACAAGCAACAAAACTTGCCATTTTTGAAAATCTATCAACTATCACAAATATTGAATCATTTCCTCTTTACATTCTAGGCAACCCTAAAACAAAATCCATACTTATGTCCTCCCATGGTCTTTCTGAAATAGACAACGGTTGATATAACCTTGCATTGACTTTTTCCTTTGGCTAGCTGACAAATTCTACACACCTAAACAAATTTAAGCACATATGTGCTCATCCACAGCCAAAAATAGTTTTCCGCTTCTTGCACTAATGTACCATCATCACCAAAATGATCCCCCAAACCTCCACTATATTTCTCCATATTCAAATTCATGTGCATTGAACTTCTAGGTATACACAATTCTCTTCCTTTGAACAACAAACCTTCTTGAATAAAATAATTTAACCATGGTATCCTGGTACAACTCATTGGTTTTGCATATGCCTTCCATGCTTCTTGAAAATTTTCATCATTTAAATATTGTTCCTTCATAAGTTCAAATCTTAGGACTTCCACTCTCAATTCATTCAATAATAAAACTCTGCAGCTCAACGCATCTACAACTCTATCTGACTTTGCACTCCTATGCTTTAACAAAAATGAATAGCTCTGTAGGAATTCAACCCACTTCATATGTCATTGACTCCACTTACTCTTACTATTTATGAATTGTAATGCTTGATGATTTTTATACAAAACAACTTCTCAAGAACAAATATGCAATAGAACTCTTGATCATATATTGAATACTTGCATTTCACATCATTTAAATTTTCATCAAAATATGCGATAGTCTCCTTCTTGACTTAATATTGCACCTATTGCTATGCCACTAGCATCACAATTTTCTTGAAATACTTTACCAAAATTTGGTAATGCCAACACTGGTTGCTGAGTTGTTTTCTTCAATTGTTGGAAACTATGTTCTACTAACGTTGTCTAGACATTTTTTTTTTTAATCACTCTACATTACCTCTGTAATCGTTGTGCACGTTCCATTGAAATTATTAATGAACTTCCTGAGAAAACTTGTTAATTCATGAAATCTATGTGCCTCAAATGTATTTTGTAGTGACTGCCTATTCAATATAGCTTGAAATTTCTTTAGATCCATATTCAAACCTTCTTGGGAAATCACAAAGCTCAAGTATACCAATTCATTCTGTATAAAAATGCATTCCTTTAAATTCATGAGTAGCTTTTCATCTCGCAGCTTCTTTAGCACTTTGAGCAAATGTCACAAGTGTTCCTTTGTTTTATTGAAAATTAACATGTCATCAAGATGCACGATGACAAACTTACCCAAAATTGGCTTAATAACTTTATTCATCAATCTCATAAATGTAATTGGTGCATTAGTTTACCCAAATAGCATAACCAACCACTCATATAATTCTTCTCGTGTCTTGAACGCAATCTTCCAATCATCAGCTTCCCTTATGCAAATTTGGTGATATCCACCCTTCAAGTCAATCTTCGTGAAGTTTCTTGCTCCACTCGAGCAATCCATCAGATCATCCATAGACATTATTGGAAACCTATACTATATGGTTATCTTGTTAATGGCTCTGGAATTAGTGCACATTCTCCACTTTCCATTTTTCTTAGGCACTAATACTGCTAGTACTACGCATGAGCTCGAACTTTCTTTGATCCACCCTTTATCCAACAACTCTTGTACTAGCCTCTATACCTTCACATTCTCTTCGGGTGTCAACCTATATGCTGCTTTGTTGGTAACGTATATCCTAGAATTAAATCCATGCAGGGGCTAATACTTCTCATTTGTGGCAATCCATTCAGTAGATCGTTTGAAACAATCTTTGCAAATTCATCTATCATCTCCATCTCACTCGGAAGTGTTTGTTCCTTTCCTTTTGTTGTGCTCACATCTTGTTTGGGTTAGGGTTTCTGCCAAGCAATATTTCTTCCTTCATCTCTTTCAGAAATTGTCTTCCTAAAATCATTAAAACCTTTGGACTAGGTTGCACTTCTTCACTTTTATCCTTCAAAGGATTTTTGTTACTCCATCTTTCATCAACATCTATGTATTTACACGACCATCATGTTGCCAAGGTTTTCCAAGCAAAATATGACAAGCATCCATGGGCATTATATAACACATGACTTCATCCTTATATGTACAATTTGAAATTGACCAAACTTTGCTCATTTACCAAAACCTGATGTTCCTTCAGCAACCATGAAACCTTATACATATTCAGATGCACAATTCTCTTCGGGCCAAGTTTATATGCCATTTCTTGCGAAACAATATTATTTGTACTGGCACTATCAACATCAATTTGCAACACTTACCTTTAGACTTGCAAATGGTTTTAAACAAATTACTTCTTTACGTAGAACTATTTTGCTCTTTTGCAGGCTTGAACAACAGCGTCTTCATCACGAGTGCTTCTCTAGTTTTTGGCTCATCAATGTTATGAATAGATGCAATACTTTCTTCATCATCTTGTGTCGTTTGAACACTCGCATCAATTCTCTCACTACCTTCAATATCTATAAGCGGACACTTAAATGCTCTATGCCGAGTTTCATCACATCTAAAACATGTATCGTGAAATCCACAACCTCTACCTTGTCCATAGGATCCTCTCTTTCTGAAATTTTCTATACCTCGTTGAGTATTAACGTTATTGCACTATGAAGTACTTGCCTCGCCTTATTGCACAGAATAACCTCTGCTACTTCCACCTCCTTGTCCACATCCACACATAAATTTTCCTTTTCCTTGCGTTGCTATTTGATGTTTATCCGCCTTTAGCACACATTGATAGGCTTCTTCAAGAGACCGCAATCTGATCATACCAAATTCATTTTGAATTGCAATGTGCTACCCATTTATGTACCTCAAGATCTTCTTAGCATCATCTTCAATGTGACACTTTAATGGTTAGTCTATAAAACTCTTTAGTGTAGTCATTTACACTCATCTCACTTTGTTGTAGGTTTTGAAGCTTCTTGAACAAACTATTGTTTTAATTTGCAGGAATGAATTTAAC
The DNA here is from genome assembly GCA_037957365.1 of Torreya grandis. Classification (NCBI taxonomy): domain Eukaryota; kingdom Viridiplantae; phylum Streptophyta; class Pinopsida; order Cupressales; family Taxaceae; genus Torreya; species Torreya grandis. Next base: position 1,532,414 of record JARHVA010002351.1, read on the forward strand.
CTTAAGCTTAATGACGAATCTATTCCTGACCTTAATCTTATCTTTGCCTTTGTGCAATCTTTCAGCTTGAACATGCTCCTGCCATAAAGATGCATGACCTTTCAAGTTTGCATCGACGAACTTAACTCGCTTGGGATCCTCGATAATCTCACACTCAAAATACTTTTCCAATTCAATGATCTAGTCAATGAACTCTTTAAGTTTCGACCTTTTAGAATAACTTCTAGGGTCCAACTTTGGTTTACTAGTCGTTTTCGCAACAAGTCGGAAGAATCGATCTTCAGGGTCATCAACCTCTTCCTCTACGCCTTGATCCTTAAGTGCTTCTTCTGCGACTTTGACATCACTTTCATCATCCATTACCACAAAACCTCGGCATTGAGCTGTGTCCATAGCCTCTAATCTGACTTGCACATCTCTCATCAATCTTGCTAGATCTGCAAGTCTTGGGTCTCTAGCCGCACGTGGCCTTCTAGCATTCAAACCACCTCTTTGTTCCATTTCATTAGAAATCAAGATCATCTACACCTTCTACCCAACAATCTTGTTGGGAGATGTCTATAGCTACTTTCTATTCACACTCGCAAATGCAAAAAGCAACAACCTACACAGACTAAAACCTTGCTCTGATACCAAATGATGCAGTCATGGTTAGGGGTCTCAATTAAAAGATGCTTTAGAACATGCAACCTTTAAAGTTACATAGCGGAATACACAATGCAATAAAATGCAACAAAACTCAAATCTTTATTGATTTCGGTCTTAGGAAATTATAATGACATACACAATAACACCAACACTACAATCTCAAATAAGATGCATTTCAACATCAGATCATCAGATATTTGCTTGCTAACTCATGGTCGTTGCACGTTTAGCTATATCTCGGCATACTCACCTACTTACATTGAGTGCTCAACAACCCACTAACAACATTAAATGCTTAACACAGTCCAGATGATAATATATTGCAATAGGGCACATTAAATAGTAATTCAAGTCGATGCACTATAACACATCATATGGAACGTGTTATCCTCTTTTGCTATTCCAATGCAACCCACCCAACAAGAAACTATTAGATAGATGTGAATTAGACCCTTTTGCCATATGTTAGATCACAAGGACCATTAAATGTCTCCATAAGCTGTGCGGTTCAACTGATAGGTAGAAGAACCTCAAATGAACATGCTGTCTTACCATAAACCTTATATCGATCATGAATTTTACTGCAAGGTTCCAAAATGGCTCTGGAAGCTATGTTAATGTTATACCAACTCTGAAAGTTCTGAATTAACCATATTGATGCTAGGCCTGTTCTTGATGTCAATTCCATGCTCCATTCTTATTGCAAGTTAATTTAGTACTTGTGTGGTGAAAATACTGCTCCTCCAAGACCTTTTATAACACTGCTTTGCTTCTGCAGAAAAGAACTAGACAATGCATGACTCTAATGAATGCTTTGATGTTCCAGAAGATATTGCAGGGTTTTAGAAATGTCTCACAAATCTCTGCACTGTTACGATTGATCAAATACCTGACAAACCCTCTTGCACAAAACTTCGCAAGCTCATTTAAACTAAGAGAACAATTGCACGCATCAACAATATTCGCAATAACTTTACAAACAAAGACTTATACGCAATCAAGGACTTGCGTAAAACTAGACTTAGATAACTTACCTAACTAACATATTTCTGGTTGATGTAGGATTGCATGTGAACCTGGATGCTCTTGCACCAGTCCAGCTGGATTAGATCGGCCATCAGAAATGGGCAGATCCAAGCTTCAGTCCAGAAGTTTAATTTGCTTCCTTTACCCCCACTCCATGTAAGATGGAGGGTTATGACCTGGATAGCTTTAATCTGCAAGTTCCAAATGCGTGAACCTCTCAAGTGCTCCTTGCCAGTAAAATTTCTTTTAGGGAGCATGGAGTCTAGATACTTATTTCTCAGAATTATGCTCCATAGAGTGTGGTGATCTGTATAGAGTCTCAAGCCAACCAATATAAGTTAATTATATTGGTAATGCATATGCCTAGTTCCTCCCAGTCTTGGAGCATGCCGATTTGACCCCATTTAACCAAAGGACCTTACTTCACTTTGGCCATTCCATGAGAATATCATCTGAATGGATCTGATACTTTTCTCCACCTTACTTTGGATTTGCTTACAAACATCATATAGATTGGCATTGCCTGTAGGCATGATTTCAACAACTGTATTCTGCTAGCAAGTGAGAGCCATTTTCCTTTACATCCTTCCAGGTTTCTGAGGATCTTGTCCACTCAGGGCTTCTAGAGCCTTGAAGAGTTTCTACCTTCAAATAGAGGGATGCTTAGATGTGCAGGGAAGTTTCCCTGGGTTTATATCCAGATCCTGCAAATGGCTGTATGAGCATGCCTATTAGTATTGAAGAAGAATATTTTGAATTTGTCTAGATTTAATTGTTGCCCCGAGGCGTCTTCACAGAGATCCAAGGCTTGTTTTAGAGTATGTGCTTCAGGAATTCATGCAACACCGACACCCGTGTCATTTGCAAATTGGAGGTGGGAGATTTTAGTTGCATTGTCAGCTACTCTTGACTCTTTTGAGCAGCGCTTATTCTCTGAGGTGAGTGAACCAACTTCCAAGGGATTCGGCCACAATGTTGAAATGGTTATGGGACAAAGGGTCCGATTGCCTGAGACCCTGTGAGGCTCCAAAGAAGCCTGATGGCTTGCAGTTGATTAGTACTGAAAATTTTGGAGAATTTATGCAGCTAGCCACCCATTGCATCCAGTTATTGTTGAAACAAAATTTTTCCAGAATGCTCATCAAGAAGTCCCAGTTCATTCTATCAAAAACCTTGTCATGTCCAATTTGATAAACATATTACTTTGATTATGTGTAGAAATGGAGTTGATCAGCTCATGAGCAATGACTATGCTATCTAGAATTTGCCTGCCTGCTACAAATCCTCCTTGCTCAGGGGAAATTATCTTTGGGAGCAGTCATTTCAGTTTATTGACCATTACTTTGGAAATAATATTGTAAACAACATTACATAAGGAAATGGGCCTGTAGGAATCGAAGTAGCTGAACTTGGAATTAAATTCTTTGAGGACTTTTTTGTCCTGATTCTTGAACTGCTGCGGTTACTTGCCCCCCAACTATTTCCCAGAATATTTGAAAAAAATATCTGTAGGGAATCCATCTCGACTTGGAGCTTTCTCGGGTTTAAAAGAAAAATCTGCTAACCTTACCTCTTCATTTGAAATCAGGGCAATGAGGGATCTGTTATCAGATTCAGAGATCAGAGGAGTGAGTTGCAAAATCTGATTTCTTGATCTAGTTCTGTCCTAAGGAGTCTCAGTGATTAGTTCTTTGAAGTACTTGGCTGCTTCAGAACTTATGGCTTTTTCAATGAGGATAGCGCCTGTTGGAGTGGTGATTTTAGAGATTTTACTGAAATTTCTCCTCATTAAGGCATTTCTATAAAACAAAAGAAGTGTTTCTATAACCTTCTTTTAACCACAACCGTTGGGGTTCATTTCAAGTGAATTTGCTCTTGAAGCAGAACTTGGTTCCAGTCTTCCATCTTTTTTTTTTGAAGCTTTAGGGTTTGAGCCATGCCATCATGCTGAATGAGAGGTTGTCCTTTGGACAGGTTACTTTGGATTTCTGATTTCTTTGTTGAAAGCATTCCAAATTCTCTTTTGTTCCAATCCTTCAAATATTTTTTTTACTATCTTCAGCTTTTGAGCTAGTGCATATATTTTCAATCCAGCCTCTCTTGTATTCCATCTGTCCTTTATTTTGTCTTTCAGGGAGTCCTCTTTGTCCACATTGGTTCAGACTTGAATGGCCTCCTTCAAGGGGGAGTTTCTGGAGAGATTGAGAGGTTGATGGGCCAGTGATCTGAGCTGACAAAAAGGAGGATTTCTGAATAAAAGGAGATATCAGGTTGGATCCAATCTAATATGAGGAGAAACCCATCTAGTATCTTAGCGACAAAGTTAGCTCCAAACCTTTTATTTGTCTAGGTAAAGACCCCAGCCTTGGCTTGACATCAGTCACTTAGATGTCTTCAATTATGTGAGCAAAATCCAAGGCAGATTGAGAAGGAGCCCCATAACCACTAGCTGTTTTTAAGAGGGAATGATGGTGTTGAAATCCCTGCCAAGAATCCATTTTTTGTCAAGATAGATCATAGATGTGATTGAGGCTTTTTAGAGAGCCAACAGAGTTTCCGACCTTGGCTCGAATTTGGGCCATAGCTATTGATGCAAGAGGAGGACCGAGCAGAGACGATTTCATCAAATCTAATAGCTTGCCAGTTTACACAATCCTCAAGGAGAAATATAGAAACAGCGAGGGGGTTCCTAACTACTGCCAACCCTCCAAAGGATCCATGTGCACTTTTAGCCATAAAATTGCTATTTTTCCAAACCGATTTCATGGTCTCGTGAAAGAGAATTTCCTCTTTGTTTCTTGCAAGAGAAGAATGTCATATTTTTTCTTGAGGATAAGCTATTTCAACAACTTATACTTGTGCGGGGCATTTTGGCCACGTAGATTTTGAGAGAGAACTAATGTGAGGGGGATCTCAGCCCGCTGCAGCTATGGGTGAAGGGCTTATCCCCCCCTCCCCCTCAAAACAAAACACTAGTTTTGCTTTTTCTGTGTTTTGATATTTTGGTGCATTCTTTCTTTTCTCTCTCTTTGCTATCATCCTCCTCAATTGGGCTTGCTACGTTTTGATTTTATTTGTTGGTGCACTGCTCTTCAGGCTTTGCCAACATGAATGAAATCCGCATTTGGTTACCCTTATTAAGCTTGATTTGGGATTTAAAATTCCTGGATTTTGAAGTGGCTGGTCTCCCAAGCTTCTTTGCTCCCCCTGGACTGATTTTCCATGGACTGATTTCAAAGCCAACTTGGACATTGCTATCATGCTCAAGCTGGATTGATTTAGCATTGTCTTTCGCTGAGAATGAGGCAAGTCCTCTAGTTCAGTGAAATCTTCTAACAGATCCATCTCTTCTAGCTTTTCTTCTCCAAACATTTCAGCTATTTTCGTACAGCCTTGGGGTGTGGACAAGTGCTATTGGCTTTTGGGTTTCTGGACATAGTTTCTTCCTTTGATATCTCTTCATCCTTAAGTTGCGTTCCTAAAACACTGAACTTGTTTTTAGAAACAATTTCTTTTGACTTCCAGGGCTTTTTTTGTTTAGTCCCATTTCTTCTCTTTTTTGGTTCTTGTTGGCCATTTTTTGCCCACATATTAAAGCTTTGAAGCAGGCTCAACATGGCAAAGATTAAGGATCTGAGTAAGTCTTCATGGTTTCGAGCCTTCATAGGATCAAGCAGTAGTTCAAGCCAAAACCTAGAAGATCCCACAGAGTAAAAGAGATAAGTGCAAAATCTCATTTTAAGCTGAGTCTTTACTTGTTCATTCTTTCGGGCCTCTTTTTTTGGCTAAGTGTTTCTTTTCTTTCTTTCGGGTCCTTTTTGGCTAAGTGTTGAATTCTTTCGGACAAAATGTCTGAAGCAAAAGACAAAGACCTTTTTTCATTTGGGAAAATTGTTTGAGACAATTTTCCCGAAGGGTAACTCTTTAATAAAATAGTCCTTTCAAAATTGCCGAAGGGATTCTTCTACAGCAAAGTGTCCTATACACTTTTTCCGAAGGGTACTTTTGTCACGGAAATGGTCCACTTTAAGTTTTTCTAAGGGTATGTTCCTTTCGAGAAGGTTCTTTTTCAAGGCCAAAGTCCACTTGCATTTTCAAAGGCCATTTCCAGAGGCAAAGAGGTTCTTTTCAAAAAATCCGAAAGGTTTTTCTCAAGCAGACGACCCATTTCAAATTTCCGAAAGGCATTTCCAAAAGAAAAGGCACTTTGCAAAAGCCCGAAAGAATTAGGCTGAAGGAATTTACAAAGGGACACATTTCTTTCAAGAAAATTGTCCGAGAATTTTTTTGAAGGGAGTTTTCCTTTCAAAACTTTTGTCCCAAAGTAAAAAAGACATTTTCGAAACGCCGAAGGGCACTTTTCTCAGCAAAAAGGGACCATTTCAATTTCTGAAGGGCCAAAACACTTTTTCTGAAGAGTCATTTCCATGACAAAATGTCTTATGCAGCAAATCCGAAGGGTATCTTTTGAGGAAGTGGACCTTTGCAAAAGAACTGAAGACTTTTTCTTTTGGGAGATAGCTGAAGTAAACAAATCCAAAGGGTCTTTCTCAAAAAGGTTGAAGACATAATTTCCTTCAGGGTTTTTGTACGAAGGAATTGTTCGAAACAAAGAAAAGTCAAAGAAATTCTTTTGGGCAAAAACTCCGAATGAATTCTTCCGAAGGAATAAACCAGAGAAAATGATGAAAGATTTTCTTTCGGAAGAAAGCCCCGAGGAAATTCTCTCGGAGGAATTGTTCGCAGGGAATGACCGAAGAGAAAAAATCCAAAGGAATTAATGATGTTCCCGCAAATGTCAAATTCAATCACAAAAGATGGCCATTGAGGTTCAAATATCTTGGTGACGGTTGCGTGGACGTCAAATACGTTCGTGCAGACATCAAATATAGGCATGCATACATCAAAGTAAAGCCTCATGAAATAGATGTTTGGTTCAAAAAATAGGATTGACGGCACACGTTCAATCGCGGATTTAGTTCAATAGTGAGCGGGCGATAGGATAGGTCTTTCAGACCTAGTATAGATCAAAGGTCAACAACTCGTCGACGAAAAAAGACCAGGCATCGAGCAGAGTGTCGTCTATTATGACTGTAGGAAAACCAATAATTTAGATTGGTTTTCAACCTATAGTTATTTCAGGTTCAAGTCCCAAAGCATAGAGCAGGTACGTGATCAATGAAAAGAGCGTCCTGGGTGATGCTTTATACAAATCACCACTCAAAGCACACACGACATGGCTCTGTCAGTTTAAAAGATATGAGGACCTTGTCCTCATAATGAAGCCAAGTGGAAGGTATGACGAGATTCACGGAGCAAATTTGGGAGATTGGAGAGACAGTTGGAGCATTCAATAATGATCAAAACCTTCGAAGATATTTTCTCCTTGAAAGGATCACGACTCACCATATAAAACAAACTTTTGTCGTCTAGTGCACTTTTCTGGGCCAATGAGAAGAACTTGAGAACTAACCGAAGCTATTGAAGGATAAATGTCGATGATGGACTTGTATTGATTGGACAAAGGGGTGGTGGGGCGTCCCTTTAAAGGTGGAGCTCATTCAATGATCATGGACAACGTGCCCCTCTCCTTTCTCTCTATTTCTCTTCCCTCTTCTATATATCCCTTTTTTTCCATTTGGTAAGGGTTCCCAGTTTTTGGACTTTTTCATCTCTTTGGGAGACGAGACACTCTTTGAGATATTGCAAAATATGCTCAGCTTGATTAGGTTCGACCCTGTCAAGCATTTGTAAGAACTACCTCTTCATGCAATAAAGGATTTTCTTTGTCTATCTCTTGCCTTGGATTTGTGTCTATTGAGTTGTGCACTATGGCATTGTGTGAAGGAGAATCTTCCTCGCCCATGGTCCTCCTTTCTGACCTTGTTTAGGAACTTTTTCAACACTGTTTGTAGGTCTGGTTGAGTGCTCATTCTGCCATTGATGTGAGCTTTTAGTGAGTATTAGAACTCCTCTTTGTTTGCATTCATTGCTTTTTGCATCTCTTCCATGAAACATTAATGCAACCATCTTGATCTTGAGGTTGTGTAAGTCAGTATTGTCCTTTGTAGATCTAGTGTGGGTTCAAGCTTACGGGAGTTCCCCATTTTTTTATTTGGTGCATCACCTGGTTAACTTCCTTAGGAGCTTTTTTCCCTTTCTAATCCTTTTCCCTGTGAAGCATTAGTTTTAGGTGAGCATCAAAGAGGAAGCCGGCCTATTCTGGAGGTTCAACCTCATTACCGGATACCCACAGCTTGAGGTTGTTCCAATATTGTAGGTGGGAGTGAGAGAGCCTGAGAAACTCTCCCACAAAGGGTGCAATTTTAGCCTACAATAGTTTATGGCACGTCTGATGGGACTAAGGTCCAAAACAACAGAGAGATTTTGGTGTTGTTCTTCTGCATATCAGCCTTTAGAGGCATTCAACAAACATCAATGGTGACTCCAAACATCTATCGGCTGGTTTGGAAAGTCCAAGTGCCTAATCACCGTTATTTGGTATGTATAAGCAACCATCTTTTGATCAGTATGCTTTTTCTCTACCTCAACATCACACTTATCAGGCTAATAATGTTTATGTGTTCCCCCCAAGTGGTCCTCAAACAACCTATCAGCTCTATCATGGCCTTTGCCCCCCTTCCACCCTTGTGTATGACCAAGATCAACCTCCTAAGCATTCAAATCAGTCCTTTAATTCCCCTTGTCAAGACTATGTTTATCCTGTTACATCCTTGTCAGGATTCAAGCAAACATTATTAAATTATACTCAGTTGATAAGGGAGATTGGTAGGGGTTTAGAACTTTCTTCAGTCATCCCTATTCATGTTCTACAAGAGGCAAGAAATGCTCTTCAGCTGGTCAATGACAAATGGTCAGTTTGTGAGAATGAACAATGGATAGTTTGCGAGAGGGAGAATAAGGTGTGGTTGAGAAGCATTGCCCAAAATTCGGAAAGTGTGTTGATGTCTCATGGAGATCAGTAGACTCAGTGCGATCAGTTTTATGTGTCCTCTCCTTTCCAAGAGCCAATTAGTTTTCCCTCTCCTACCCCAATGCCCATTCCCACTCAAGAGCACAAATCTCTACCATCATGGATCTTCTCCAATACTTTTGACCCTGGCTATGTCATGCTCTGTTTGTAAAACTACCCTCTCCTATACTTATTCAAAAAGAAGAAAAGGTGGCTGTTCCCTACACATTTCCATCATGGAAATCGTTTCACAAAGGCATGGAGAAGAAGGAAGAGGTGTCAGTTGTGGTGATCCAAGAGCCAGTTCAAGAGGAGTTAGTGGTTGAAGAATATAAAAAAGAGGTGTTAGTTCAACTAAATGAGCTTGCCCTACAAGAGTTCCAAGACTCTTTCTCCCTCCCTCAAGAACCACCAAAGAGACCACTCAAAGTACCTAGTTGGAAAGACACTCTCTTAAGCTGCAAGCAAAATGAACTTCTTCACCCTCCCACCATCTCCCTCTTGGAGGAAGACCCTGTTTTGCAAGGAATAGAGGAGGAGCTTAGAGTCAAATTTGAGCCTGAAGAAGACAACACAAGTGTCTATGATGAGGAGATCATGATAGGTAGCCCACTCCAGAAAAGGAGGAGAAATGAGGCTTGGACCAGCTATTGTGGCATGGCTTTGACATTGATGAATTAGAGCCTGAAGGCAGTACGGATGCCTTCATACTTAAAGAGGTGTGTATTCAGGATGCAGCTGAGAGCAAAGAGGATTTTCTTTGGTCCCAAGAGCTTCCATTTGGTGTGGCTGCAGATGAAGATGACCAAGGTGCAGAGATTGACATAGTCAATTAGTTAGCTGACCATGTTGAAGAGGTCATAAATGAGCAAGAGGATCAAGATGAAGTATGGCAGTAGCTGTACTATGACTTCATGGATCAGGTAGAGGTTCTAAACCAGCCTATGCCTCCTCTAAAGTATGAGGGCGAACTTGTCAATCAGGTTGAAGAAGATGACCAATCTCAAGATGAATTGTCCATTGAAGGTAGTACTGATGTCTTCAAGAATGAGGGGGAATGGTCAAATCCAGAGCCACAAAAATATGACATGTTTGGCCTTAGGTGGATTGATGAACTACCATATGGCCCCTTTCAAAGCAAGCAGAGCAAAAATGGAGTTGAAGTTGACATTGTCTCGTGTGACCAAGAGGACGCTGCCTTTTGGGATGACTTAGAGCTTTTCTGCTTAAGTCCAAACAGTAAACCAAGCACCAGTTCAAAGTAGCCATCACATGTGCTTGATTCATAGCACAAAATTGAGCCATCAAAAGAGAAGATTGCAAAAGCCTCTATAGTCCAACTTGAACCAAGTTTGGAGGACATGAACCAATATGTCTACATCGGAGACGTGTTTGTTCCATTCCATCCATTAGAGAGCACATCAAAAAGATTGACCATAAAGCTGCTTGGTTCACCAATTTTGGTACCTCCAAAGCAAGCTATTTTCCATCATGGGTTGTTACGAGTGAATAATATTCATAGTTTTCCATTTGATCCAAGAGGAAGATGCTTGTAAAATTGTAACCTTGTATATATTAGGGTAGCTTTCCATGCTTTCCTCCAAGTGCCTTGTGCCAATATCCTTTTTGTTTTGTTTTTCCTTTCTCGAGTGCCTTGGGCACTTTGTTTTGTTTTGTCCTTGTTGCTTCAAGAGGAAGTTTCAGAAATGGTCGGTCTTGTATCCAGTTTCAGGCCAGCTCAATTGCAAAGGCTAATGATTCCATGCCCAATGGACTAGACAAGGCAAGTGGCCTTGGTTCTCAAGCATAGCAGGCATGCTTCTCTGTGAGTCGTCAGAAATGTTGGCTATTTTTTGCCCACATATTAAAGCTTTGAAGCAGGCTCAACGTGGCAAAGATGAAGGATCCGAGTAAGTCTTCATGGTTTCGAGCCTTCACAGGATCAAGCAGCAGTTCAAGCCCAAACTTAGAAGATCCCGCAGAGTAAAAGAGATAAGTGCAAAATCTCATTTTCAGCTAAGTCTTTACTTGTTCATTCTTTCGGGCCCTTTTTTTTGGCTAAGTGTTTCTTTTCTTTCTTTCGGGACCTTTTTGGTTAAGTGTTGAATTCTTTCGGACAAAATGTCCGAAGCAAAAGACAAAGACCTTTTTTCTTTCGGGAAAATTGTCTGACCGAAGGGTAACTCTTCAATAAAATAGTTATTTTCAGAATTTCCAAAGGGATTCTTTTACAACAAAGTGTCCTATACACTTTCCTCGAAGGGTACTTTTCTTAGGGAAACGGTCCACTTTAAGTTTTCCGAAGGGTATGTTCCTTTTGGGAAGGTTCTTTATCAAGGCCGAAGTCCACTTGCATTTTCAAAGGCCATTTCCAAAGGCAAAGAGGTTGTTTTCGAAAACTCCGAAGGGTTTTTCTCAAGCAGACGACCCATTTCAAATTTTCAAAGGCCATTTCCAAAGGCAAAGAGGTTCTTTTCAAAAACTCTAAAGGGTTTTTCTCAAGCAAACGACCCATTTCAAATTTCTGAAAGGCATTTCCAAAGGAAAAGGCACTTTGCAAAAGCCCAAAAGAATTAGGCCAAAGGAATTTACAAATGGACACATTTCCTTCAAGAAAATTGTCCGAGACAATTTTTCCGAAGAGAGTTTTCCTTTCAAAACTTTTGTCCCGAAGTAAAAAAGACCTTTTCGAAACGCTAAAGGGCACTTTTCTCAGCAAAAAGGGACCATTTCAATTTCTGAAGGGCCAAAACACTTTTTTTGAAGAGTCATTTCCATGCCAAAGTGTCTTATGCAGCAAATCCGAAGGGTATCTTTTGAAGAAGTGGACCTTTGGAAAAGAACTGAAGACTTTTTCTTTTGGGAGATAGCTGAAGTAAACAAATCCAAAGGGTCTTTCTCGAAAAAGTCGAAGACATAATTTCCTTCAGACTTTTTGTCCGAAGGAATTGTTTGAAACGAAGAAAAGTCAAAGAAATTCTTCTGGGTTAAAACTCCAAATGAATTCTTCCGAAGGAATATGCCGGAGAAAATGACAAAAGATTTTCTTTTGGAAGAAAGGCTCGAGGAAATTCTCCCGAAGGAGTTGTTCGCAAGAAATGACCGAAGAGAAAAAATCCGAAGGAATTAATGACGTTCCCACAAATGTCAAATTCAATCACAAAAGATAGCCTTTGAGGTTCAAATATCTCGATGACGGTTGCGTGGACGTCAAATACGTTTATGCAAACATCAAATACAGGCATGCATACATCAAAGTAAAGCCTCATGAAATAGATGTTTGGGTTCAAAAAATAGGATCGACGGCACGCGTCAATCGCGGATTTAGATCAACAGTGAGCGGGGGATAGAATAGGTCTTTCAGACCTAGTATAGATCAAAGGTCAACAACTCGTCGACGAAAAAAGACCAGGCATTGAGCAGAGTGTCGTCTATTATGACTATAGGAAAACCAATAATTTAGATTGGTTTTCAACCTATAGTTATTTCAGGTTCAAGTCCCAAAGCATAGAGTAGGTACGTATTAAATGAAAAGAGTGGCTTGGGCCATGCTTTTGACAAATTGCCGCTCAAAGCACACACGACATGGCTCTGTCAGTTTAAAAGATATGAGGACCTTGTCCTCATAATGAAGCCAAGTGGAAGGTATGGCGAGATTCACGGAGCAAATTTGGAAGATTGGAGAGACAGTTGGAACATTCAATAATGATCAAAACCATCGAAGATATTTTCTCCTTGAAAGGATCATGAGTCACCATATAAAACAAACTCTTGTCCTCTAGTGCACTTTTCTGGGCCAATGAGAAGAACTTGAGAACTAACTGGAGCTATTGAAGGATAAATATCGATGATGGACTTGTCTTGATTGCACAAAGGGGTGGTGGGGCATCCCTTGAAGGGTGGAGCTCATTCAATGATCATGGACAACGTGCCCCTCCATTCTCTCTCTATTTCTCTTCCCCTTTCTATATATCCCCTTTTTTCATTTGGTAAGGCTTCCCAGTTTTTAGACTTTTTCATCTCTCTGGGAGACGGGACACTCTTTGAGATATTGCAAAATATGCTCAGCTTGATTAGGTTCAACCCTGTCAAGCATTTGTAAGAACTACCTCTTCATGCAATAAAGGATTTTCTTTGCCTTTTTCTTGACTTGGATTTGTGTCTATTGAGTTGTACACTATGGCAATGTGTGAAGAAGAATCTTCCTCGCCCATGGTCCTCCTTTCTGACCTTGTTTAGTAAGTTTTTCAATGCTGTTTGCAGGTTTGGCTAAGTGCTCTTTCCGCCATTAATGTGTGCTTTCAATGAGTATTAGAACTCTTTGTTTGCATTCATTTCTTCTTGAACCTCTTGCATGAAACAATAATGCAACCAGCTTGATCTTGAGGGTGTGTAAGTCAGTATTGTCCTATGCAGAATTAGTGTGGGTTCAAGCTTATGGGAGATTCCCATTTTATTTTGGTGCATCACGTCCCTTAGCTCAGATTTCCTTTTATGTTATCCTCCTATCCCTTTTCCTTAGTCAGTAGTATATTTTAGTGTGGGAAACAAGGTGAGGTGATGCATCTGAGGAGCTAGCCTCATTAAAAAGCCTAGAGGTTCAACCTCATTACAGGATACCCACAGCCTGAAGTTGTCCCAATGCTTGTAGTTAGGAGTGAGACCTTGAGAAACTCTCCCACAAAGGGTGCAATTTTAGCCTACAACAGCTTCTTGAAATCCTCATTGCTTGGTTTCTAATTTGTTTTTTGCTCCGGGCAATACCTCACAAATGCCCATGAGCATAATAGATTCTACATCTGAATGGGACATTTTCATAGTTTGGTCCTTGTGTCCATTTGTTGGACTCAAATTTTAATTTGCGAGCTAGGGGTAAAGGTTTGGAGAGATCCATTTTGACACATATTCCAATGTTGACTGCCATGAGCCCTATTGCCATGGATTTTGTCATGCATAGATATTCTCCTAGTTGGTTTCCAACTTGCTCATTGATCTCCTATAATTCCATCGGAAGGCCAAATAACTGGGTCTAGATCTGAACAAAAGTTAGATCATCGGATTTAGGGTTAAAACCTTCCTCCCATGACCTCACATAGAGGTCAATGTGACCCATGAACCATGTGCCTCATTATTTGTTTTTGGTATCAGTTGTGTAACAACATTATTTATAATGGATTTTAGCAACTCACCCGTTTAAGGGGTTGTTCTCTATGTCTTTTGATGCAATTCTGTTTTGTATAATATTGAAAGACTAGAAAAACAACTAATTAGGAATACATAATTTGCTTAGAAGAGCAATACATCATTATAAAATGAAATGGCGTGAAACAACTAATTAATATTACAATATGGTGGCCGTTGGCACTAGTTTACATAAAATGATTTATGGGAACATGGGTGCCACAAGGAAATTCGATTTGGAAGTGTAGAACATGAATCCAAAGAGGGTTAGATCATTGTTAGTGAATAAAACAAAAACATTTGCATGAACATAACACTCTTAAGCCTATCCACTAGGATTGAGCAAGGTCAAACAAGAGGTGAATCAAGTAGCAAAACACACAAACACACCTTTTCTTGCTTGTTCGAAAAGGCTTGTTCTCGGCTTGTAGACTAGAGATCTTTGACAATGTCAACTCCACATGTGGGCAGCATTTCCCCTTGTATACTCTTGATTTGGCCTAAGATTTGCATGAAGAAATGTGAAGCTCTTGTATGATTTAGGCATCGTAAGTTTAGTTCAAGAGAGCTTAGAAAATGAGAGGGATGAGGCGTGTATTCATAGATTTCCTAAATCATTGTGAATCGTTCATCTCATCTGAAGATGGAGGGATGATAATAAATCCTCACCCTCATCAATATGGGAGGTTGGAAATGTAATAGACGCCATTGATGGAAACTTGGATTATGTAAGCAAGGTGTAAGAAATTGTCTCGAGTGTGTGAGGTGTTATAAATTGTCATAACTCTTGCTTGCTTTCACACTTTGCCTAATGATATCATCCATTTGTGAGGCAATATTCCAATTTTGAATTTTAGGAAAATAGGATAATTCCAAAAGCTATGGAATTTGCTATTGGAGGAAGATTAGGCTTGATTAAATAGGATTAATCAATAATTAGAAGAATGTGTCACTTGCAATGTTCTTTTGTCAATTGAATATTCATTTAATTGTCTTGTGATAATACTTGCAAATGGTCGATTTGATTCGGGATGCTTTTGTGAAACTTGGTTTGCAGTATAGTGCATGGCCCCAATTACGGACGTGTTGTTGCAATTTCGGATTACATTGGTAATTTTGTTCGTGATTTGAATCAAATAATTATTTCTGGTTAAATTCATGCATTATTGTTGAAAATCGTTCCGATTGCAGTTTAGACACGGAAGTGGTTAAAATGAAGTGTCTACAAGGAGCACGCTAGAGGTCTTATTTGGAAAATTTACAATGGGGGGTCAGCTCAGACCAATGGAATGGGCACAAGAAACTAGGTGGAGAACCATATCTCCAACCCCTTTGTCTAAGCATGGAAAACTAAGGATTATAAAAAGGAACTACACCAAACTGAGGATTATTAAAAGTAAGGGACTACACCCAAGACAAGCCCGAAAATTACAAAGGAAATATTTGGGACTCAGATCTTGTCAATAAGTTCAAGGTGCGATATGATAGGAAGGTTTGTTATGTGACCAACCAGCTTCATCAATTACTAGCCGTTTGAAATAAAAATAAAAATAATGCTATATGATGGGGAAGAAACTCCAAAGGGGGATTGGACAACATGGGAGGCCATGGAGACCATGGATAGGTGCTTCATTTCTTGTTCAACATGTCTTGATCTAGATTCCTTATGGCCCTAGTGGCAAGTGTTTTAAGAATCTCAGCCTTTTGTGTTGGGTGGTGATGGGAAGAGGGGTGCAGCTATAAATCTATATGTGTCTCCCCCTATACTCATGGCTGGCTAAAGATCTATCCTCCTAGCAGGCTAAAGATCCATGCTCCTTGCGATTCATAAGAACATAAAAAAACCATAAATGTTTCTGCTGTTCCAGCTCCTTCGTGAATTTTATATTGTCACAAAGATTATTGATATGGTTGTGAAATTTCTCTAGTCTCTCAATGCTGTGTGGCCAATTCAAATCAGTATTAGCTACGTATCTCTTCCACCATCTCTTGCATTATTTTCGTCTTCAGAGATCGTTCCAAAAATCTGACAATCTGCTGCAAAATAACCACTTTCCTCTGTGGTTTCACATCTTCCCAAGATTTTGGAGAAAGAGGGCAGGTTTGCAAGCGTTACAACAGTTTCTTCTCTGCTGGTTGTTGGGTCTCATACCCCTGCAGAGTAAATGCTGTTTCTCCCGGTTTTGAGAATCAGCCCTTTGAAGGTATTACAGCAGGTGCGTCCTATTTTGAGTTTAGTATTGATAGGGTGATGGATGGTGGCTAAAATACGTCCTTTAAAAAACTGGTGGATTCGAAGAGTAGATCCGTGGAGATGGTGACAGGGTCATAGTTGAAGATGGACATTAGGGTTTCATTTGAAACAGCAGTTTCTTTGGGCTTGGAGCAGCAGAACGTATACATTGTCCATGATTTAGCACCCCCTTCTTTTGAGCCAGATCTGCTGGAAGCTAGTGCTTCCCAGGATAGCGATGCAGATTTTGGATCTGCAGAGATCGCCACCTTTTCACAGAAAGCTTGTTTATTGACCAAACCAAGTTGTGGAAAGAAAATCCAAAGAGGAAGAGAAACGGAAGTGGAACGACTTCAACTGGATACTTTGACTGCTATTGGTGAGGACTTGCAATGGACAATGGAGGCACTTATTTCACGTACTGCTAGAAGGGTGCTTGGCACTTGCGGGTGACGCTGCTTTCAGTGATGGAGCTGGTTTTTTACTGTTTTGTTGGTGTTCCTTCTAAGGATTTTCGGTTCAGAGGTCTTATTTTATCTGTGTGCCTCTGGCTTCATTAACAGTTTTCCCAAGTTCATATTGAAAGACTGGTGTTTGTATTATCTTCTCTTTTTTATTGAAGGGTGAAGGACCCCACAACCCTGAATCACCAATAAAAAAATAAGTCTTTTGATGTGTAATTGAGGCAGTTGGTGATGGTATGAGGTTGCGGGCAGTTCTCACTCAATTGTTACATTCCTCTTAGAATTCTTTGATGTCTGTGTCATGTGTTCCACAAAATTTTGATTGAATAATCAAATTCACAAGTAAACACGATTGTAGCGGAACATCCCGCAGACATACCTAGTTCGTCGGACATCCCACCCAATGATCCCTGGACACATATTTCTCTTCTGAGTAATGCACATGTCCATTGCAAGCATATTCCGTGTTTATAAATGTGCATGTGGAATGAGTTTATTCTGCATGTAAGTGAAATGTGTGTGGAATTTGAGTTTATTTTGAATGGAAGTGTAATGCTTTTGGAATGAGTTTATTCTGAGCGTAAGTGTAATGTGTGTATCAAAGATGTGTAATTTCATTCTGCAGTCTCATCATGAACAAACCATTAGACATTTGGATCTGAATACGAGTCAACAAGGTCAAGCTATGGCTTATAAGTAAGGAAATATTTGAAGGAAGATTTTCATGTGGCCCACCACAACTTTTTTTGTTGTGTACTTCCCACCAACTCATGACCAAAACACATCCATCTTGTGCTGTCTGACTTGAAAAATATCTTTTCTCCTTTCTGCTCAGTTCTTGACACTGTTGATATTTGAACTTATGGATGCAAATTAAAAGGTGTTAGGGTCTTTTAGAAGTTTAGGCACACATGGAAAAAAGTACAAAAAAGTGGCTTACAACCCATGTATGCAGCAATTGTTGAAAGGAGAATTTGTGGGGTCCCTGCTTTTATTGAGCTTTTAAAATATTCTGTTATGTTTTTGCCCTGCAGCATTGGGTTTTTTTTTTAAGAATGAAATGTGTTGCAAGCGGTAATGAGGGGGCCAAGTGAATGGCTGCCTTGCTTCCGAGTGGGTGTTGCACTCTCTCTCTCAAGGACACACACACAAACACAAGACTTCGAATGGAAATCAAAATGCTCTCTTTATTGATGTTTAGCTGAATTATAGAGATTCATGCACACACACACCTCCCCCCTACTGCCTATGAAGAAGGCGTACCCTTAGTCCAATGACTTTCTTACAAGAACATACATGCTTATGGTAGGCTCTTGGCTCTGCTCTCTTTCTCTCTCTGAGATAAAACTCAGTCCCTCTCCTCTCTTTTGTTGGAGTTGGAACTTTCTTTGCCAACTTGCTTGAATGATCCAACTGACTCCCAACTCTTCTCGGAAACTCATCCAAATATTTGGTGGCCTGACATTGACATCTTGCCAACTACTTTGAGCTCCTTCTATCTTGGAAAATGGTCAACACTTCATGTTTTCTTGGTTTGGGCAGTAGCTTCTCTTTTGCCTTCACTGTAGGCGAGACTGCCGGACTGCAGAGCAATGATTATGAAACCACCGCTTAATGCAGGTGGCGGTTTCTTTGTTGTGCAAAATGGTACACACGTCAAGTTTTCTTGATCTAGGCAGTAACTTCTCTTTTGGATTCACTGGACGCAAAATTGACTGTTACTGCAAACTGATGGTTATGTAACTGTCGGTTAATACAAAACAGTGGTTTCAAAACCACCGCCTGCATTAAGCGGCGGTTTTGTCATCCTCCCAAGAAAAGGTCACCTTGACCAATGGGAGATGACTGAAACTGTCCTTTGTTCACTTTCTTGCCATGTTGGGGACTTGACGATGTTCTTAGGCTTGTTGTTGCTCTTCCTCCATGCATGCCATTGATGGCAAGTCGCCCAACACAGAAAAAATGTGCACAAGAACTTGAACCCATGTTTTTGGATGATGCAAGATCGTTTGTAAACCCGAACACTCTTGCATCAAAATGCTTCCCAAACCATGAACATGGATAAATTTTTTTCCTGCAGTTGGGAATGCGTCCATCGTAGACACCTAAATCGAGTGTGCTAAAACGAAGATTTGATGGTAAATACCTTAATACCCACACTTGAGGTGAAACTGGTGCAGTTTTGCTATACAAAAATGATTTTTTTGGTAGCTTTGGTTTTAATATGTTATACACTTATCTATCATTTTTATTTTTTTAGTTTTAACCCAGTCAAACATGAAAATGGTCATGGATTTATCTTGATTGTGGAGTAAAAGTCATTGAGGTATAAAAGACCGAACTTGTCAACAAAAGTAGAGTTGGAAGGGATTTGTATCCAATGCTTGATGAAATGTATGGAATATGACACCTGGTGATAAACAAATGGATGAGTAGATTATATCGTTAATCTAATAGAAGCAACTATATATGCTGCCTTCTAACCATACAATTGCAACAGAGTTGATTTGTAACAAAATTGCTGAAGTCCATTGGTGAAAAGTGAAGAGGCAAGACACTGGATCAACCAATTAGAGCATTTATTTGAAGTGGTTGACATTTTGCAATATTACAGCTAATTAAAGAGGCACACGATTGGTGTTTATGGCATTCAAATGAATAATTATACAATAATTATTCCAATGGATTTTATGGCATGACATTTTGCTTGGTTACTGCTAAGAGAGTTTTATCTTGGCATGAGGATGTCATTATGTAATTTTTAGAAGGGCTGCAAAATATTTCCATGTAAGAAGGTAAGTTTAAGAGAATATCTCCTCTGTGATGAAAAGACAAGTTTCAATGGTTTATGGAGTCTTAGTTCTGCTAAAAATTGTGATTTTCTTGCATAGGACTTTAGACTTTTATCAACAAAGGATATAAACTTCTTCCTTTCTCTGTTTTTTATTATTCAGGAACAAGGAGCTTTTTCAGGTCGCATTGCAAGTTTCGAATATTGAGAAACTTCAAGATGTTATCTGTGCATCTTTACAAGCAATGCATAAACAATGGTCAGATGCTATGAACATGTTTAAGGACAAGTTCCGTCACCTTTCATCTCTGCTCGTGGATCATGGTACATATCTAGATCATGTTGTTCATAGTTCTCAAATGTATTTTTTATTTTCATGTTTACAAGATCTAATAAACGTATTGTGTTATCTTTTCTGCTATCATGAGATGCACTTTTAACTAATTTATAACCTCATTTCAGGATTAGATTCGAGCCAACAGGATGAATTGGTGAATCTTTTATGTGGTGTTCCAGCAAGTGATGCACTTCGTCAGTTTCTAGAAAATTCTCTTAGTGAAGGGGTAGGAACTCCTAATTTTTTTAATCTTTTGAAACTTTCTCAGCACCATTGTACCATTAATAAGACATAAAGTTGTCTATAGGGATTGAAACGATTAGCCAAAAGCATTGATTCTACTGGAAAGGAGATGCGCACTATTATAGACGACTCTTTGAAGGTGAGTTTCCCTTTGCAACTGCTTTCTCATTTTTCTTGGAATTTTTTTCTGAATACCAGAATTAATGTTGTTACCTGTGTTATGCCAGTTCAAAGGGTTACAGTTCAGCCAGTTTCTTTAGTTGATGTGGAAACTTTCGCTGCTTCAACATGCCTCTGCAACCATTGTTCTTTGCAAACAGAAAATGATCCAATATATAATACTGTTCATCTATGTGACCATACTATGTCATACTGACATATTTTTATAATGAAATTAGTCAATTGAGTCTTTTTGTTTTACAACTAATGCCTTTGAGATTCACTACTAAAGCCATGTTATATCCATAAAAAGTTCACATTTGGAAATGAATTTGTAAATTATAAAAGGTTATAGAAGCAGGGTTTGTTAGGATGTGTTCACATTATTAAATCTATAATAATGTAAATGTTGTTAGTTAAACAATATTACGTTACTAGGTTTTTGTGTGGTATATTATTGTTATGAATAAATAACAATATTATACGGCGGAGTTTGATATAGCTAGTTGGTTGGTGTGTGAGAGTTTATAGGGATCTCGGGATCCCCATATTTAACGTTTGCACTTACTATATAAGTGCCTTGTAATGCTTCGAATGAATAATACAGAGCACAAGAATTATTATTTGTGTATTTGTTGTCTGAATAATTTCCAAGTACTTTCTGTTTGTGATATGTAAACTCTATTCAAATCTAAACCAGATCCATTATTTGGTATCAGAGGAGGTCAATGGTTTTTTAAATCTGTGAAGGGGCAATTCTTCAAATCCATTGCTTGCCCCGAGTCATGATATTTTGTGAGGAATAATTCTTGTAGTTGTAGGATAGATAGGTGTTTGTGAAATATGAATGTAGTTTGAGTTTTGTAGGTTATTCATTTTTCTGCCAAGGTTGTTCAAGTCTGTGAGCTAGATCTGTATTCACTTCAGCCTACATCTTTTTGCAGTCGGCGTTGTCTTCAACAGATATTCTATCCAACTTGTGCGCCATATACACTATTCATGTAAACTTGATAATCATGCAATCTCATTACTGAGATAGTAGAAGCAGATCTCAAGAGTGGATCGTATAAATTTGCAGTAGAAACTGCCTGATTGCGGAGAAGAGAGAAATGCAAGAATAAATCTGATTACCTCTCAGGGCATTCACCAGCGGTGTTTTCAGAGGAGATTCTACGGCCTTATATGTCAGACTTGTCTTCATGTGACGTCTCATCACTCAATTTTTTCACTGCGCCCTACCAAATTTAAGATCTAGGCAGTGTTTCAATTTCGCACATATCTAATACCTGTATTCCAGCTACGTAATTAGTTTGTTCACCTTACATCAAAGAGAGATCTACCGTCGTATCATGCTACTATTCCCCTGATGTTACTGCAGTTTTCCTTCATATGGCTTACACCTTTTTGCAATGTTAATATAGTGTAGCAGTCATTCGCCAATTCTTACAATGGAGCATACAAATCTGTAGACCGCATCACAATACAAGTAATTTCGTGGTCAAGTTGCATTGTTTTTTAATGAAGATAGTATTATTAGTCTATCCTAGTTTTTAGTTATTTGTCTTTCATTAATGAGTGTATTTTCTGTTGTAGGTGATTATTCCTTTATGTTTGTTGTAGTCTATGATAGCTTAAAGCTATATAGACGTATGGTTTTTGTCAAAATCAAAGATTGTAGGTTTAGAAATCAGTTTTATAAGTTTTGGGTCCATTATAAACTTTATAGACATATAAGTGTTTTAGTGTTTAGAGTCATTTCTCAAATTGTGAAAAACTTAAAAGAATCAAAAGTAAATAAAAGGTCATTTTTTATATCAAAAGTGTCAAATTTACACATTCACCTAGTTGTAATGGAAGCAATATCGAGCGATCTTGACTTCCAAATTAGTAATGAATGTGTTAATTTATCGAGCGATCCCGACTTCCAAATTTGTAATGAATGTGTTAATTTTGTGGGGATGTTTTTTGGTCGTCATAAAAAATGACATGCAACGTATGAGCATCAAAACTTCATCAGCTGAGTAAGCAATGAACCTATTGGATGTCGGAGACAACTGAGGTAGAAGGTTTCAAAGCCTCTCGTTAGCCATTAGTGACGGGCCCTTCTGCTTTAGTGGCGCATTTGTTTTTTAGTTGTGTTTGATTTCAGTTTTGTGTGAATAAGAACAAAGGATGTATACTGTTTCATGTCTGTAATAAGTGAACGGAAAATTCCTCTGTAACTTCTCTAAATATGTGATAGTGAAGAGAGTTAGTAACTGTATTGCACATTGTGATGTGGTTTGTGCTAAGCCACTTGTAAAATCATTTTTTTGTAGTTGTTGGTAATCTACTTGAAAACCATTCCATTTTGGTTGTTGGTAAGCCATATGCAAAACCATCAATAAAGTTTAGTGATTGTCTTGTGAAAATCACCGAATCATGAGTATCGGTGCATATATGGGATTGATGTTTTCCTCACGTTCACATTAAGGGGGGTGTAGACTAGGGGTAAATGTTCACAACGGGGTGAATGTTAGGGTGTGTTCACATTATTAAATCTGTAATAATGTAAATATATTTAGTTAAACAATATTACATTAATATGTTTTTGTGTGGTATAGTATTGTTATGAATAAATAACAATATTATACGAGGGAGTTTGATATAGTTAGTTGGTTAGTGTGTGAGAGTTTATAGGGATCTCGGGATCCCCATATATAGTGTTTGAACTTCGCATATAAGTGCCTTGTAATGCTTCGAATGAATAATACAGAGTGTGAGAATTATTATTTGTGTATTTGTTGTCTAAATATTTATCAAGTATTTTCTGTTTGTGATATGTAAACTTTGTTCAAATCTAAACTAGATCCATTAGGGTTGATTGATGACACAATTGAAGCTGGGAATATACCTTTTTCTTTCTTTAACAAACAAGCATTAAATTAGATTAAAATCAAAAGTACATATTCGACTATGCCAAGCTTGAAAACTATTAGTCCAAGCTTGAGCATTATACAATGGAAGAACAACATAAATAGTCATGAGAGAGAATCAAGATTTAGAATATATCTGATATCTTCCTGAATCTTATTGGATCACCATGGAGGGAGTATGCCATAACATAACAGGTCATTATCTAGAGCCCAATTAGCCAATGCATCAACAACCTTGTTTTTTTCGCGAGGATTGTAATAGGATTGAACTTCTTGAAAATTTCCCTTCAATTGTTTAATCTTCCAAACCTCTTTAGCAATACGCCAATTAGGAGAAGAAACCAGTCTATGATCAGAAAGCAAGTGATTGAGAATCAATCTCAATGTGGATCTTATGCCATCCAATCTTGAAGGCTTCCTACATACCTCTATATATGGCTTTAACCTCAGCAAGATTGTTGGTAGTATTACCAAGAGTCAAAGCAAATAGAAATTGCATGTCACGATTCACATCTCTCCCAATGCCTCCCATAGCAGCTCTTCTTGGATTCCCTCTTGAAGCCCCATCCGTATTTATCTTACCATATCTAGGAGGAGGGTTGTTCCAATGTCCCTCATGTAAAACCTTCCTCTTATTCTGCAATCGAGGACAAGTGAGATCTTTAAGATCAATGTTCAGCTGTTCACATATGTGTTTCCATTCCGGAGAGAGATCTTTAGGCAAGGAAATCTTATGTTTCAAACTTTCCGTGATGTTGATTTTGGTCTTATCCCACACAAAAGAGATATCTTTCCTTGTTTGCTGGAAAATTTAACTATTTCTTTCCTTCCATATATTCCACAAGAGAAGAGAGATAGCACTCCATAATATAGGAGTAAAATTTTGGCCTTTGGGAAGGGATTCTTTCCAATATCTAAAAATCTGCTCAAGAGTCTCCAATCTTATCCACCGCACCTTGAATACTGCAACAAGATGCTGCCATAACGGGATGACCCAAGAACATGAGAAAAAAAGATGAGAAGTTTCCTCAGCATGTAGGCACAAGACACATGGAAAAGGGCCATTCCAACCTCTCTTCATTAGATGATCTCCAGTTAAAACTCTACCATGAATAAGAAGCCAAAGGAAAAAGCTGACTTTAGGCCACATACCCGGATGCCAAATGTTCTTGAATAAGAACTGCAAAGGATGAGGATTTTACACCACCAAGGAGGCATAGCCATCGGCCACTGAGTAATTGCTAGTACCGTTCCTTCCCCATCCCAACTTATCTGGATCTGGAGATGCTGAGAGAGAAGGTGTTTCCATAATATGGGAAATCAACAACTTTGCTTGTTGATCTATAACAATTGGCCATTCCTCCACCAGAATCCAAACCTGCCCTATCTCCCATGGCTGATTTGTTGGTCTGCCATAATGGGTTATCTTGATCCATCCCTCTTCCCACATTTGTTCCATGATAGGTTTAAGCTGGGGAAATTGATAGATAGGAGAACGCTGCCCATCCCAAGAATCAGTCCAAAAATTTGCACTTTGACCATCATAAATTTAAAATCACCCATTCAAATCACTTTATCTAGTCATTCTAATTGGAGCCCTTAGATGTGGTTCAACTATTTCAGCTCCAGGCAACATTCTTTATTGCCTTTTATTTTGGAAAATGTCTATTATTAATAGTTACTTTTAGAAATTACGTACAATAAAATTAAAATACAAATATTACCAAAAGGGGCCTAGTCCAATTCCAATTCCAATTCCAATTCCCTTAGGTTTCTACCTTTGTACGGAATGAAGCGGCTAATTAGCATGCTAAAACATAAATCTATGATGCATGTGCTATGCATATGAACATAGTGTATGCATGCCAGCATGGACAGCGAGTTACCCACTCCCGCAACTGTGGCTCCTGAGAACTGCAAAATTTCCCGCTCAATGTGTTTCTAAGTGATTCTGAAGCCCTATTTTGCATGCAAAAACAGTTTTATATAGTTTTCAACCATTTTTCCTGTAGGTATAAGTCTTTTTCTGTTATTTGTGTAGCTCTGCTGTCCTGTGCTACTGCTGTGTGTTGGATGCATGCTTTTGAGTTTGGGCAGCCATTTGCAAGGCTCATGGATCAACGATTTTCCTTGTAGCTTTTAAAAATACAACTATTTTCCTAGTTGCAGCTTTCACATGATACAGTAATTTCCCTTGATACATTCATAGCTGGTTTGCAGCACAATAAGCGGCTAACAATACAGAGGACAACAAAAACAAATGACGCTAGTAACACACAATTGTTTACATTCTTTAATATATATACATTTTTTAAATATACAGTTAATTGTAAACCACAGATTCCTTCTTTCTTTAGTTTTAGCATTATAGTTAGCCACTTCCCTACTGGAGCACTGTAAGCCCTGATGTGCTACCATCTATTTCATTTCTTAACACACAAGTATATGCACCATGGAAGTGGAATCCCCGGATTCCTTGTTCAGTGGGGGTCCATTCACCCTCATAACTGATGGTGGAGCCTACAAAAAACTCTGAATTTACATATAAACTATATATTCAGTGTTGAAGAAACAACATTCCAAAGGAAGTAAGTTTGGAGATGAAGATGGATTGTGAGATATGGGGTAGATTGCCACAAGAATTGTTAACCCTTGTTTTGGCAAAGGCGTCCACTTTAATTATTGGGATGTTCAGAGCTGTTTGCAAACATTGGAAGTCTCTTCTAAGTTATTTGTTCATCCTTGCCCTACCCATGATTTTCTCGTTTGCTGCCTGCATCCCTCTCACTGGAGTAACTCTCTCAATAGCAGTTTATATCTACTCCAAACACTGCCCAATTATCACATGTACAAACTCTCCTTAGATTTTTTGGCACCTTGCTCCATCAATGTGGTGACTGCCTGCAAGAGTGTCCTCTGTTGCTCTAAGGATGGAACGCCTACCATATTTTACATTTGAAATCCTTTTATCACTCACATGGTATGATTTCATTTGATTGACCTCCCATGTCTCCACAAGGAGCTGCACCTTAGTCATTTGAAGAATCATCATTGTGACAGAGGAAAACAATATGGTGGTGGAGTTATGTGATTCAGAGACCAGTGCCTAGACCAATTTGCAGATGAATACTTCTAAATCATTGTACCCATTTGGGGAAGGGATATTTTCTATAAGGAGGTTTTATTCGATTAATTCGACCTACCTTTGTCTCAGCAGGTGCAGGTTTGATGTTGCAGCACTAGATGTAAAAGAGAGGCATTAAATTTTTTTTAGGCAGCCATAGAGGCCGGATGGACCCTATTCTGATCATTTATATTACTGGAAGCTAAGCGGTAGTGATGGGAAGGTGGTTTTGGTGTACACTAAGAATCTTTGTTTATGGGAGTTGGATGAAGATGATGGGGATGAGGAGGACAAATGAGGACAAATGATACGGGTGGTATAAATTGAAGGGATTACCAAGGAGGTTGTGTGGAGAAATTGTGTATGGTGGGATTGTGAATGATTTTTGCAGCTAGAGATGTGCACATGTAGTGGTTAACAGGAGTGGTGGATTTTGGTACACCTGCTGAGGAATAATATTGGTGTGTTTGATAGAGAGAGGGAAGATTGATGCAAAGCATTGAGGGAAGACAGCTGACCATGTTGACAAATATGTCCAATATCTGTTTGTGCCATTGAAATAAAAAATGTTTGGTGGCCTTAATATCATTTTGTCTTCTTCATGTTCTCGCCGCTGTCTCGAGTGATATCTTTTGTTTAACGGCTTTAGTTGTTGTGCATGATCTCATTGAATTTTCTTGTCATTTCTTATAAAATGTCTAGAATAAGAAAAAGTGATCTTCAATTTTAATAGAGATTCTAGGACAAAAAGTTAGCTTGTTCCTCTCATCCAGTTCTGTAGATGAATTTTATTATATATTGCCTTTTCATCATATTGGATAATAACATCGTCATCTTACAGTGGCTCAGTTTGTCTCTAAGTTGAAAATAATTCTTCTATTTTGATTTGAAGAAAGTGCATATGGACCAAACCATTTGCACCTAAATAATGGTAGAGATGAATAGCCTATAGTTCGATTTGTGGGTGTAAAATAGAAAAGAGACCCGGAAATCTTAGCAATTATATGCATTGTGTTTCATAGTCTCCAATTCCTCTTATTTATTTCTCATTTTCATTAAAAAGATTTCAAAGTTGTTTGGGATGTGTTTAAAATTTGAACTGAAGTCATAATAGGGATAAATTGAAAATCAAGAGGAAAGTTTTTATTCTTACTAAAATAAGTTGATTAAACATACTGGTGTCCAGATACATATTTCAATTGGAATGAAAACATGCAAAAATAATCTCAAAAATCTAATCAAGAAGAAAGATTTTAGTAAGCCAAAGGAATTGTCAATCTCTTCCACACAAGAATAAATCCCCCTTTTACATAGTCAAAATTGTGTATGCAAATCAAAAGATCAATATTATAATCATAATTGTGTATGCAAATCAAAAGATCAATGATATAATTATAATTTTGTATTCCACTCTTTCAAATTGCAAACAAAGCTATATTTTGCCCCATGCGGTGAAGATGATTCTAAAGCTATCTCATCCAAGTGAGGCAAATTCCTAACCATAAAGCTTTTATGAAGAATTCCATGGTGACTATTAAGGTCTTAGTTAACAAATTAAAACTTCTGTAGATCTGAGGCCAGATAAGGATATCTAAATATTAATGTAGCAAATGACTACATATTTAGTATATCATTCCAACTTCAAATTGAACAACTGAATATAATATATTCCCAGCTTTGAAAGGAGGACCATGGGAAGAAAATGTTCTAGAAGTTACAATTTTCAGAGGCTAGAATGTAGATGAGCTTTGATCATCAGATTTATTCCCACCATTTCTTGCTGCTCGTGTACTTCTAAGCAAATCAGATATATTTGGCCTTAATCCACTAATATGAGAAGCCCCTCTTTCTGCGACAAAGTCCTTTATGAGGTTCTCCATGAATCTTTTCAACATGCTGGTTTTGCAAATTCCGAATGACGAGGGATTTTAATGCAGTCAGAGACGAAGAGGAGAAGAAATTGCAAGCTGAGAAATATCAGACAAATAGAAAGCAGAGAAGACATATTTTAAATTGCAATGGATGAATTCTTAGAATGGTGGCTAGAGGCAGAATCCTTACATGACATTTATAACATATTCTACCAAGGCAAATTTGAGGACAAATTTGAGGCTAGGTTCAAGTCCCACGCAAATTTGATGGAATGGACACCTCTCAGTTCTTGCACTAAGACTAAAAAGGTCTATTCATACATCTAATATCAAAAGTTTCAAATAATCAATTTTAAATACCCGAAAGTTGCCATCTGATATGAAATTTGAGAAGACCCACATACAATTAATTATTCAATGTAAAATGCATCATAAAGCACCTTGGGAGGTACGTTTCTCATTTGCCTTATTTATAGATGAAAATAGGTACTGAACATATAAATCTTCATGTAATGACGACATGTAACACATACATATTTTGTCACCATCCTCTCAAGTTGGCCTGCCAATATGTATTGCCAACCAGTACTCTCACACTACATTGTGCTAAAGTATATTTCCAAGTATGCATCAATGGCAGAGATAAGATATGAAAACTATCACGATATGTTTCGTATGATCTCTGAGGGTGTGCCTCTACAAGTAACTGCATATATTATGTTGCATTCAACCCTATTCTTGTTCAAGTAAGAACATGTTTTGTGCTTCTCCATATTCAATAATATTTAATGGTGCCAATGATTAATACATTCAAAATAATTTTTTAAATTGTGATAATTATATGAAAGAGTTGCATGCAATATGTAAATGCCCAAAATCTGGTGTTGGAGAATGTGAAATAGATCCCACAAAAGACCTCTTCTTCCATAGCAATTAGTTCCAGAGCTGCAAGTTATGGATAGCCAATCCCTTTCAAGTTATTCGAGTAGAAAATCAATATCTACAATAGTCATTGATAAAAAATCAATAAAAATAAGTTATAATAAATTGCAATACAATAAATTTTTTGCAATGTTGTAAAACATTTGTTTTCATCGCACATGTTAAAGTACATATCTAATAGAGGGACACCTAATTATGGCACACATGGAGTAAAATTAATACCAAGAAATTAAAGTCAGTTTTAAGTGACCAACATGTGAAAGTAAAAGGACACAATATTATCTCTTGTCTGGAAACTTGTTGAGTCGAGGTGCATTATTGTATTCTCCTCTAGCATAGGAGTGTGACCAACAAATTGGCAATTAGGCTGTAGGCCACAGTGAAACAAATTAAAAGCACCTAATATGAATGAAATAAAACAAATGTAGCGTATAATGGAAGAAAAAGGAATTAAAGTTATATCTTTTATCTGGTTGAAAATTTGTAGAGTGAAGACTCATCATTATATTCTGTGCTAGCATATGAGTGTTGCCAATTGGTTGGAAAAATAATATGTTGGACATAGTCAAACAAATTCAAAGAATTTCATGACTCAAATAAAGAAAATTTAACACATAATGAAAGCAAAAGGATTAAATCTTAGCTTTAGTGTCATTTTGGGCAAATGTCAACCTTTGTAGGGCACATATATTTTGTCTGTGTCTTCTTTTGGATAGGGTACAATAAATTAAAATAACTTAAAATTATAAACCCAATTTCCTATAAGTACTAACATAAGACATAATTTATAATTCCTCTAGCCATTGAGCAGCTGTCGATTACCTTTTTCTCATTTTTATTGCATGACTTATTGGATGGATTCCTAGATTTCCGCCCCTTCTTTTCTTTGACTGGGAAAGGAAAAGGAATATACTTATTAGCATCTGCATTCAAGTTCTCCTTAAGGTGACAAGTACTCTTATTTGCCTCAATTCCCTTGCAACTTGATGGGCTAAAACATGGGATTTTTCTTGTGAGAGACTTCTCTTGTGAGTTGGGGTCATATACAATGTCAAAACCAATAGGACCATTTGCTCTTAGTCTTGTGTGTAAATTTTCTACTGCCTCTACAATGTTTTGTGGAACTTTGACAATTTTTGGGGTTATTTTTATCAGTGCTTTCAAGAAGCCTTTAACCTCTTCTTGCTGCTGGAATACTCTGTCAACCGTAGAAAGTTCAACAAATGTTCTCCATTGTACCTTCCTCATAGGAAGGTACCTCTAAACCATTACCAATATCACGTGGCTCGACATCAGTATCTTTATTTGAATCATCATCAACATCATTGGCCTCAACATTTCGATCAAAACTTGGTTGTTGTGACACAACATCTCTTTGTTTGATTAACATCAAGACCTTCAATTTGTGCTTGCATGTGTTACCTTTCATTGCCCACGCGTAGGTGCAATTGTGAAAACTGGTGATACTTATCTTTCCAAAACTGTACAATTTATTGTGATCAATGCGACTCAAAACCACATAGTTGTGAGGGTCACCAACTTCTGGATTGTAATCATTGTCTGGGATGGTTTTTTCCTTTTCCCAGGAATGATGAAGGCTTTTCTCCATCATTTTTGTAAAAAAACAAGATTCCTTCATCATATTCCTATACTGGTAGTAAGGTTCAAATCTCTTCAAGAGGCTCCACACCACCCAGTCTAATCTCCTACCGCTCCTAACTTTGATGTCAACAAAGTATGATAAGACTTGATAGCAGCATTAGTCTCCTGATTTGCATGAGGAAATCAATGGAAAACCCTTTCCCACACATTTGTGTTGCAATGAAAAGCAAATGTAGGGTATTAAAGTTGAATGCTGGGGAAAATTGAATGAACAGATAAAAAAGATACAGTATCCTGTGGTATGAACAAAAGCCTTACATATTCTGCTGTTGTTACTTGCCCATGTTTTGTTGAAGTACTCTATAAACCTGACTTCATGCTTGAAATCCTCTTGGAATATGGCGATCAAGTACATAATCAACTGCTCCTCTTTGGAAAGTGAATGCAAAATGTCAGTCAACCTATTAGACATTTTTGTGCTTAAGTTCTTTTTGGACAACTTCTGTATAGTTTTTAGCCATTCTCTACGAACATGCCATATACAAAAAAGAACATGACAACCAAAAACACTGCTATGATGATAACATAACATAATTAGAAATTGCTTTGAAGATTTGATGGTCATAGAACAAACACATGGAATTGATACCAAACAACCGCATTTACCTTATAGATTCTATCTCCGTGGCAACATCTTCTGTCATAAATGCATTGACAAACCCTTCAAGGCGCAACTCTTTGCCATGATGATAGACCTCTATCCATTCATGAATGTCCTCAATTTTGTTGTGCGGCGTTATCACCCAAGCAATTGGAAAACCTGCTTGTTGCTTATAAAAAAACAAGCATAGTGAAGAGTTGATACTGTCTAAATACTCATAATAAGCAACTTTTATAACAAATTGCATCAACACATACTGGTGAAAAGATATTATAATGTTTTGTAATGCTTACCCCATATTTTTTTGTGGCAAATGTAGAGTCCATGGCAGCTATTGAATTGTGGGAGTGCTTGACCATCATTTGCCTCGGCCATTTTGTCTGCATGCCCAAAATGAACGGAAATTCCTCTGCATGCGACTTTTTGAAAAGGAATAAATTTGGTGTATCATCAGTGCACCAACAAGTGAGACTGACAGAATCATTTGAGTCCTTTATTGATACTGATCCGCACACTCTATTGATTGCATTTACCACATCATATAAAAATATAAAGGCAATTGGAAAATATTTGTATCTACAAGACACAGATTACTCACATATTATTTCATTCCAAATTGATATATAGCGATGAGTATATAAGTTCCAGTGTATCTTTGTATCTACAATATACATTCAATATCAGTGCATTCCAGTTGGATTAATCTGTATTTATGTCTACAATATTTGTTTGTTCATTCCAAACTAAAATATACAAGCCCAAAGAAAGAATGAATGTGTGGTTTACTATTAACCGTATATTAAAAAAATCAAATTATATATTAAAGAAATACCCAATTGTGTGTTCCTAGCGTCATATATTTTTGTTGTCCTCTATATTGTTGGATGCTTCTTGAGCTGCACATCAGCTATGAATGTATCAAGGAAAATCGCCATATCATATGAATGCTGCAACAAAGAAATTCATTATATCTTTTAAAAGCTACAACAAGGAAAATAATTGATGTGCAAGCCTTTTAAATGGATGTTCCAACTCAAAAGCATGCATCCAACACACAGCAGCAGCTTAGGAAAGCACAGCTACACCAAAATAACAGAAAAAAAAACTAGATCTCCAGCAAAAATGGTTGAAAAGTATATGCAACTGCTTTTGCATGCAAAATAGCGCCTCATAATCACTTAAAAGCATTTTGAGTGGGAAATATTGCCGTTCTCCTTGCAGCCAGAGGTGCTGGAGTGGGTAACTTGCTGTCCATACTGGCATACATATGCTATGTTCATATGCATAACACATGCATCATAGATTTCCGTTTTAGCATGCTAGTTAGCTGCTTCTGTATGGAATACCACAGTTGTCTGCCAAACCCAAGAAGACAGCTATCGAATTTTAAAAACAGATATGGCCACATAGGGTGAATGATCACTTAGACAATAGGCAGTCCACCCTCAGGAAAGAGAGAAGTTGCATTGCCTACAAGTCAGCCCGAATAATATTATGTGAATCATGATGCAACTAGTTAAGATATTATTAGTGCACCTTGAGACAACTGTGACATCCTTTCATGAGTGCGTCAAAATTCCTTGTTGGATCTAGATTGAACCCTAAATATTGCAAAAATAAGAGACAAACTTAAGCACCTAAAGATATTAGGACATCATTGTATGGCCTCTTTTACTTTAGGACATCTTATTAAAGAAAGTACTGTGATCTTGCCAACAAGCTATATACTTTGAAATAGGCGGTTTCTCTCCTGGCAGTATAAATTTGCTTTGAAGCTAATTATAACTCTTGAATTGTTTTTCCAAAGACTTGAACAAAAATAGAGATGCCTTTTGCCATGTCTGTGAAAAAGGTAAGGTCAGGAGCCCTCCGTTTAACCCTTGGCATAACCTAGAAAAGCCAAGTGATCATAGAAATAATTAACTACGAAACCTAGCCACAAAAAAATGATGGAAGTCTGAATGGTCAGAGAAATAGTTAAGCATGAAACCTAGCCTCAAGGAACGATCAATTACCTCATTGATAAGATTATTGTCATTGAAAGTGACAAATGTGAACCCCAAATTGCTTTAAAACCCCATTTGTCCACACGACCAATAAAGGGGGTTATTAATAATCAGGATTGAGTTTTACCTGTGCTTGCATGGCCTTGAGGATATTCTCCAATACTGCATGAAGACTGATGACCTTGAATTTCAATCCTATCCTATGAATACAACTTAAATGCTTTATCTTTGATTCTTAAGCAAAAAATACAGTATTTTGATCGTAAATTTTGTCGTAAGACATACGTTGATAGCATTAGTAGTAAAAGTCCAAGAAAATGGTCCAATATAATTAATAAGCACATAGGATGTGACTATAACAAAGCTTCCATTGAAGAATGCAACCTGGACATGTTCATTAGATTGGATATCTCAAAGGCTATTGATTAAATAAGCTTAGATTTTGTCCGTCTTTTATGTTTAGATCTGGTTTTAATGTTCAATAGGCAACTTAGGAAAAAACTTGTTTTTTGAGTGACCTCAGCAATAACGGTAAATGATTCTTGATTTAAAATGTTTCAGGAAAGCTAATGTTTCCACTCTTGCCACTCATCTCTGTTGTCGTTCTACTCTTATCACACATTTGTATTGCTGCCAATGTTGGCAACAAGCTTCGTTTTTCACTTTCTGTTTAGGCACACACTTATCTTCATTTTGCAGATGATAAACTATTAATGGAGGTTATGAACTAAGAAATAAGACACATGCCATTTACGTTGCAGATAAAATATAGAAAGCTATGTATCTTCAATTAATGATTCATGAAGTTCAGTGTTTGTTTTTGGTATGTAAATTCGACAACTCCTAAAGTACCTACAAATACATAACACTGTTAGGACACATTAAGTCTTGCTTTTATTTTTCAATAATAAATTCACTAATGTTAAATGTTACACTAGATAAATAATAAATGTAGGCAATGTTATGAATATTATTACAGTATTATTCTCACACCCTCTTTAATGGTCACATTGTACATTCTTTACGCATTCCTTGTGAAAAAAAACATCTATAAACTTAATAAGTTTATTTGTGTTGACATTTAATATGAATTTTTATTATTTTGAGTGCACAATTTTCTGTCTTATAGCTTTTTGAACTTCATTGTGAATGTTATTGTTTGGAGTGCCATATTCGTCATGTATTTGCTACACATTCTCGCCAGATTCTTTTTCTTTAATTTTAGAGAAGCAAATGTTTAGACATGATGATGTATCCTATATTTGATTTTATATAATTCCCATCTTCATCTGTATGTATCTAAAACTTGGGTATAAAAGAGGTTATATCTATTTTAAGCTTTTGATGATGTTGACTTCTTTGGCTCACAAATAAAGTGGAATTATACTATATCCTGACAAAAAGTGTTTGCTTTTTCTGATTATGCTTCTTTTTAAGCCAGCAGCTGATGAAATTACATTTAGAGTTGGGGAGCTGAAGGGATTTTCTGAATGGCATGCACGCTTTCAAGAGATTGGACTGAAGGAAAAAATGGTTGATCAAGTGATGGAAGATTCTGGGATGTTGGTAGTGCAGATTGAGCGGCTGCTTAGAGTTCTATCTGAAACTGTAAAACTGGTTAGTTTATGTTTGAATTGTCTTTTTAAAAGCAATTATAAAATTGAAACAGAGATAAAATGCCATTTTGTTCTTTGCTGTCCTAAAAGAGATTCTACAAGCAGTAATCCAAGCAGTGCTAGGTTGAGCTTGACGTGATGACATTTTGTACTTAAGAGTATCAATGATGATAAGTTCTAATATTATGCATGCATCTAGAATGAACCCAATCGTTAATGTTAAGTACACATTAATTGTAGTGCACATTGTAATAAGTCTATCATATGATCTACTTACAATAATTTGGTGAATGTATCCTCCAAGAGCTGTGACTGTAGAAGAACCTGCAAATGTCTATAAGGAGCCCTCCTTTCAAAAATTAGATCACCAAGACCATGTGGACATCATGCCTCTGACTTGGGTGATCTTGCTGCACCCTCCATTGACATTGCCTTTATTAATAACATGTTATTAAATTTGTTCATGTATTTTTGTGTTCATTGTGATTTTCTGGCCTCTCTTTGCCCTCATCATTAAACATTAACTTGGACTCAGAACCTCATCGTAACAGTTTTGGCACTCTTGCAAATTTTTATGGAAATAAGTAGAAATGATGAGTGCATAGCCTACATTCTAAATTTATATGGAGATCTCAAGGACTTTGAAAGGGAAAACAAGAGGCCTGCAGGATTTGTTGCAACACATGGAGAGCAGAGCCCTTTTGTTGAAGATCCATCACCTGAGTTAGAGATGCAGAAAAGGTCATTGATGAAGATGTTTTTGGGAACATCTTAGCCAGCCTAAGTGGCGAGGATTTCAAAAGCTTGGCATGTGATTAAATTTCGATCAGGGCTCCTCTTCTCACCAGACTTTTGACATCGAAAGTTCTTTCATATTTAGAGGTTTTTGCAAAGACTTTTTAGGGCAGAGCATAGGTTGAGAGAAGGCCAGCTAAATCTATGAGAGAAGGCCAGCTAAAATCTATTGGAGAAGGCCTGCAGGATTTATAAGGTGCTACACATTCCGAAGCTTTGCTAATGGGAAAAGAGGCTAGAGGAGGAAAAACCCAAAGCGGTGGATTACAGTTACTGTTCCTCCCCACTACTAACAAATGCTTAAAGATGCTTGTGTCCTAAGTGGTCACCTTGCCTTGTAATTATTGCCAACATATATGAGGAAGTGTCATTAGTGTAATGACTACTCATGGGGGTCATCATGAGATGACTTAAAACACAAGTCAAATCCCAAAATATAAAGAAATATAATTAAACATGCATGTGGAAGCCTTCAATTACTTAACACAAATACATGATTGGGTTGTTATTGGGTTCATCCCACATTGGTAAGAATTGTGAGACAAAGGTGATTTATGAGGCACTATACACTCCATAAGCTTTGCCAATGGGGAAAGAGGCTAGAGGGTGAAAAGCGAAAAATGGTGGATTACATTTAACGTTCCTCCTCCCTACTAACAAATGCTTAATGCTGCTTGTGTGCTAAGTGCTCACATTGCCTTGTAATTATTACCAACATACATGAGGAAAATTGTCATTAGTGTAATGATTACTCATGGAGGTCATCTTGAGATGACTAAAAAAACTCACTTCTCAAGTACCACAAATTAAAAGCTCTAAAAGATATTGTTTATGATAGTGCTAAAGAAGAGGATAGAGAATATTATACAAAGCACAATGCCCAAGTTGCAATGGTAGCCCGTGGCATCGGATAGAAACCCCCCATGGTGGTGGAAATGGATGATAAGATTTTTCAAGATACTGAAACATGTGTTTAGGATGCATGAGCTATTTCCTCAAGGTTTTACCATAAATGATCATTTTTTAATTTATAGGAAACTTAATGCTGTGCTCTTTTTTGGGGCCGAAAGCACGTTCGAAACCGCCAAGTTTTTTTGGCAATGACTTTCGAAGGAGAAACATTATGAAATAAGTTTTCCTTCCATTTGTGACACATTTCCGGCCTGGCACTGCTTTTCAACGCCAAAAAAGGGCAGTGTTGTGGAATAGAAAGCACTTGGAAATACATTAGAACTCTTTATTATCATGTTAAATGCTACAAAATAAATTCATCATGCTTGCAAAACAAATTTACCATCATGTCCTACCTCCATGATAATGCAATGCTCATGCGTAAGGGAAATGTTAGTGTTTTGGTAATGAAATGCCATTCAGACCACATGTAATGTGTTTGTACGATGTTTGAACTGTAACTAATATATTTTAAGGACTTGTAAGTACTTCTGTCTTCAATCGCAGAAATCTATACTTCCATGAAGTGATGGCAATGTGATAACTTGCTAGGCTAACGGGGGGTTGAAAGTTTGGTTTTAAAGTATGTAGCATTATTTTCTTGTTGCAGGTATGATCATATATTTAAATATTATATATTTTTAAAAATTAGTTGCTTCCTCATTTAGGGAGGCTGCTTGCATTTCCAATGGCATAAAAAGCTCTGCTTGTTTAGTGTTTTTGATTTTTAAACATAAAACACTAATGCAGAAGTTGCTCTCTAATGCAGAAGTTGTTTAGTTTTTTATGCATTTCATCTCTATCTTAATCATAAAACACTTATGCAGAAGTTGCTCTCTAAAAATCAATAAAATTAAAAAAAAAAAATCTAAAAAATAAATAAAATTAAATAAGTAGGAAGTTTAATAGAAATGTATACGATAAAACTAAAGAAATTATCATTTCCAAAAGTCTTTTTACAATATATAAAAGTCCGATAATAATAAACAAACTCAATTTTGTTATTATCATGTAATAAATTATCATTTCCAAAAGTCGTTTTACAATATATAAAAGTCCGATAATAATAGACAAACTCAATTTTGTTATTATCGTGTATTAAAATTATAGCCTATATTTAATTTTTTTTATAAAAATGGGGTATTTAAATAACTTATAAATACCTTGGTGGTTTTAAAAAATAGGAAATGTTGAACAATGAATATTTATAGCTGGCATTGGAATGTGTGAAAAAAATTGTGCGAATTACATTACATTTGAGGGGTACTCCTAGGGACATGCTTGTGTTTAAGATCGAAATTGGGCCAGAAGACCCAATGACATCATCCACCACCACTATGAGAGGGGTCCAATACAAGATTTGATAATGTCTAAAAGGGAATGTTTAGGGTTAATGGGGTTGGTTGGACAATTGTAGGATGTAGTGTAGACCATAGTTACCAAGTTCGGTCGCATCTAAGCTGAATCCGGTTCGATCCGGATTTTTCCAGCGTTCTGAATTAATTCAGTTTGATTCGGTGTATTTTTTTAAATATTATATATGTAAAAAACCCGTAAAATCAAACCATAGAATCCTAAAAACATCTCTGTAAACGACATAGACAGCCATATGAAGAGTAGACACAAGCTGAGAGTAGAGCCAAGACACACTGAGGGTGGATTCAATGCTGCAGGCGGGAGGGTACAATTCATTGTTCACACTTCACAATATCTTGGCAACGCATAGTGCCACTGAGAAACCTTCGAAAGTAGCGTTTGATTGATTTTTGGTGGGCAGGGAGCTGATGAGGAACTTTACGGCGACAATGCAAAATAGGCTATGGGTATGTGTTTTTTCGTTTCAATGGTCCATGTTAATAATGTAGAATTTAGATTTTATCATTTTAGGTTTGGTTTTTAATATTTTATTTTATATCATTTAGTTTTTAATATTTTATTTTATATTATTTAATGTAGTGTTAATTTAGATTTAAATTTATTTTATATTATTTAGATTTAATTTAATATTATTTAATTTATATTTTATATGAATTTTATTTAGTTTATAATTTTTTTAGTTTCTTATAAAAAAATCAAACAATTAAATGTTTTTATATATTACAAATTAATTAAAATTAATAAAATTGTGATATTAATTTTATTTTTTATAGTCTATTAATTTTATTTAACTTATAATTTTTTTATATGAATTTTATTGAATTTACATTTTTTTTTAAGTCTTTATAAAACCAAATTAAATTTAAATTTTATTATATATTATAAATAAATTAAAATTAATAAAATTGTGATATCAATTTTATTTTTTTATAATCTATTAAATTTATTTTGATATTTTTATTTTATATAAGTTTTTTAACTTAGAATAAATTTATTTAGTGTATATTTCTTTATATTGTATAAGTTTTTTAAATATTAATTTTATTAAAAATTATAAATAAATTATTTGTATAATATATAATAAATTTATGATATGTAAGTTATTTAATGGTTTCTCATAAATTAAATTGTAATTTGTGTTTATTTAATGTGTTTATTGTATATTTTTGAAATGTGTATTGAAAAATGTTTATAAAACTTTTACATGGCTAAAAAGGACAACCTCTCATCATGGCAAGTCGTTTGCTTTAGATGAAATACATCATCGAACGAGATGCCAATCCTAGACAGATGACATGTACTCTGTGACTCAAATATCACAGGGATGCTAAGTGGATTGAAATATTTTTGCACGATATATATATTCCGAACCAAAATTCTTCGGATTTTTTTCGAACTTTTTCAAGAATTATGGATTCTGCATTTTCTTTCCCTCTTGAACAGTTTTGGATTTCCGAACTTGGTAATGATGGTGTAGATCACCTATAGAACACTCCCACCACCCAAGGTCAAAAAACATCTAGAGATAAAAAAAATAGTAAAGCACACTGAACCTCGTGATCTACACTGAAAGGAGAATTAGAAGACCCTCAACATAGGGGTGAAGTAGATCCACATTGCCGAGACAGAGAGAGATTGGGACATGATAGTGGCAATATATAAAGAACACCATCTCGCCAACCCATTCCCACATATTTGTGAATTAACAATACTCAAAGTACTTAACACCTCCAACACTTAGATGGTTTGAAACGAGGTAATATGCCAACCCTAGGGTTCTCATGCAAAGTTGTATGCGTGAAAGTGAGTCTATTTTCGAAAAAGGGCCAAACATATTTGATAAGGATAAAGGAAGAAAGTGGATAGAGAACCTCCCAAGTGTGTGTATAGATAGTGATGCCACCCCTAGATATCATGGTAGACATGATATTCAAAATGGATCAAAAGTAGAGGAAGTATGTGTTAGTAATTTGGCTTGTCAAAGCCAAGTTATTACCCCTATTATTTTAAACTTTCCTACAACGATCTAATCCCCTTTTCAGCTAGTCAATCTGTGGTCTAAAAGCATGAATAAAGGGTACTTACAGCAAAGGTATTAAGAACAGTTGGGTGAAGACCTACAACCACCATATAGAACATGCAGTTCGTTCGAGGGAAAGACACATACAACAAGTTCAAATGCCACATCTCTTGTTCACTTTCATTGGAAGCACGGAGTGAAAGGCAACATCATGCATATGTTTATTTTCTTGGGTTTTTTTCAGTCAAGGGATAGAGGATTTCAAGGGATTTACAAAAAAATCGGGTACTTTGCAATAAAGCCCAGAAAATTACAAAGGGAAAGGTACATTCCAGGAATCCCGAAGGGTATGCACCCCTTTGGGAAGGTTCACACTACCCTTCGGAAAAATGACATCTTCAAAGTTCGGAAAAGTCACTCGGCTATCCGAAGGACCAATTGCACAAGTTCGAAGGGCTTTTCTTAAAGAACATGGGTCACTTACAAGATTTTCGAAGGGCACCTGCCCTTCGGAAGGGTCGTTTCATAAATGGAAGTCTTTGCGACTTGACTAAGACAGGTTGTTCCTTCGGATTTTTTGTCTGAAGGAAAAAGTTGAAGGACAATTACAAAAGAACTGAAGGGTAGGTGCCCTTTGGGAAAGTCCATTTCAAGGCTGAAAAGGCAAAGTTTTTTCGAGAATGTCATTTACAATAAACCCGAAGGGCATGTGCCCTTCCGGAGGGTATCCTAGCAAAGTGAAGGGACATTTTCAAAAAGGGCACCTGTCCTTCAGGAATATATACTTCGGGATAGTTGGAAGGATCATTTCAAGCGGGTAAAGGACTCCTCCAAAAAACTTGAAGGGCAACAACCCTTCGAGAAGATACATTGCAGGAAAATGTCAAGAGATAAAAGGTCCGAAGGAATACCTTCGGAAAAATTGCTGTGAGGTTTACAAAAACTAAGGTGCTTGACAATAAATCCGAAAAAATTCAAAGGGGTAGTTCTTTGGTGGGAAAATTACAAAGGACTCTTTCAAAAAGCCCAAAGAGCAACAACTCTTCGGGAAGGTCCCTTCAAAAAGCCCAGGTGCCCTTCAAAAAGCCCGAAGAAATTATAAACAAGGCAAACGAAAGAAAATAAAGAAGGAATTCCTTTGGACTTTTTGTCCGAAGGATTCCTTCGGGAAAATTGAAATCAAAAAGTCCACGGAAAAGACAAGAATGGACAGGAAAATCCGAAGGATTCTTTCGGGAGACTTGGACAACACAAATGGGCTTACAATTTTTCCGAAAGAAATGGGCCATGCCAATTTTTCTGAAACAATTGGCCTTGACAAGACTTTGAAGGAATTCCTTCCGAAAAGATGAAAGACAAGATCAAAAGGAAGTCTTAGTCAATTCCTGCGGACTTTTTGTCTGAGGAAAAGTGGAAACCTGAATGGACAATTTCCTTGGACTTTTTGTTCGAGAGAAAGTCTGAGCAGAATAAAGTCCGCAGGAAATGAATGGGAAAAGAGAAGTCAATAGGAGAAAGTCTGCATGAAAGAAATCTGATGGAATTCCAAGGGAAATAGAAGACTAAGGGAGGTAAATGGAAAAGTTGGCAGTCCTAAAATCCGCAGAATAACGTCCGCAGAGCACGACATACAAAACCCGAAAAGATAAACCAAAGAAATAAAACCAAGGGGAAAATTGCCAAAGAAATACATAAGAAAATCTGAGAGAATGAACAAGGAAAGGCACAAATTTTTGTCTAGATAAATAAGGAGCGCACATAGTCGAAAAAGTCATAAATAGAGAAGTCCGAGATTATAAGACAGGTAAGCAAGCAAGACAAAGAATATACATGCACAGGAATTCAAAGTTGTAAATAGAAAAGGTCAAAAATAGATTCTTATCTATGCAAACGTGTTATTGGACTGGTCAAAACTGCTATTGATTGTTTCTTTGTGCCACATGCTTCTCTCATGCGTCCAAACGTTTCAAACGTTCCAGCTTTTTCATGAGTTCATCTACTGGTTTTTTGCATAACATTTCATGCAAAGGAGAAGTTGACTGGTTAGACCTGAGTTCCTTCGCCCACTTCTACGCCATCTTGGTCATGCATGTTTAGAGTTTTCTTGGAGAGTTTTGTTTATTTTTAAGAATCATTTTCCAAACTTGGCTCGATTACCTATATTCTACGCCAAAGTTTGGAGAAGCATATAGATTTTTGTAAAGGAGAATAATTTTATTGAATATTCAAAGCATTGTAAAAGAGGTGAGGCCTTGAGTTAACTAACCAAGACAAACCTTTTTTGTTTTTTGGACTACACTTAGACTGATTTAGACTATTTTTCAAAGCTTATTTATTGGCTGAATCGAGTCATAGAGAATGGCCCTGAAGTTTGAAAAAGAAATTGTAAGCTGGATTGGTGATCAATAAGGAGTTTATTTTTTTGAATTTGATTTTTGATAGCAGCATAGAGTGTATCTGATTGTGCATCAGCATATAAGAGAGAATTTTTCTCCTTTTGCAGGCCTCTTCCTCACCTATCTCTCTCTATCTCACATTTTTTCCAGGTCATTTGAAGAGGTTTTCAACCCTTCCTCTGAAACACTTTTGCGTAAGGACAGAATATAAATTGCATTTTGGTTATATGTGTGCATTGATTTTAGTAACTTCAGAGGATTTAATCAATTCAGGTGTATCACCCCCCTTAGATTTTATTTCAAAGTTTTCCCTTACTCTTTTCACCCCAAAAATCACAATTTCAGGTTTAATTGCAAAATCATAAGGGAACCAGCCCTCTGTGGAGGATCTTCTCAACATAGAGGCACCCACCCTCTGAGAAGTTCCCATTGTATTAGCTGGAGAAAAGATGTACTTTGCACATCTTCAAACAGGGTGCACTCCAAATTGATAACAGTATGTTTGTAAGAAATGCCAAAGAGCTCAAGACGCTAAACATTTTAAGACACATGGCCTAACCCCAAGGCAATTCAGATGAACATACTCAATCTTGTGCTTCCTAACCCGAAGTATGTTAACCAAATGAACTTGGGGAGTCAAGACGCCTTTAGTAACATGGGGTAGTCATTATATGTTGAATATGACATCAATAGGCCAGGGTTTTCTGCTGGCAAACCCGTCTCTGTAATAATAAATCGTAGGACGGGTTCATTAGTTGAGCAACCCATTGAAAACAAAAAGTCTTGGCCCATTGGGGAGTATACATTATGGGTGTTACATTTCCAAGGTTGGTTTGGTAATCCAGTTGCAATGTTTTGTCATGTTTGTGCACACGTGATGACATTTTGAATGTGAAAGGGTTAGTTGTGTCAGTCTTAGGCAGAGTTCAGCATGTTATAGAGGTTGATTGCAGTACCAACAGCAGTGCAGAGGGTATGAAACATTGTAAGGAAATTGAGAGTGAAATCAGAATGTTTCTATGTTCCATTGGAGATCCAATTTGCTGTAATCTCTCTAGTTTGCATGGTAAGTTGAAGAAACAAAAGGTATGTCCTTATACATTGTCGGAATTTTTCCCATCTTGCTTTTATCTAGGGTAAAATAGTGTCAACTGTGTGTTTTTAATGTTGTACATTGTTTCCTTTATGTTCTTTCAACTTCCAATTTTCTAGAGCTTGAGTTTGTTTTCTATTGAAGCATGATTCAGTAATTTCTATTGCACAATAAGCTTCAATCTTGTTGTAGCAGCAATAGCGAAGCATAGTTTATTATGGATGTCAGCATTAAGCCTTTGTGGGTGAACTTACTCAAGAATATCTTGAACAATTACAGATCAAGATGATATCTGAAAATGAAAAGCTCACGTTTCTCTATTTCATGGAGTAGAGTAGAGACATCAAATCCTATCACCATTCAGAATATGGTGGGCTGTATCAACACGTAATTGGGGGGAGAACACCCTGAGTTGGCCAATGGTTTTCTTAGGCCATGTGGCCAGTGATGTTGGTGAGAGTCAGGCCGGATGATTTCATCAGCAATCTAAAGAAAATTATTGGCATAGAATGCCATCTTGGGGCGTAGGGGAACAAGTCCATGTGACATGGATGTACTATTGGTTTATATCCTCTTTGTAAGCTGTATTGATTACCTTCTTTGAGGGAAGAAGGCAAGGAGGGGCATCCAAGGAGAATTTGAAAGGAGGTATCCAATTAATAGAGATATCAATAGAGTGAAGAAACAAACTAGTATTGAGATAATTGTTTATCGATGACTAATGACATTCACAGAGGCATTCCTGTTTGAAGAACAAAATTCGAAAATTGGGTATAGAAATTAAGCCCTGAAGATATTCTCAAGAAAAGAGGCAGTAAAATAAACCTGGTCTAGGCAATGCACCGATTGACCATCTGTTTGCAATAGATTATTTTATGAAGCATGATAATCTAAATATTTTAAATCTGAGCATAGCTAATAGAGAAGCTGGATGTTGATATAGTTAATTCATGCTAGAAATTATATGCAAGGAAACAAATTGATAAATTCTAGATTAACAATAAGCAGGAGTATGCATATCTCGATGAGTTGCGTGTAATAATCAGACTAGCTCAATCACATTCTAATGGGATCAAAGATTGATTAGAGTTAGAGCATGTACTATTTTGCAGCATGTGCTTGGTGCAATTTGTATTCTAACATACTACATTTGTTACTAATTTTTTATTATAGGCTTAAATTCCACAAATTACTTACACATAAATA
The DNA here is from genome assembly GCA_037957365.1 of Torreya grandis. Classification (NCBI taxonomy): domain Eukaryota; kingdom Viridiplantae; phylum Streptophyta; class Pinopsida; order Cupressales; family Taxaceae; genus Torreya; species Torreya grandis. Next base: position 1,577,044 of record JARHVA010002351.1, read on the forward strand.
CAGAAATTAAGATGAACAAACGAGATCCTTTGAGAGGGGTGATGGAGAGGATGAGGAATAAAGTGCCTCAAGGACTTCAAGTTTATATAGTGTCCTACAAGGATCATGCATTGTAGTAATCCTTTGATATTTGATTCCTATCTGTAAATTGTTAGCTGAATAATATGAGGTATTTTATTACTCTAGGTATGCCAAGAAAATAACCTGTCTTGAGAACTACATCCTCTCCCATGCCCCTACCCCTTAACCTTTAACAAAAAAACTCCTACCATTTACGGCACTGTTGAGTCATTATAGCCAAAAGGCTGACTGGTTTTCACAATCAGATCTCTCGCTTGAGGGGTCCATGGCCTCCTTATCTCTCTCTCTTCCTCAGCCCAACCAAAATTTCAAATCAGTCCTCCCAAACGGAACTCCCTCACAAAATCAGGATGAACTCCATGAATTTCTGCAGTACCATGCTCATAGATATGTGTCAAGGCCAAGCTTTCCTACAAAAAAAGGAAAATGTGCGCTACGTGAAAATGGAAGCCCCTCCAAAACTGTCATTCACTATTTGAGAAAATGGATATTGGATGACAATGCTGGATATGCCAATTTATGGTAGCATACGCTAGACCCAAAACTTTGAAAAGTAGAATCTGGATACAAGAAAACTAGAATCCCTCTAGATTAGTGGACATTGTAATGATGCCCAAGGGATACTTTATGGCTGTATTCAGTTCCAAACAAGAAAATGACAAATCATTCCAAGGAGTTCCATGGTTCAGGAAGAAATATGGGTGGTTAATGAAACACTTCTCTTGCATTTAACACTATAGAAGATCTTCCGAGTATAACTCCCGTGTGGTTCAGGCTTCTGTTTCTCCCAAGCAAGTACTGGAATGAAACCTGCTTGAGAAATATAGGAACAACAATTGGGAGTATATCACATCCTCCAAGTTAATTTGAAATCTAGGAGTTCTAAACTATGTTATGATCTTCATCAACATGTATTTGGAAAAGTTGTTGCCTGATAGAATATTCTTAGAAATGGGAGGCATTGAATGTGAGAAAAACATGGATTATGAGAATATCCCCTTAAGATGCAGAATTTGCCATGAACACAAACATCTAGGTAGAGTATGCCCTACATATGCACTGTTAAGATTTAGTCCTCACACATGGATTTCGTGCTTCACATTAGAATATTAATTTATTATTATGTGGGTGCAAATAATGTGTGGAGCAAATAATGTAAGTGATTTCTTAGAACAAATCATGTAAAGTTTGTAGAAGATAGAATAGGTTGAGGGATTTAGGGAGAGTCTTGAGGAGATAAGTGTGAGAGATTTTTGGGGATAAGGGATTGGTGTTGACAACTTTGTAGGATAAAAGCACACTATATATTGTAATCTCTTTCATATGAAAATTGGAATTGAAGTTGATTGACCCCCATTTTGTGTTGTGCAAATTTGAGTCTTTGGCTCTTTCACATTAAAGCAATTCTCCAATATGGAGTAATTTCTACATCTGGTATTAGAGCGAGTTGCCAATGGGACCTCTCTGTGGTTTAGGTCTTGTTCGTAACAAGAGCTTTCGAGTGAAGACCACATCCATTGCTCTTTCCATTTGATAGGCCTTAAATCTTTTTGTCATGGTTATGCAGTGTGGACCAGTGCAAATGCCATTGACATTCATTATTTGAAAAACAAATTAAATATATATATATATATATATATATATATATATATATATATATATATATTTGTGGTTTGAGTGTATTGTTTTGCATGTTTTTGGATCGGGTTTGTAGTATACTCTGTAGCAGGCATCGACTTCACACTGTGCTTTACCTGCATTGGAATACTAACTCGGCATTGGTATTTGACACGTTTTGGTATTGATCTCAACTTTGACTTGCATGCACACTTTGCATAGATCACAACTCTCTTGTATTTGGTCTTTGCCTCAACTCTTGCAGATAACCATCGATCGATTGCATCAGATTTGGATTAGTCTGTTCGCTCCTAGCACCTCGAAGAGCTTGGATTAGTCTATTCAACTCTATCTCGTCTTCCTCCAGACGAGATCACCCAGGGCCTGCATCAAACGACATGCCTCATAGCAGACCTCACCTTGGATTTTGTGTTTATTGGATCAGGGCCCAAACCATTTGACTCGGCTTGCTCCGTGATAGACTCTTCCTCACATGGTGGTGGCATCTTTGCTCAACAGTGAAACCACTTTAAAAAGATGGTGAGGTTGCTGCTGAACAGAGTGCAACGTAGGCTAGCTCTACCATCCACCATCAACAATCTTATCTTGCTTGCCTCTTCGAACATTTGCCTCACCACCTCATTGTCTTCAAACTTGACAGAGATACAACGAAGGCTTTGAGCTCAATCTGTGCATGGTTTCCACCGACTACCCTTAGTGAAACTTCAAATGATAAAACCATTTTGAATAGCTTGTGGTTTTATGTATTTAGGGCTAGGTTTTTCTTTGTAGTTGTTTTAAGTTTTGGTTGTGGAAAGTGGTTTTGGTTTTTCGGTTTGTTATTAGGTTTTTATGTTACATTATTTTTAAGTCTATGTTTTGTGATTTAGAATTTTAGGTTTTCAATTATGTAATTTTTTATTGTTTGTTTTTTTAATTTTTTGATCTTTTACGATTTTAAGTTGTTAGATAGTTTTTAATTACTTGGTATGTTATGTTTTTTAAATTTGTTTAGTAACAGTTTAATTTTCGTCTAGATTTTTAAATTAAGTATTTTTTTAGTATTTAGTAGTTTTAGTGTTGAGATTATAGTGTTTATATATATATATATATATTTAAAAGTTTAATTTTTTTTAATTTAATTCATTTATATAGTTTTAGTTCAATATTTTTTTAGTCACGATCAAGTCTAGATCTTAATAATATAGGCTTAGCATCTTTTTATTTTTTAATCAAAAGTTGTGTCTAGTGTAGTCTTTTTTTGTGTGTTATGTCTTCTATCAGAAAGTATAAAATAAGCCTATGAAGGCAGTTGTACCTCAATAAAGCATTTATGATCCTCTGCAATGTAATAATCTCCTATTCAATGTAATGGACACATTCTCTAGCAAACTTGATGTCCTTGTGGGGGGGCAATATATAAGTTCTTAGTCCAGGTGGTTCTTCTCCCCATGTTCGCACTAAGGGAGGGAATTCTAGGATTTGGTCTTCACATGTGGATTTAGTGATCCACATTAGAATATTAATTTATTTTTATGTGTGTGCAAATAATGTGGGTAGCATATAATGTAAGTGATTTGTTAGAACGAATCACATAGAGTTTGTAGAAGATAGGATAGGTTGAGTGATTTAGGAGATAAGTGTGAGAGATTTATGGGGATAAGGGATTGGTGTTGACTTCTTTGCAGGAGAAAAATACACTATATAATGTAATCTCTTTCATATGAATAATGGAATTGAAGTTGATTGACCCCCATTTTGTGTAGTGCACATCTGAGCCTTTGGCTCGTTCGTATTAAATAAATTCTCTAGTATGAAGTAATTTCTATAGGCACACCAATGTTTACAGAAGCCAATGGAGGAGGAACAAAAGACCAGTAGTTCAGACATGTTCAACCCATTTTCACCTGTGGAGGAAACACACCAAACGAAAAAATCAGCAAGTCAGGAACAAATGATGGAAACAAAATTCCAAATGACATATGCAAGGAAAGGAAAAGACCACAAGAGTGAACAAACTCAAGTATCTCTTGAGAACCCATTTGCAGCTCTTGCACATATTAGCATTGAAGATATGGAAGACATACAAACCACACATAATAAAGAAGTAGTAGGACAAGCCTCAACGGATCTGCATAAGGAAAGGACCTCCAGGGTGGGACACATCAAGGAGCATATGCACAAACCAGCACAAGTAAACTGAACAAGATGCCTTGATCCCAAAATTCGGACAAGCCCATAAGATGGAGCACTATAGACCCATCACATTTTGCAACCTGGTCTATAAAATCCTTTCAAAGTTGATTGCTACCAGATTGAAAGGAGTACTTTGAAGGTTGCTCTCAACAACTCAAATCAACATTTGTCCCTAGAAGACAAATCACTAGAAACATCATTGCAGTCTAGGAACTTCTCCATTCTGTTAAAAGTTCAGAAAAGACCAGGCATAATGATTAAGATGTATATCTCCAAGGCCTTTGATAGAATTATAAATGTAATTGGAATCTCATTGAGAAAACATTGCAAAGCTTTGGTTGCAACTATTATGTTATTCAATGGATAAACAACAATATCTGCACACCCTCTTTTACAGTCGCTATCAATGGACAAGCTGGCCACCTTTTCACCTCTTCTAGGGGTCTGCAACAAGGAGATCTTTTCAGCCACAGTTGTTTTATTTTGATTAGTGAAAATTTGTGTAGGAAGCTACAAACCGTAAAAGAACTAGGGAAAATCTATGGGATACCAGGCAAGAAAGGAGGCACTAGATACTCGCATTTCCATTTTGTGAACGATACCCTTGTGTTCACCACTTCGATAGAAAAGGAATTAGATCATGTCAATGAGTTATTGGAAACTTACCACGAGGCTTTGGGGAAGCAAATAAACAAAAGCATGCCAAATATCTTGTTTTTCAATATAGTGGCTAGAAGAAAGAGAGAAGTCATTATTATAGGATTCAAAGAAGGTACATTTCCAGTCACTTATTTGGATTTTTTGCTCTATATAAAAAAAGCTACAAACATATGGACAAACGATCTAGATAAAATGCAAAGCAAATTATCATGATGGACCAATCAATCACTTAGTTTTGCAGGTAAAATTTAGATGATCAAATAGATACCCCTACCAACTTAGGTCTTACCCAAAGTGGCATCTCTTTGGAGATGTTTTACACCAAAAAAAAAAAAAGTTTAGATGATCAAAGCTGCCTTACAAGTGGTCCCAATCTATTTGCTTTCTCTTCTTCCTCTTCCATTGAAAAAAGGACAAAATCGAGCTTATAAACTTGAATTGCTTTTGGCAGGGAACATATGGGAACGTCATGTTCCCTTTGGCAGCTTGGTCGACTATTACTTTTTTCGAGCAGCAAGGATGCTTAAGCATATAAACACACAACTTTTCGATCATGCTTTCACAATCTAAACAACATGGAGACTATGCGAAAAACAAAATATGCCATGGAGTACAATCTTAACTGAAAATATCAAATCAATAATACAAGTGGTTTCATTCAAACTCCACCAAGCAATCAAATGATGAGCACATTCAAACACATCAAGAATGGGGTAACTTGTCTCAAAGAAAACCTTCGTTGGAAGATAGGGAAATGTGACACAATCAATTTTTGGGGTCAGAGATAGAATGATCATGGCCCTCTTCATAGTTTAATGGATCATAGTCTCAAAGACTATTTGGAAGCTTAGGGGATACATCACCATTGTTGATTATAGTACATGATCAGATAGGTATTGCTTAATGGAATACTTCTATCCTAGGTAACTTGGAGGAAATATGCAGAGCTCAAGCACAACAACAACTAAAAGATGAGCTCCAAAACATCACCATAAATCTCTCCAAGGAAAAAGATTTGGCCTTATAACCCACAAGGAGATGTCATAGTCTCCTCAGCCTACCAGGTACTCAATAATTTGCCCCCATAAGTGCAACAAAAAATGTCATCAAATTTGGAAGTCATACTAACCCAAGATCAAGGTATCCATAGAGTTGGAGGGACACAAAATTCTAATAACCGATTAATTACAAAATATAGGTTTAATTGGTCCCTTTGTTTGCCAAATTGTAAAATTAATTTTAAATCGTTACCCAATCTTCTCTTACATTTTCCCTTTGCAAGGGTGATATGGAGAGAATTTGAATCACTCCTTGGAAGCAAGGACAAGATTGTCCTTGGTAGATCAAGCCATTAACTGCTAGGGAAAACTACCCAAGGGGATGGCCAACATTTGTCATATAAGCCAATTAGCCTAACCCATATAATATGGCATATATGGAGGGAATGAAATGCACGAATATTCAGAGATGAGGTAGCTCAGTCTTACGAAATCACTATAATTATCAAAGCCAATATTCGGAACGTGGCTAAGCATTTCTACTTTGGGAAAACAAGCATGTTGGTCTCTCCTAGTATGATTTATTGTGACAGCGAAATAATGACATCTCTTGTTCTATTAAAAGTTGCAATGGCTACACATCAAATACTACCCCAGTGGATTCCTCCATAGATAGGATGGCACAAACTCAACTTAGACGTAGTTGCAAAAAACGACCTCGGTCAAGCTGGCATAGGTGGAACTATCAAATATTACAAGGGAAATAACACTTTGGATTTGTTAATGGATATAGGCAAGCAAACCAACAACTTGACCAAAATAATGGCTTTCTCTTATTGAATTCATTTGGAAATCAAGAATTGATTTACAAAACTTCATATCGAAGGTGGTTCAATACTGGTTATACAAGATATTGGAAAAGCCGGTCTCAATTATCTGCATAAATAAGGGCATAGGAAATAGCAAACCGATTGGGGAATGAAAAATATTATGTATAGAACTGTGAATTATTTGGTTGAATTGGAGGCCATCCTTGTTCTTATAGAAAAAGCTAGCACAATAGGGCTGCTAACAAAGTAGTTGATATGACGATTTCTCATTTCGAAAAATGACTTCAACTCTATCTTTGCCCTATCATTATCCCATCACGAATTCAATATATCGTGGCATTAAAGTAGGAAGCCACCAAAGAGAACAATTAATGATTAACAAGCCAAATGCTATCATACACCGACACTCTTAGAATGGTGGGCATCCCAAATGGTATAAAAAGGAGTAAAGGTAGTCTCTTTCAAATAGAAGGCAACTATCAATCATATAATAGTTGGGTGTGCTTCAATATGGAGCAAATAATCAATGTTGAATGATCCAAGATAAGGTAAACATACAAAGCAACAAAATAAGTGAAGACATTGATCATCGCAATAGAAGAATGGAACCCTAAAATTTTCTTGCCTATTTTATTTCTAATCTCCACGAATTTTGTCTATTTGTTCTTTTAAAATCTCTTTACGATGCCATTATTTTACCTAAGTGCTACTTTTGTAGTGTTTTTATGTTGGTTCCTCACTTCTTAGACTCTCTGAACATGCCTAGCGAAAAAGCTTTCTTCATTAGTGCCTATCTCCTTTTAGTCACTTTTTTATACATATCTTTTATGACGAATCGTACATAGTTATTACGTGTGAATAAATCACACCCACTTAATTTTTACTTTTAATGCTCCATGGACAATGAAACACCTTTTTAAATATGATTTTCCTTGTATTTATTGCTCAAGAGACACTATATCCCTAAGGCACGATAACTTCTCTAGTTCAAAAATTTTTGGACCACATATTGCGTATTCTACACATGCTTTTGTTTTGCAACAACATTCTCTTATTTTGGAAAGGACAGATGGTGATGATACACAGATGGTGTCTAACACTCAGAGACTTCCCTGAATTTAAAAGGGTTTATTTTCTCACCATTGGATTCACTTCTCTCTCTTTTTATTGAGGGGATCTATTGCATATAATTCGACATCCTCACCAACCAATGGTTTAAGATTGGGGACTTGATGGGGAAGCGTGTGGCATCATAGAGAAAGGGACGAAGCCTTTACTATTGGTGTGATAGGGTCTACGAAAATTTTGACATTTTATTTGTCCTCACAGTTGTTGGAGCTAACAAGAGGGCTAAGATAAACAAAAAGTGTTCAATGTCACCCCTCTCTTAGGAATAGCACTAGATCATTTCATCAAATTCAAGACAAAACCCTCAGATAACATTTCCTATTGTTAAGCCAATTAATTCAATTTTGGCAGTTGCTCAAGAAACAAAATTCAGTGTCATCCACTTGTGAGGAATTAATGCAAACATTGCATTCTTAGAGCATATGCACTGACCATCTGGGCATTGATTTCATGCCATGAATAGCCCAAAGAAGAAGCTAAAGAATTAGAGATATTGCTATGAAAAGATGCAATTGGCAAAGTTCAATAAGATTAAAGTTATAGTCTGTAAGAGACTGAAGTAAACATGGTAAAGAAAAAGCAATGAGCTCAAGATCCAACAATGAAGCATGCGTAGAGTGATAGCACCATCAGCATTGAAGAGGAGTTGACACTTGCTTTAGGAACCATTGATGAAAAACAATGGCCGAGTTTCACTCGGATAATATGTATTGCCCCCTCAACTTAACTGAATTCACTGAAATAATGGAAAATATCCCTGCCAAAGAACCAAGGTTCAGTTCAGGTCTCACCTTCTCTTCATTTACCCTAAAAACCAACAAGTCATTTCTATTTTTGAGCTAGTCCAAGCCAATGCTAGAGCCAAAGCAGCTTTAGCCCCTTCTCTTAGTAGGCTATTCTTGTTGGAGGACATCTTAACATACCCAACCAAGGATATAGAGCTTCCCCTGGCATAACATTTGCTCCCAATATTAACCAGGCCACTTATTTCTTTTCATGGAATACCCAACTCCATTAAGAGAAGCTTGCTCCTTAGTAGGGACCCTAAAAATATAACTTTGAAAGCAACAATCTTGTCTGTCATTCCAATACATACCATCACAATCCCTCTGAATTTTTTCCTGAAATTACTACCATTATCAAATCCCTCAACAGAAATGTGCAAGAAAAAGTGGCCCATAATCCCTATATTGTAGGTTGTCTCACTAGACTCCATGTGGTTCAGAAGCAAGAGCACAAAATTGAAACAATGAAAACACTCATTGAACATGAGTATCATAATAGGATAGAATGAAACCACAATGTAGGTTATCAACCACCTCCTTTTATTTGAGAATGCCAAAAGAAATATTGCTGATCTCATCAATGAGCAAACAGTTCATGGACCTCCTCTCTAAAGACAAGTGGCTCATGCAGAGAGTTCCAAAACAACAATGCTTTGAGGATTTGTTTGGATGGTTCCACTCTACACCAACAACTTCATGGAAGGAAACCCAACTGGAATGCTCACAATGGGGATGAAGAAGGCAGTTAGTTTGACTTCAATCATGGGAATACTCAACACCAAGCTTGATGATAGGTGTTCTTTTAAATTTTGTACCGGCATCAAAGGTTTCTTCAAAATTTATCACATTTAGTGGTTCTGCATGTAAATAGTACTGGATGTAAGGAAACAATTGATGTTTATATCCGTATTAGATTATCTCTTGGCACTATCAACACTACGGTCATAGTGTTTTGTGGAAAAGTTGGAGTTTTGGTGACGAAGAAATGAACTTAAGCAGTGGATGATGTACTTCAATATTCCGTGATCTTTTGCTTGTTTTTTATCTTTCGAGGCAGTCGCTTTTGTAATTCTCTCAACTTGTACATTAAGTCATGAAACCTTTGTTCACATATGTGTCATCATATGATTGTTAGTCTTTTTATGTGAGTTGTTGTGATGGCTGCTTTTTGTTCAATCACTAGTTTTGAAAGCCATCTAATAACTATTAATCCAACAAGAAATTGTCCTTTAGTTTACCACTACCGTCACAAATACGGGTCTTTCCCACACACATATTTATAAGATATCTCCCTTGCCCAATGTATAAGCTGAAAAGTGATCCCAAGCTTCCAAAGTGATTAATAATTTATGCAAATGTTTGAATGATGCGAATTTCAGTACGATGAAGCGAGTAGGATGCCATATTGACATAGTTGGATGGTTGGCCTTGCCCTGAGCAAACTAGGCCTTTGGAATTTGCGCTAGTTTGAACTTTTGCCTTTGAAGAGCACAATGGGCAATGAGGTCCGACTAAGGTCTAGTGGAGGCCTTGAGTTGTATCTTCCTTTGGTAGTATTGAGCTAGCTGTCAAAGTAGTGGGAAAATGCCTTGGGAGACAGAGGGTTCTTTTGGGGATTGGGTTTGGAAGCATCATGAAGGCTCAACAGAGTCAGAGATCAGGCTTTGTGTGCATCATGGTGTGTATCAAGACTTGAGAGTTGTTGCAGACTTGGAAAGGAGTTTTATCATTGTATTGAGCTTGAGCATTTTCGGCTAAGTCAGACTCGAGTGTGCCTTGGCTTGTGAAGCCCAACATTGTAATCCAGATTGAGGAGCATTACAAATCAATAAACTAATGTACCGCTTCTTTCCAGCTCTTGAGTTATTATGATGTGATTGCCTTTACATTTAGTAGTTTGCTTCTAGTTTTATATATCATTTATGTTGTGTTTAACAAACTTCTGTAGATTGGTGCGAAGGCATAGTCCAAGTCTTCTTGAGTAGCTTAGTTTGCATCGGTGAGCTCGGTAGAGAAGTGACTTGGTGCCGCACGACAAAGTGGAAACACTATGTCACATCTCATGGCTCGTTCTCTAAATTTTTTGCCTCCAAGATCCCTCCTTTTTTTCATGCCTCATGGCTTTATTGTACTTATTTTACACCTCTTGGCTTTCAATGTGTGAGTTGCATTGTAATACTTTGGGGAATACAACCATGCCTTCCTTGTAAATGCCCATGCCTTATATATCCTACTATATTTTGCTCTCGCTTCTAACTATATGTAGGTGTTTGCATAGAAAGATAAGGCAATGATCAAGAATGATGTTTTGTCTCTTAATGTTAGGTATATAATGTTGTGACACAACTATTGCAATCTATCTACATGTCTCTCATCCACTTTTTACCCTCTCTTATGATGGTCTCAAGCCTACTTGCCTTTATATCATATCTCTTACACATTTTTTACAACTTGGGGCAACACAATCGTTCTCTTGTTCATGTCTATTTCCCTTTATTTTCACCTCCTTGTTGGGCACACCAGGTTGGTTTCAAGATCAAAGTCTTCTCTATGCTACAAGTCTAGAAGTATCTAAGCTTCTTGGTTTTTAGGTTCTCCTCTTTAGTGACTAGGTGTAGGCTCTTGTGTGTTGTCTTATACACCTATTGTTGGTCTTCCGAATCTATTAGAGGAGGAAAATAGAATGGGTCAAAAAAGTCAAAATCCAAAATATCATAGTAAAGAAGAATCAAAATAAAAATGCAATTTCAAAATAAAAAATATCTCTCAAAAGTAAAAATCACCAAAAGATGTGATCATATTTTTGGCATGCCTCCTATCCTAGCTGAAGCTCAAATTGCACCATTGGCCTCATAGTAGAGCCCGAGGTCCATTGGAGTGCGGTAAGCTAGTAGATTGGAAAAAGGAGGCTTCGTTCTTATCACTAGTGCCCCTTTTCAGCTTATACGTTGGGAGGGGCACATATCATATATATATATATATATATATATATATATTTTTTTTTATGCATGTATGTGGGGAGAGGGGCCTGTAGTTCTGAGGGTAGTGGTAAACTAAAGGACAATTTCTTGTTTGATTAAAAGTTATTAGATAGATTTCAAAACTAGTGTTTGGAGAAAAAGTAGCCATCGCAACAAGTCACATAAAAAAACTAACAAATCATACGATGACACAAAGGTGCACAAAGGTTTCATGACTTGATGTACAAGTTCTGGATCAACTTTATTACTTTTTTATTTAAAACCTCCGTATGTAAATGAATTAAAAATTTGCCTTACACATAATTTAAATGGATGAAACAAAATATTTAGCTTCAGAACATACTATTAGTCCTATGATAATTGTTTTTGGGCTGAAATGGTTCCGAATGAGCGCAGCGGATCCATCAACAAAGGTTGTACAACTACTGGCCCCTTTCCCCCTACATATATATTACCTCTTTTCAAAAAGAGATATGAAGGGTTTTTCTCAAGTGCTTGCAAAATATTGGGCAATGTTAATCATATCAGATGCTCAGTCTTTATCCTTATGCAAAGGACAACCTGTTAGGAAAGTGAATGTTTCCAATTGGAAGTGCACTTATAAATAACGTCAGGATGATGGATTTCTTTGGAGCAGGTTCTCATGGGTTTAATTTTGTCAAAATAATTTTTGTCCAATGCATCCTTAGGCTTGTGATGCTTGAACGCTTGTGATGCTTGAACACATCCTTAGACTTGCAAGGAGTTTAAATTCTTTGCTATACGAATGCTTAATCATTAATTATTTTATATCCAATTCACAAGTGATCTTGTTCTGCAGTTTGAGAATTTTTTTGCTTGGCTTTCTAAGTCACTTAAACACCTGAGTGGAGAACCTCTCTCACAAAGTGATCAGACGCCTGTCATTAACAGGTACTGTTAATACTTGTTGGAAGCAACACGTTTTGTAGGGTTTCATACTTTCAATTTCTGTTTTGCATAATAAACGTATAATGATTCTGTATCTTTGGTGAGTATGATTGTTAATTTTGTGTTTGTTACAGTCAGTTGGTGATGATGTTCTTGATGACTGTTTTCAATGAAGACCCAATTATGCCACACTTGGATGCTCTTGGGAATGATGTAGAAATACAAATTCATCCGTAAGTAGTTTGAATAGCAAGATCAAATTCAATCAAATATGATTTTGGGATTCTTTAATAGAAATATTTTATACATGATTCTTAGTTGGATTCTTAAATTCTATGTTGAAATCAATCTTTCTGATTAAATGAAATGATTACAGAAAGTTGTGGAGCATCTATGAAACCAAATATATATATATATATATATATATTACCGTAATTAGTAGATTGAAAAGCATATAATTTAAAGGTAATTAATAAATACAAATGGACCATTTAAATAAACCTCGGTCAATATGATTCAGCATCAAAGGCAATTTTTCCAAAACAACTAAGGGTGTGATCTATGGAAGTTAGCAAGGAAGAAAATCTTTGAGATACCGATCATTGATGTGTTGGGAAATCCAGATTGCCTACCAGGTTGCGATCACCAGTGCAAACTTAAAACATAAACCACAGCAATAAAATCTCTGGTTTGATCTTAGTAGAGAACATGGTCTTCACTTAAAGAGCAAACCTTTCTGCACATTTCTATTTCTATTCTATCTTTTAACATAAGAGTTTTTTTATAATAATTAGTATGATCATGGGTTTTGGCACGTGTCTTGTGCTGAAGATTAACTTTATGATACAATGCACATTTTGTTTCAGTGGTAAATAGTACATGCACACTTAAAGGAAGCTTTTCTACTTGTTTGGATGTGCTTACACAGAGAAACCAAAAGTCTTTTGGAAGAACTGGTGATACTTGGGGGGTTTAAAGATACAAATTGTTTGCAGAGGACTCTCTTCAAGCAGTTCAGTCATATGCAAAGCAGGTAAACTTTTGGTATAACGCTATTTATCTGGGCCTTAAAGTAAATTTAGTTGTCCATCACAGCTGGCTTCTTTGCTTGGAAAAGCTGGCAAAATGGCTCATTGTTGTTCATGTTTAGGGCTCAACTGTGTTCGTAGTCTCTCCCATGTGTGTATAATTTTTTTTAATAATCTTCTATATTAGTATTTTCTTTCTTGACTGTTGGTTATTTGAGAGTATGTCTGGTTTATGTTTGTCTCAATTATGGCGATGGCATGTGAACATAGATCTGACTGAAGAGACGACCACGTATGCTGAAAATGCTATATAATGGCAACAAAAAACATTGTTAGATTAGAGTAATTTGTTTGATCAGCTAAACTAAAAAACTTGGCGTCTTTTTCAAATATTTAGAACTTTTTTCTTTATTGGAATCAGTCGTCATTGTTGCAGTGTCATTTGTGAGATGAAATAGGTTCCAATTTCTTGTGGACTGGAACATAGTTTCTGTTAAGGCAATGCAAAAAATGTTTGTAAGATTGGTGTATTTAATATTTTAAATTCCTAACATGTCCGCAAAGACAATGCCGTGTAATGCAAGCATTACATATCATTGTGAGAGCAAGACCTGTCACCAAATTAGATAAAGCTGATGGTGACCAAGGCTAGAGGAGAAAGCTGACCCTAATCAGTATGTGAACGCAGAGAAGATTAAGGATTAACATCCTCATCAACCACCACGAAGGAACCAATAGAAGATCTGACAATGTCCATAGGAGAATTAATTGAACGATGCCAAGACATAAAAATTATAGAAAGCTGCTAGTTTATTTTCTAACTGAACTTAAAGAAATTAATAACTAATCAAATAATGAATTCCTGGGTCTTGCTTTGAATTTTATGAGCTTGGCTCTGAGCAATGCTTGTAAGCTCCCTCCTCCCACAACTAGCCCCGATATTGGATTCAGTCACAAATTTCTGGTTTAACGCAGCCTTGTATCGATCAGACTTAGAATCTTCCTGGCGAGGAGGACTATGGCCTCCTCCAACCATGTAACACCGGATCTCAATAATGAATTTCCCATGGATCTTATGATAGAAAACTCTGAGAACAAAGACCACCGCACCACAAATCTAAAATCTGCTGTAACTCAGGTAAGACCATCAACCTGCAGAGATGATCTGAGAAAATTTATAGGGAGCTATGCAAATATTTAAAAAACCACTCATCAAGCCAAAGGTTTCATTATCAAAAGAAAACGAGTGCTATTTGAAGATGGAAACACTCCTGAAAATATCTTTCATGATGGATGAGATGGAGAATTGGCTTTGGATGCTGAAAGAATGGGATATAATTTGCAGATTCATGGGGGATTTCCAAGGACCCAAATCTTAACGATTTTGGGTTCATGAGATGTGGAAGCCAAATGATCAAGTGGAGTTACTCATGATGCCCAAAGTTTATATCCTGGCAGTGTTTGCTACCAAACAAAAAAAAACATTGTTTTTCAAGGACGGTCATGGTTCTATGAAAACGTTGGTCTCTTTATGAAACAATGGACCCCAATTTCAATCCTACAAAGGATATACCTGGCACTGTTCTGGTTTGTGTTAGGTTGCCCCTTCTCCCAAATGAATACTGGCAAGAATCATCCATAAGAAAGATCAGCTCAGCCATAGGGTTATATATTAGAACCCCTCTGAGTTCACTAGAAATCCGTGAATGCTGAACTATGCTATGAGAAGTATCAGTGTAGACCTGGAGAAGCCATTACCGGATCGCTTCATCCTCGAAATGGGAGGAATTGAATGAGAGCAACCTTTGGATTACGAAAATATCCCTTTTAGATTCAGGGTTTGTTACAAGCACAGAGATCCACGTAAGTTTGCCCCCTAGAACAAGCACAATAGAATCCCCCAACATAGTCGCAAGACAAAGGAGACCAAAAGAATCAAAACCCCCCTAACAAATAAGAGAGATAGAAACTACATTACACTGGACTGGCAACATGGGATATCAAATTTCAGAAAACATACTCAAGAAAACTTAAGGAGAGCAATGGTCAACATGAGCAAAAAGGAATACAGTTGGATAATCCCTTTGTGGTTTTGGCTGATCAGAACAGAGGAAACGGAAAGGAGGAGGCCATTCACAGTGTGAAATCAAAGCTACAACCCAGATATGAATCAACAAAACAGCAAGAGAATCAAGGTAAATCCCTGAATTCCATCAAATTTTCAGCTTGGCCAAATGAATCACTTTCTTTAGGACATAACAAAAAGTCCAATCCTGCAGATTTGTGTCCCTCAGATTTCATTCCTGGGGAGATAGGAGTATGGGAAATTTTGTGTAATGTCCCTTTCTGGATCTTTTATAAACTCTGAAATTTACCATGAATCCTTTCCATTACTGAACATCAATCAAATACTAAAACAACCCATGTGCAATATTGATATTGAAAACCCACTTGAAACTTCACTGAAATCCTTATTGTATTGAGATGAAAGCATACAAAATACTAGTAATGAAGAAACAAGATAATAAATTGCACATGCAATACATAAATTCCAAATCTGATAACAACACAGCTGTAATATTTTATTCAATGTGTTGTCTACACTTTTAACAGTGTTGGTATAGCAGCGATTCACTGAGGACAAGGTACAAGTCTAGGGAAATAGATCGTAGGGCTGCAAGGAAGGATGGCACCGAGTTGGAGGGTGGTATGATGGCCTTGAATGCTGTCTAAAACCCCGCGCAAAATCCTGGATAATGAATTAAACCTCACGCAACAGATTTTATAAGGGAAAAATCCAACACAACAACCAATAGAGTAGAAAACCCAATGCAACAGGGTTGGCTTGGAAGAAACCCGACACAACAGTTTGTAAATACTTCAAACCCTCACAAAGAACTGGAATCTGATAGCAATCTTTAGCCACACTGAAACTAGATTTTAATCCTGAATTGTAAGCACAATTATGATTTCCTAATGCAACAACTCAATGGGTTAGAGGGTTTTCGTCCTCCAAACCTGTATATATCTGAGGGTTTTCGTCCTTAGATGAAAATATTTGAAAACAAAGTTCAAAGTTTGAAATAGTGTTTTTAAAAAAAAGATAAATAATGAATAATAACTCTTTTGAGCCCTACTCCTTTTATAACTTTTTCTTTCCCAATTTACCTTAAAAGTATTTAAAAATACTTTTAATCAAACATTACTTTTCATCCACTTAATAATAATTACTTTTTGACCCTCTTAACAATAATATATGTGTCCTTTTTATGTTATAAATAATAGTGACTGAGGACAACTTAAAGTATTATTATTAATTTATTTCACTAACTTTATCCCTTAGCCTATAGAAAATAAGGAAGGCCATGGGTCTTTTGATCAGTTAATTTCGAAAAGGGGACATGACACTTTGCATCAATTAATCTGTAAAAAGAAGCACAAAGCTTTACCGGATATAATAGATATGTCCGAGTCTAGCAAATAAATCACAATGATCAACACATTCAGATCAGGATTCCTGAAGCAACAAACTCAGAGGAATAGATCTCATGGTCCTCTAAGAAATAGGAAGATCTGGTCTGAAAAAATCTTCTCTCATTAGGACTATGAGGTGCAAAAAATATAATTCAGTATTTTTCGAATAAATTGCTTATTCACTAGGATCCTTCAAGGTATGTTTGTCTCTCCTCTGATAATCTCTCTTGGGGTCTTTCATCTGTTTTCTTTTCTCAGGAAATGCAATTGCGATATACTATTGTAAATATTTATCTTCCTCACATTGGGAACAGACCAATTCCAGTTTTTTCAAAGTTATTAAATTGGATTATAAATCACAAGCATACCGATCCAATTTAAATGGGAGATTTAACACTTATTAATAGAAAACAAGAAAAGGAGGATATGGCTTTAATAGCAGATTAGCGGAGACCCTGATGGAACTGTGATGAGAATTCTATGTTTGATCTAAATTACTCACAAGGCAAGTATGCCTGGTGCAAATGGCAGAAAGGTGTGAATTATATTGCTGAAAATTTTGATAGATTTTTTATGTTCTATCAATTGATGCAGGCCAATTTTAAAATATCAGCAAAGGTAGCTAACGTCCTCTCTCTGATCTCTGGCCCATATATCTGTCCATATTGATCAATTAGAAGAAATTAGTTCATCCAAAATTTAAGTTCAAAAAATTGTGCCTTGCTCGCTCAGATCTGAGCATGAATATAACCAAATGGTGGGCGGAAGCAGATCACATTCAATGATATACAATCGATGAAATTATGGGGAAATTGAAAGCCCTATAACAAATACTGAAAATCTTGAATAAAGAGGTATTCAGGAACAGTTACACATAAAAGAACAGATAATGCAGAAATTAGAAGGGTCACAACAACAAATCAGAGAGCAAGAAAATACACAGGAAATTGCAAAGCAAGGACAAGTTCTAATTCACCAATTAGCTCAGGTGCAACAACAAGATGAACAACACTGGTGGCAAAAATCAAGAGAGCAATGGGTAATCTATGGAGACTCTAATACCAACTTCTTCCATAAATGGTAGTGAATAGATATATACACAACTCATTGACTCAGCTTCGAAAGACAGATGGTTCCCTTATCTTATCTCCAATCACAACGAGATTATGAGATATGCCATTAAACATTTCAAACAGATCCTGACTGAGGAGAATAACACAGATAAGAAATTAAAAATGCAGCAATTCTACTTCAAAATAACCCAAAAAATATTATGGACAAAGAAAACAAGGAGTTGATGGCTCCCATTCTAGTGGAAGAATCAAAGAAGATTGTTTTCTCCTTTCACCTGGACAAGGCCCCTGGACCAAATGGATTTTCTGCATTTTTCTACTAGCAATTTTGGGATTTATTAAATCTTATCTGCTAAATGTTGTGGAGGAATCAAGACAAAATAAGAAAATGCTTAAGCCATTAAATGCAACAAAATTGATCATCTTACCAAAGAAATCAAAAGTCAAGCAATTGGATCATTATAGATGCATTGCGCTTTTCAAAACGGTCTACAAAATTATTGTGAAGCTCGTAGCAGTAGACTGAAGCCTTTGCTTTTGAAGATCATATCCCCTTCCCAGTCTGCTATTGTGCTGGGAAGAAGAATGGAGGACAACACTAGGCTCGGTGTAGGCTTATGATTGACAATCCAATTCGACACATTTTCAAACATTGGAATTTGTTTGTTTTCAATGGGAGGAAGATAAATATTTACACTGGTAAATTGCAATTGCATTTTGATAGAAAATAAAACATTTGCAAGACCCCAAGAGAGATTATCAGAGGCAAGATAAACATTCTTGGAAGGATCCCAGTGAATAAGCAACTTATTTCTTGAAGAGTCAAGTCTGGTATTCTCATCAAGCTAGACATTTCTACATATTTTGATTGCTGAAATCAGGGAATTATATCATCTACTCTCAATGCATTTGGATTTGGGGAAGAATTCAACGATTGGATTACTAGCTACATCACTACTCCATAGTGACCATACACAATCACTCTGAATGGAGACGTAGGATAGAATTTTTTAAACCCTTATTTGTTGATTTTAAACCACAGAATAAAACACAAAGAAAGACATGGATAAACAATTAGTTTTACCAATGCAGAATGGAAAAACTTTGAAGCGGCAAATCCAACCGAATTGAGTTTGATTTGATGTGATGAGGTATATAATGCATTAGTTTACAACCCTTTCATATTGAAGGGGGAAACCAAAGGTCAAGTATGACCTTTCACCTTCCATGTTGATTCTAGTGTATTTCCAACATTTTATTTATTATCTTCCAATCCTTTGAATGTATTTTCATTATTATTCTTTTTCTTTGGACCAATTCCAAACATACCCCCCTGTGATCTAAATTTTGCTCAACTGGTTCCTTGCAATTGAGATGATGGAGGAATCATATCTCAAACTTTGTAAGCCACAATCCTCCCGATATGTTGGTACAAAAGGTAAACTGTAAAAGCCAGATTTTCCTTTATTATAAGCTCGTGCTATCTCCTGCAATGAATCTTCAAATCTCACCAATGTGATATCCGGTCCAGAATATATGTATGTATGAAAAAAAAAGACCAACCCGTCTGAACTTATCCGGGCCAGCCAAAAAATTCAGATCCGGCCGAATTTGATAACTATGGTTAAAAGACCTCTTTAATATAAAAGTGAAGAATGCAATTTCATGTAAGCATAAAGGAGGAAGGAGAATTAAAAGACTTTGCCAAGGTTTGATGTGAGACAAACAAATGGATGACTCCTAAGGAATAATGATTTAATCATCTCTTGGGAAAGTTTATGAGAAGGAAATAAAGTGAGGATTAAAAGCTATGCTTTTACAATGTGAAGTTCACGGGAAAGGAAGAAATAAAAGTTTTTTAGCTTTTATATTTTTCATGCACGGGAATTATTTGTAGCAATGGCAGTTTTGAACAGCAAGATCATGCAGGTGAAGATGGAGATGATGGATATTCAATGTATTAATGGCAGCATGGAATCAAAAGAGCAGTTTCAGCATGACACAGTGGCTGTAATTTAGGGCATATTGTTACACATTCAAATGCCACATCATCTTCTCTTCTTCATTGTAATTAAATAGATTCTCTTTATTTTCTGGGTTTGGAATCTTTGGATCTACACTTTCTTTTGCCCTGGAAAAAAGGCTTTCTATGAGAGTTGTTCATTGTGAAATCAGCAAGTGACAACATTTGTTTTTATCTAATACTATTATATTTTCAGTAGCTTTATGCAACTCTGTAATTTTACAACACTTAATAGAGTCCATTTTCTGCCCTTGTAATGTCCAATTAGTTACCTCTTGCATTTGGTTATGGAATGATCAATGTTAGCTGAACATTTGTTTTGTGCATTCATTCCTTTGAATGGGCGTTAGATTTCTGATTATCTATTTTGGCACATCTCATTTTATTTTCTTTTTTGTTTTTATTTCCTTCTCACTCTTTCCACCCACAAGAAGTTTTGATTAGCACTATAGTAGAAGGAGGCTGGTCTACTCCAGAGATTTCCTTGGGTAAAACTACCAAGGCTTTCATTTGTGATCGTCTTATTATGGGCACAACACAGCGGACATTTTTGAGCATCAACACTTTCCTATGAATATTGGCAAGAAAGGACTTTGCCAATATGGGAACAATTAGTAGATTGAGAATATTCCCTTTTAAGTGTTGGATATGTCATGAGCATGTGCATCTTGCTAGAGTTTTCCCATCCCAGGATACCATACCACAACACCCACCAATGCAATCCACGGGGAACAAGATCAAGGCATATACTTGTAAAAAAATCAACAATACCAACATCAAAGCAAACCTTAACCCAATAGACCTATGAAAACCAGGGAATGGAAAACAAATTCCAAGGGCCATATTCAAGAAATGGGAAAGAACCACATATGACTAATGCTAGATCTCTCTCAACAATCAATTTGCAGATTTAAAAGACAAGGTGATACATGCAACACCAAATATTGAAGACCCCCATGATCCTGCAACAAAATATCACTTTAAAGTGGGTAATTCTCGAGATCCCCTGCAATTTTCTTTCAAAATTTGATACCTCTTGGTTAAACACATGGAATAAAAAGGCTTGATGCAAAATGAACTCCTAGGAGGATCTTATCTCAACCAATGTTCAGATCAGGGGGCCCAAACACATCAAAGCCAAAAAAGAAAAAGAAATGCTCTAGTAAGGCCTTTGACACATAAGAGGATCTAAAAACCAAGCACATTATCACAAAAATCATGTAGATCTGGACTTCTAAACTAGTCCCCTTAGACCGACCTTCAAATGAAGGATCACCATCCTTCACATCTTCAATTTGATGCATATTCTCTCATGGATTATAGGGGGTATAGGTGTTCCCAATAAACACCATTTTATCAAAGCTAACTTCCATTCTGAATATTTTTTATATGGTCCTATTACAAGAGACAACACAAGCAACTTCAATGGCGAGCCTCAAGAATACATACATTTGGGGCAATCGACAACCTATTTATTCTGATGGCACCAAAACAATGATCCAGTGGGCCTGACAGGGTATGTTTTGCAATCCCACTGATCTCTCCCTTGAGGGCTTTCATATTCAAGTTGTTATCTTTTGAACTGCAATATATGCGTATATTCTCCCTTATAGGAATCACTGAATATCACTCCTTGAAAGTCTCATTGTGTGGTTTCAACAAAGCAAACCCAGAAATCTAATCATTATGGATGATTTTAACACCATTAAAACTCGGGAGGAAAAGAATCGAGTGTGTTTTAATCAAAAGGCTGCTGATATTCTCTGTAAGCTTTAAATAGACAGTAGTTATGTATCTCGATTTTGTGCAAGAGCTTTATATTTGGAGTAATAGACGAAAAGGACTCTCCTATATCAATGAAAAGCTAGACAGGGTGCTGATATCGGAAAGTTGTATCACTATGGACAAACAAATTTATGGTAGGGTGTGTGACTCCATATTAACCTATTGCTTTGCAAATAGTCTCTGGGTTGGCGGTACTCTTAAAGTTGCAGATCTATTTCCAACTGATGTGGCTTTCACATCAAGACTTCATGGAAAACATGGAAAAATGGTGGAATGCATCGCCGATATGTCAAAGGCATGAAATGTACACGTTCATGGGAAAATTAACCTTCTTTAGGCAGAAGATTCAATTGTTGGAAATATTGTCATTGATGTCAAAGGTCTAACATTATTGGTGACAAAGGCCTCATAACATTTCTTGTCTAAAGGTGTTTTTTTAATGATCATATTTTGGCTAAAGTATGTTGATATTAATTAAATATTAACAAATATATTTTTGGTTGCATAAAGTCAAAAGAGGGCCCATGAAGAAGTCAAAAAGTCATGAGATAAAGAAAAAAGAGGAAAATGGCACATTTCTCCATGAAGAGTCGCCTTGATGAATTCGAAGAGTCACCAAATAAAGACAAAAGGGGAAATGACGCATTTGCTCATGAAGGGTTACCATGTGACTTTTGAAATGAAAATATTTGAAGGGTCATGCAAGTTTGGCGCTATTTTCCATGTGGATTGGAGAGTCACAAAGGATAAATGCTAAAGGTCATTTGGAAAGCTATAAAAGGAGGCTTGGGAAGCTATTTTAAATATGCAAGATAGTGCATGGTTTGTAATTATTTTATATAAGAAAAGAGAGAATTGAAAGAGATATAGTAGAGTTCTATCATTTGTTGAGAAAGCAACATTGAGAGATAGTTGTGTTTTACATAAGAGGAGTTGGTGCTCTTGTAGGTTGATGCTCACAAATAATTGCTGTGTTGGTACTCGGCTAAAGGGTTGGTGCCCCTGCAAGTTGGTGCTTGTGAACTTTGTACTTTGAGTTGGCTCATTCATATACTTGAGATTGTTTTTCGTGGTTTTTCCCACATTGGGTTTCCACATAAAAATCTGGTGTCTCTCTCTCTCTTGTGTGGTGCATGTTACTGTTTCAAATTTATTGCATATCTTGAGTGTATGGTTAAGTGGAGTTTGATTAAGTAAAAGTTTTATAAGATATATGTTCTACTGATTCACCCCCCCTCTCAGTATATCTTGTGCTTAACAATTGGTATCAGAGCAGGTTCTTTTGGAAAGAGTTTAACATCTTGAAGGTAGATCGGAGAAAGCACGATGGCTGGATCACATGAAGATTTTTCTACAAATAAGACCCGTGTTTGATGGGACAAATTATGCCTTTTAGAGCATAAGGATGAGGACTTACTTGATGGCTTTTGGATTTGACATTTGGCAAGCAATGATGGAGGAATACAAAGAGCCACAGACACTTGTAACTACTCTTGCAAAAAAGAAGGCAAGTGAAAATAATGCCAAAGCTTTAAATGCTATTTTATGTGGTTTATATGAATCATAATTTGTTAAAATTATTCAATGCAAATCTGCTCATGAGGCTTGGGTAAAACATGAGAATATTTACAAAAGTGATGGAAAGGTTTAGCAAGCTAAGCTCCAGACTTTTAGAACACAGTTTGAAAGTTTGAAGTTGAAAGAGGAAGAAAATATAACAAGTTATCTTTTATGAGTTGATCAAATAGTTAATCAAATTCAAGCTCTTGGAGAGAAGTTAGAAGAGTCAGCGGTGGTACAAAAGGTTTTGAGATCTCTACCATTGAGATATGATGCAAAAGTTTCTGCAATTGAGGAGATGAAGGTTCTAGCCAAGCTAAAGATGGATGAATTGTATGATATTCTTACGGCATATGAGATGCAGATCGAACAAGAGAAACCCTCAAAGAGAGAGACTGCTTTCAAGACATCAAAGAAAGACAAGGCTAAGATTCAAGAATCAAGTGACAGCTTTAGCGATGAGGAAGTTGAAAACGGAGCTCTATTCATCCGCAAGCCTAAAAAGGGCACAGGTAAATATCAAGAAAAATTATCATTTAAATGTTTTAAATGTGGTAAGATTAGACATTTTGTAGCTAAGTGCCCAGATAAAAATAATGGTGACAATGAAGAAGAAAAACGTACATACAAGAACTTCAAAGGAAAATTCAAGAAGGGATTCGAGAAGAAGAGTATATATTCTAAAGATCCTAGCTCAGTCGAAGACAGTGGAGTTAGTGACTCAGGTGAAGAGATTCTATTCATGACCATACATGAAGATGCCTTCGCAAGCAAAAGTACAGATGATCAAGAAAACTAAGGTGAATCTGGAAGAACTCATTTGTGCTTTCGAAAAATTAAAAGCTCTTGAGAAGAATCGAAGATTGAAGCTCCAGATCGAGAAAAATGAAAATGATTCAAAGGAAATAATTGAAGATCTACAAGCACACATTGAAGAAGCCAAAAACATTGAAGAAGATCTAACTCAATTACAAAAAGTAAGTGAAGAATGTCAAAAGTATGTTGTTGAAATTGCGTCTTTAAAAGAAGATATCTAGACAACAAATAAAGCAGTCAATGATAAAGCTGCGAATGATTCAAAATTTGAGAATAACACTAACATGTTAAATAAGATATTAGAAAATCAAAAATGATATCAGATAAGACGTGAATCGGATTTGCA
Source organism: Torreya grandis (assembly GCA_037957365.1). Classification (NCBI taxonomy): domain Eukaryota; kingdom Viridiplantae; phylum Streptophyta; class Pinopsida; order Cupressales; family Taxaceae; genus Torreya; species Torreya grandis. The sequence goes on from JARHVA010002351.1 coordinate 1,601,334, forward strand.
AAGAAAAAGAGCTATGCTGAAGCCCTTACAAAATAGGAAATAAAAAGGGAAAAAGGTAAGAATGCAGAAGACAACTCAAACAAAGAACGCTGGAAGGAACATAGCTACAAAAGACAACCAAGGCAAAGATACACAAATCAGAATAGATTATATTTTAATAGTTACTGTCTTAATTGTAATGGTTATGGTCATATAAAAATAGACTATTGGAAAAGAGTTAATAATTTCAGAAACAAAGAGAAGGAAACTCATGCAGAGTCAAATAAAAGCCACAACTCTTTTGCTCCTCTATCAAGATTTTATGAAGAAGCCATACTATGTTACAAGTGCAATAGTTTTGGACACATAGCTCGACATTGCATAAGCGTGTTCGAGTCAGTTAAGGACCAAAGTTTTAAGGCTCCATTCATCAAGAAGAAAGTTCAGACAGGTTCATCGCAGAAGAAACAACTTGAAAAGTCTATGTTAGTCCAGATAGCTTTGCATGCAAGAAATAAAAAAGGCCATGGTTTATTGACAACGGATGTTCGAGGCACTTAACAAGAGACGAGCAAGTTCATAACTCTAAGGAAGATCAATGGTGGCAAAATGAAATTCAGAGACAATACCACTGCCGGAATAGCCGAAAAAGGTACATTAAATTTGGATAATGGTAGAAACTAAGACTGAAAATGTTCAGGATATAGGTCTTAAGCATACTTTGTTGAGTGGAAATCAAATGTGCGATCAAGGACACATTAAAGTTTTGTGCAGAAGGTTGTGAAATTAAGAGAAAAGATTCAAAGGTGTTGATTGCAGATGGTCAGAGGATAGGCAACAATTTATATATGTTATCAAATATAAAAGGTCAAAGATGTTTGAGTCAGGTTGAGGAAAGTTGGCTGTGGCATAGGAAAATGGGACACATAAATTTTGACAATCATGTCAACATCAGCGAAAAGCAAGCAGTTATAAATCTTTCAAAGATTACAAAGCCCTCCAATACGTTTTGTGAATCATGTCAACATGGGAAGCAAGTCAGAAGACGGTTCAAGACAAAAGAATACTCGACCACTTAAATGTTAGAGCTTGTTCATATTGATTTGTGTGGACTTACCAGAAATCAAAGGTACTCAAAGTGAGAAATACTTCACGTTGCTTATTGATGATTTTAAACATATGACTTAGGTGATGTTTTTGAAGAAAAAATCAGAAGCTATTCAAGGCTTTAGTTGAGAATAAAACTGGTTTGAAGATTAAGTGCTTGAGATCAAATCAAGAAGGAGAATTCATGTCAGATAAGTTTATTGAGTATTGTGAAGACCATGGGATAAAGAGACATTATTCAACAACTAGAACTCTATAGCAAAATGGAGTCGTTGAGCGGAAAAACAGAACAGTTCAGAAGATGGCGAGGACAATGCTAAATAAATTCAAGATACCAAATAAATATTGGAGAGAGGCAGTAGGCATAGCAGTGCATATGCAGAACAGAGCGTTGTTGAGAGTCAACAGTAACAAGACTCCCAATGAGCTATGGAAAGACAAATCGGCTACTGTTGATTATTTTAGAGTTTTCGGCAGAAGATACTTCATATAGAGAATCGATGAAAAATTGGGTAAGTTTGAATCTATAATAGATGAAGGTATATTTCTTGTATATTCTTGCAAAAGTAAAGCTTATAAATGTTATAACAAAAGAACTAAGAAAATAGTTGAAAGTGCAAATGTCAAGATAGATGAAGATGTAGCACAAAGAACCAGTGATGTGATAGACACTCCTGAAATCATTGAAGAAGATTTTGAAGAATCATATGAAGTTGAGGAGCAAAAAGACACCAAGACCACATCTAAATATGTCCAGAGAAATTATCATAAGAGTGACATCATAGGGAACATAAATGAAGGAGTTTGCACCAGAAGGATGATGGTAATTGAATATGAGCAAGTTAATTTTTCTTTGTTATTCAAAATTCAGCCTAGAACTTTTTTAAAAGTTAGACATGATGAGCATTGGGTTAAAGTCATGGATGAAGAATTAAATCAGATAAAAAAGAATGATACTTGGGAATTAGTGCCTAGACGAAAAGATCAAAATGTAATAGGAACAAAATTGGTATACAGAAATAAGTTGAATGAAGATGGTGAAGTTACAAGGAATAAAGCAAGATTAGTATGTAAAGGATATGTTCAGATTGAGGATATAGATTTTGAAGAAATCTTTGCACCAGTGACAAGGTTAGAAGCTAGTAAAATGTTTCTTACATATGCAGTGTTTAAAAAATTGAAAGTGTTTAAGATGAATGTCAAGTCTGTTTTTCTGAACGAGAATTTAGAAGACGAGGTCTACATTGAGCAACTTGTGGGATTTCTTCTCTCAAATAATAGTAGCCATGTATGCAGATTGAAGAAAACACTGTATGGATTGAAACAAGCTTCCAGAGCTTGGGATGCAAGACTTGATAAGTACCTCAGAATCAAGGTTTCAAAAGAGGCTTTGTCGACAGTAATCTCTACATCAAAACAAAAAGTAAGCATTAGTTGATTGTTGTGGTATATGTTGACATAATTTTTGGAGGTAACATTAAAAACATGACAAGAATTTTCTAATAATATGCAAAAAGAATTTGAGATGTCTATGCTTGGAAAATTGTAATTTTTCTTAGGCTTGTAAATATTTTATTAAGATAAAGAAATTTTCATATCTCAAAGTAAATATGCCAAGGAGATGTTGAAAAAATTAGGTTTTGAGGATTGTGCGCTAGTTGGCACATCAATGGGTACAGGGAACAAGGTCAGTAAGGATGAAGATCCACCTGTTGCAGATCAATCTTTGTATAGATCTATGATTGGTAGTCTTTTATATTTGACAACATCGAGGTCAGACATCATGCATGCAGTAGGCATGGTTGCGAGATATTAGGCAGTCCCGAATAAGAGTCATGTTCAGTTGGTGAAAAAAATATTCAGATATGTCAAGAGGTCATTGGATTATGGATTGTGGCATCCCACAATTATAGATTTCACTTTGGTTGCTTATACAGATTCAAATTGGGCAAGTTGTTTGGATGACAAAAAAAGTACAAGTAGAGGAGCTTTCTTCCTCGGTGATAGCTTAGTATCTTGTCTAAGCAAGAAACAAAACTCAATATCAATTTCTACAATTGTAGCAGTGTTGTGTTGTACTCAAGTACTTTGGATGAAACAAACTTTAGAAGACATCAAGGTAAAATATGATGAACTTATCTCTATTTATTGTGACAAAACAAGTGCTATTAATATTTTTAAGAATCCAGTGATGCATTCAAGAACAAAACATATTCCTATTAGATATCACTTGTTGAGAGAGCATGTTGTAGATCAACAAGTTAAGTTGGAATATATCAGTACTACAGAATAGATTGCAGATACTTTCACAAAGGCACTACAAAAGGACACATTTAAGTATCTGCGAGAGAAGTTGGGAGTAATTTATTTTACTTCTTGTCATTGAAGTTCAACATCAATTGAGGGGGAGTTAAGTGTTAGCTCTAGGATAAACCCTTTGCCATTGATGTCAAAGGGGGAGAGGTAAGGGAATAGGTACTGGAAGAGGTACAAAATATTACAGTAAAGGGGAGCTACTGTATTTTTTTTGTTGATAATATGTGCAGATTGGCATGTGCAGTACATGTTTCAGAATGTGGCAGTTTCAGTTTGAAGTTGCCATCAATGACAAAGGGGGAGATTGTTGAAAATATTGAGATTGATGTCAAAGGTCTAACATTATTGGTGACAAAGGCCTCATAACATTTATTGTCTAAAAGTGTTTTTTTAATGATCATATTTTGGCTAAAGTATGTTGATATTAATTAAATATTAACGAATATATTTTTGGTTTCATAAAGTCAAAAGAGGGCCCATGAAGAAGTCAAAGAGTCACGAGATAAAGACAAAAGAGGGAAATGACACATTTTTCCATGAAGAGTCACTTTGAGAAATTCAAAGAGTCACCAAATAAAGACAAAAGGGGAAATGACACATTTGCTCATGAAGGGTCACCATGTGACTTTTTAAATGAAAGGATTCAAAGTGTCATGTAAGTTTGGCGTCATTTTCCATGCTGATTGAAGAGTCACAAAGGGTGAATGCCAAAGGTCACTGGAAAGCTACAAGATTATTGGGAAGCCATTTTAAATATGCAAGATAGTGCATGGTTTGTAATTATTTTATATAAGAAAAGAGGAGAGAATTGAAAGAGATATAGTAGAGTTCTATCATTTGTTGAGAAAGTAACATTAAGAGATAGTTGTGTTTTACATAAGAGGAGTTAGTGCCCCTGTGGGTTGGTGCTCACAAATAGTTGTTGTGTTAGTACTCGGCAAAGAGGTTGGTGCTTCTGCAAGTTGAACTTTGTAATTTGAGTTGGTGCTCATTCATATACTTGAGATTGTTTTTTGTGGTTTTTCCCACATTGGATTTCCACATAAAAATTTGGTCTCTCTCTCTCTCTTGTGTGGTGCATGTTATTGTTTCAGTTTTATTGCATATCTTGAATGCATGGTTAAGTGGAGTTTGATTAAGTAAAAGTTTTATAAGATATATGATATATTGATTCACCCACCCCCTCTCAATATATCCCGTGCTTAACATCAATCTTGGAATAGGTTGTATTTTGGCAACATTTTCTTGAAAATTTATGCTACCACACTAGAATAACAGTATTGGGCTCCAGAGATCAATAGCTCAGTGGAGATGCCAAGGTGTTTCAAACACAATTTTTTTCCATAAATCTGTAATCAACATACAACAAATAAACAACTTAAAAAAGATATGTTTCCCTGCTCACTTCTGAAAATAAGATCTTGGTGTATGCCAGAAAATTCTATCATTGTCTCCTCGTCAAGATTCCTCTCCATCCACGCAAGCTCCAAGTCCAAAGAGAGCTCTCACAGAATACCCTAGATTAACCAGGTTGCGGACAATGCTACTCTTCTAAAACCTATCATGGAGAAAGAATTGAAACATGTAGTTTCTCTTTTCAACCCAACAAAGCTCCTGGGGCCAATGGTTTCTTGGATTTTCTATCAAAATATTTGTGATCTTATGAAGTCTGATCTTTTGACTCTCATAGAAGAATACAGATGGCACACCAAAATGCTTCCCCAACTAAGTGTAACAAACCTGATTCTCATCCCAAAGGCTGCCTTTGCGGATAGTTTGGACTACTACAGACCTATTGCTGTTTGTAACATGGTTTATAAAATTCTTTTAAAGTTTATTTTTTCTTGCTTCAAGTCCATGCTCCCTCAAATTATTACAGACACCCAATATGCCACTGTTTAGAGACATAAAATTGGCAAACAATATTATTGCTGTTCAAAAATTCAGACATTCTCAAAAAGTCCAAAATAGACTAGGTGTTCTTATCAATTTAGATATTTCTAAAGCTTTTGATCGTTATAACTAGGATTTGATTGAATCCACTCTAAAAGCTTTTAGCTTTAGAGCTGCAATCATCTCTTGATGAACATCTGTATCAAAATGACAACTTCCAATGTTGTGGTCAATAGAATTGCTGGGCCCCGCTTCTCTTTTGGGCATGGCTTATGCCAAGGAGACCCATTAAGCCCATACCTATTCATTATCATTTGGGATGTTTGTTAGCAGCCAACAAACTACAACCTCAAATTTATGGGTTCCCAACCTCTGAAAATGGATACTAGTTCACCAATTTCCATTTTGCTGATGATACACTGCTGCTATCGACTTTCATCCGGTGTGAAATTCAGCATTTGAAGTAGCTATTGTATAAATATCAGTTGGCTTTGAGACGATAAATCAACAGGGGCAAATCCAACATATTCTTTTTTAATGTCCTAAAGTGGAACTAGGAAATTCTCTCTTTTATTCCATTCTCTGAAGGTAAATTACATAGTAGGAGATGGGTATGAGTATGAGGAGACGGGGATGGGTTTGTCAGTTTTCAGATAAAATAGGAGTCGGGTACTTAGAGACGGCAAAAGGATATATAAAAATATATATGTAAAGTTTAGAGAAAAAAATATTATACAATCTTAAGAAAAAAAATAAATTATATGTCGACAAAAGATGAGTAATTATATTGAAAATTGTTTTTGATATCTTATCATATCTAGGGTCAAGAGTACTATATATATATATATATATATATATATATATATATATATATATATATATATATATAGAAATGCAAGTCTGCGAGACAAAGTAATGGTCTTTGAAATGCGTCTGTGGTGGTTGGAGACGAGCTTGTGTGCAACATTGGTAAATTACCAATTAAATATTTGGGGTCAAATCTCAAAGAGCACTCTAGTTCTCAACTATTAACCATCTCAACAAAAAACTCTTTGCATTGAACCAACGAGTGGCTATCTTTTGCAAGCTACATCTAGCTACTACATTCCGTACTTTAGGGTGTCCCAATCTATATATCTAGTCTTCTGTCATTGATATTTCTAGTTTCAAATGAAATGAAATGTATACAATATACTTTCTTGTATATTCAAAACTTCTAGAGGCTTGAATATTAGACATATCGAGAAGTTCAACATAACTTTTTCGTTGAAAGCAAGGTGGAGGCTTTTGCAGAACTCCAATTCCGTTTTTTTAAAATACTACACCAAAAAAATAATGTGCAATGTGCAAAATGCGGTTAGGTCTATCACAACTAATTATTTTCCTCTCTAGTACAACAAGACAACTGAAGCAAGGATTGGAAACTCTCAATCAACATGTTGGCTAGAAATTGGGCAATGGAATGCATGCCCTCTTTTGGTAGCATAGTTGGCATGATTTTCCCCCACTTGCTTGTCATTGGCTTGAATGGGATATAAGGAAAATGTGGGAGGGTTCTCTCAATTAGGGCTTGCAACTATGTCATCATTTAGACATAATCCAATACACATTGTCTTTCTTTTCCCACAAACAAGATATGTTGGTATGGCCCTTCACACATCATGGAGAAGGTACTGTTGTTTCTACTTACCAAGTATTTCAACGACGTGATGTCACTCAGTATTCTAAAATTGCACTTAGAAAATGAGGGAAATGGTGGTTCCTTACTTTGTAGCCAAGAATCAAGGGAATATTTTGACTTTGGATACTTGCAAAGGGGTGGATAGGGCCCAATATCTTTTCTAGCTGTCAAAAAAGGAGGAAAGATGCTCCTCCCTTAAATTATAGTGTATATTGGGAAATGTGTGTTCAACTCGTGGCTATCATAACCTTAAATTAAGTCATATGATCATTTTTATAACTTCATATTGTTATAAGGGTCGGCCTAGGGTGTTTCCATAACATAATTATGGCATATATAGGTGGGAGCTGTTAGTATTTGATGATCACATTGAAAATTCTATTCTTATTGTAAGATTGTGGAGGTTGTCCCCTCGAACTGGCTTAGTCATATTCTTCATTATTCTGCTCTTATTTCAATCGTATTATGATCCCTTGTGATTCTGCATTATAGGTGTAGTAATTTCATTACAAATAGTATTAGAGCTTCGATTTGGACAAAAGTGTGGTGGAAATCCTAATTTTGATGATATGCCTATATCTCGAAAACCGTTGCGATTTTTTATACAATATTTTTACCAAAGTTGGAGAATCATTCAAAGACGCTACAAATGTTTTTAGGGTTTTGTGATTTTTTGATTGAGTTATTGTGATTTTATGGGTTTTCTTAAATTTGCTCTATAGGCCCCAGTTTTAGGAATTTTTATGCTTTCTTTACATTTTCAGAAAGCTCGCAAAAATCTAGTGGGAGTCTGTTCTTTACATTTTTGGATTTTTTGTTGACTTATGTTCAAAATCATTTGGTCAAAGGTGAAAATCAATACTGCATTGTCAAGACTTTGTATGGCAAGACTGCACACTAGGGGCTATGGCTAGGGTTCTGAAACTCTAAGAAAAACTCCTAGCAAAGAGATGGAGCTAGAACTAGGTATTAGTGGATCTTTTATTCCCAGGTTTCTTTGACAGGGCACAAATTGAGCCAACTTGAGTACAATGTTCAAAACACATAGTTTGATGTGTACAACATCAAAGGAGAATTGAGCACAAAGGAGATGTGAGAAACATTGTTGCAGAATCCACAAAGATCATGATGGCCTTGCAGAATAATCAATAAAACCAACCGCCAACCACCAATGCAGAGCCAGACCAGGGTGGATCTTCCAGCTAGTCCAATCCAAATCCAAGTACATCGCAACCACGAAATATGAAGCCAAAACGGAAATGCATACGTTTGATGGGAAGGATCCGATCATCTGGTTCGACCAAATGGATAACTTTTTTGATAGACAACAAATTTTGTGTGGACAGAAAGTAGTAATGGCATCTTTATATTTGAAACTTGAGCAATTCATCTGGGATCAATGGCTTTGTGCTCAAAATAAGAAGCATCTCATTGTCAATTGGTAAGTTTTTACTGATGAATTATAGTTACATTATTGCAATTGTGACTAGAAGCCAAAAGTGGAAATGCGTGAGTTTGATGGGAAGGATTTTGTCATCTGGTTCAATCAAATGGATAACTTTTTTGTACATTAGACTTTGTGTGGATAGAAGGCAGTAATGGCATATTTATATTTGGAACCTAAGCAATTCGTTTGGGATCAATGGCTTTGTTCTCAATAGAAGAAGCACCTCATTGTCAATTGGTTAGTTTTTAGTAATGAATTATAGCTAAACCATCGCAATTGTTTGATAGAGAATAACTTCAGCTAGTAAGCAAAACAACACCAAATAGGATTTAGCAGGGATTATATTCAACATTTCTTGAATCTATCATTGCGAGTGAAGACAATCACAAACAACAATTTAAATGACTTGTTTATTGGTGGGCTTAAGGATCACATCCAACACGAGGTTCACATGTTTAATCTGAGTTTTGTATCTGAGGCTATTGTCATGGCGCATAGATAAGAGGAGAGGGCACTAGTCACCAAAAGGCAGCCATTCACAAGTCTACGAGATAGGAGAACTCCCATATAGTCATTTCCTCAGCATACTAGACTGACTACCTCCAACAAATTGAAGAGGAGGGCAAAAAGGCTATGTTTTAATTGTGAGGGTATGTGAAAAAGAAATTGTTTTACATTGAGGGTGCCAATGAAGAACAAGAGGATGAAGATGTAGCGTGGGAGGCTAATGATGAGCCAGGAGATAAATTAGATGAAACCCAACCAACTATTTCTTGCCATGTTCTTTCATGCATTAGCACTTCACAAACCCTCAAGGTAGTGGCTTTTTTGAAAAAACAAAAGAGAATAGTATTGATTGATTTAGGTAGTACTCACAATTTCATTCACAATAAATTGGATATGCATTTGAATTGTTTTTAATATCTTGCTCTAGTTAAAGTCATGATTGTAGATGGTGGCATAGTCAATTGTTCTAGGAAATGCTATAGTGTTAAACTCTCCATTGCAAAATATCTACTAGATAGCCTTATGTTTTCAATTCGTATGGGTGGATTAGACATTGTGTTGGGGTTCCAATGCTAGCTACTTTTTGGACGATTGAAATAAATTTCCAAGATCCATTCATGCGTTTCCATTCAAAGGGTGGGAAATTTGAACTGCGTGGATTGTGTGCAAAGTGGCCACAATTGGTGAGTTCTAATTAGATACATATGATTCTAAATAAGGGAGTGGATGGGTTTGTGGCTCAACTCTTTTGAATATAGACACAACCACCAAATCGGTTTGCATTTCTATAGGGTATCATGGGGGATCACTTAGTAGTTTTCGAAGAAATGCCGAAAGGACTTCCTCCTAAAAGGGATCATGATCATGCCATTAAACTAGTGCCAAGGTGCCAACCACCCATCATTAAGTTTTACAGGTACCCATATGTCTAGAAAAGTGAGATTGAGAAGATGGTTCAGAAGATGTTGGAAGAAGCTATTATTTGTCATAGTCAGAGCGCTTATTCCTCCCCAATGGTGGTGATGTGTATGAAGGATGACCCCATGTGTATGTGTCCTGAATACAATGAAATCAACAAGTACACCATAAAAAAAAAGTTTCCTATTCCTATAATAAATGATTTGTTAGATGAATTTCATGGTTTTGTTTATTTTACAAAACCCGGTTTTCATTTTGGGTATCATCAAATTAGAAGCAAAGATGAGGGTATTCATAAGACAACTTTCAGAACCCATGAGGCACATTATGAATTTTTGGTGATACCTTTTGGCCTCACTAATGCACCATCTACATTTCAGAGTTTGATGAACTCTATTTTTGTCCATTTCCATGGAAATTTGTCTTGGTGTCCTTTGATGACTTTTTAATATACAACAAAACATGGGAGGAACACTTGCATCATGTGAGTTAGGTTTTGAATATTCTTGAACAACACTAGGTTTATGCCAAGCATTCCAAATGTGCTTTTGGAGTCAAGGAGGTTGAGTATTTGGGCCGCATTGTTTCACATTTATGGCATCAAATTGGATCCTCACAACATCAAGGCTATGGTAGGATGGAAAGTGCCTAAAACCCTCAAAAACCTCTGAGGATTCTTGGGGCTAACTAGTTACTATCATTGTTTTGTAAAAAATTATGGCAATATAGCAACACCTCTCACAACCTTATTGCAGGACTCCTTCCATTGGAATAAGGCAACCACCCAAGCATTTGAAAAATTGAAGGATGCCATGTGCACCACTCCAATTCTAGCTACTTCATATTTTTCCAAAACATTCATTGTGGAATGTGATGCTTTGGGGTATGGCATGTGAATGTAATTCATGTAGGAAGGACTACCAATTGCATTTGAGAGTCGCCAACTCAAAGGTAAGAATTTGATAAAGGCTATTTATAAGAAGGAAATGCTGGCCATTTTTTACACAATAAAACAATTGCAACCATATTTGATGGGAAGACACTTAAAGCGAAGGAAAATCATGATTATCTAAAATATTTATTGGGAATGAGGTAATTAGAAGAACAACAAAAATTGGTCACTAAGATGTTGGGATATGAATTTGAGATTATATAAAAGAAAAGAAGGGAGAATGTCATGGTTGATGCACTATCCAGGAAGGATGAGTCTATGAAGGCAATGTTATGCATGATGTGCATATTACAGATTGATTGGGTGGATGAAGCAAGATCAAAGTGGGAGAATGATGCAGTGACAAATGATCTTATTCAAAAGCACCAACAAGGTTCGAGTGTGTCATATAAATTTGTGTGGGAAGTCTAGTACAAGGATAGCTTGTACCTATGCCAAAACTCAACCCTAAAGCATAAGGTGTTTATCGAACTTCATTCTTCTCTAACATATGGGCACTCAAGCTTCTTGAAAACTCTTCATAGAGTTGAAGGATTTATTTTGGGAATGGAAAAAGGGGAAGTCCAAAAAATTGTGGCAATGTATGGTGTGTCAGCAATAGGAAAGAGAGACAATCAAGATGCTAGGTTGGTTGCAACCTCTATCTATTCCTAACTAGAGGTTGGAGGAGGTTTCCATGGATTTCATCACAAGGCTACCAAAATATGAAGGAAAAATGTCATCATGGTTGTTGTGGATAGACTCAAAATATGCCTATTTTTGTGCATTATCACATTTGTTTGTAGCAAGTACAATAGCAACAACATTTATGGATAAAGTTCAAAAGCTCCATGGGACCCCAAAGATCATAGTAAGTGATTGTGATCCTATATCAATAATTTTTGGACTTTGTTATTCTGATGTTTTGGTACCCAATTAGCTCTTAGCTCGTCTTATCATCCCCAATCTGATGGACAAACTGAGGTGGTGAATAAGTGCTGGAAAGGTTTTTTTCATTGTTTTGCTTTGGATAAACATGAGAGATGGGTTCAATTAATGACACTAGCAGATTGATAGTATAACACTTCTTTCCATATCTCATGCAAAATGTCTTCATTGGTGGCAATGTATGGGTGCCATCCACCATCCATCACCTCATCTTTGAGGGTCCAACCAAAGGTTCGAGCAGTCAGAGAACACATTCCACACCTGGGGCTCTCTAGTGTTACAAAGAACTTGGCAATGGTGCAAATTTGCATGAAGCAACAAGCTGAACAACATTGTAGTGAAAAACATTTTGAAGTTGGAGATTGGGTTGTTGTGCATTTACAACCATATAAGCAAATGCCTTTAAAACATCAAAAGAAGGATAACAAGCTTTAACCCAAGTATTATGGCCCTTATCAAGTGTTGCAAAAGATTGACAATGTAGCATACAAATTGTATTTACCTCAGTGAAAATACATTTGGTCTTTGATGTTTCCTGTTTTAAGAACGTCATTGGACAAAGAGTTTCAACCCAAAAAGAGTTACTAGATCTTGATGAGGAGGGAAGAATTTAGACACACATTAAGAGGTTGTGGACAAGGGTTATTATAGAGTATTGGATCAAGTGGAATAATCTGTCTAGTGAAGATGTGACATGGGAGGATGCACTGTCCCTGCAGAATTATCCAACCATCCTCAACATTGAGGACAATGTTGGTTTGAAGGGGATGGCAATGCTATGCCCTTAACCTATAGTGTGTATTGGGATATGTGTGGCCGACTTGTGGCTGGAATAACCTTTAATTAAGTCATGATCATTTCTTTAGCTTCATATTGTTAATAGGGTCGGCTTAGGGTGTTTCCATAACATAATTAATTTATATATAGGAGGTAGTGGTTAGTATTTGATGATCTTATTGCAAATTCTATTCTTATTGAAAGGTTATGGAGGTTTTCCCCTCATAGTGGCTTAGACATATTCTTCATTATTTTGCTCTTATTTCAATTATATTGTGATCTATTGTTGGGATTCTACTTTAGAGGTGTAGTAATTTCATTACAAAAACATATATGGAAGATGGCTTCTCTAATTTGGGCAAAGCTCTCTAATTTTGAATGTTTTGAATCTTGATGAAGACACCTTACAAGTGGTGGGGACTCAATTTAGAAACAAAAGTTCTTCAATTCATGGACACTTGCTTCGGGCTTTATCATGTGGTATATATGGTAACTGTATAATGCTTACACATTTAACAATACTTGGTCGGAGGCCTCTCGTGTTGTCAAAAACATTAAATTTCAAGTAAGAAACATGGATCTTGCTCACAACAAACATAATAATGGTGTCTTCAACTCAACCAACATGATTGACTACCAACTAACATAATATTGGAATATTCCTTTTCATTTCTATTTTTCGTATTTCCAATTATGGTTAAAGCATGGACCCCTCCACAATTGGGAACTTACAAATTGAACTTAAACGAAGTCTCTAAACACAATCTTGTTCGATTCAATATTGACAAAATATTAAGAAATAATGTTAATGAGCCCTTTAGTTTTAGGAGTGGCATTGGCAACCAAACCAATAGTTATGTATAGCTACTTATGCTACAAGCATGATTCAATTTCTAAATAAAATGAATTCCTCTTTTATTTTTATTAACGAAGACTCCAATATAATTATTCACAGCTTCAAGGGGCTATAGCATATCATCCAACCATAAAGATCAAGGATGCTTTCACAACTAGTCATGCTTGAAAGCTGGTTCACAACTACCATACATATGATGTAATTTTACTAATTCTTGAAGATATTTTGAGTTTTCACAATCCACTTTTCTCATAAAAAATGATTCACTAATGTGGTGGTTGATAGTCTTGCCAAGTATGCCACAACACTTGGTTAGGGCATATAACTAGTGGTCATCAGAGGAAAGTTTGAAATGCCGAAACATATTTAAGTGGACATAGAGACATTGTCCCCCATTGTTCTTGATTGTGGTTGAACATCTTAGGGTCCAAGAAGGGTTTTTTTTTTAATCACAAGTTCTATTAACATGGGTACTATAGGCACCTATGTTTAATCTATTCTATCAATGTATTAAAGGCCTTGCACATTGTGGATACCACTATTTCCTTGCTTATATTTATGATCGCCCCTTGTTGCCACCCATCCCAATGATCCCAAGCCTTACTTTCCTATCACGATATTAATCACGCAATGACTACTTTCACCTTTTCTTTTTCTCGCACTATAATGTTATTGACCCCTATTGGATCTTTTCATAACATATCTTCCCTAGATACTCCTAACATTTCATCATTCTTTATTTTTCCTTACTTTACTTTCAATCCCATTGACCACATCACTCCTCTAGTGTTTTCTTATAGGGTTTCATGTTTATATCTATGTCCTATTTATGGACCTCATCCCCTTTATGTTTTATGATTTAACACAATTTAAACATTTACATTTACTCTTTTCCATCTACCATCTGTTTACTCTCTCACCCATCTATGTCGTGTCCTACTTATCCGTCCTACTCATGGTTTATGATTTCCACCACTTGGCCCGCATCTTCTATTTGAATTGACAGCCATGTGAGGGGAATACGACCTCACCCAATGCCTTTAATCTTGCCCTTCTCTCTATTCATTTTCAACCTAATTTTAGAGATTGTAAAGCCACAACTATGACTTTCTTTTATAATTAGTATGCTGACAACAAGCATTGGGGACTTCAACAATCTTGATATTTGGAATTTTGTAGTGATGATGAATGGAATGGTGATGAACATGAAGGTTTTCATCATGCCTAGTTTCCCTTTCTAGTTCAAAATGATGGAATCTTGGCTCCACATCTAGACTTAAGTGTGTCCTTTTTAGTGGACATTTTCAAATGCGGTGTCGAATTACATCTTTGCTAACCTTTTTTAATGGATGCGATCCACTTCCAGCTGCAAAAAATCCAATACCAAGATTGTTATCCACAAACTATACTTTAAGAGCTCCTTGGAAATACATGTAAATGCACGTCTTCTCATTATATGGATCCAACTTGCCTAAAAATCCCCTGTTAGATCTGTAGATATTCATTTCAAATATTCTTAGTTTCCTCTTCCAATGTGACTTGGGCGAAGTGCAGTGCTCAGGGATATGGCTTTGAAAGGGCCTATGACTTCAAGGAAATGTATCAAAAGTCATGGAAACAATTGTAAATGCCCACAATAGAAGAAAAGATATCCCATGACATGTAACAAGACAATTTCCATCAACCCTTAAGTCCAAATGGCTCTCTTGGCTTGGCAGAACAGCAAGGACAAGCAACCCATTGTCATTGACGATGATAAGCTTGACGGCAGTCTCTGTCCACATTGGCCAGGTGAGTTCTCCCCATAGGCACCTCATTCGAATTCGCCGAGGAAAAAATTTGGAACTAAAAAATTTGAGACCAAATTCAGCTGATAGAAATATATTTATTTTTTAAAATATACCAACCGACCATTAAAAAAAGTTCACATTTCGTATGAAAAAACATGTGAAAATAACTTTCAAGTTTCCACCAACTATCTCATTAAAGTTATTAATGTTTTGTTCAAAATGATTTAATGATAATCTGCTTTCCTCAATTCCATATTGACTCAAAACAAAAGCATACAAGGAAAATCAGACTCAGGTTTTTCATGTCATTTTCAAATAGAATAGAATTTGTACAAAATTTCAGACTCCAAAATTTATCCTAAATTGATTGAAATAAACAAACTATAAAAAGTTTGTTGGATACTGAATACTGAATTTAATCCCGAATTTAATCACGAATTTGAACAAATTTCAAAGATTTTCTTGTTCGGCAAATTTTGAACTTCTACAATTAAATTCGGCAATTGCGGTTACTATGGTTCTCGCCACCCCCCCATGTGCTTTTCCTAACATGACTAAGGTCAACACAAACAATGGGAAAATTGGAAATACTACTTTTACAGCAATCTGCCTGCCTTTGTATCCCAAATAGTTCACTCACGGCACCTGTTTTGAAGTGCTTGGGTGTTTAAATCCATTACCCATTCCTTTTGATGGCCTTGATAATATCCTCTTCTCCAAACCAATGGTGGTGTTAGTATTTCTTATGATCCTCACAGTCTAAATACGTCGAGTTCATTTCCACCTCCTTGGGCCACATGTAACTGTAAAATGAACCCCCGTACATTCCTCCCTTTGCCACAGCTCTGTGGGGGATGACTAGGTTAGGAGGAAAATCTTTAAAGATAAGGCTACTTAGAGAACCCTTGCATTGGTAAAAGTCTTGAGCAACATTAATTATACTTGGAAAATTCTCAGTGACAATATCAGTGTTCATGGGCTCCCAAAACTCTAAACTGGATACATCCATACAAACATGGATAAATGCATTGTATGCCTATAAGACGTGTTTTGACAACTCAAAAGGATAGACAAAATTGACAATATCATGTTGAATGAGGATGCTCAACAACATATGAAGAGGAGAATTTCTGTAGGGATTTCTATCCACTGCCACCAAAACAACAAGCTTACCAACCAACTGGTCCTGGCATGGACAATGGTGTTTCTGCTTGATCTGCTCCTGTTTTGCACCCTCAAGCTATGCCTCCACCTCCAAACTGGTCGGGATTGAAGCCTATGTTTGCGGAGGATCAAGTAGGACCAACTCACACTAGTCGATCCAAGGGGCCTGCTGGTTAAGGGGCCCCTGCAAACTTGTTGGTGTTTTATCAGATCTGAATGTGCACTCATGCCTTCACTCTTTCCAAAGATTTGCCATCTGTTGTAATCCCTTTTTGATATGCATAAGGACCATAATTTGCATTTTGACAATCTATGGTTCAGCAATGCTTTATTACATACTGGCTGTCTTGCCAATTTTAATAGCTTTAGAAGCTTTTCTCCTTCTTAGCAGTTTTATAAGTCTTAATGATACTGGTAGGTATCTTATTTGGGCTTGACTCATTGTTCATATTTGAAGTTATAAATTTTGGTCTATTTCTATCCTTTTGATTTTGTATTATCAGAGGTGGATGCTTTTGTACACTTTTACCTATATGATTATAATATGGACTTTAAAAATAAGTTAAAAAATAACAAATTATTGAAAGTCTTCAAGAAAGAAATTTATTGTAATGGAAATGTTATCCAGGATCTACAGTTGCGAGAGGTGATTCAGCTATATGATCATTGTAGTAAGAACTTTTCTGATTTCCTCTTTCAAGAAAGCCTAGTAAAAAAGGAGAGCATCAAAACTCCTGTTTTTAACTGAATTTAGATTTTAATGCATAGAGAGATATGCTTCTGCCACTTTATGTCTGGGAAGGTCTATTCAGAAGTGACCCTTGGACTCCAAACATAAGAATGGTTTCACCTAGTGAAAAGACTTAAGTTGATTAGTTCGTTCAATTAAGTGTTGGATTATATTATGATCCGAATATGTTTTTAGTTAGTTTATGTTTTTGTTATGGGTTGGTTTTCCCCGTTGGTTGGTTTTGTAACCAACTTTCTTTTCCCGTAAGCTTTAAATGCTTACCCTTGTACAAAAAAAGAAATAAGTGCTTATATTGAATATTATTGTTTTCCTCTTGTTTTGATTCTGAACAGTGGTATCAGAGCCATGTTTTGGAGGAGCCATTGTCGATGATTGCCCTTTTACCTTCTGTTCTTCTTCTTGTTTGCCTGGATATCAACAATGAAAACAAGTGTATTATTGTTTTCTATTTTTTTCATTGCGGATTTTGTTCTCAACGGGTACTTGAGAACTTCATACTGATCAAGCTTGTTGCTTCAAGGTGCATTGAGACGAGGGTATTTAGAATTGCGAGGTGTTGCGATTGTCTTTGGGCAGTGAAAAGTTACGGCGGTGAAAATATAGTTGGTTCTTTTCTTCAATGTACTTGCTCCAGCGTTCATGGCTTTAAGAGCCCTTTGTCCCTGTGCAGAACAACTGAGACTGACTTTGGTAAAAGATATACTGTGAATTCAAGATGTGCACGGTCTGCATACAATAAATCAAAAATCCCGCGAGGACATTGAAGGACGATTATACAGCGGGTGAGTGTTTGCACAGTGATTTTTGAAAGAGAGATATTGTGGCATAAAGAAGTAGGTCTAAAAACAATTTCTCATTCAAAATATTTTCTTCCGTGAAAATATTTTTTGTTGTT
Source organism: Torreya grandis (assembly GCA_037957365.1). Taxonomy (NCBI): domain Eukaryota; kingdom Viridiplantae; phylum Streptophyta; class Pinopsida; order Cupressales; family Taxaceae; genus Torreya; species Torreya grandis. Next base: position 1,619,294 of record JARHVA010002351.1, read on the forward strand.
TTGTTTCAAGCAAAATAAATTGACTTGTACGACGCTATTAATTTTATCTGGCAAATTTAAATCTGTACATCAATTTGATCTACCAAATCTGTATGGTGGTTCTTTTCTGTCAAGCGAGTAATTTGCAGCGACCTGTGTGGCGTTGAAGTCTACATCAGTTTTGGCATAGAGGTTAGAAGAATGAATCCATAAAATGATGGCAATGAGATTCTTCAAATTTTATTTCCATTGATTTTCATTGCGTGGGTCCCTCCACACACCCTCCACAAAAGCACAAAATACTTGATAAAATATCATGGTAAATTTAATATTTTAATTTTCTCTTCTAGCAAATCAAGAACATAGGTAGTATCGTGCCATTTTGTACTCAACTTTGTTGAAGGGCAAGTTGGTCAAATTACTTTTGTTAGTTTCTTGTACAAGCAAGAGTCTAGGGTTCAAAACCTTTTGCTTATATTTTAGTCATTTTTCGGGCTTTGTAAAAGGTGATATAAGTTGTATTTTTCACAAGTTCGAGAATCTTTATATCTTTGTAAACGGAAGCTATTGTTGAAGGTAAAGGCAAAACCTCAATATCATACTTTTTTTCTTAGCTTGATTGTTCTTTTAGAATCATGGCTAAAATTGTTAGTCTCATATCTGAAAATGGAAAATTGTCACCTAAAAACTACAAAGAATGGAGTAAAAACATGAAGAACACCCTCATATTTAACGATTTGTGACAAATCATTGAGAAAGAGATCACACCACCAATTTAAATAGTGAAACTGCTTGAATATCAGAAACGTGATGAGCGTGCACTTGCCCTATCAAAATCATCTTGCATTGAACAAGTTATCATTCATATTGAGACATCTAAATTGGTGCATGGAAGGCGTGGAAAGCATTAAAAGATTTGTATGACAAGCAACCTGCATACAAGAAGATTGACCTTATGTAGCTTTTGAACAAGAAACTGGCAGACAATGAAGACGTCTCTGAATATCTCTCTCACATGAAAACACTTAAACAAGAATATTGTACTATAGGGGGTAAAATTGATGATGACATGTTGATTTTCATCACATTGAATGGGCTTAGTTCTACTTATACAAATTTTGTCGAAATGCTACAGCTTAGTGATAAGCTTAATTGAGCCACATTTGGCACCATTTGTGAGTTGTTAACTCAACATGAGAGACAATTTGCAAAGAAGAAAAGTAAGCCTATTGAAGAGGCTCAGTATGTAAAGAACAAGTCCCAGCATAGAGATCATCGCCATGTACAACGAAAGTTTCAGAAGCATTCTCTGAAACACTCTCAACGACATTATCCACATCATTCTCGACAGTCTCCATAGCATTCACATTAGCACTCTCCGGGGTCTTCTAAACGTAGGCATCACTATAGGTGTTCTTCTCACTCTTGCAGTTCTTCAGGTGATTCAACTTCTTTTGGATCTTGTCAGCATCAGAAACAACCACAATATTTCAAATGTGGTGGTAGTGGACATCTTGCAGATGTATTTCCTCGATGATGCCGCTCTCCATATAAAAAGAAAGCTGAGGCCAATTATGTGGATCATATTAGCAGTCGATCTTCTGGTTACTCCAGTCATTCTAATACTTCCTCTTATCAGGGGGCATCTTATATGGCTGAGGTCTATGGTCTCGATGGACTTGACACCATATTTTGAGTGCTCAGTGATTCACCCATCTTGTGCGAGCCACTAGGCTCAAGACTAGGATTTGTTATGATAACAGTATTTTGGTTTGTGTTTTTGTTTTCAGTACTAGTTTTGGCTCTCTCATTACTATTCATGACATGGATTAGACAGTGTTAGTTGATTTTGATTCTTTTGGTGCACAACTTTTCACCTCTCGCCTGATAGGGGGAGAAGATATTGCATTTGTTGGTCTTCGATTAGTTGTTGGTGACAGTACGAGTTGATACGGGTTGTTAGCACATTCAGTGTTGAGCAAAGGTTGTGATCGTTTGTTGGACATCAGGGAGATGTGCCCTACATAGTATGAGTTTGTCACTTGGACGGGTTCCTGTGTGGTACCTTATGTGGATCGATGTAGTTGGATATGCTTGATTGTGTTCCACTGCAATATGGTATGATGATCACCGAGGATGAGCAGAGTTTGATCGTGTTCACCAGCTATTTTTTGCCATAATTTGCAGGGGCAAGCTTCTTTATGGAGCAACATCAGTGTTTGGTTAGTGCCAGAGGTACTGTGCACCACTTCCAGTTGTGACAGAGTTTTTTTGATGACTTTAGAGTCATTGGTCCAGATATTTTATACCCTTTTGGATCAAGGAGGAGTTTGTTGGATTATATTATGATCCAAATATGTTTTTAGCTAGTTTATGTTTTTGTTACGGGTTGGTTTCACCCGTTGGTTGGTTTTGTAACCAACTTTCTCTTCCCATAAGCTTTAAATGCTTACCTTTGTACAAAAAAAGAAATAAGTGCTTATATTGAATATTATTGTTTTCCCCCTGTTTCGATTCTGAACATTAAGGATATGATTGCCTGGGCGATTTTGGTGGCGGAAGTAGAACTATTCTTTTAAGAAGATGATGGAAATTCGATGGAGCCTTGATAGCATGGAGGGTTTTTTAGGTGAATCCATTAGGGTTGGTGGACTACCTCAACAAAGCATTAGGCTGATGGAAACTTAATGGAATGTTTGTGTTCGAGTCTAGATTCCAACTTGGTGAAGATTACAAAGTTGGTGTGGGGAAGAAGAATGAAGATCAATGAAACTGATGAAAGACTTGTGGGATATTATTTTCCAATTCAGTATTTGTAACAATGGCATAAAAATTTTATTTGGAAGGGATGAAATGTATTTTTATGCAAAGGCAAGGTGATAGGAGCAGATTATGAAAGTGGATTAGATGTTAGACATGTGACCAATGTAACATTAGATGTGATTATTGGCTAGGTGGTTAAATCATCATAACCATGTGTTGTGCAATTTTTATGTAAAGTGAATGAAATGAGAGGTTATGGTGTGACATACACAAGAACCCACCTCTGGCTAGCAATATGAATAATTATCTGTTGTAGTATCTAATTTAATATCATCTCATTTGCAATATTCTCTTTTCGTTAATTTGGAAGTACCCTAAAACCCTAACAATGTTCACCTCTAGTTCTTGTTTAAGAATCCACTCTCTTGTGTTTGTTGAAGTTTACTATAGCCATTAACTTATTTGAATATATATATATATATATATATATATATATATATATATATATATATATATATATATATATATATATATATATTCAAAGTTTAATCATATGTATGCATATCAACTTTTGTATGTGTTTGTACAGTTACGTGCATATATGTGTATGTTTACGTGCACACATGTGTGCTTCTACATATGACCACAATTCTACCTACACCGTGTCTTTTGTACTTTAACTTCTTGGATTCTCTTTCCTTGAACTTTATATTGTTAATGGTTGTATCCTCGAGTCTCATTGACCCACTTTTGGTCATCCGTGGACATTAATATAATATCTTTCTTTCTTACACCTTGGCAACTATGTTGGGGATTTAAATCATAATTCATTATTGCTTTATACAATATCTGTTCTTTGAATTTTATTTAAAAAAATATACAAGGCTTATTAATTAGCAAGACATAGCGCTTGCCTTGACTGGTCATGTTTTTGATAAATTGTCGTTTATGGCATAATGATTTAGGTGTATGGGTTTCCCAAAGGTAGTTTCTAAGGGTGAGATATTTCATTTTGCTAGAATTGATTGATTTACTTAAAAAAATAAAATCTTTATCGTTTTAAATAAAAACAGTATCTTATTGCTAGGGCTTGAGTTTGTTTTACAGTGTTTTGTTTAAATTCTTATGTTCAATATTTGTATGGGTTTCCCAAAGGTAGTTTCTAAGGGCGAGATATTTCATTTTGCTAGAATTGATTGATTTACTTAAAAAAAAAATTCTTTATCGTTTTAAATAAAAACAGTATCTTATTGCTAGGGCTTGAGTTTGTTTTACAGTGTTTTGTTTTAATTCTTATGTTCAATATTTATTTGTTGCAGCTGCAAGGAGGCTTTCCATATGCCCTTTAAAGTTGTTTCTCAACAGTTGTGTTGTGAAGGCATAATGCTACTTTCTTATGTTTCAACCCTGCCTACAACATTGAAATTTAAAGAACCTATATCGATTACATATTATGAGGTATGCAATTTTCTTAATGCTTTTGATTTGTGAGGTTTACGATTGTCTTGAGGATTTCAAAATTTTTTCAGATGATAAAGGTAAATTTGTATTGATTTATAAAGAGGTTACAAATAGCAGTGAGAATTCGGTAAGAGGTAAAAATACTGAATCAGGAAGCCCAAGAAAAATTATCCAAATGATTACATATGCTTAAAAATGCAGGACAAGAGCATGATCAAAAGAAAAGCCAACTAAAGCTGGATACAACTTAATCTGGAACACCTTGAAAGCTATCATAATGAACACTTGATTACAACTAAAAGAACTGCTGTTCCAGCGAACAGAATAAAACCATCGTGTCTTGCAAAGAATGGGGGGACCCTGTTAAATACTTCAGTGCCATTTGAGTTCTTGAAAATTGCTATAATCCCCATTTGAAACTTGGTTTGGGTTGTGACTTGTCCAGGATGTGACCCATCCTCTGCCATATAACTGTCATTGGGATCATGGATGATATTCATATTCCTGTTGAAGCTGCATGGTGGTAGGATGCATCATAGGGATTAGGCACTCAATGTTTTGGGCCATAGCGGTATTGGAATTGCCACTATTATTTGATATGCTTCTCATATTCCTTTCAGTTGCCATGTTAACCTGGGTAGCATTTCCTTTGTTGTTGTGATGTGAAACATGAGACGAGCTGTCTTCCAGGTGTTGAATTCAATGATTCCTACTCTCAGTGTTGTGTTTCAACATATCAATGGCTTGCTTTTGCAGGGAGCCTAATGAGGTTAGACAAGCAATACACTTAGTGAGAATGGGGGTTAGATATCCCTGGTCTCCTAGCTTGATTCCTAGAAGCTCTAGCCCGATTTTTAAGTTTTGAATGGCTTTAACAAGATTCTGGTAAATCCTGGCACTATCAGATCAAGTGAGTTTTTGCTGGGAAGGATCAGAATGGATAGGATTTGCTGTGGACTGAGTTTTAGAGGGGAAAGGCTCAGATTGATGCACGTGGGATTTGGGGAGATCCTCCTTGAGGGACCATGGGTATAGGCATTAGGAATGTTTGCAATTTTCAGTTAACAAGCACCATGCCTTTCTTCATTGAAGGAAGCCAATAAGCATACTGAGCATTGAAATGAGCATGAGAAACAAAATCATCAGCACCATTAGGAATATGACAAAGATCCATAGCACATATGATGAGTTGTGCATAGATTTTGAAGACAAACCTGCTGTTGGCTTTCCTCACTTTCCTTGGTGATGATAGCATCATTTTTGATACAGATGATGGCCTTGCCCTAACATTGTTGGGCTGTTCCTCTGAGAAGTTGAGATTGTGAGTTGTAAGCCATCATATTGCTTGTGATTTTTCCCTTGCTTTTGCTGTATACTTTCAAACACACTGATTTGAGCATTCTACACAGGTCTTCTTGACATGATCAAGCACCCATATTGTAAGTTCTGAAATTCTTACTGCTCCTTTTGGTGTTAATGGGGGTGGTTGAAATAGGAGCTTTTGTGGAATGCAACATTACCGGTTCTTCATATTCTGCTAGCATTGGGACTCAGGTTTCAAACCGAGTTGTGGTTTGGGAGTGGTTCGCCGTCCCAATGCCCATGGTTTGTCCCTGGGCACCCGGGTACGGGGGTTCTTCTTGTAGAACCCTCTGCACCCAGGTGCCCAGGGACAAACTCTGCACGTTGGGATGAAGAACCTGCTGCCTGCGATGGTCAACATGAGTCCAAAGCGAGTTTTTTTTTATTTTTTTCATTTTTTCCCCAAAACCAATGCAAGAAATAATTAAAAAAGACATGCTCTTGATGAAGAGCAGTATGACCATGAAAATTAACTTTTAAAGTTTGATGTAATTAATTATAGCCACATGATAATCATTGATATTTGGTATTTTAATATTTATCATTTATGTTTAATGATTATCAACTTATTAAGATGCATACTATGTGGTTAATGACAATGTCACTAATTTGCTATGTATCAAGGTAGAATTTCTATATTTTTTAATTTTTTTATAAATTTTTTGTATGAATGAACCCAAAACGAACCCAAGGAAAAAAAATCACCATACTAGTGAACTGGGTTCTTCAAATTTTCCCCAGAACCAAAAACGACCCGGTGACTTAGGTGGAATACAAAGGGGCGATGTCATGCTGGCATGAGAGACTTGAGAAAGCACACATTAATCTTGGAAGACCTCTGACATAATTCAACATCGCGTGGTGGAGATTCAAGACATAGTTGTCTTTATTGGCATGGAGAGGGACCCATTCCCCTTGGATTGGAAGTGGGGTTGTCTTCGACAGGGCCCTGGAATAGTCCTTGTTTGGTCTAAACCTTGTAAACTCGCCAAAATCTACAACCTTGATCAATCTTTCCTGTCCCCATTGAGTGTGGGTAGACTTATCATGTTGTTGATAGGTATTTCATGTTCATTGTATTTGCGTTGAACAATTGTAAGAAGAGAAGATTTGACTTTATATGTTTGGAAATTTTCAGCATGGTACACATACTAGGTGGCAACAATGGGCACTAGGCAATCCATGTTAGTATTCTTACAATAATGTCCGAGGCCCATGATGTGTTGGTTTGGGATGTAAATTGAGATCCAAGTATAAAAGATAGCCCCATGCTGTTTAAATGCAAGGAGATGGATATAGGTGGAAGTTTGTTGGTGGGGATTGAATGACACATGATCAAGATGTGTGTGGAAAATAAGTGTGAGGTGTAGAGTAGGACATCACCTAGGGTTCAACACTTTAAAACAAGATAAAAGTGAGATATAGGCTAGGCAAACAATAGGGAAAATGTCAAAAAACTCATAAATAATATGCAATTGGTTGGGGTGAAGGAACATAAAAAACAAAACGAATTGTATGAAATGAAGACCAAGGAAAATCATGTGTTTGGTGTAGGTATTTAGAACTATGCACATGGGACTAGACTTACTAGTATGCAATTTCTCTTTTCACTTGATCATGGTTAATATGTAGAGTACTAGACTCATGGTATTAATATTCATTTATCTTTTGGGGGACGGGTTCTTTTAAGGACACCAATTTTTGGATGTGCTGAGGCAATTTGGAATGCCCAAGAAACATACAACATTTCAGATTCCCTATATCATAAAAATAAAGATTGGCCATTCTCTCGACAAATGTGTTTTGTTGTTAGGGTTGCTACTAAATAACAACTTTGTGATGTAAGAGAAGATTTAATCGTATCCAAATAGCCATATATTTCCATTTCTAGTGAACACATATTAGTGAATTTCCAATGACAAATTGCTAGTGAATTTCCAGAGGAAGTCAATCTTTGTTGATGAAATTGAGAATTAGTTTGGAATCCCACTCAATTATTAGCCTCGAGATTCCCCATTCAATTGCCTTTTGTATTCCCATATGTAGGGTTCAATATTATAAAACAAAATAAAGAAGCGTGAGGTGTAGAATGGGACATCACCCAGGGTCCAACACTTTAAGACAAGATAAAGTGGGATATGGGCTAGGCCAGCCCTAGGGAAAATGTAAATAACTCATAAATTATATGCAAGTGGGCGGGTTGAAGGGGCATAAAAAACAAAACAAATAATATGAAATGAAGACCAAGGAAAATCATGTGTTTGGTGTAGGTATTTAAAACTTTGAACATGGGGCTAGACTTACTAGTATACACTTTCCCTTTTCCCTTGACCCTGGTTAATATGTAGAGTAATAGACTCATATTGTTCCTATTCATTGATCTTTTGGGAGATGGTTGCTTTCTTGAAGACCCCCAAGTTTTGAATGTGCTGAGGTAATTTGGAATTACCAAAAACATACAACATTTGAGATTCCTTGGATCATAAAATGTAGGATTGGCCATTCTCTCTACAATTGTTTTTTTGTCTGGGTCAATGCTGAATTGCAACTTCCTAATGTAAGAGAAGGTTTTGTGATATCGAAATAGCCATATATTCCTATTTCTAGTGACCACTTGCTAGCGAATTTCTAGTGGAAATCCGGTCTTTGCTGATCAAATTAAGGATTAGTTTGGGATCACCCTCAATTATTAGCCTCGAGATTCCCTAATCAATTGCCTTTTGTATTTCCATGTGCAGGGCAATAAGTTTGGTATAATTGTTTGTTTGATGGTCTATGAATTGTGTATAATCGATAATGGGGTGACCTTTGGAATCTTGAATTAACCCTTTGACAACTACTTGTCTTGGTTTGTGCTTTGATAGTTCTTCAAAATTCAATTTGAAAAAACCTAAGGAGGTTGGAGGAATGTCGAGGTGCAAAAGAGACGCTCCACACCTTGGCATTTTGATAGTCAATCATACCGGTTGAATAAAAATTACCGAGCTTCCCCTTTTGCATAATAAGTGTTGTGGACCATATCTGATTCTTGATGTGTCGCAAGCATAGATTCAAAAATTGCTAGAAATCACTGATAAATCGCAAGTTGACCTTGAAACATTTAATCTTATGATAAATAGCGAGTAGAGTTTTACAGATGAATTGGTGATTTTTGTTGAGTAATAATAGGGATTACTCGGCAAATGCCGCGACTCTATTGCTGTGGCTCGCCCAAGTAGAGTATAAAAGCACACAATTAATAAATGATTTCATTCTTATTTCTACATTTTATCCTTGCGACTCGCGAATACAGTGCACAATCAATGGCGCTAGGGGTTTTCAGTGATTTTTGAATCTATATTCAGACTTTCAGAGTGATTGACAATGGTACATACTAATATAGTCAGTGGACCCTAGGGTTTTCATTGGTCAAATACATATTGATATAGTGATTAACAAGGCCCAAAGGTATACAATATTGAGTAAACACACTCATGCAACCTACAATTGCCTACTGCTTTTTAATACATACTTTATTTTCAAGCCTCAAAGAAAACACAGTCACACAACCTACAACCTACAAGTATAGGTATTTATTTTATTTTTCATTATCTTTCGAGTATGGATCATGATATTTACTTCATCTTCTACTTCTTCCTTTGATTATCAACTAGGGTAAGATTCCTTTTTTTTTGTTTTTTGTTTTATAGGTTTTAAGTTTTTGGTTCAAGTATGGCATTGACATCGGATTCAACTGCCTGTCGTAAGCCGAAGTCCCTTGACCCTTCTTGGAAGCATTTTGAACTGGCGAGAAAGGGTAATTATGTGATATGCATTATTGTGGGATGAAGATGAGTGGAGGTGTCTATCGCCTTAAATACCACATCGCACAATAACTAAGAAACGATGTGGTATTGTGTAGACAAGCACCATTTGAGGCTCAAAAAGAGGTGGCTGCATACCTTGCAACTTATGCGGAGAAAAAAGAGGAAAGCTGATGCACTTGGAGCTTTAGTGAATAAGAGGGCAGTGAGGGATGATTATGACATTAAAGTCTCTTCTATTTCCCCAAATCCAGGGGTTTGGGATAGGGATGGGGATCATCTATTGAAGATAGTTGGACTACTTTTTTTGTTTTTCAAAGTAGTCCTAGGTCACAACCTTCACTTGACTATATCACGTGGAACTTGAAAGTGCACAATGAAGCAATGATAGTTGTGACAAACTTTTGGTACTACAACAACATTCCTTTCAGCGTGGTGAAAATGCCATATTGGAAGGCATTGACAGTTGTTGGGAAGAGGTTCAAGGCTCCCACTCATGATTGGAGGATTTCATCAAACATACCAAGACAATTGTAGAATAGCAAAAAGATGTTAAAGTTCTTAATTAGCTATTAGTTAGGCATTAACTAAGGGTTGGTTATCAACCTTCCCAATTGAATGTAACTACTTTAGTGCTCAATAAAAGGATGCACACACACTTCAGTGTGTGCCTTTTGGTTTTCTCTCCATTATTTGAACATTCCTATTTTTAACATTGGTATCAGAGCCAATCGTTTGGGGAAGCCCTAGTCAGGTACAAATGGAGCATACCATTCGAGCAAGCCTTGAGAGAAGGGTACAAACAAAGAAGATGAAGAGGTTAAAGGTCTGAGTAAGCCCTAGGAAGATCAACAGGGTATAAACTGTCAAGTAGAGGTTGTCAAACTCGATTTTCCTAATCAAATCAAAGGAGTTGTTTGAGGATCCATTCGAAAGAAAGTCCCTTCTAGGGCACATTTGAAGAAAAATTTGTAGGACAGTTTGCAAAGGCAAAGAATTTCATCCATCATGAATTTGTGAAGCAAAATAGTAACAAAAGAATGTGTTTACAGTCTGTTTGCAATCGTGGAAAGATTCCATCTAATTGATGCCAATAGAAAAAATACAGTGTAAACCTTGCTCAAGCCAGAACTGGTGTCACTAGGTTGCGTGAGGGCAAAATTTAAACATGAAGAAAGTTATAGTCCAGGGCACGGGATAATTAGACACAGATTTCAAAGTACATCAAGCACGCAATTTTTTTGACAAATGAGAACAAAATGAACAATCGTGATTTTAGTGTCATAAACAATAAAGGAAGATTGCTATGGGTTAGGGTTTCTCTTAAACTGCAGAAATAAAAACACAAACAACAAAGGAAAATTGCTACAGGTTAAGGCATGGAGTTTGCAGGAAGCTAGATAAATGTTGTTGTTGTGAAGAAAAACCCAAACGCTATGGCATAAGAGAAGAAAATCGACAGTCACTTTTCTCTAGGCCACAGGAATCATTTTATGCAATGTTTTATGTGATCTACAGTTCTGTGCAGTGTGGTATTTTCACTAGGGTACTTATCGGCAACTTCGATATTAACATTGTATTATTATTTGGAACATTAATCCTGTAAAGAATTTATCTTACAGTCGATCCTCAGCAAACTCTTGGTCTACTTCGTTCTGTTTTTGTCATTGTAATTCAGCTAAGCTGACATATTTTACATAGTTTTTCAGTGCCTGTATTTGGACTTAAAATAAAAATGCATCCTTGTAGCCATGTCTTTCTGTCCATATATTCATCCCATTTGTATAGCTGTTTTGAGCATCATATTTCATCATTGGATTGGGTATTACTATCTTCATTTAGATGATTTCTGCATATACTAGTAGTCCTAATTATACATTATTCTTGTAGAATGTATTCGCTTTTCTATTACCTCTGCATATTTCACTTAATATAATTGTTTTGGAGTGACTTACATTTTTCAATTATAACAGAATGCTGGAGATGGCCAATCAGTGGATGAAAAACCAGAAAGTGTTATTCAGGATTACATTTGCTTTCAATTGCCTAGTGAGAATTCTCACAGTCCTAGTATTCTAGCAATTGTGCGGGGATTCCGGAAGGCTGGAAATTTTCAGCAATCAGAGCCAATGGAGTTTAAAATTGAAGTAATTGCAGTGTCTTTTGCCAACAGGTTTCATTGCATTGATCTAGCTCTATATAAGGTAAATATTATGCAAGTGCATATGTATTAAACCTGCCTTTTGCTGAGTCCTTTTCGGGTCATATAGGTTGGTGCCTTATTGTGCTTTTATTATGTCCTGTTTCACCGAAGTAGAAAGATCAAATAGTGTTACTCCTGGATGAGACTAGCTCGAGTGATGATGCAGTGGCCACTGGAAATTCATGGCTGATGCTTCTGTCAATAGGAAATCTTCCTTTTGTTCCGCTTGCAGATGTTCCATTGGATATTCCTATTTCAGAATTATGCCAGACAGAGGTACAATATTTTGGTATAATTTCCTCTTTACTAGCATCTATTTTCAGTCCATATTGCAGTATAATTTTATCCTTGTTTTATCTTTTGCATCAATTTAGATTTCTAGGCATGTTTTCTTGATTTGTTTGTTTGTATGGAATGATTTATGTTTAAAAAAAATCTGTTCTCGTTTTCAAAATTTAATATCTTTGGAAGGAATAATGCACTATATGGATCGATATATATTTTTATTGTTATATAATTCAAAATTCGAGCAATAGATTTGAACTTTACACAATAAGCTACAATCCACTCAAAATTTACAAAACATCAAAGAGAGAGAACGAGGAAGCAATCAAAATATTCTTACCATCACTTTGCTTCCTTGAGTCTTCCCTCCAAGATCATAAATGCTTCTCCAAGACAATTTGATTATATGGTATTGAATTGCAAGACAAGGTGGCTTCAAGACTTCAAATGGATGCAAAAGGATTAATGACTATGGATGCAAAACGATTAATGACCATGGATGCAAAACAAGGATTATGGATGCAATGTGATAGTTTAAAAGAGTATGAAGACTATGTAAGCTTGTGGATTTTCAAAATTAGTCTAGCCAAAGGCTTTGCATGGTTATTTATAGGGGTGGTGGAAGGAATAAAAAGGAATTTAAAATTCCTAAGAATCCTCTAGATTTGGAGGGTTCTAGAGGAGTGGAGAGATTGGAGGAAGTTTCTAGAGTTAGAGAACTCTAGACTTCATTAGGAATTAACGAGGATTAGATAGGGGTTTTAGATAGGATTAAGGAACTAGGTTTGCAGGAAAGACAATTTGTAGGTTGGGTAGCGGGTAGTTAGTATTTTTTGAATTTAAAATTAGCAAGTGGGCAAGTGGAGATTAAATGAAATAGGATTAATAGGTTAATGGAATATTAATGGGATAAGTGATGGATTAATATAATGTGGGGTATGTATAAAGGTTGGTATGGTGTGAGAAATATATAGTGGGAAGGGGGGTTAGATTATTAATTAGGAAAAACATTATTTAGTTAAATGAAATTAGTCGAGATAATTGGCGATGTTAGTTGAATGATTAAGGCGAACAAATTATCATGTATACAATTGTAATATTAGTAAACATCATATGCTTAACGATCTCTAAACCAACCATCAAATATGGAATAGATTATGATGTATGCAATTTGGATTTGTTAAAGTCGACCTCAATTTTTTTCTTGAATTTTTTAATGCCCAACATAGGGTACATTTAGAAAGGCAAATATAAAAAATAGATGCCCATCACACGTTTTCTTTCTTTACTGAATTCTTTACATGCAACTGAATATTTTGTTGAAAGATCAATTTATCAGGGGATTTTGATAACAATGTATTTTTACCTCCCATTTGTATTGTTAGAAAGGAACTTATTATATTAGTGTCCAAGAATGACCAAAAGTAGGTAAAAGAGACTCGAGAAGACATCAAATTACAATGGAAAGTGCTAGGGTAAAAGGACCCTAGGATCTACGACTTACTAAGTAAAAGAACAAAAACACTGAAATTAAAGGTGGGCTAAACCCAATGCAATAAAGCCCCAATCCATGTGGTTAGGATACCAATACAAATAGCCATGTGGGGGATGCAAGAGCCCTCAAAGTTCATGGGTTGATAAAAGCCGAAAAGACTATATGGTAGTCTCGTTAAACATCTCTAACTGTGCTTGGGATGGCAGAATTATTTGTATCATCGTCTATCATTGTGAAAGGGCTAATGCAATATCTGATAATGTTCATTGGGGAGTGTCTATGGTTGAGGGGGCTAGGTTGGATAATCCTAGGAGGAAGCAAAGCACTACCCCTAGAATCCCTCCTAATATCCAAGGCCGAAGAAACCCTTGAGGCAGTAAAGAAACTCATAATGTGTGCTTGTCCCCATGGCTCGAGAAGTGGGTGCAAAGGAGGAGATTCAAGATGCCAAGGAGTAGATCCATGACGTTGAGTAGGGGAGGATTCCTGTCACGTAGACCTAGTTTGTTGGGGCACCTTAGTAGTAGTGTTGTGTATAGATGAGCATTGCCTCACTAACCTACCCCCCTCAATGTGTGAAGCAAAAGTATCCAAAGGGTGCTTTATTCCGCCAACCTTTGTGGTAGACTGAAAGAAAACGATGATCAACCTGGGTGTTTTAGGGCTCCTTGGAAGGACCTGCATTGGAGGGTGACAACCTCCCAAAGAAAAAGGGCCAGGCATTGTTGGTCTAGGTATTGAAAGAAAGTGGCTATAAAGACAGTGGTATCTCCTCCGGAACTCATAATAAATAGGGCATCTAAAAATGAAGGCTCCTTAGTTTCCACCTCCTAGATGGAGCAAAGATGACACATCCGGTCCTCACATGGAATATGATGATCAATCTCAACCCATAGTTGGTGAGAGCACACCCTCAACTAGCCGAGAAGAAACCTCAAGCCATGAGACCATTGGCATTGGAGATGGTCAAGGCAACAAATGACACTATCCACTTCTTGCAAGAAATGCTTAGCACAAAAGACAAGCTTGGGGCTGTGGCTGAGGAGGAGAGGTCCAATTGACTAAGATGTATTGCTTGTAGATATCCTCTTTGACAGCTCTAATGATGACCTCCTTTTAGAGACTTTCTTAAACTTATTTTAGGTTCTATTTCACAGCTTTCTGCAATTTGAAAGGTCATAAAATAATAGAATATTTAAAGACGGAATGTTTTAAATATACAAGGTATGACTTCTCAAATTTGCACTTTTTAAGGTCTTCATTTCTTATCTTTAATTTTGTAACATTATTTGGTATAATATGTTCAATGTATGCAGCATATTATCTGTATAATTTAACATAGATTTATGAAAATCAAATTAGAATAACGATCCCCTTTGTTCAAGGTAACCAAGATATACTTAACTGTAATCTGGATTTGTTAAAAGTGCCACAATGTTTTTGACCAGAATTGAAATGCCTAACATAGAGTACATTTAGAAAGGGATGTATAAACAATAGATGCTTATTGCACATTTATTTCTTCACTAAATTCTTTGAAGTCTGCTTCCTTAACATGCAGCTGAATATTATGTTCAAAGATTAATTTACAAGGGGATTCTGATAACATTGTACCTTTGCCTCCGATTCGTGTTGTTAGAAACTTTCTTATAGTATTTTTGGGTTCTATTTTACAACTTTTATGGAATTTGAAAGGTCATAAAATATTAAAAGATTCAACTATGGAATGCTTTGAATATGCAAGACACGAGTTCTCAATGTTTTGCTCTTTTTAAGTCTTTTGTTTCTTGTCTCGTAAATATTGTAATATTTATTTAGTAAAATCCATTCAATTTATGCAACATCTTATCTATTTGAATCAACATAGAAAATACAGTAGAGTAACAATCCCTTGTTCAAGATAATTGTAAGCATAGTCCCCGTATTTGAATTTGCTGAGAAAAAAAATCGGAACTAAAAAAATGGAGATAAAATTTGTGATTAAATTTGGCTAATAGAAATATACTTATTTTTTAAAATATACTTAAATTCGAGATAAAGTTCGTGATTAAAGTTGACAATAGTCTTGATAATATAACTCATGCAATTGTTTTATATATAACTCATTATTTAATATAACTTATAAAATGAATTATATTCGAACCAATGCATTGAAACTATTAAAATCGAAATATATAGAAAGATATATTAATGTGTTTTTTTACATATTAAATGGGCATGTCAGGAATATCTTAATAAATCTCAAAATATTAATGCCACATAATAACGAGGCAGGGCTGCATTATCAAACAAGTTGAAACCACAATTTAATGTCGAAGACCCCAAAAAATTTAAGGGTAGGCAGCAATTCGGGCGGCAAGTGTGACAGGAAAACAAGGGCAGTTTTGCGACATAGCTTCATTCACCCTAACATAGCCTCCTTTGACCTAACACAACTTTTGTGGTGTCTTTGATCTACAGATAGAGAGGGTTGTGATTCCTAGTTTTACAAAGCAAATGGAGATTGCAGATGAAATAAAGCTTCCGCGGTCAAGATAAACCTTGAAAACAGGAAGTTGACTTTTGCAAAACCCTAAAATGACTGGCTAACAGATTTACTTGAATTATTAAATGATTTTTTATGATACCCGCTTGCTTTGAATTGCCATTCGATTCATACAAATAAAATCGCAAATTTTGACGAATTTGTTTCATTGTTTTGAGATTCAACGAATTTCGATTTTTATCATTGAAATTCGGTGAATGCAGTTACATTGACTGTAAGACATACTCAACCTATAACATATTTAAGATGTCTGAGTTCCATTCCATTATGCATTCTCTTAATATCCACATCTATTAAAGCATACATGATTTTCAAAATACTCATATTTATTGTGGCATTCACTAGTTGTGAGAAATCTCATAAAACTTGTGTTTTTGTCTGGGTTCTACACCGAAACATGAGACTTATAGGATGAAGATGGGATGAATTCCTCTCTCGAACAGAGTGAAGGATCCAAAACTCATGGATGTGAATTTGTTAGAAAATTTGTAGGCACCCAACAGTCTGCTTTGAAAACATGTTATCTGAAATACATATAAGTAGGAAAACACACACACACATACACACATGCACACTAGAATGGACTCCACACACACGTCCGCGCACACACTAGAATGGACTCCTTGTGGATAAGTTGCCAAGCTTATGAAGAAGGTACCAATTCAAAGTAAGACCAATCTTTTAGAAATAAAGCAATTAGATATGATTGAAATGAAAAGGGTAGGATAGGAAGACTTACTTGACTCGATGAAAACTTGCAACATGTATAGCATGCAAAATAAAATAAATGAGCGTAAGATGAGGAATGTGGATTCTTATCTTGAGATTTGTTGGTGCATAGACGTCCCCCGGGGAAAGAGTAGACCATTTTTTGGGTGACGTGTCTTGAGGTCATGTCAAGTGGCTTGGGAATCCTAATGGAGCAGATAGGCAGGCTGGTAGGAAATTGGACCTGTTGTACTTGAGATGAGTACCTTGGCGAAGTTCCTGCCCTTGTGGTCCGAGAATGCCATGTTTGTTGTATTTCACAAGTTATATTTGAGATAATTTCTAGTTGATGATTGGCATGAGTGTAAATCATCACTATATATACCCATCTCATTTCTGGCCAAGTCTTCCTCATGGCCAAAGGGTTTGGCACAGAATGAATCCATTGACAGCTTAAGAAGTGATGAGCCTTAAGTGAATCCATCGGATGATGAGTTTGCCCCAGGCTGAATCCATGAAGGAGACCTTAAAAAGGGGAGTAAAGCCAAGGTGAAGTTAAATGGTGGATTTCCAATTCCAGATCAAAAGGGGTCCTAAGGGCTGAATGAAATGAGGGCAACATGGCAAACATGCAGCCTACCAAGCGCTGACCTATGACATCTAGCGCTAAAGGTAACATGGTTTCTCTAACCAAGTCTGCCTCTTTTCCGTCAATAATCATAATGGGAGGTTGATACGCCAACAAACCCTTGACATAAAAAGCATTGATATCCAATTTCAGTGTATACAGTATCTAACAATCCATTTTGCAAGTTCTATTTACCGAGTGAGTGTTAAATCAGTCTTAACTTGTGTATATTAATTGTGGTAACATTCTAAAGAATTAATTAGAGGTGCCTCATATGAGGTTGCTGTGGATGATAAATTGTATTAAGTTTTAACAGTAAGTTCCATTTTCATTTTTAGTTTTTGGATTCATATCATATTCCCACAAAATGCGACGTGGCTGGGATTTGGTAGCTTTCCAAAACCAAAATAAAAAGTTGTGACAGTAGACATTGAGAATTTGGCATTGTGGTTTGGTGCATATTCTTATGCATTCTACTAAAGATAACCCTCCAATTGTTCAGACGATGTTTAGAACTTAGTCTCTCAAGTGGAAATCTTATTTTGCAATGGAAGTGTCAACCAGTAGTATTCCCCCAAAATGTTAAGTTTCTCAAAAGTAAGATGCAGCAATATCAGAGTTTTATAGACAAATGCTGCAGTTGCAGTTTTTGTACTAAACTTGTCTCTAAGTTTTCGTAGCAGTTGTAATTAGAATATAAGATAAAATGTTATCAGTAAACGAGAGCACTATGTAAATTTATTTAAAGCGCATCTGAATTTACCAAGGGGACAAACAGCCATCATGTGAAAGGACTTGAACTGTTCCTTAAGTACTTACAGAAAGTTAATTGCCTGGTTTCCATCATCTCTGCTGAACAACAGGCTATTCTAGATTGCACGACACATCTATAACAACAATCAAATATGTCCAGTACTAATAAAACAAAATACAGTACGAGCTGTAGTAGGATAACTGTTAGGACTTGTTCCAAAGTCCTTAGTATTAGTTTAGATAGATTAAAATAATGTAAGGGGCATGCTTCATTTATTTAAATATACCCCCTTTATAATAATGTAATTAGGTGTTGTTAGTAAATATGTTTGTAGGCATTATGGGTATTCCCGTGTGCAAGTTAGTAGGAGGTTATAAGTTTGTTGTAGAGTTTTATCAGAATGGTAAAACCTTTATATAGCCCTTCTACTTTTTGTTGAGGGTTAAATGGCATTTAAGCACCCTCTTGTACTCGCTTATTTTGATATTAATAAAATGCTTGAGCCGACCCTTAGTGGGCATAAGATTCAACTTAAGTGGTTTCCTATGGTGGTTTCATAATTTTGATTGTTGTTATCAGAGTGGAGGTGCATAAAGAAATAATGGTGGGCTTGCCCAAGAGTTAAAGAGAAGATTACCATGAAGAGAGGAGAAAGCTCATGAGAGAAAAAGGCTCATGGGTGTAACTATTTTTTTTTTTTTTTTAAAATTTGTTTATATTTCCTGAAAAAATGCATTCCTTTTTAGAATTGATTTCCATTATATTTAATTTGGATGAATACTCAACAAATGTTTGCCAACACTTGACAACTTAAAAAGGACAAACTTTAGTGTTTTCTCCGCATTTTTGGTGTTATGGATGTGTTTTTGACCTTTTGGATGCGTTTTTGACCTTCTAGACGTGTTTTTGACATTCTGGACTGCATGTATGAAGGCTCGGGCAAGTATTCTCAAATACTCGCCGAGTATTCTCAAGTACTCGCTGCGAGTATTGTGCCAATACTCACAAGTATTAAAAAAAACCTCCCGTGAGTTTAAATGGCGGTATTCACCCAGGGTTTTTCACTGTGAGTACTCGTCCATAGTGTTATGGATGCGTTTTTGACATTGTGGACTCATTTTTGACCTTCTGGATGCGTTTTTGACCTTCTAGATGTGTTTTTGACATTCTGGACTGCATGTATGAAGGCTTGGACGAGTATTGACACAATACTCGCTGCGAGTACTGTGCCAATACTCGCAAGTATTAAAAAAAAAACCTCCTGCGAGTTTAGATGGCTGTATTCACTTAGGGTTTTTCACTGTGAGTATGCAAACTATGGGTAAAACAATAGTTTTTACATAATATACAAGTGTTTTTGTAAGATGCTCATATGATAGTATAGAGAGAAAGGCTTTACTAAATCATTGAAAGATTTGACAAACATTTTTTAATTATAGTTTTAACTTTCGGGATATTTTGAGTTAAACATCACCGAGTTGGTTAATAGTTACATGTGTACAAGATTCAAGTTGAAATGGTAGAGAGTGACGAGTCATAAATCTCTAGAGTTCGACTTCAAGCTGTCCGACTTCAAGTTGTCTGTCTGCCATTTCAACTTGAATCTTGTACACATGTAACTGTTAACCAATTCAGTGGGTGATGTTTAACTCAAAATATCCTGGGAATTATAAATATTCAGCTTTGAGGCCATATAATGGAGTTTGAAGCCCACCTTTTTTTTCCTAGAAAGATTTTTTTGAGTCTAACATAGTGGTGTAGCTAGATTGATGCCATTCGTCACTAGTTATAGAGAGAAATATGTAGAGAAGGTAATGGAATTAATATTCAATGTGGTATGTGAAAAATATAAGATAAGAACCTTGAATTTCAGATAGATGCATTTAAGATATTTGTACTAGTTTATGTTGTTGTTGTGTCCAAATAATAATCTAGATATTGAATAGTCACCTTAGTTTCTCACAAGTCACATACAATTCCATTTGAGTGTGCACTTATTCTAGGTCTTTCCTCCTTGAACAAGCCCCTGTCCACCACATCTAGACTTGTGATGTGACCCCTTTCTGTAGTGTGTAAAACAATATTTGCTTTGAATACATCAAGAAGTCCTATTGTGGCATCTAGTTCATTTACGTCTAGCTTTTCTACACTTTTACGTGAGACTCCAATTAGATTAATGTAACAATTGTTGAATGTTTGAAAGAAAATACTTGGAAGATTAGAAAATAAAGGTTGATGTATTGAAGAATTATGGTACAAAAGTCTTAGCTTGCTTGACTCATTGGAAACGTAATGTTATTAAGAGTCCAAAAGGTATTAAATGTGTTGACTAGGATGTACTTTATTGCTGATGGATATGTACGACTATGGCAACTTGAGTATTACAGCCCTACAATTAAATTTTGTAAGGAAAATGTTGCATTAGGGGTCTCACCAAGGATAACCATTGAGAGAGAAAATGAAGTTCAAAGATGGATGGTAGAGCATAATTACCGAGTATTGGGGACAAGGTTTCCATGATGGCAATAAAAATGCTCCCCAAGTCCCTGAAACGCTCAGGATGTTTGAGATGTCACCAAAATATAGGGGGCGGGTCTCTGTGTAACATTGTGGTAGAGTTATATTAGAGTATGGGAGGGAAAATCAAGTTTGATTACTCTTGAACAACTTCTTACAAGTGAGGAAAAAGGAGACGACAAAGATTATTAAAACTACTAATACATTGTGGATTTATTTCTAGCATCCAAGGCAACTTAAAGCATTGAACTATGGAGGCAATTGATCAGCTGATTATCAATTCTTCCTTGAGTTGCATTGATGATTAGGATCAACTTCTTGAATAGTGATGGAGGCAACCTCTTCAAGAAAATTGTCTTCTCAACAACATTTGTCTCTTATGCTTCTTCCTCCACAAGTAGTAAGGCTCTTGAGACCTCCTTTGGGTAGCCAGGCCACTAAGAGCTCCTCACTAGTCTTGATTGTGACAACTATTGTATATGTAGCCCCCATTGTCCCATTCATCCTTTCAAAGAATTCACATACTTAGTTGAGCATGGCACATGATGATTAGGTTTAAAATTCTCTTGAATAGAAACTGTAGTTTTTTTGGATTCATTTATACCCGAAGAGACTTCTAAAAGCAACAATCCACTACTAACACATGCATAATCACTTGTGGATCCACCCTTTGATAAGATTGCTGCTTCAAAAATCTCCTCTAATACAACTATTTTGACCCTTTATACTCATGTTCAACAAGACTCTCAACTTTAATTGGGGAGTAGATGTAAATATTTTTTCTGTTAATGCTAATCTTTGTAGATGGCCTAGTAAGTTAATGATAAATCAAAATAATGGGGACCACATTTATTTTCTTAAGAGTTAAATGCAATATAAGAGGGGTATATAGAGTTTTTGATTGATGGATAGGTAATGTTAGAAAACTTATACATCAGATCCCATCATCAATTATGGTTGTGGAATTCATCATCTCATATTGCTCTGTTATCGATATTGAGAGTCTTGTCTATGTGTGCTTTGAATGCATTGATCATCTCTAGATATGCACAATTTTGTACAAGAATAGAGATATTTTGATTACATTCACATCTATGTTGCATTCTGGTAATGTTGGCTCTAAACATGTATAACGTAAACTATTGTAGTTTTTATAATTGTTGTCTTCTATTATTGTTATATTTTTCTTGACTGTAATGTCCGTGAGTGTGTTCACATTTAATTCCAACCTTAACTTTGACGTTCATTTGTTTGTCACCTAAAAGTTTTTCCTTTTTTCTTGGAGAATTCAATTAAAAAATTGTAATATCTTGGCTGTATAGTGGAGTTTGGAGCCTCTTTATTTTTTGTCCAAAATATTTTTTCGAGCTTAACACATTGGTGTGGTTAGATTGACATGATTTGTCACCAATTAGTGAGAAATTTAAGAAGGTAATGAAGTTATTAATAATAGTGATATGTGGAAATTCAAAGATCAGGACCTTGAGATTGATATCTCTTGGCATTTTTCAGATAGATGTATTTAATATATCTGTACTAGTATGTAAATGATTATAGCATACATAGGCACACACAATAATAGAGATATATCATTCTAGTATCAAATGGATAATTAGTCTTTGCATTGTACATAATTTTATGTTTTGTTCTACGCACATTACATTTTCTTGATACAAGACATTGAATTTCACACATTTGAATCTATGTTAATTGCACATATGCATATATGTTTTTATTTATGCACAAAACACACACATATTTACAATATAAATATTTTATTGTAGTTAAATTTTAATGTTTTTGAATGCTTTCCATATTGATAGTGTAAATCCTTTAGCGCAAGCTTGGGGGATGGAAGAGCTCGTTGCATTTCACACTCCCTAGTTGCTCCGTTGGTTGTTAGTGGTACGTGATATTTGTTAAAATCTATTGACAAATTTATATCATAGTTTATATCATGTACTTTTTCAATGAAAATGTTTTCTTTTACCTTTTGTAGATAGAAATGTATTGTAGATCATGATTAATGGTTTCATAAGCACATATTTTCAGCTGTTTATTTTATATATATAGTAGAAAAATTATAGTTAAACAACATGTTAGAATTGAGAAGGTAAATTATTGAGAGAGGAGATTAGTTCATCTCTATTCAAAAGGATTTCCATATAAGAATATGGAATTAATAATTCTACTAGCTAGAAAATGGACAAAGGAAATGTAGGGAAAAAAACATCTTTTTGAATGAAAAGAGTTCTCTATTAATAATATAGATTATACATCACTTTTCTTATAAAAAAATGAGTGGTATGATAGCACACTTCATTTTCAAAATGATCTGAAGGATCGAGAGAAAGTGAATTTAACTTTAAAAAGTTAAAATAAAGCTTAAAAATAACATCTTTTCTATCAAAAAAGTTTGAACAAATCCCAAAATAAACATGATATAAAGCTTGAAGGGCACTAAGACAACAAAGCACAAGAACTAGGCAACATGAGCAATAGGCAAAGTTGGTAGAGGTGGAGGGTCATCTGGCTTGTCATCCCAACCCCAACTGCTACCAACGGGCGGATTTATAGTCTCAAGTATGGGTCCCCACCTATCATTTTCATTGTCTTTGTTTTCTTCATCCATTGGCACTTGTCTAGGCAGGGAAATGGCTAAAGACAATTGAGGAAACTTTCCTTGTTTAGGAGCCCTCCATCCACTGGTGTTTGGAAATGTAAACCCAACACTAGGATAGTTGTGCACTGATGAGAGCCATCATAATTGTGGTGAACCACTTCGGCCCCTTCTATGTGAATGGTGCCTACCACGAGCTCCAAAACCATGGCCTTGAAAGGGTGACCTCCAACAAGGAGAATTAGGGGGACCCAACTAACAACACATGCACTTTCCCAATGGCCCAACAAAGTTTGGGGGTGTTCCACCTCCAACCCTACCTTCTTCGCTTGCACTTGGATCTATAGCATGACATCGGAGGTCACTTGCACTTTGTTAATAATGAAAAAAACAACCATCCATAACTAAACGTTTAAATATTGCATTGTTCCTTTCTTTCCACAAATGAAAAAGAATTTCAAAATGACACATATGCCATATTTGATTGTACTATGCAAGTGGCATGGCCAACCCCCCTAAGAGCACCATTTTCGAGGAGAATAGTTTTCGATGAAATGGTTGAAACACGGTATGAATTCACTTCCAAGCTAACTGAGCATATTTGCAAAACCAAAAAAGATGCTTAAGTGACTTAGTGTGTTGATAGGAAGGGCATAAGGGATTATTCACATCTAGATGGATAAGGTTGTTGCCAACATGAAAACCTTGATGTTGCTTTAGAAATAGGCCTATTTAGGCTTAATAATTGCTTTCCAAATTTTGCCAAACCTTCCCCCCCAAGTTGCTTTAGACAAATTGACTTTCTAATGAGCATTCAAAGAAGCCACGTGATTGTGCTGAGGGGAGAGTAATTTTAACGAAGTTGGGGTTTGTATTGATAAAAGGGGGTCTAAATAGGCCAAGTCCAGTCAATCCACCAACCAGAGGGCATTTGAACTTCAATTTTGTGGAGATGTTGATTTGGGATGGCTTTTTGCACCTCAAAGATTGAGGCAAGTTCATTGGGAGAAAGCTGAAACTTTCCCCAAAAGATGGACCAAGGTAAACAATCTCGCGAGTGGTTGCAAAACAAATATGTAACCATGGCAAAATGAACACCATGATAAAAGAGAACAAAAGACCACCAAAGTGAATGAGAATTCATAGAAAGTTTCGTTTTGAAATCATCTCCATCCTAGACTAAGTGAGGTTTGATCAACTCCCAAGCTATCTAGGTACTTCGAGCCACAAAACACTCTTTAATCTTGACAGGAACCTAAGTGAGCATAAGTGACTAAATACCAAGATCTTTCGAAGTTGGCTTGCCAAATAGGCTACCTTTACTTATACAATGGGAAAGCAAATATTCAAAGTCTCTTCTCCTTCAAGAAAACAAATGATCCATTTGACACAGAGGGCAGTGCCTTGGAGTTTGACATCTAGAAGGCCAAGACCACCCATCTCTTTAGGTTGACAACAAATAGCTCATGCAACTTTGTGAAACCCTTTAGAGCCTTTTGGATTGGCCCAAAGAAAGTTTTTGAGAACACATTCAAGTTTACTATATGCAGCCTTGGATGGAGCCCAACAAAAAGAGTAATAAACATGGGTGGCTGCAAGGACATTAGAGCAAACCTAGAACTTACTAGCTAGGAAGAGTCGTTTAGTGATCCAAAAAGCAATTTTATCCTCCACCCTCTGCACCACATAGTTCCATAAGTTTGAAGGGGATGCCTAAACGGCAAAAGGGATGCCCATGAATTTGAATTATTCTTCAGGTTGAATCCAATACCACTTGAAATTTTGTAACCAAGTCGGGATGGGAGGGTCAGATTGTCTATAAAACTCAGTTTTCTTCCATTGGATAGAAGATCCAGAGGCCAAGCAGAAAATGTCCAAACATTCCATGGCATTGTTCATAGATGTCTCCTCTTCAGCAAGAGAGAAAATAATCATCGGCAAATTGACCATTTACAATCTGATTATGAGACTGAGGGAGAGCAATTCCTTTAACCAAACCTCTAGAGGTGTAGTTGGCAAGTAGGTAACTAAACTCTTATGTTGCCAAAACATAAAGGGAGGGAGAAAGTTTGCAACCTTGCCTAATGGATCTGAACAAACCAAAAAATTAGATTAAACTCCATTAATGGTGATACAAGCATCGACATACTGAAAAGCATACTAACTGTTTGCACAAATCTTGTCTCAAACCCTATACCCTGAAGCATGGCAAGGATAAAAAGCCATTCAATTTAGTCATTTGTCTTCTCAAAATCAATCCTAATGAACAAGGCTTTCTATTGTGAGGAGCAAGCTCATTCCATCCCTTCCCAAACCACATTATCCAATATTTATCTATTGCAAATGAAACCAATTTGCTTTAGGTGGATAATGAGAGGCAACAAGAAACTCAACCTTGTTCTACGAGCAAGTGGTTTAACAATTATCTTGTAAGATACATTTAAAAGGGTAATTGGGTGCCAATTGGTAATGAGCTTTGGGGCCATAGGAATGAACTTGTTGTTTTCTTGATTTATGAATTTGCAAGGGAGTTGGTTTGAACAATTGCTAGATGGGTTTTAAGTCTATACCTTCAGTATCTCATAGAACTTGGTAGAATTCACTAGGAAATCCATCAATTGCAAGGACCTTATTAACAACCATGTGTCAAGGTGCTTCATGAAGTTCATTTAATAATAAAATTTGATCACAGGCCACTAGTCGATCCTCAGAATTTTGCAAGGAACAACTTGCAAACACCTTGTGAGGGCCTCCTCACGGGCTGGGGTAGAGTTTTGAACTACAAAAATTCCATGGTAGTAGGAGACAACAGATCTCAAAATATTAAGGAAGTTGCATCAATTTTTGATTGGACTCGTGAATGGTTTTCACCCTATCCACTACCTGCCTAGAGCGGATAAGGGAAATTTTTTATTTGTAAGTGCGGTCTCCAATTTTTATCTAGTGCATATGGGCATAGATTTGGGCACCAAGAGATCAATAGGTTTCTTTGACCTTGATCTTATGTTTTCATTTAACAACTTCCTTTTGCAGGTCTTCATTGAGAGGAGACCTCTCAAGATCCTCTGAAGCTCACAGGTATTCATAGTGTGACGTATTATGGGATTTATAGAAAAACTTGACCGCTTGCCTACCGTTGAATTGAAGGAATTTGGATGTCTGAGAGATGGCATCCTCCCACCATTCAATCCAACTTGATTCTCTGTTAGGATGGGCAATAAGGTTCAATTTTCTTATAATGATACTTGCACGAGTCCATTCATGTTGTAAATGAGCAGTGTTGAGATAAAATTGTGATTTGGCTTTCTTGACTTGAGGCACAAGCTATTCAATACCAAACTTAATGGTAGAGTGGTTTGAAAGAATTGCTCTTAGGACACTGATAGGGAGATCAAAGTTGTTGGCATAGGTGAATAAGTTTTGCTTTACAAAAAGTGTTCTATCTAATCTTTTCACTGCCCTATTACCACCCTGTCTAAAGTAAAACCAAGTAAACCAATAGGTGGTCGAAGGGAGATGCCAGTGTTGGTGGGGATTTGATAGCCCATGTTTGTTGTGCATATCAAACCATGTCTCTCTTTTGCCAATGCACCACTGCATCGAGAGGAGCCCATATGTCTTCGCTAGATTCTGTCATATTGAAATTTCCACAAAATCTAGTTGGAATATGGAATCATGTTTGCAATCCATTGCCAAAATGTCACTAGTTCAACAACGTTATTGGAGGTGTAAATGTTGGCAATAAAGATTGATCAGCCATTAAAATAAAAAAGAGCCCACACTAACTGATGTGCAGGGTCAATCCCTCAACTGACAATGTGCAGAGATAAAATCGGTGCAATAAGTGACACCACTCCCCCACATTTGTTCTCATGATTGGACATCTGGAAAAAAGCTCCCGATCAAATAGATTTGGCAGTGGAATGAAGTAAAAATTCGGAGATTTTAACTTGTTGCAAACACAAAATATTCATATCATCAAAAACTTGACAGTTATCCCTTACCATAAATTTTTGGGATGTGTTAGTAAGGCCTCACACATTCCAAGAGTAAACTATCATTGGGAAACATCAAGGTTCATGTTTGACTCTTCGTCCACATCATCTAAAGTAGAAAAACTATCAGACAAGTAAGCCTTTTGATTGCCATGTATAAAGTCGTTGAGTTGGAAAGTACACCGTTTTTATTGAGCATACTCACCATCCTCAAGAGTTTGTGATGGACTGTGAGAGCATTGCAAAATTATTTTTCTATAAAAAAAACTACACTATCAGCGCAGCCTAATTTTTTGCCTATAAAAGAGGTTGTGAAAGTTGAGAGGATGTAATTGGCTTTGAGAACTTGAAAAAATCGTTGTCACTTGCTAGGTGCAAGAAATGGGTGGCGTTGCATATCAGCCAGAATTGGCTACCGAAGAACCACTGTGGATTTGTACACAATAGTCGTTGATTTGTTCACTCTACAAGCTTGTTGGTTTTATTTATTTATTAGTGTTGTAGTTCACCCTTCTGCAGACGTAGATACAGTTTTGTTCACCTCGAAGGAGGTTTTAATTGGGACCAAGGTTGTGAATTAGCCATGAGAGGGCACTCAAAATCATACGGTCCTTTGTCCGACACCGAAAGTAGGTATTCAACATGTTGATAGACAACACATGTTGCAAGATACATTTGTCTTCTATTTGAACATCAATGGTTTCATTGAGATCCTTGGAAAGGTCGACCTCTACACACTCATCTTTATGGTCTTATTGAGTAGAACTTATTCATTTTCATGACATATGAAACGACCTAATGGTTTGATTAACTAGTTGATAATATTGAAAATGGCCCTTATCAGGGCAAAGCCGAAGAGGCTCAAACACATAATTTAATTGGTCTCAACAACACATTTTTATTAATCAGAAACATTACAATATATAACAATGGTTGAATAACTATTTAGTCTATAATAGATTAGTTGTTCTAACAACTAACAACTAACATCCCTCAAATCTCTCTGTCCTATATTAATGCATGTTTGAAACAATGCACTAATAATACAAGCTAGTATAGGTGTATATTAACACCTTTTTTTTCTTTCAACAATAATATGATCTCACTTAAATAATCCCAACATTATATTTATTCGCACATGTTAGGACTAATTCCTAACATTCCCCCCTAGTTCGAACATGGGGTGAGAAACTTGAATGTCAATTTCAACCTATAATGCATTCGATTACAAACATGTGATTTTGTTTTTACATTGAAAACTTGTTTTATTGAAAGTTGTCTTTCAAGACTTATTTGATGACTTGCAATTTAAAAAAAAAAGACTCAACTCACAAATGACTCTAGACTATAAATGACATAGATTATGATGACAAAAGACTTGTGACATAAAAAAATGACTATTGACAAATGACTCAATATTAACTATATACAAACATTAATAATTGAAAAACATTACAAACTTAAAAAATCTAATAAAAATTTATAAAAACAAAACTTAAAACTTAATCATAACTAAACGACATAAAAAAATCAAAACCGCAAAATATTAAAAATTCTATTAAACCTAATATCAAAACTAAACTAAAACTAATTATCACATATTATTCAAGACACCTGAATAAAGAAAAAAATATTATTCCACAAACTATATAACTAAACTAAATACATACATGGCTTTATGAACTATGAGTTATCTTAAATGATAATTGAATAAGACCTAAAAACTCGTAACAATACTTAATAAATCATAACAAACATGCATGCTTGAACAACAGTGGATAAGAAGATCGAACGACAAGTGGAGTTGGAGGTTTGGCAGTATACTTGGCAAATTTGAAGAATTTGATGCCATATAGATGGAGGACCAGAGATTATGAGCAGTTGAATGGATGGAAGAGCCATAATCATGTGATGACTATGTCTCTCGTGAAAACAGAGATGGAATTTGGAGAAGTCGCAGCCGAGTGAACCCACAGGTGCCGTTGAGCCCTGTGTCAATGCTAAGGTGGATGGATCTTAGCTGGACATTGGAGGTTAAACACTGCAGGTTTGAGTGATGGCACAAGCTGGAGAAGACTGACAGATTTGGTGGAGAAGGATGTTCCTTCTCAGGGCTGCCCTATACAAGAATATCAATCTCTTTCTGTAATATCATTCAAAGCAAGCACAAAATGAAATACAGTCAGGTAGGGAGCCGAGAATGCAGGCAAGGATGCGGAAGGGATATGTGAGGAAGATCAACACTCCACAAGTCTGCAAGAAACGTAGGAGATCATCGGTCTTTTAATGGAGTCGTTGGTGAGGATCATGGAGCTCGAGATGAAGGTGAACAATGGTACCTGCCGTGGAAGACGGGTGTATGATGAACTTGATGGACTGTGTGGGGGATGTGTGTCATGGAGGACTATAATGTAGATAGATCTTCTGAGCAAAAGCCGTGGAAACTAGATCTAGGATTTCCAATGAGTACGACCTGTTTGTATGGCCTTATTCACAAAAACTATAACACACTGTAAAAAATATCATAAATATATGTAACTATTTTTTTTTATTTTCTGATTTTTCAAATGCAAACAGTGAACATGGGTCAAAAATATTGTGGAAGGAATTGACAAAATGGAAGCTTTGAAGAGAGATAATGTAGGTGGATGGAGCCATCAAAGGTGCACATGGTCTTCACTGCAACTGGTTGACGGAATGTAAGCAAGGGTGGACGGACAAGCAAGAGTTGCTGCACGTGATCTAATTATATCTTTTTAAAAATCCATTTTGGTATAAAACAAGCGAATGAATAGTATAGAGAGGTCCCATCAGCGTGCTTGCTTTCATACTAGATATTGAAAATGGCCCTTATCAGGCCAAAGCTGAAGGCTCAAACACATAATTTAATTGGTCTCAACGACACATTTTAATGAATCAGAAACTTTATAATATATAACAATGGTTGAATAACTATTTAGTCTATAATAGGTTAGTTGTTCTAACAACTAACAAATAACATCCCTCAAATCTCTCTTTATCGTATATTAGTGCGTGGTTGAAACAACACACTGATAATAAAAGCTAATTTAGGTGTATATTAACACCTTTATTTTCTCTCAACAATAATATGATCTCACTTAAATAATCCCAACATTATATTTATTTGCACATGTTAGGACTAATTCCTAACAAATAAAACCCTAAAGGGGCAAAGGAAGACCTAGAAATTCTATCCATATTGGTATTTTAAGCTTGGCTTGTTTTAGAGACTACGAAACCACTAAACCAATGGGAAAAGACCATTATGGTGTTTCGGATAAAGCAAGGGCCATGGTTGACAATGGCTTTGCAAAGCTTAGCATTCGAAAATTTAAATAGAAAAAACATTTGGATATGTTTTGAACACCCTCAAGCTTAACATGTGATTGCCAAGTATTATGCACCTAGATTTTAAGCATACTCTTAGGGGTGGTGACAAGCTTTGTCAAATTTTGGGCATTCTAAAAGGACATCTGGTAAAGAGCCAATTGGGAGGGGTTGTTCGTTACCTCGTGGAATACTTTCAGAATGAACTTCCTGGCTCACTTTGGTGCCATTATTATTGCTACTTAGATATCCCCCAGCTACACTTGCATCAAATGATGCAGGAGCCAAGGAGTTGGGTGTTATATAGACAGACTCACCGCCCAAGGGGTGGTGAATTGGTAGTTACAGCATAATAAATGCGACTAAGAAAGGAATCTTGCCAAAAAATGGCAGTATGAAAGCTTAGAAAGAAAGTATGAAAGGCTAAACCCTAGTAAAGCAACTTTCCAAGGATCTCCCAATTACTTTTCAAAAGAAAAAAGCATTTTAAATAAACACTTGAAGGCTAATTAATCTTTGCAGTATGAATGCACATTAATTATCTTAGTGCGCAATATACCAACAAAAAAGTGGTAGATGTATAAGACAAAATTAAGATGTGTTACAGCTAAAACCAACGAAAGACAATTTTCACAAAAATGATTACATTTTTCGGTGCACTTTGTGACATCTACAAGTTTTTAATTCCGTCTATTTGTCAATATTTTCTGCATACACTACCATGTGTTGGTTGTCTGGCTTTGAGGACAAAACCTGCCAAATTGGATGGATATATTGTGTACACTTGCAACCAATATATTTCATGTAAAACAATGTACTATCTGTATCACAAGCTCATAGTTTTGTGTTCCTCCTTTTAACAACCCCATTTTGTTGAGGGGTGTATGGAATTGACATTTGCCTTTGAATCCCTTCCTTCTTGCAGTAATACTCGAACTGCTTGCAAGTAAAATCTCCTCTGTTAGCTGCCCTAAGAGCTTTTATACATCTACTAGTTTGTTTTCTACTAATGCTTTTAATTTGACAATGGCACCAAAGTATTTAGATGTTTTCTTCAGAAAGTAGACTCAGTGTCTATGGGCCGTGATAAATCATTAACTAAAAGAAGAAAATCGCTCGCTTTTATAGTAATTGGTGATTCCCAGGATGGCTCACACAGACTTACATGAATGAGATCAAGAACCCCTTTGGCATGCCACACACCTTCAGTAGAGGGTGGATATATTTTCTGTTTTCCATCCAAGCATTCTACACGTCCTGCTTCCCCTGTATAGAAGGCAGCCTCTCAGCCAAATTAGTTCGGCTAAGTGTGGTTAAGTATTGAAATTTAAAAGCCCATACCATTTGTGGCAAAGAGTGCCACTGTTTTCCTCCACACAACCAATGCATGCAGGTTAACTGTGGTAGGCTCAACTAGCATGTACAACCTTTCTTGCCCAATGCCAAGGGCAACAATTGTTCTGCCTCGCTTGACATCCTAGAAAATGCATTTCTATTATATAAATTCGGATCATCAATATGATCATTTGTAAGTTGGCTAATAGATAACAATTTTTTGTTCATTTTTAGAACATACCTACCATCCTAAAGTAGAAATTTTGCAGCATCATTATGAACAATACGAACATCACTTATGCCATTTGCATGTGACTCTCCATCTCCTAGTGAAACTCATTTTGAAAGACTAGAATCAGGAGTAGTTTTAAGTACCAGTTCTCGTGATAGGTGTAATGTCGTGATGCATTGGAATCAAAGAACCAACAATTAATATCATCCTTGTTTTGGGAAGCCATGAAGGCATATTCATCCCTAGAATCACGGTCCACACCAACTTCTGCCACATTTTCTTGAGTCCGTGTATTTTTAAGATGAGAGAGTGATACTGCCTTTTTCAACAATCCTTCTTGATATGCCCGACCTTATGACAGGAGTAGCAACGCACCATGCATTTCGGTGAGGATTCTGAGTTTCTTTTTCCTTTGCCTTTATACTGGGCAGAAAAAACAGAGTGTCCAACACCAGATTCACCCAATTTGTGCCTACCTCCACTCATTCTGAAGGAGATATGAATTGACCTCATCAAATGTGAGTGTCCAACTTTCGGCCAACAAGTTTAAAGACTCCAACGAAAGTTTCAAAAGGAGGTGGTACACTGTTCATTTCTAGGGCAACCATCTCATATTCATTCACCTTCTTATTAATGGTTGTTAACTGGTCTCTTAGGTCTTTTAACCCAAGCAAATGCTTTGATAGCGACCCACTCTACCATTTTTGTCGAAAACAACAGGGTTTTTAGATACAAGAGACCACCCTTTTCTGATGTCTGATACTTGTTCTGTAAACCTTCCCAAAGATCTCTAGCAGAATTTGCATTTTTTCCTTTGGAATAAGATCATTTGACCCAGTTTTAGAAGTAAGAGTGCCTCCCTATGATGTTGTCATAATCATCAAAGTTGGTAGTAGATTGTCTCAGATTTCAGGATGATTTTGTTATAGTCATGATACTCACAAATAGTTAGCATCTTGTGGCTCCAGACATTATAGTTTTGACATTTTAACTTTTTTGAGTCAGGTAACACAACGTTTAGAATATCGGATGTGATGTCAGCACAGGTTTTTATGTTGACAGAATTCAGAAATCTTACAAGGACAACACGCAGTATTTTCCAGAGGTTTTTACAAGTTCTCTTATTTTTTGGACTTACTATTTATTTTTTAGTTTTTAAAGGTTTGCTAGTATTTGAAATTGAAAACTGAAAACTGAAATCAGAGGTTTTGTAGAGTTTGATACAATTACAAGGTGGTAGTGATTGGTTCCAACCACTTAAGTGGCATATGTACTATTTATATGAGCAGGGATTTGTCCTTATTTTACGTGTCAAGCAATATATCATTTCACTCGATACAAATCACATATGGAGAGGTTCATTCCTCTATATCGTATTTTGGAGAAGTTCATTTCTTGGATTTGCACGTGCGATCTGATCCTTGGGTTTGCTGGAGCTACCTCCCCCTCTCTGTTGTATTGATGTAGGAAATTATACAAATAAATGCAGGTAGGTTAAAGTAATAATCAAATAACAAAACTATGGAACCGACATTGTGTCCGATACACTAGAGGAGAGATTCAAACATCGACACAAGGAGTGAACCGACATTGGAACCGATACTGTGTCCGATACATTTATATGATTTTGACATCTTCCTTCTGTAGATTTTGAGTTCCTTTGCGTCAATAACACCAGCATCCTTTGCCCGTTTTTTCTCTTGTTTCAGGGTCAGCAATCCCGATACAAATTCAAACAAACAAAAATCATCCACACCTTCTTTCTGATTGACGGTAATAGGTTCATCATCCAAGCATCAACTAAATGTTAAGCATTGCCAATGTGTGCTGCATGTTCCGTAGCAATGGCATCATCTAAACAAATGCCAAAAACCATATAACCAATAGCTTCAATAAACCACTATCAATTTACCTCGGACTGATGGATTTGGCACAACCATCCTGGCTTGATGTTTTTCACCAAAGATGACCCTGCTGAACATTATTGCCCCTTCCGGATGACAATATATCATGGTTGTTCTTTATCGTCAGTTGACCTGAATAGTTTTGTATCTCTTGAAATTTTGATACTCTGTAAAAATACAGGAAATAAAAAGTACTTGTTATTGCTGCCATGCTACTAGTGTTTAAAATAGATCATATGTAGAGTTGGCATAATTGTTGCTACATCATGTTCTAACTGTTACAGCTATGCCTGATTTGGATTTTTTCCTTTGTTTAATAGAGTTTGAAATTTATAAGACAGCGATGATTCAAATATTTCATTTCTACTTTTCAGCATCGAGGGGGCTAGCATGTTTGTTTACGTCTCAACGGCATGCAATGATCTATAATTTAGAAGAAGATGAAGAGAAAGAAGGCGATGAATAGTAAATGGCAATGTTGTTTAGAAGCTTAACGTGGTGCACTGATTTGTGGGCAACCTAATGTTAAAAAGCATGAATGTATGACATGTTAACCCACTCCTTAATTGTCTTCATAGTACTTGGGGATTTCATTCGAAGAGCCAAAGATGGCATTATGTTGATTTTTTTGTGTGATATGTGGCTACCATGTTAATCTCGTCTTTGTTGTCAAGTGACTTTGATGAGTATACCTTCGATATATTTGAAAAAAGAAAGATTACTTGTGCTGTCTATTAATAGAGAATCGTTAGTTTTCAGGTGTAAGTCAATATTAGATAAAATTCTTATCAATGTATAGTTTAAAATGAGATGAGAATTTCATCATTATAATTCTTGAATAAAGATGATTTATCAATTCATTTCTCTTAACTTGATTGTCGATTAACCATAAACCCTACTACAAAACCAATTTTCAAACACAGTTTTAAACCTTTTTGAAATGTTGATATTAAAAGTTTATAGTTTTTATATGTTAGGTGTATTGGTGTGGATTTACATTCCTAAGGAAATTAATTCGTGTTTTTATGGAATCCTAAGCAAATTTCTTAAATATTTTTTCTTTGAAGATGAAATGTTAATGTCTTACAAATGAAATACAAAGGGTTGGATTCTCTTCAAAGAAAATTTAATAAAAATATGATTTACAATAGAAGAGTACATCTAAAGGATACTCTTGCTTTACATAATAATTTGTTTTCTTTTGTTTCTCTTGAATTTTATATTTCAATACAATGCACCTATTTGCTAAATTGTTGTGGACAGTATGATAATAAGAAATTTAATTTGGATCAAAATATTATGGGAAACCTCTTATGGATCTAATTGTCTTGCTTGAGGTAAATTGATCATGTAATTCTCAAGTAATTTATTCAAAATTTGTTGTGGAGTCTCACTAAGTCTAATGAATTGTCTCATATATATTTTTGAGCCAAAAAAACTTTATGAGATGTTTTTTCTCCGGCAAAGACTATAATCTTAGTCACTCCTAGTAGAAAATCCACCATCATTGCACCTACTCTTTACATTTGACGTGTTCTAAAAGTTTAAAGGAGGAGCATGATAATTATATTTATGATCATTGGCATCCATAAGCTTAATTTCAAATTCACCATTAACATTGCAAAGTTTATCAAAAGGATAGGAATTGGAAGAAAATTGATCCAAATTGAATAGAGAATCTAGTGGACAACATATTAAACTATACAAAGTTAATGTGTTATAGGTGGAACCAATTTAATTACAACAATTGTAGGATAAAATATTGTTGCAAAACTATAGAAAAATGAACCTCGAACGAATGAAAATTAAATATATATTAAAAAAAATATGTTTTTTTTTTTTTTTTTTTGCTTCATTGATATGAGAAGTATGTGCAGCTATCTCTGAGAAGAGATGTGACAATGTTGCTCTTTATTCTCTGTATTACAAAATGGCAACAATCTTTATGAAGAGATGCGAAGGTACATGACTTTGTCTTTTCTCCATGCTCTCTCTTTCATATTACATATCATTCCTTTTACATTTGGGTGTCCAAGCCTTTATATTTATTTTAAAAATGGAATGAACAAGTAATTTGAGAGGTTTTTTAATGCTTTGAAACTCACAAAAATACAATTTTACTCTTTTAAGGTAATTTTTTGGTTTTTGGTGTTTTGAACTTAGAGGCCCTTCAAAAGTTTCTTGGCCTAGAAAATTTAGTTAGATGTCTTCAATAATTTTGGGGGGATTTAGGGCATCTATTAGTTCGCTTCATGTGCTTTCCAATGCATACTATGGTTTTGAATTTTGAGCTACAATAAAGGAGTTAATGACCCCCACAAGGTGGTATACTAGTTTGTTTTGGTATATTGCTAAAATGATAGTCTCGAATCCCACTTACGTCACAAACTATTGAAACTAATAATTTGGAGTTCACTCATTTGTAGCTTCATCACTAATTTTAGTAACCATTATTTTGAATCTAAGCACGTAATCGCTGATACATTCATTTAATCCTTACCTTATTTGAGCTAATTCAGCAAATGTGACATTCATACCAATGGGGAGCGAGGCATTTGACAAAAGAGGGAGTTATTTTGGCAAAGGAGGAGAAGAGGTTACAATTGACAATTATTGTCATGCCATTACATGTAATGTACAAATGTTTATTTTTATTATAATGTATTTGTTTTATATTTAAATTTCCTTGCATGAAGCTTTATATATATTCTTTTTGTTTAGGTTTTGTGTTGTAGAACATTTTTAGGAGTAAATTTTGTCATGCCATGTTTTGATTGTATGATAAGGTTTTTTAAGGCATGTGTTGAAGCTTCTTCATTTGGATTGAGATTGCATTATGGCATGCTATGTTTCACTAAAATTGCATTATGACATGCCATCATTACACTATAATTCCCATAATCATTGAATTAGTTTATATAAAAAATTGATGTTTGATACACAAGGTTATGTGAATTGTTTGGGAGCATGTTTCAAATAAATGTGGTGACATGGACTACAATGATTGTAGGATGCAAAATTTTGGAGCATACTTGAATAACTTGAATTATTTGAATAAATATCTCTATAAAATGTGGTAACATGTGTATGTAGGCCTAAAATAGCTCTCTAATATAAGGATCCTCTAAATATGTGAAAGGTGCAATACCATTCCAAATCCAACACACATACAAGACATTAGTCCACAAAGTGGTTTGGGGCTATCGACAAGCGCTATGTACAAAAGAGGTTGTAATAGGTCAATAAAGGGAATCTACACACAATCTTCAAAGAGATAGAAGGTGAAGGACCTTACCATATCTCAAGGGTTATTAGACATTGAAACATGAGCTATGAAAACTAAAGGCGATAAAGCAAGAGCTATAAATATTGAAATGATGTTAGGCAATAAACAAAAATTACAAGAATGTAGAAATGGTGTTACAGGGTACTCGAGAGCTATGAGTAACAAAAATGTAAAATATAGAAATAAAGTAACAAGCATTCACTATACTATGTTATCTAATACATAAGACAAACAAACTTTCACAATATCAACAAAGGTACAAAAGAAGAAGAGATTGTGGCTAGGGATATTTACGTTTGGTTGTGTGTCGATTCACTAATCTCCCTCTTGTCTCATAGCACTTTGTGAGAAATAGTTGTAGGTGAATTCAAGGAGGATGGAAAAAGCCCGAAGCAGACCAAAGTTGGGGACTACAAAGACTTGGTAAACCTTGTATGTGCAACTCCTATTCTTGATTTCTTCAAGGCCTTTATATTAACTTGTCTTTGTGGGTGTAAACCCCTCTTATCTCTAATTCATCTTCTTCTTGAGGTGAATATATGAGTGTAAGCAAAGTAGATTGCTTGTTTTGTTATTGAAGAATGACAAAAAGGAACCCTATAAATATGGATCAAAGTCTTGGAAGTAAAAACTCACTTTTAGCATATGTCATTGGCCCAACCAATGACAGATAATTCTAAACAAAATATTACATCATCAGCCCAACCGATTGTGTTGACCAAAATAGGGGTTGCTACTAGACTACATTATCAAGGGTAATAACATCAACTGTTTGCAATTAAGGGGGAAAATAGGGTCAAAAGGGAGAATGGAAACTAAGGATGAAATATAAGCTAATGTGATGGTGGTAGTAGGAATTATAATGAATGACACCTCTCATAAAAAGCTATGAGTCGGTTGACCTTGATTATGGTGTGTGTGAATATATACACTCAAGTAGATTAATGCATTGACAAGCCCTAGATCAAAAAATTGAAACTAATGTATACATATGCCCATCCCAAAAATCATCGTAGTGACAATAGAGTAGTGAGTGATGGTGCTTTGGGAAAGAACACAATACAAAAAATAATAATAAATGATATTAAAAATGAGGTAAATGAAAGTGAATAAATAAATATGTACCTTCACTTACTCGTATGGTTGTAAAAATATTACCATCTCCGATAATTGGTAATACGTTGAGTCTAGTGGATAAGTGACAGGATGAGTCTAGCGAGCCTTGAAATATCTATTTTTTCAATTTTTTTGTAAACATATTACATTAATACCATAGATTCCTTCAAGTTTGTTAATAGGGGCTATGAGTGCAAATATATGGTGATTCTACAGAATTTGGGGAATGATTTATTTTTGAGAATTTTAATTTTTTTGCTTGGAGGTTATATAAAGGGGTTAAAGCCCTTCATTTGGTATATTGCAATTCAACATTTTTGAACTTCGGGAGAATTATTTTTGATGCAATGAGAGGTTATGGCGAGAGGACAAAGATACAAAGGCAACGAACCAATTTTGGGTTGTGATGATCATGCTGGTAGGTTTTGTACTTAAATTTGGGATGGGTAGATAGTTAAGGTTTGGAAATGTGCACCCCAAGGAAAATCTTCTTGGAAAACTTTGTCCTAGATAAATTTCAAATTTATGCGATGTCAAAAGATGAAGAGCAATCAATAATTTTTTGATGTGTGTAATTAATAACGGGAAAGATAAAATTTGTGCGACCATACAATGTCATCATCTAGGTCGATGAAGTTGTACGGGATGAATCAAAACATGACCAATGACATTTTGTTATATCGTTGATGTAGTAAAAAGTGCAAAATGGCCAATGCAATTGAAAGTGGAAATTTGTTAGTGACATTGACTCAAGATGGCCAATGAAGTACGTAAAGCCAACATGGCTAATGACATTGAGTCAAGATGCTTGATGTAGTTAAAGTTGAAAATGACCAATGAATTTGAGTTAAGATTGCCGATGAAATAGGAAAAAGTGAGATGGCCAATGTAGTTATAAAAGGGCATGTTTTCTTGATTTTTAAGTTTTTCGTGTAATTTTTGAGAGTTTGGTTTGTTGTTGAGACTAATGGGGTGTTATTGTTTGATATTTTTTGGAGGAGCAGAGACAACCTTGTCTATGGCAGATCGTAGATTCCACTTAGCTGGTAGAGTAATTTGGTTATGTTTGACCAACACGCCCCATTTCCTTTTGAAGAAATGGAGGCTCCGTTTTTGAAATTCAGATACAAACCCATTTTCAAGATTTATCATTATCTCAAATTTTCACAATTTATGAACTAAATTAGAAGGTAGAAGAAGATAAATTAAAATTTCCCTTTTGTTAATTTCATGAGGTCTCCATAATGCATTCAAGACTTAGTTACAACAAACTTCGAGCTTAAATGATCACACACTTAATCTTTCATGTACTTTCATAAACCATTTAATATTATTTAGTGGTTGCACATATCCTAAGTTGATAACCATGTTTTGTTTCACGTCGCATATATGCCTTTGAAGTGAATAGCCCTGATCACAGTTTAAAAATATAATTGATAAGCCTACACATCCATGCAAATATTTGGTACTTAGAATTTTAATCTATCCCTCAGTGAACTCTTACTCCTTGACTTCGTTGGGGAGACCGGGTGTCTTGGTTTGTAATATCACTTATTTATTGATCTTATAAATTATCATTTTATTTAAAGTTATGATCAAGGGTTGGTTTGTTTACTTTGTGCAATTGACAAACACATGGAGATATCAAGCAAAATTGATAACTTAAAGGATCCACAAAATTCATGATTCATCGCTTGGGTCTTCGTGTACTCCATCACTCTATGAAGGCGTGACCATTAGATGATCACCACATGTCTCATTTTATGCCACTTATATGTTTAAATGTTATTCTTATATTATAACACTTTCAAATATAGTTGTGACTTGTTTGTCTCTTATGTGTAGGTAAAGGGACAAACACATGCAATTATCTACTAGATTTTAGAATTCAATGGATCCACATAACCCAATAGGGACACAACATTAACAAAAGGAAATTTAGGGGTTTTGTGACTCCGTGGCCATTTGATGAAGTCATGTTTGCTTAGGATGCTTTAAATATTTATTTATTGAAGATTTTAATATAAATGTGACATATTTTATTGTTTGAATGTAGGTGAGGGACGAGTGTCAACGAGAATTAAAATGAAACTAATACTTATACACGTCCACAAACTTCTCAATTCATCATATATAATGTCATGAATTCTGTGAGCCCTTGATTGTGAAGAAATTAGAAAACTTCCACATGTTTTGATCTTCGACCTTACATGCCCACTCATTCAATAGGATGCTACAACGTAGCCCTCTGGAGGTATGCATGAGTGTTTTGACTATGATAGATTTAATTATTAAACATGATCAATAAATCAATGCATCCATGTAGTGTAAAAGTTCATTTGAAGACTTCAATGCACTCTGTGACTCCATTGTCTTGATCCAATCGAAGGACATGTCTCCCTTTAATCAGACATGATAAAGGTGAAATATGACAAAAATTCAAATCTCAATGGACATAAAGCCAAATCAACAATCCAATGTGTCTGCAGGGAGAAAAATTCATACAATAATGAACATTACACTCCATGATCATGAGGCTATGGGATTTTGAAACATGGAAGACTAAGATTCTTTGTTAGAGATTAAAGCCACGAGAACACCAAAAATATAAATCACAAGGAACATTTTAAAGAGTTAATTAATAACAAGATAAAAGGTCATTGTTTTCTATTATTTCATGAATATTTGAAGGTGGTATGTTTTGATGTGGTTTAATGCACACTAATAGAATCTTACGAGGAGACATTAACATTTTAGGATTAGTGAAAAGATTCACTCCAAGGCTCGAGTTGTGGAATTGAATTTTTAAGAAACCACATAGTGGAATAGTGGTGAGCGAAGTGGTTGTTTACCTCGGATGGTTCGGATATGACATGAGTCTAAAATATACTTGAGGTGGATGGGTGGATCTAACCTAAGGAGGACTTGATTAAAAAAGGGGGAAAAAGAGGGAAAGGCAGGGCAAAAAAGAAAGGGATTTATGACTCAACTAAGAAACAAACCTTTCCAAGCTAACTTCCTCTATCCTAAGCTAAGAAAATATCCAAGAAATAGTACCTACTACAAGTTGTCGTTAACACATTATACATACAGACACAATTAATCACCAAAAGTTGCAATATACTCAACAATCATCATCATAGACATGATTAGAACTAGACTGCATAGCACATCCCGGCCTCTAACTAGTAATAAGTATGATTAATAATCAATGAGCATTCAAACTAATGATTTGCCCAATTTGAAAAATTGTAGAACAAACAACCACAACATATTCTAAATTATAGTAAATTAATGGAAATTCCTAGTAAGACACAAAATTTAGATGAGACAACACTTCAACACAAACTTATAAAATAGTCCAAGAACTTTCTTATTTGTACTAATTGCAAAAATTCTCCGCCCTTTACAATGTTTAAGGAACATATACTTATAGCTTGGGATGGGGATGCCTCATCCTCGAAGCTCAATCTATTTTTACAATGTCTAAATTAGGATTGTGTCAAAAAGCATGAAAGCTATGCATGAATACAATATATATTAAATATAATCCTAATTTAGGCATGAAAGCCTTTTCCATACAAAACAAGCGGTAACTAAATAAAAATGGATCAAGACTAGCATGAACTAAAGTGTCACTGTGGAATCTCTCATTGAATTAACATGCATAATTGTTGTTACTAGAGTTTAAACTGAAGCAATAGTCATTGTTGAAGGTGGAACTATATGTTCATTAGTTGATGTGATTACTAACATTGATTCGGTTGGAGTATATACTATATTATATCCTAGGAACATAGACTTAGTTGTCGGAGGATGAAGTAACTGCATTGATCTGGTTGGAGCATATACTATATTATATCCTAGTAACATAGATTTAGTTGGCGGAGGGTGAACCTAAGATGAACACTAAGCTTAAGATAATGAAGACTCAATTCCCCTTCTCCTTATCCTTGTAACCTTTTGTACTCAACCATACTTACTGTAAAATCCATCTCAAGAGTCTCAAAATCAATGATGGACCTTCTAAATTATAATGGAATTTTATCCATTAATTTCGTGTATAGTCATTGAAGCTTTAAAAGAGAAATGCAGTGTATTTGTTTGAGCCACCTTATCTTTGGTAGATGTGATCAAATGTAATATCTATTCATTAGTCTTGTAAGTGGTGCTATTCACTTTCACCTTAAAACTGTTAGCTGCAACCTATAACAAACTCTCAAAAAGGGGTTTGTTGACAATTTGTCCTTGAGGTGTAAACACACTTGTAATCCTTATATATTTGAGAATTTGAATAGTTTTATTATCTTGATCTGTAAACTATTGAACCAAACCTTGCATTTATTGGTGCCACTTTAGCAAATGGGCCTTCTTGGTACTTAAATAGTTTTGTGTTAGAGTTACATCAAGTGCAAGCATCAAATTCAAGTGTTGGTATGTCTTTAATCTAGTAGCTTTGCCGATGAAGATAAAATTGGCATCCTAGTCTTTCATTGATTCATGAAACTTAACCACATCTCCCCATAGTAGTTGGGACTGTGATCTTGCTGCCTTGATGGAGATTAAAATATTATATAGATTCCTAGTAGAACTCTGCACATTATCAATTATGTCTTTCGGAGATCAGTTATATTTTATTCTTCTACTATCTTTTTGGACTATTGTAGTCCCCTAGAGATTTGTCTAAGCATCCCTCTAGCTGCATCAACCATTGTAATAAGGTCTTATTCAAACCCATCCACATCTCCATGTATTGTTTTTATTTTCTTTGTTAGTGAAAATAATTCCTCTCGTTTCTCTAGTTCAACAAGCTTACCCTCAACCATTATTGTCTTCTTCCTCATTGTCTTCAATGTGTTGGTGACTCTATCAAACTGCATGGAAACTTTATTTTTATTCTGTGATCACTAAATCTTGCCTTGTTGATTATTCTTACTTCATTTGTTATATCCATAGTGGGAGTACCGTGAGAGTTTGCTTAGTCATCTGCATTGGAGATG
This sequence comes from Torreya grandis, assembly GCA_037957365.1. Lineage (NCBI taxonomy): Eukaryota > Viridiplantae > Streptophyta > Pinopsida > Cupressales > Taxaceae > Torreya > Torreya grandis. The sequence continues at coordinate 1,662,633 of JARHVA010002351.1, forward strand.
AGGAAGTATGGAGTGAAGGGTCACTTGGTGGTCTAATCAACACTGTTGGTGGAATATTGGCCATGGAAGATGGTGTGGAGGATGCAGGGGGTTTAGAAAAAGTAGGTAATGCCTTTCTCCGAGCTGTACTCTTTATTTGTGGTGGAGTCTTTACAATGTACTTGGTTAAGTTTGGAGTCTTATGTACACAACTTATTGAAGACTTTATTTGGGTTGCTTGTGCAATGGGCATCCCCAATTGAGTGGAAGGCCATACTAGTGTTGATTAGGTGGTAAAAATGGATTTAGACACTAAGTCCTTAAAAATATACCCTAGTTCCTATGGTACCCTTAATAGCAATAGTATAAGGAAATGAATGAACCAATGGGGCTTGGGTTAATCCTTGCAAAATTTTAGTAATGGAAGCATAATAAATTCTTATAGTAATACTAGTAATAGGAATAGAATGAATAAAAATTGAGACCTTGAAAACTTCCCTGTGTTAGAGCCTTATTATGAGGATCACTTATCCTTAAGTTTGATGCAGTAGGAGTGATTGTAGTCTGATTTGTAATTGTTATCCCAATTGTTGCAGCCCTTGTAGTGAGACCATTAGTTATAATCAATGTATACATACTCTTAGTAGGAGGGGACTCCTGAGAACTATCTTCCTTAATAGATTCTTGAATGGTAGTAGATCCTATACTAGCTATGTTTGTTGTCTGTGACTTTTCACCTTCTGGAAAAGGAATTGGATGGCTTGGAGGGTGACCCTTAGTTTGTCCTTGTATTACATCCTCTTCATGGCTACCTAGTCCACACTCCTCTTAAGAGTCATCCTCTTCAATTTCTACATATGAAGGTCCTGAAGGAACACTTGCAATTAGTGGTATTTCTTCCATTCATGTGATATTTGGAGCTCGTAAAGTGGATGAGAGAATCATTTTATTCCTTTTATATCTAACTACTTAGGGAGGCGCAGTAGTGATTAGCTCTGGTGAAGAAGCAAGATGAGTGTTTACTCAAGGTACCTCTATAGATTGGGTATTTTAAGCTTGTGAGGTAGGAATGATGGGTCTCTTGAGAATTAAAGGTGTCTCCATATCTAATGAGAGGGCTAGAGGAATTACACTTGGAGGCCTTGGGAGACCTTTAAATATGTTGGCCTTTTTCTGTTGATCTGTCTCAGTGGATGTATCTTTTGCTCCACTGGGCACCTCCTCATCCTTGTCTATCTATCTAGCATCCTGTGGAGTAATGGAAGGATCATATTGTATTCTCTATGCCACCCTCATTGACATTTTCAATGATTACATCTACTTGTAAAATTATGAATCATCAAGTGCATTCAAAAATATTGGGTCACGTATATATGCTTGATGCCCATATCTAACCTTCATCTTATTTCCATAATCCTTAAGAGCTTTAGAAATTACTTGTCTTGGATCCCAGTGCCTAAATTTAATCTTATTCAGGCTAAATTATTTCCTATGCTTGACAGTTTGATGGAGGTGTTTCCATAATGTATAATCTTGCTTGCATAGGCTTAGAGGGGTTTTATGAATGACCCCCTATCCTAGCTGACTTCAAATCTTGGCCCACATTATTTTACAATTGAGGTGTTATTTCTTTCCTGACTAGCTTCTGTAGGATGCAACGAGGTAAGAATAAAGGGGCTTCAAATGATCCTTCCATTCTAATTACTATGTGCTCAAGATATAATAAGTAGGATCTCATCTTCTCAATTGTATTTTTGATTTGATTTGACAACCTAGACATAGTCTAGATGTTTATGGCTTTTTATAGATTGTGGGGTAGAAGAGGTCTACTATCCTCTAAATTTACTTATTGAATTTGTATATATGGAAGATACTAGGATCTTCACAAAATATGTTCTTGAGATTTTTTAATGAAGGCTCCATGGTTCTTCTCTAGGAGGAGTGACAGTGACCATGACTACGTCTAGTAGATATGACATCATGTAGAAATGTCCATTGGGCCTATTCTCTACCTTCCTCATATGGTATTTGAGGTTGAAACTGATAATTTATCCTAGAGCCGACATAACTTTGTTGTCCAAAATAATGTCAAGGAGAGGGACCTAGATTTATCTAACATAATTAATGTTAAGGAAGCCATACTATATATTCAACAAGGCCATGATGTTTTGAATTCCAAGCATGAATTTGAAAATTATATTATTGTTGATCTGAGATACTAACTCAAAGTTATTTAGGTCTGCTACCAATGTTCTCAATGTTTCTTTGATGTTGTTCTTGGTGTACCAAACATCCAAAGCTAATTGGTTATATGTCATGTCATGGGCTGGGAGTCGATAATATGTTTCAAAAGTTTTCCCAGATACGTAAGCCACATGGGTAGGGCTATTGAGATGGTGAAATATGTTATCCATATACTATTCATTGAGTGAGTGAGTAGGATTGATACACATGGAATGATCTCACTAACTTGGCTAGTCAGGGAGCCCCATACTTAGTCCTTTTCCGCATAACCCACAAGTAAGTAGGATGACAACACATGGATGATATTCACTTGATCGAATGCTCGGTAAGATTTTAAAACTTTGTATAGGCCACAAATAGATGTGATTAAGACATGAAGATGACTCTCACTCGCTAGGATGAGAATAGACTTGGAACCTTGACAATTTATCTGTGAAGGAGTTGAAAAATGATGCATGGCATGATCTTGTCCACTTAGGATGTCTGAGCATTATAATACTTTACCATGCTTAGGTTTGATGATTATTTTGAGCATAAAAAAGACATGGAAAAAATGATGCCAATTTGTGTAATTAATATAAACAGTAAAAGACAAAGCAACCTTCAACAAACACTTAGTTAGCTCAGTTAATCTAGGATAAAATAAAAAATTGATTTTAATAAATGCTTAGATTTGAAATCCAAAGATATATAAGAATAATTCAATGTCAACCTTGATTTTCACTTAAACCTAAGGTAATGATTCATGTTGGACCTAGAATGACTCATTCAAAATAAGACATGAACACGGATATTTCAAGCCAAAGTGGGTCCTCAATTCAAAATTTGACAATGGGGGGTGTTGGTCATAACAATATGATGTGACAATCACTTATTGAGGTTTGAATTGTGAAAAAAATGTATGCAAAATCAATACAAACAAAATTGTTTGCAATTGACAACCATTGCTAATGAGTTTTCATAGTGAAGAGATGAGGGCATTTGAAAAGTTTAAAGCCACTAATTGAATTGAAATATCATATTCCCTACAATAAATATAGAGTACCATGAAGAGCACGAGATGGCCTAGATGGAAACACATTCTTCCTCCGGTCTTCCTCAAGAGTTCATAGACACTGGCTTCACCCCTCACATTATTGAATATGAGCACTATAATACCTTGTTCCTCACGGCAGATTGAGTCTATGAGATAAATGATGGTGAGGATGCAACCCAAGATGAACAAGAGTACCAAAGTGACTTGGTTTCTATACAAAACATTGGTCTCCATCAACCTATAACAAAACTCGATGATTTTTCTTGTAAATACCTCCTACACAATATTTTCACTATGTATTGAAAGATCATGTAATATTTTCTCTAAAATTGATGAATAGAGTGACCAATAATGCTAGGTAGCCTTTGAGAATTAAATAATCAAGAAGATGCTCTAAAATGAACAAAATGAATGATCTAATGTAGGTATTAAAACATTGGGTAGAGGACACAGACCATTGTGTCAAAAAAATTTAAGTAAACATTAACTTTTACACCATTAAGAATTTTAGATGAGGGTTTAGGGCTGACATGCTATTGATTAATAGGTTATATGGGAATTTCAAAATTGATCACATGAATAAAATATGGATGTCTTTACTAGCCATGATCATAAATGATAGAAGGAAGCCAACCCTAGATAAAATTATTTCATATAATGTGAAGCAACAACTCAAAGGAGTAAAGGAGTGCCACAACTTATACATGATGTCATATATTATAGATGTTTATTGTGCCACAAATAAATTCCACCATATAGAATTCCCTAAGTGGCCTAATTCTTCCATTTCCCCATTCATGTTCAATACACCAAGTTATGTGTACCCCTTCCAAGAATGCATGGATGAGATTTGTAATTAGTTTTATCCTCCCATGTACATGGTCATAAATGAACATCCAATGCCTATAATCTTAGAGGAAATGAGATAATCTATCAAGGAAATTTGGGCCTATTGGTATTAACAATTGTACACAGTGATCAGGATTGAAGGAATTTTAGTTTCAACCCTTAAACTCACCTACCATGTACCAGATAAACTTGCCACACAAAAAATTGCATACCAATTTATCACTAGAGTGGGAGGCATTTGAAATAATAGAAGTGAGAGATTGTGGCCACCTATACCATTGAAGATATAAATAAATTCTTATAAAATGTACTCATCTATTGAACAATTTTCAGCATAAAGGTCTTCATTTAAGTTTGATGATCACATGATAATACATTCAGATCCTAATGGAAGAGTGATCAAGCATTTTCAATTGATATGAGGGAAAGTTATTGTGGTGTATCATAACAAGTCACACTGAGGTGACCTCTATTATTTGAATCGAACATATATTATAGAAGTAAAAGCGAAGTTGTAAGCAACAAGATTTTTCACACCACCCTAAAAACCACAAGCTCAAAAATCACAAGGGATTGAAAAGAGACCCAATGCTTGATTGCACCAAGAAAAAGAGGAATCAAAAGGGACAAACCCACATATCAAAGAGAAGCTGCTACAAGGATTCCCTTCAACCTCACCTTCAACAACTTCTATAGTGGCAACATTCACTTAGGTAATGAGGCCTCCTCCTATTTCTTCTAATTTTGTAACATCTACTTGTTCTATGCCCGTAATCCCTATTTTTACTACTTTGGGTATGGATTCACCTTATTATGCACATGTTTCTAGTGGAATAAGTCAAATTAGGCCACGTGTTTCTTTCATTGTTTCTATGCCACATGGCATCACCCAAGTCTCTAGTCTCTAGGCCACTGTGTCCTAATGTAGCCCTAATACTCATACTATGGGGGTTGTTTCTACAACAATTGAGAAAACACCTGAAGTCACAATTTCAACCATGCCAATTTAATTAATTTTCAATGTTATTATGAGTGTTTCAGTGATTTGTTCATTTTCAAGTGTTATTATGTCTACTCCCCCTCTATTGATTTCAAAAATCCTTGCTACTAAACCTATTATTAAAACACTTTGAGTTGCCATTATGGAACCATAGGTCCCTAAGAGTCCCCTATCACCTCCTCATATTGTTATAGTTCCACTAGGCTAACCTTTAATTGTGACCACCTCTCTTATTCATACAATACCCTTCATGGTCCCAGCCATAGAAAAGAAGAGTCCTATAAGACATTGTTTCTCCCATCTCACAACCATTGGATATACTTGTGAATACTCCAACATCAACTTTCACTCTCTCACCCAATTTTAATATTTCACATATTCCCATTACCCCTACCACTTCATCATCACTTGCCACAAGCCCCCGTGAGATCACTCCCATTCCAACACATCCCAAGCTTTTCCTACATTCCATACATCACCCATAGTGATAAACCAATATAAAGGGAAGGATTCTCAAGGTGACTAGATTCAAAACATGTAGTTTGTAAAAGACCAACACCCTGACATGATTATTCAAGATCAATGTGAGGTTAAGTTCAAATTTGAAAAAGCCATAAGGAAATTGAAAATAATAACTATTAGAAAAATCACCCAAGATGGCACACCTTCTCTCCGTGAATTAGAGAATGATTTCTCTTTGACAAATAAGAGGAATATGCAAATAAAATATGTGACTAAGGCCTTGGATTATCCTAATAGTGGGGATGAATTTTAAGAGGACCCTAAATATGTGGTAAAATAAATATATAAGATCACATAAAAGGTAGTCTATGGCATGATGAAGAAAGTTAGAAGACTAGAGAAATAAGTCAATTTCAAGTTCCCATAAAACATTATGAACAAGGTTGAGATTGCATTTAATTCAATTTTATCTTCACTCAAAGAGGTTCATGAGGCTAAGGTTAGGAGTGACCTATTGTTACATAAAAACCAAAATTACTAGGTATAAATCACTAGAATGGATAAGAAATTGGATGCAATCACCATTGTGGTTAAGAGAGGTATTCTCCCTAATATCACACTCTTTACTATGTTTGACATAAACTTGTACCAATTTTTTTATGATTAATAGTAGGAGCTTACTGGAGGAGGATTCACAAGTTTCGATGGCTGCCATGTCACCATTGAATGGCTTTTATTTTTTGCGGAGGCTAACGTGCCAAAATTATTCACGTAAGAAAATAATTTGATATTTCCACTGAGTTCATAGGGATTATTAACAACTTCATGGTTGCATTCAAGATAAAAGAGGTTGAGCCAATTATAGGTGACAACCAATAAGTTATTTATTTTGTCAATCATGCAATAGAAAAGATTGAGGACACAATATTTAGGATATATCTTGAGACCCATTTGCACCACCATGCAATATTGGTGACTAATGTAGAGCTCTTGTCTAGGAATCCAATCATAGATGTGTCCCAACTAAATGAAGACTACAGTTGTGCACACAATCATTCAAGGGAAAACAAATGTCCAATTAAAGACTAGTTCACAAGTGATAAATCCATATGAACTTGAAAAATGAAAGTTTATTTTTATATCTCTATTTTATAGTGGAAAGCTTTATTCATAAGCTTTAGTTTTAGCTTTAGACTAGAATTTTTTTTTTAGCTTTTAATAAGTGTGATCTCATTCAAGCATTTTTAGATGTCATGGTGACCCATCGATGTTATAAATACATTGTATTGAGTATTTTTTAATGCCAAAGACTCTAAGAGACATTAAAAGCTTAATAAATCAATGTGGATGTTCTGTGAGTTTGTTCATGTTTTATGAATTTTAAAAATTAGACTAGTACTATAAATATTATAGTTTAGAGTGATCATTAAATGAAATTTATTTTCTTTATAGTGAATTGGTTGGATTGAGTGTTCATTGATCTAAACATTTTTGTGGCTTAACTTCAATTTGTTTTCAATTGGTATGAATAAATGTGATTTTTGAAATTCACCATGGTTAATTTATCTTAAAAAGTGATGCTAAAAAAATTTATTCACAAATGATTAATTGTTAGATTCTCTACTTTGTTTTTCTAAGTTTTAAGGAATTCTAAATTTAATAAAAATTGGGTAACCTACAATAAATCTCAAAAAAAATTTCTTTATAAAAAAATATTTCATTGAAGTTTGAAACCTTCTTTTCTACCCTACCCTTTCCTTCCTTTTGATTTTTTTATCACATTAAAACCTTGTAAAATAACATCATTGTGATTATCCATCTTTTGATTAGGTTTGACTGTTTGATAGGTGGAGCTAATTTTATAACAAGAATAATTTTATTTAGCATGTCACAATCACATTGCATATCAACATTGGTCTATAATTGGTTACCTATAAAATCACATACCCACAACTCATAGACTAGATTACAATTTGTGATCCTAAAATGAGAGAGTGAAAACCCATCACCTATTAGATCCTATTCAAAAACTTGCATCAATAGGTCATTAGTGCTTGGAGGGAAACCTAAAATCAAAATCCTTCTGATAAACAATCATAGTTTGTTATTTGCACCAAACTAGATTCTTTGAGGTAAAAGTATCCTGCTTTGAAGAAATCATTTGTCTTTCAGTTAAAATATGCACAAATTTGTTTTCTTCCATACCATCTCATTTTTTGTGTGCCAAAAATGCCCATGAATAAAAATTTGATGTTAGAAGAAGTCATCAAAACACAAAATTGACATTTCACGAAGGGGTATTGAACCAATATGTATTTCCCACAATGTCTCACTATGTTCACATTTGAGTATGGATTATTACTACTCTATCCTCAAGAACTTCATAGAATACCTAGGTATGAGAAGGCTAGGCCAAGAATATATATGACATAGTCAAGTTTGCCAACTGATGTAAATTTCCATCCATTTGGCTAGGTGGAACAATAATGAATTTACCTTGAGATGTCCATCATTTACCTTGAAATATTGAAAGGTATCTCCCCTTTTCACATTATATGGAACACAAACTACAAAAGAACACATTACAACTTTCAAATCAAATTTTAGATTCTTAAATGTTGAGCATGGAGATGTTGCATGTAGGATGTTCCCATGCACATTATAAGATGGAGGATATGACTGGTATCTAAATATAGTAGAGAAATCCAATCATAATTGGAATGAATTTCAAACCACTTTCCTTGCACAATTTGGCCAAGCCATTGATCCTAGTGTCTTATACCAATAATTTACTAGTGTCAGAATGGAACTGAATGAACCCATTATAAAATTTAATGTGAAATTTCAAAGGACATACAATTGGGTCACCCCCTTGTATTAGCCATGTATAACATTATTCATTGAGATGTATCAAAATGTGTTAGACCCAATAACTATTGTATTCTTTAAAATTCAGCATGCATAAATAATTTACTAAGAGCTTATGTCGAGGCTATCAAAATTGACAAAAAAATGAATTGCAAGGAACACATCCTCAACACCATCCCTAACATTAATTAAAATACCATGCTGTTGAATTCTATTTTGAATGTTTTATATAATGTCTTATTACTCAACCATGTGCTAGTAAAAAATTTATTACCTCTGCGACATGTTGCCCCTAATGAATAATTAATATTTTTGAAAAATTAATCCCTTGAGACCAAAAAATAAATCATAATTAATATTTACTTCCAACTATTAATAATGCACAAACATTGCCACAAAATTCAACAAAGAATGAACCTGATGTGCATGGTACAAAAACTAAGCAATGATTTTCTTAACCTCAAAAAATAAGTTGGCAATACCGGTGCAGAAAAAACAACCTCAAATTACACATGTTAAAGGTTCAATCACCCATCTACTCATCATAATAATTATGTGCCATCCACAAGCATGCTACCGAATATCAATATATGTGAATTCGCTTTGTCTAACTTGTGTAGAGATCACAATACTACCCAACATGGAAAACTGGACTGTGTTTATTTTTTCAATGATTTCAAGTATTCCAAAATGAAATGGAAGGATATTAGTTGGCACCAATACACCACAACTCAACCAACACATCCAATAACCATAGCACATCTAGTTCATCTAGCACAACCATGATGTTAAATTTTCCTAGCCACGATGATAATGAACCAAAAGAGAACACTAAATACATGGATGATTTCCATTAGTACCAGATAAGTAACTATGTATTGAGAATATAAAAATGTAGCAACAACAACCTCTTACTACTTCCATGTCTCCAAATATTAGTGGCACTCCTCTTGATCCCAAAGTGAACAATTATCCTCTCCTACTAAAGGGAAATAATAGATGTTTTTAAGATGATTCATGCACAACCCTTAACAAAGGTGACTATAATAGAGTGGATGATATGAATACAATCAAAGTGAACATCACTCTACATGAGTTGGCAAAAATCATAAAACATTGTGATTTAATTTTGAAATAGTTGAATGAGAAAACTACATCAAATAAATATAAAACACTTCATAAAAACATTGTGATTCACAAAAAATACCAAAGTTCCCCCTTTTTGATGATAGTTAGGATTTTTGGGGAAAATGTAGACAATTATTTAATGGATTTTGTAGCCTAAGCTAATTTTATGCTTATGGGAATCTTTGAAAAACTACATTTGAATCCAATTAAGGATGACTGAATAGTCATCTAGTTAGATAAAATTGAATTCAATGTGATTTGAGAACCTTTAAATACTCAAATTAAACTAGCCTCTGAACCTAGAGTCCAATAATTCATAGACATCCATGTTGTGGATATTCCTAAGGCATATGACTCAATTGAAATTGGTCGAAAACACTGAATGGTTATATGGACACTAACGTTTCCCATATGTGGCAGTCGACGAAAGGTGTGGTAGACCAAATAAGAGTGGACAAGAAATCCAAGATGAATTTAATGATAATTGAATATAATGCTAAGAATAAAAAAGTGAATGAGGTTTTTAATGACATAGGTATTCACTTACAACTAATCTTGCCATTAGGCATAATGATAATATAAACACTAGTTTTCCTGGCCTTTGGATGTTGTACTTTGATGGAACTCATTCCAAGAAAGGATAAGGTGCATGGATTTTGTTATTGGACCCTTGCAAAAAATAACATATTTTTGCTTATGACTTACAATTTTGAGGTTATGATTTTATGACTTACTAACACCTTGTTGATTATGAGGTTATGATTTTATGTTTGCATTTTTATTTAAATTACAAGGTGAAATAATTGCAAGGGTTTTGAGACTATGATTTAGTGATCAATCAGTTAAGAATCAAATTTCAATAAAAATTGTCATATCTAAGGAAATATAAACATAGATCTTAATACTTGATTGATCATTTGATGATTTTATTATCACAATGACTCATAAGGAAAACAACCTATCTACTTACTCTCTTGTAGCATCAACAACAAACTTATTTCCCTTGAATGATTATAAATTTCAAAATTTCTCAATTGAATTTATTCCCTATCCCTCTGTTGTATACAATGTGTAAAATTTTCAAGTTTTTAACGATGATTAGAAAATTATTAAAGTAACGAACAAATTTGGTATCTTTGAAGTATAGGTCATTGATGCAATGTACACAGATTATTCTATAGATAAAGAGATTAATGAGGATGGAATCATGAGACTAAAATAAAATATAATTCCCAAGGGAATGGTGTTTCTTGAGGGGTTATTCAAACTAGACATGTCATCTAAAAGACACAAACAACATGAATCTAGTGGCAACTAGTTTGTATAAATGAATTTAGGTTTGCCTAAAGAGTCACAACACTTGAACATTGGATTCAATTACACATAATTGGAAAATGAACAACTAAGATATATTCTCATGCAGAAAAATATATGATCGCTTGGTCATATAAGGACCTCAAGATCTTTGATCCATGTGTCATAGATCATAGTATCCCACTTAAACAAGGCCAAAAATGTTTTGAGCAAAGGCAATGACTAGTCAATCCCATATTTGATACCATTATTTATAAAGAATTTTAGAAATTACTCTTAGCCAATATTAGTTTCTTGGTCATACCTTCCACATAGGTGGCCAACCTAGTCGCTATCTGCAATAAAAATGGAGAGATTATGTTTTGCATTTAATTTAATTGACCTTAACAATTCCTTAATCAAAGACAATTACCCTCTACCATTCCTCATTGAACTCATCCAAATGTACAATGGATCTAAGATGATGTTATTTGTAGATAGATTTTTAGGGTACGATCAAGTGTTGGTTGATAGGTAAGATATGATAAAAACATATTTCACAATGAAATGTGGTACGTTCACATATAATAGAGTGCCTTTTGGTTTGATAATTTCATGTGACACATTTATGTGTGTTCAAATTTCTCCTTTGAAGGTCTACTAGGAAAATGTATTATTATTTACATGGATGATCTAACTATATTTTCCAAGCACAAATCACATCATGTGCATCATTTTTAAAATGTGTTCAAAAGATGCAGGAGGTATGGATTTCCTTAAATATATCAAGGTGTATCTAAGGTGAGTTACTAGGACATGTCATCACCAAACATTTATATCAATTGACCCCAATAGAGCAAGCTCAATTTCTAAATTTTTGGTTCTAAATAGTAAAAGGGAATTAAAATAATTTTTTGGAAAAATTAAATTTATATGAAAATTCATTTCTTACTTCATTGAGATTTTTAGACCTCTTAATGCCATGCTGAAATATGATGCAAAAAAAAAATGGACACCTCAAGCCAAGGATACATTCTAAGACAACAAGGATGCCATTATGCAAGCCACAATATTGATCATCCTAGATTTCAATAGAGATTTATCTCTCTACTCTTTTGATTCTGATCACACCATAGCAATTGCACTAACATAGAGAGTTGATGAAAAAGAACATCCCATTACATTCATGAACACAAATATGAAGGATGTATAAATAAAATATTTAGTGTTGGCTAATCAAGATTATGCCATATTCAAGGCTGTAAAAAAATTCATGGATTACATTATTTGTAACAAAGTTCGTGCCATAGTGCCTTATTACACAATGAAACATATCTTGGACATAATGAGTTGGGGGAATGTGTGGGAAAATAGATGGACAAATTACAAGAGTATGATTTTGATAAAAAATTAACTAATATGGTGAGAGGCCAATGTCTCACTCATCTGATCATAGAGGTCAATCCAAGGATCACTGTCATGCAAGTGAATTAGACATAAGTTGAACTAAAGAAATAATATTATCACATCATTCAATTCCTAATATATGTAAGTTGTACTCTAGAATTAAACAAAGTGTAGAGGAGAGATCTAAGACTGAAAGTTACCCATTATGTATATGCTGAAGAAATGAGTTATGTATCACATAAATTATGAAGGAATTTATCCTAGATGTGTTACTAGGGAAGAATCCAAGTAGATTATGAGTACATTCCACAAAAATTAGGAAGTGGTCACCTTTATGAAAATACAACATCTCATAAGATTTTAATAACAAACAATTATTGGACTATGATTTTAAAGACATTCATAGTCATATGAGAACTTGTAATAAACCTCACACATTTGTCAAGAGAGAGAAATACACAACAATACCATTGTAGGTAGTGATTGAAAATAGACCTTTCTCTCAATGGGGACTAGATTTCATTGGAGTAATTAATCTTAACTCTTTGAAAGGACACAACTTTGTATTGACATATAAATAATAATGTACATGATGGATTGAAGTAATTTACACAAAGAACAACACAACTAAAGAAGTAATGAAATTTTCTTGAAGAGAATAGTGTTGCAAGTTTGGAAAACCTTTCTCCTTGGTTTGTGACAATGGACCTACCATTCAATCCATTGAATTTACAGAACGAACATATGACAATAATATTATTTTGATATTTTCATCAAATTATTAATCCCAAGGGAACAAAGTGGATGAATCAACTAAAAATAACCTCATCGATGCCAATAAGAAATATGCTATAAAAAGACTAAGAGATTGGCATTTGGTGTTTACGTATGAACTATGGGTTGATAGAAATATATATAAAAAAGTGTTGAAATATTTTATTTTTATATTAGTTTATGGATAGGAGCTAGTATTCCCTATTACATTGAATTTGTACACTCATCAATTCATGTAAGATTACATGATAGAATATAACATAGTGTAATCAAGATTTCTTAATATTCTTCAAATGAAAGATGTAGAAGATGAAGCCTTGCAGAGTTTCAACAAACATCAAGACATAGTCAAAATATGGTTCGATAAGAAGGCAAAGGTATAATTTTTTATAATTTCAAATTTGGTTTTACTATGGAATAAGTTCCATGAGAAGAAAGTTCAACATGAAAAGTTGGGCCCATTATGAGTTGGTCCATATTAGATTTATGAGATATTTGGAAACAACACCTTTAGAGTAAAGGATTTGTAAGGAAATGAACTATTCCTCCCCATAAATGGACAATACTTAAAGCACTACTTCTTAGCTCTATCATCCCCATCACTCTCAGACTGACTATGAGTTTTAATGTAGGAGTAGGTATGGATTAAACTAGCTATATTAATTTTATTTTAGTTATATTTGCTTTCATAATTTTGATGTTCATTACATTTTTTCTTAGAGTAGTTTGCTTTGGTAAAGGCTTAGTTCAAAAAGTGTTGTCGAGACACAAAATAAATAAATTGAGAACATATTTTCATGCATCCATTCCTGAAAGACTCAATCAATTGATGATTTACATGATGTCCAATTTACCCAAATCAATTCCATAGGAGTATCTAGTCACATCAAATTAGTTAGAGTAACTAGAGTGATTGTGAAAGTGTTAAAATTTAGGAAGAAATTTCCAAATTTTTATAAAATGTCAATGTCATGTTTGATTGCTTTTTATTGAAAATAAATAACTTGTAGTTTTATTTAATTTTTTTGCTTGAATCAATAAAAGTATTTGTAGTGGAAAAGAGTCATGACTACACTTTATAACATTAAACATTGCCTTGAAGGGGAAAACAATGCAAAACAAAGATCACTTGATATTGAACTTTTCTAGCCATTCCTATACATGGTTAAATGCATTGGTTACTATTTGTGTGTCATTTGACACAAATCACCAATGTTAAGATCTCAGGGAAATTATCCCATCTAGCCTATCCTTAAAGGAGGCCCGTGAGGGTCTCCCCAAGGTCTATATCTATCAGGTCATGATGTACTAGTTTTACCCAATTGGACATTGTGAATGGTTCTAATTCAAGGGGTTGACTAGTTCTAAAAGTTTTAAAGTTTTGGGTCCTTAAAAAAATTAGTGGGTAATGCCAATTTTATGTTTCATGAATGAGGATTTTAAATAGATATTTAAAATGACAAAATATACGTTCTTTTACCCAATTTAATTAATGTTTCAGAGATTTTGTTTAAATAAGTTTGTGGCTGATTTTATTGTGTTTTCATTACATCTAAAAATTCAATAGTGTAGTAATAACATAATAATGAATATTAATCAATTGATATTGACAATAAAAATGGATTACATCTGTGTCCTAAACTAACCATAGATTCACTAGATTTTTAAAAACAACAAAAGAGAGGAAGATAAGGAATAAAAGCCTACAATAATGAATATTAATTCAAAACTCTTGATAAAATGAATCCCACAAATTGGTATCTCACTTGATCAATGCATGCATAATAAAAAATGGATTCAATGAAACCTTCTGAGGGAAGTCAAACAATGAAAGACACAACATAACCACCATATACATACACAAATTATGAATAAACTTCTACAGTTTGCTATTAATCAAAATATTACAATCCAATTTTGAGTCTACCATGATCAATGACTTACAAATCCAATAGCATAATGATATGATAATGACTTGGAGGGATAAATTATACTAATAAAACTAGAAATTGCATTAAATAAAAGAGTGATTGGCTCTATAGTCTCTTCTAGAGAATAATATCCAACCCTTCGGTAGTCAAAATGACCCAATATATAGAAATTTCAGCCTCCATGGGGAAGGGTTTTCCCTCCAAAATGTTATTTGGAGCCATTAATTTTCCCTCTAAAATGTTGTTTGGATCCATTAATTCCTTCAACTACTAGCTCTTTCTCCTCATTTTCCCTCTTGATACACCCTTTTTCTCTTATTCTGCACTTTCTAAACCTCTAAAAAAAGACAAAAAGGCTTTAGAACATGAAAATTAAAAGTACACAAACAAAACATGACACTTAATCACGAACAAGTTTTAACATTATCAAAAAAATTCAAAATTGGCAATACCATTACGACCAGGTTGGAGTCACCTTCCTAGTGCCTCAAATGACTCTCAAATCTAATAAATGGGGTGAACTTTAAGCCCAAAAAACTATAAAGGGGTAAAAAAGGGCCCTCCCAGACCTAACTAGGCCTGGGAGGGAATTTTTTTATTAAAAAAATTAATCTTTTTGGATTTTCAATGTTTTAGCTATAATCAAGATTTCAACCCCCCATTAGAACAAAGTGCACTTTGAAAGGTATTCAATACCTTGTTAGACTAAATTCCCCAGATAGAATTAAGTTCCAAATTTTGGGGGCCCCAAAATCTAATTAGGCTTGGGACCCCTAATTACATCTTGGGGATAGTAAATGGAAGGCTCACTATTGTAATCGATAAAAAATGCCCACATAGAACTTCATGCTTAGTGGACGGGTCTCGTGACCCATGCAAGGATGGAAGCTTGCATGACACTATGGGAATGCTGACGGAGGGGTTTAAACCTAGTCATGTAACAAATCTCAACTAGCACTACAAAATGACACTAGGGCCCCACATACCTAATTAAGAATGTAGGCCCTAATTACCATTATGAAGCCCCAAGTAGACTACACCTGATGTAGTTGGGGAAATTACCCCTACTAGTAAAGAAGCACAATTCCCAGACTAAACCAAATTAGGAAACAATTCATAATTATAACTATGAGACGTGAACCCACCACCCTAGATCTAATCAAGGAAAAATATATGGTTAAAACTAAAAATAATAATGACTCCCCTCTAGACTGAATCATGAAATAAATCCTTATCTAGCATGGTAAATAAATAAAATGATCCCCTAGACCTAATTGGGGGTATAGAACCCGATTAGGTCTAGGGACTTAGAAATTTTGAAGCCTAGACCAAATCAGACAAAAACATTTGGTTAATACCAAGACACACCAATTAAGGCTTATTAGACCTGATCAAGATTTGGAGCCTGATTATGTGTACTAACTTAGGTAATTTTTTTATCACTTATAACTAGTTATAACTAGGAAAAATGAATAATTTTTTGAAATCCATTTAAGTGTTGGGAGGGCATCTAGAAGCCATTTTGGGACCAAGTACTTAATATGAAACTTTCTCATGTGATCTTGGTCATTGCAATGGAATAAGTTTTGGAGGTTGAATTGGCATGTAAAAAAAAATGCCCTCAGATTGGCTCTAGAGATCTAAGAGAGTAAGATTATCAAAGGCAAACTGAGAGGTCAAAACTCCACTTTCATGCTAAGAGTCTTATATGAGGTTTTACCACATGAATGTGGTATTTCCAATATAGGTAGTTTTAGGGCCTGGTTTGACATGTAAATCCAAGGTGGCCAATTGAAGTAACTTGGGAGTGATGAGACCAAATAGCTACGAGGGTAATCAAGAGAAAAATGAGAGACCAAAAGGGGGGTTCTTAATTCGTGAGGAATTAGGTGTTTTGTGCAAGAAACAAAAATTACCAACCCTTTAAGAGATTCAAGAAAAAAAAAGAGGAAAATATGAAAATTTTAAAATAAATTCAATAAATTTATCATAAAAGGGTGATTCAAGCAACCTCCATTATGGCTATGGATGTATAGCTAGTAGTGGAGTTAGGCATAGCAGAGCAATGCCTAAGTTTTCACCCTAGCCATACCCACCTAAAAAAAAAGAATAAAATGCCTTTCACAAAGTTTAGATTTAGTGATTCCTCTTAATCATATCAAAATCCTTCAAGATAAGGTAAATTAATCAATACACACACTTTTGACTCTTCAAAAATGTTAAGACTTAGTATGCTATGTGATAAGAATAAAATTAATTTTCATATATTTATTGGAAGTAGAATTTTTTTTGTTTGTGATTTAGATGTTTTATTCAAAAGTGAACCCAAAAAGTAATCAGTTCTAAATACTTAGCATTTTTTTCCTTGTAATTACTCCATTTGTTATGACTAACATGCCCCCATTCCTTTGAAAAAATAAAGATGCCCTTTTTGAAATTTAGATGTAAATACATTCAAGAGTTATTCTTATCTCACAATTTCCCAAGTTATGGACTAAATCATAATTTAAAATAAGAAAATTTAAAGATTTCCTTCAATTAATTTTCATGAGGTCTCCATGGTGCATTTAAGACTTAGTCGCAACAAACTTTGAGTTTAAATGATCACACACTTAGTATTTCATATACCCTCATAAACCCTTTAAGAACCATTTGTGGCCTCACATATCCTAATTTGATAGCCATGCTTTATTTCATGTTTCATATATTTGAAGTGAACAAACCCAATCATAGTTCAAAAACATAATTGATAAACCCACACATCTACGTATATCTTTGGTCCTTCAAAGTTTAATGTTTCCTTTTGTGAATTCCATTATTTTATGTCTTTTTTTGTGGATGCCATGTATTTTATTTATAATATCACTTATTTCATGATCATATATATTAATCATGTTATTTAAAAGTTATGATCATAGGGTGGTTTATTTACTATGTAGTTGATGGATTTGTGGAATTATCAAGTGGAATTGATAACTTAATGGATCCATGAACTTCAAAATTAATCACTTGGGTCTCCATAAACTCTGTGACTTTGTGAAGGCATGAATGTCAAATAATCACCATATGTCTCATTTTATGACACTCAAATTTTTAGATGACATGTTTGTATTATTACACTTATGATTATAGTTATAACTTGTTTTTGTGTTGTGTGTAGGTAAAGGAACATACGCATGTGGATATACATTAGATTTTAGAACTCAATGGATCCACATTACCCAATAGGGACACAACATTGACAAAAGGAAACTCTAGGATTTCATGACTCCATGGTCATTCGATGGATGCCACTTGTTTGCTTCTAATGTTATTGAATATTTTAATATAAATGTGACTTATATTTTATTTTTGTGTGAAATTGAGGAATTCCTATAGAGGGAATTTAAATGAAACTAATACTTCAATGCATCTAAGGAATTATCAATTAATTACTTGGAACCTCATTAATTCTATGAGCCTATGATTGTGAGGCAATAAAATATTGCCACATGTTTTGATCTTAATGGACAATGATAAAGATAAAGTGATGAGGACTTTGAACCCACCAATAATATGTTGCCACGTAGATATTTATTTTATAAAGGAAAGACTAGATTATGACATGTGTAATTATTAATTAAGATAAATAAACCAGCATGCCTACATAGTGTAAAAGATCATTTTAAGACTTAAAGGCACTCTATGACTTCATTGCCTTGATCTAATCAGAGGAGGAAACATGTCTCCCTTCAATTAAAAATGGCAAAGGTAAAATATGACCAAAATTTGGATATCAATGGAAATAAAGACAAATTAATAATCCAATGCATTTTTAAGGAGAAAGATTCATACCATAGTGAACATTGCACATCATTAGCTCCATGGCCATGAGCCTAAAATATTTTGACACATGGATGAATGAGATTATATTCTATATATTAAAGACATAGGGACACAAAATTACAAATCATGATAATCTTGTTAGAGGGATAAATAACAAGACAAATCACTGCTATTTTATATGAATTCACAATTTTTTGAAGGTGGTATGATGTGATAAAATTTATTTGAGATTTTAATTACAAAATAAACAAATGAAAATTATTACAAGAATAATTTTGTACAAGTGGTTTCCATTGCTAATGATTTTTCATAGTTAAGATTTGATAGCATTTTAGAAATTCAAGGAGGCTAAGAAAATTGAATTTGTACAATGTGATCACTAGATTCCTTACAAGAAGGATAGAGTAAAACTAAGAGTGAAAGATGGATCAGATGGAAAGTATGTTAGTCATTTGACCCTCACCAATATTTCATAGACACCATATTCACCCCTCACATTGTTTAATATGAGTATTATAATACCCTATTATGCATGGTAGATGAAGCATGGAAGATATATGACGATGATAACACCACCCAAGGTGAGCAAGAGTACCAAAATGATTTGGTTTCTATAAAAAAGGATGGTATCCATCAATATCTAACACAAGGAAAGGTATTTATTTATAAATACCACATACACGATAGTTTCATTGATTTTTTATTAATATATAATGTAACTCCAAACCTAATTAATACCTATATTTCTAGGGTATCCTTTGAAAATTACTAAAAAATCCCCAAGCCCACTTTCACATATAATCAAGAAGTTTCCTTGAATGGATGAAAAATAATGACAAAGTGGAGGTATTAAAAGACAGGTTAAAGAACATAGACCTCTGGGTCAACAAAGGTGATATTGACACTTACACCATTAAGAATTTTATATGAGGCATTACAGTTGGAATGCTATTGATAAATAAGTTATATGGGGATTATAACATTGATCACGTGAATAAAATTTGGGTGCTTCAACTGGCCATGATCATAAATGATAGAAGGAATCCAATTGTAGGTGAAATTATTTCATATAATTTCAAGAAATAGATCTTAAGAATAAGTGAGCATTGTAAATTCTGCATGATGTCATATCTTATAGATGTCTACTATGCCATAGTGAAATTACACCATGCAAAATTCCAAAAGTGGACCAATTATTCCATTTACACATTAATGTTCTTCACAACAAGATATATGTTTACCGCTACCAAGAATGTATGGAGGATATTCGTAGTTACTTTTATTCTCCCATGTACATGGCCATCAACAAACATCGAATACCTAGATTCTCGAAGGAAATGAGAGAATCCATAAAGGAAACTAGAGCCTATTGGTATTAACAATTGTAAACATTGATCAAGATTCAAAGAATTTTATTTTCAACACTCAAACTACCCTACCATGTATCAGATAAGCCAGTTGTGCATTAGATTACATAGTATTTTCCGTCAGATTAGTATATATTTTAAAGAATATAAGTTTGAGGTCATTTCCACCCTCACCATTTGAATATTGGATGAACAAGTTATAGAAATACCCTTCTATTTAGAAATTTTCAGCACATAGGTCTTTATTTAAGTTTGACGATCACATGCTAAGGCATTGGGACCTTAATGGAATAGTGATCAAACATCTACAATTGTTATGTGGGAAATTCAATGTGGTGTATAATCATAATTCATGCATAAATGATATTATCTAATTCTAACATATACTATAAAATTGAAATAAAAATTTAAAGTAACACGACTGATCACACTACCCCAAAAAGATAAGGTCAAAACTCACAAGGGATTGAAGCTAGACCTAATGAGCAATTTTCCCAAGAAAATGAGGAACCATAAGGGACAAACCAACATATATAGAAGAAGTTCATACAAGGGTTGACTTTAGCCTCACCTTAAAAAACTTCTACAGTGGTAACATCTACTTAGGTGAGGAGGTTTCCTCCTATTTCCTCTACATCTGTAACATTTTCTAGTTATGTGACTACATCCCCTATTTTTACTACTTTAGTTATGATTTCACCTTCTACTATGCCTATTTATAGTGGAATAAGTAAAATGAGGCCTCGAGTTTTTTTAGTGTTTCTATGCCACCGGGGATCTAATGCAATAGCATCCAAGGCATATAAGAAATATTGCATCACAAAAAAAAGTAGATAGTTTTATTAGTTTTCAATAAGGATTATTAGGGATAATTTATCTATTCTCAGAGGTCATAGGATCACCTGGTCATATTTTACCATGAAACTCTAAGTTTCTTTGTATTAGTGGTCACATGTATTGTATTTTAAACCTAAGTTTTAATGTTCACAAAGGAATCTTAATATGCCTAACTCATAATAGACACACATTATTCCTATGTCTATAGACATGAATACATTATTCATAAGTATACCAATGGCCATAACTAAAAGATAACCAAGATCACAGTTCATGACAACCACTTTTTTATCCCAAGATTTGGTGGTCACATACACATTTGGATAAGTGATCCTGGTTATGCAACTATCACCCATAATATTTGTTGAGTTTTAATGTGATTTTAAACTAAGTCCTTGGATGGGTTAATAGGTAGTGATGACTTTTGTTCATGAGACTCCTCGAAATTATGCAGGGTTATGTTGTGGTAGATGTAAAATTTAGTTTTAGGTTCATGAGATGAAACTTATGAGCCCATCAAATTGAATAGAGATTTCATAGGGTCCATAGCCTCTATATCCTTCCACAAAGTAGGAAAGCACTTGTGTGAGTCTAGAAGCCCATGATTATGACACATGTCACAATCATAAGGGGTCACATGTTATAAATTGAAGACACATTGAAATTATAATTTGTGGTGAATATTGTAATGGGTTTACAGGAATGTAAAAAGGCCATATTATTCAAACATACATGTGATCAACATTGAAGTGGATCATATAAATCCATGAGTCCATCAAGGATAAAGAGACTAAAGGGAATCACTTTGAAGCTTAATACAAAGACATCAAGATCATGCCGCATTTCATGATCACGTGAATTGGTGCTCACAATTTCAAATTAGTCACAACATAGTGCCATGACATAGTAGATGTCAAGAGTCCATAAATTTCTCTTGGTTACACCATTCAAGACATTATTGGTCTTGTTGGAAAGATGGGAATGATAAATTTCAATAAGTAAAGGAATGGACCATGAGATATCTTTTAAAGGAAGCTATTTTTTAGTAAATAAGAAGAAACCATTTGATATAATAATTCAATGTCTCTTGACTGTGGGGAACACTTAAAAATAAGTTGAAGTGCCTAGCACTTGAGAAAATAAAAAGGACCATGGCCATAAGGAATGGGTTCAAAAGTAGAGAGGGTTGATAGGGAAGAAGTTACAAAATAGAGGAGGGCCAATACAATATTACCAAGTGAATAGGCCAAAGAGGGGATAAAATAAAGATTAGAGAGATGGTTGAATATTCTACAATAAAGAGTGATTCTTAAAGGCTGAAAGACTTAGAAACATAGAGAATAGACTATCCAGTAGATAGTCACAATGAATGTAGATGCCATAATTTTTGATTTTATAAATAAATAATAATGAATATTTTTTAGATGCATGATTATATGTACACATATAAGGTAATTCCTTCACTGGGATCCCATATAGTGATTGCACTAAGTGGTATCAAATCAAGGTTTTATGTTTGATGATTTTTTTTTTCCACATTGTTGTGTGTAGAAAACAAGAGAGGGATTCTTAAAATAGAGAAAAATTGTTTGTGGGAAGATGTCAAGAGATATTAAAAAATCACACAAGTTTGTTGCAGGTGTGAGAAGTGGATAAGATCTATGTGATAAAGTGTGAGATATTTTATGGAGTCAACTATAATTTTTCAAAAGAAGTTTAAGGTTGTTTCAAGTAAGAGGAAGTCTTATTAAAGGGGATAACATTGTCTAGTGGAGGTTGTGAAAGAGAAGCCTATTGAGTCATTTTCAAGTTATGAAAGAGAAACTTACATTGGTGAGAACATAATTTTGTTCCAGGTGTGTGATAATTCCTAGAAAAGTGTATATAAAGAGAGAGAAACTCTTATTTGAGCCTAATGCAGGTTGTGAAAGAGAATCTTTCTTGAGTAAATTACAAGTTGTGGAAGAGAAGCTTCTTTGTGAAGAATAAGTGGCATATAAAAGAGTAAATGCACCAAGTGTAGAAGACTTGGTAAATACGTTGAATAAAATACATGAGCAAATGGATATCTTGGAGAGAGAGAGAAACATAATATAGTAATCCTAGTGATGAGAAAAGAGATGAAAACCATAGTGGTGTTGGAGCGCACAAAGAATCAAACTAAAGATGAAGCACCCATGTTTTCAAGTAAAGATATCTTAGAAGAGCTTGAAAATGGATAGTGGTGCTAGAGTGTTATTTTGAAGTACAAAATATTAGATATCCCAAGAGGGTCAGGTTTTCAAGCGCACAGTTATGTGGGGTTGTATTTATGTATTGGAGAGTGCTCTGAGAGAGAAGGAAAGAAGAGGAAAAATGAAAGGGAAATATATGGGAACAATTTGTTTCCAAGTTGATGAAGTCTATAGTGCATCCCAAAGAGGAGAAATAATGGTTGAAAATGCTTCAAGTATAGAGGCTTGAACATGAACAAATGAAAAGTGCCTTGCATAAAAATGAATGAGTGAAGTTTCCATGTGAAAAAAATAGATATATTATGATGAATAGAAAGAAAGAGTATAAAATTCAATTGGTTGTCCCAGATGATGATGCAAAGTGTGAAAAAAATATCATAATAGCATGAGTGATAATATGAGTGTGATTTTCTATGTGATCAACCCTTTGTGAATGGTATAGGATCTATGCAACCTATGGGGGATGAAATCCTCATGAAGGAGGACACAAAAGAAAAAAATATCCCTACGAGAGAGGAAAAGATAAGGGAAGATGAAGATATGAGGGAGAGAAAATATTGATTTCCATGGCATATATATTTGTTACACAAAAGGAAAAATAAAGGAGATGAGAATGGGAGTTCATGGATCACAATTGGTTGTGATACATAAGAAAATAGGGAAAATAAGGAGGAAAAATAAAAACATAAAGAAAGAGAACAAAAATAAGAGGAAAATTAAATTTGGGTTTTTGAATTAACTAATATAAGACTAGACAAAGAGAAGCAAGAGATAATTATTTTATCAATCAATGAAGTTGTGAAGATGGAAATGAAGGGAAGACATATGGGGAGTGTTAAGTCCCATGTTTTCAAAATAATTTGTGACTATAGTTTATGTGCAAGTGAAATTATGGAGAGAAAGGAGGAATTCACAGAGGCCTTCCAAGGTGAAGAGATGAAACAAGAAGTGTAACAATATGCAATTAAGAAAAAAGTGAGTAGGATAAATTGATTTTGACATTATCTAGGATGTGGGAAGATGTAGAGAAAAACAAGAGTATTTTAAGACTCTAATGGGTGAAGAATCCACTAGAAAAATGATGTTGGAAAGAGAAGAGATGGAAAGCATGAGGAATGAAGAGATACAAATAAAGAAGTGTGATATAAGGAAGAATCCAACAACAGGTTAGATATTGCGTTAATAAATCCACAAAGGATTTTGAAGGATGTGGTCAAAAGGTAGTGGTTATAAGTCCACAAGGGAAATTAATATGAAATAAGGATCATCTTGGTGGAGGTGGTCAGATGAAGGTGGGTTTAATCCCACATGTAAATGAAAGAACAATAGGAGAACCATTGGGTAGGGGTGGACATATAATACCCAAAACATGAGTAAAAAGAAGAGAAGCCTTTGGTAGAGGATGATGGACTATGGTATGCATAATCCCACAAAAGAGGAAAGAGTGAGTGGAGATAACCAGGAGAGAGGGGATTTAAATCCAAAAAGAAGTTGGAAATGGAAGAATAAATGTGACAATCAACTAGAATATTTGGTGTGTTGGAAGTAATCACCATGGTTATTAGCTTTAGTGATTAAAATATTTATTTTAACACTTATTCCATCCATGAGAGGAGGATATCACATTTTAATTACCTTAGGTGTCTGATGTAGGAGTATCCAAGGCATACGAGCAATCTTACATTACCACAAATAGGTAGATAGTTTTTCTAGTTTTCAATAAGTAGTCTCATGACTAATTTCTCAGTTCTTAATGGTCATATTTTACTATGAAACTCTAAATTTATTTATATTGGTAGTAACATATGTTATATTCAGATCCTAAGTTTCAATGTTCATGAAATCATCTTAATATTCCTTACACAATGACCACACATTATTCCTAAGTCTGTTGGTGGCCACACATTATTCTTAATCATACTTGTGTCAATAATTAAAATATAACTAGAATCATAATTTATGGTAGCCACTTCTTAGTCCCAAGGTTTGGAAGAGGTCACATACACATTTTGAGAAGTGATCATGATTACATGGTAGTCACCCATAATAGTTGTTGAGATTTAAAGTGATTTATGACTAGGTCTTTATGATGGGCTGATAGTTAGTGACAACCCTCAAATTTAATGGCATGTTCCTAGGACTCTTGGAAACTATGCACATGTGATGATTGGTAGACATTGAATTTAGTTTTAGGTTCATAAGATGATGGTTACAAGTCAATCAAAATTGATAGAGAGTTTACGGGATCCACGACTTAGGGATCCTCCCACAGAGCAGGTAAGTAGTCACATGAGTTTGAAAGCTCATGATTATGACATTTGTTAGAATCATGGGGTTTCACAAGTTATAGATGGTGGATGCATTAAAATTATGAGTTGTGGTAAATATTCCTAGGGTCCACTGGTATGTGAAAAGGTTACAATATTTGAAGGAATATGTGATCAATATTGAAATGGATTATATAAATCCTTGGCTCCATGGATTATCAAGAGACCACAGAGAACAACTTTGAAGCTTGATGTAGAGACATGGATATCATTCCACATGAAAAAATAATGTGAACTGATAATCACAATTTGGTCCCAACAAAGTGAACTAACATAAATGATTTCAAGAGCCCATAACTTCCACCTGGGATCACCATTTGAGATGTTCATGGTGTTGTTGGAAAGCTAGAAAAGAGATTTCAATCAGTAGTGTCCATAGGTTATGAAATCTCTTGAAAATGAAAATTTTAACTGGGAACATTAAAGAAACATTTACATATGATGATTCAATGTCTCTTGATTAGGGGGAAGAGTTAATAATATGTTGAAGTGATTATGACTTAGGTAAATGAAAAGGATCACAACCATAAATAAGAAGTTCAAAGTAGAGAGGGCCAATAGGGATTAATATCCAAAATATAGGAGTTTAAATATAAGGTTCCTAAGTGAATAGGTCAGAGAGAGGAAAAATAGATATTAAATAGAGGTCTTAAAGATAAGGTTATAGAGTTTGCATCAGAGAGTGATTGTAAAGCCCAAGAGGCTTAGAGATAGAGAATGTAATAGCTAGTAGATAGTCATTATGAATTTATATATCGTAATAGCTAATTTAATAAATAAGAAAGAATGTTTTTCACTACATGACCCTAGATTCATGGAAAAGGGCATTCTTTCACTGGGATCCCATACCATGATGGCACCAAGATCAACAAGTCTATAGTCACCAGTCCATTGTGTCCTATTTTAGCTCTATTACTCATACTATGGGGCCTATTTCTAAACCAATTGATAAAACACCTAAGGTAACTATTATGGCCACGTCAATTCAATTAGTGAGAAATGTTCCTATTAGTGTTTCAATGACCTCTTCATTTTTAGGTGATATTATGTCTACTCCCCATCCATTGATTTTAACAATCCCTGCTACTTAACCTATTATTAAAGCATGCCAAACATCCATTATGGAACCACAAGTCCCCAAGATTTCCCTGCCACCTCCTCATATTCCTATAGTACCACTAGGTATTGTTTATTTATGACCACCTCTCTTATTCTAAAAATATTGATTATGGTCCCCATCATAGCAAAGATGAGTCCTATAAGACCTACCAATGCTTCCATCTCATAACTATTGGAGGTAAATATGAATACTACAACATAATATTCCAATATCACACTTGCTACTACCATTTCATATATTCCCACTGCCCATACCACTTCATCATCACCTATCACAATTTTTCCTATGATCACTTTCACTCTAACAACATCCTAGGTTTTGTCTGCATCCCATTTAACACCCATAGTGACATAAAAAGATAAAGGGGAGGATTCCCAAGGTGAATAGATTCAAAGCATGTGTCTTGTAAAAGCTTAGTGTCTTGACATGATTATTCAAGATCAACTTAAGGTATATCTCAAATTTGAAAATGTAACATGGAAATTAAAAAGAATAACTAAAATAAAAATCACATAAGATGGCACACCTACCCTTGGTGAAATGGAGGAAGAATTATTCTCTTTGAACAATAAGAGGAATATGCAAAGCAAATATATGGATAGGGCATTGGATTATTATTGTGGTGGGGATGAATTTTAATATGAACTTTAATTTATGGAAAAATCCATGAATAAGATCACATGAAAGGTAGTCTAGGTCATGGAGAAGAAATAAAAAATACTCGTGAAAAAAGTCAAGGTTAAGGTCCTAGAAAACATTGTGAAGAAATTTGAATATGCATTGATTTGAATTTTCGCTTCACTCATAGAGGTTCAATAGGCCAAATTTAAGAGTGATATGTTGCTACACAACATCCAAAATTACTTGGTAGAAATCACCGGAATGGATAAGAAATTGGATGTAATTATCATTGTGGTTAAGAGAGGTTTGTTCCTTGCTATCAGACACTTGACTATGTTTGACATATGCATGTGCTAGTGTTTCATGATTAATATCAGGACCTCATTAGATAAGGCTTCACAAATTTTTATGGCTGCCATGTCACCATTGAATGGATTTAGAGAAGACATTCTTATTTTCTTCACGAAGGTTAATATGCCACAATTGTTCATAAAAGACAATAATCTGATAAATTCCACTGAGTTCACATGGATTTTAAATAACTTCATAGTTAAATTCAAGATGAAAGTGGTCAAGGAAAACAAAGATTAAAACCAATAGGGTATTTATTTTTTCAAACATGAAATAGAAAAGAGAGAGAAGGCTAAAAGATTTGAGATATATCTTAACACCCACCATGCACTATTGATGACTAAAACATAACACCTATTTAATAATCCAATCATAGATGCATCCCAAATAGATGAAGACTACCAATTTTTTGCATGAGAGTTCAATGCAAAGTAAATTTTTTGTTTAAGAAAAATTCAGAAGTGATAAGTCCAAATGGAATTGAAAAGTGAAAGTTTTTTTTTTATATCTATGTTTTAAAGCTCAAAATATTTGTTTAGAAGCTTTAGTTTTATATTTAGATTATAAATATGTTCTCTATATTTTAATAAACATGATATCGTGCAAGAATTTTTAGATGTGACAATGATCCATTTATGTCGTAAATACATTCTACTGATATTTTGTTAATAAGATTTTTTTAGGAGACTTTAAAATCTTAAAAAATCATAGTGGATGTTATGTGAGTTTGTTCGTGTTTTTTAATTTATAAAATTTATAATGATACCATAGATATTCTAGTTTAGAGTGATCATTGAATGATATGTATTTTCTTTATTCTAAATTGGTTGGATTTAGTGTTCACTAATAGAACCCTTTCTATGGCTTAAATCCAATTTTGTTTCAATCATTATGGATGAATGTGATTTTTATAATTCATTGTGGTCAATTTAACTTACAATGTGATGCTATAGAATTTTATTACCATTTGATTAATCCCTAGACTTGCAGATGATATTTATATATTGTATAACACCTCAATCTTGTACAATTGGAAAACTTAGACCTTGGTTGTTACTCTCAATTCTACACCTTTCCCACTTTTGGAAGTCTTACATCTGCTCTATCTTGTGCCCTTTGGCCTATCTCTTATTCTAACTAGTCTTATGTTGATGACCTAGACCTCCTATCTTGCCTAGAATGCTTATCTTATGCCTCTTCAAGTTTTGAGTCTGTACCTATTTTCTAACTACCAGGGCACAAGATTCAGTCCTAGACCCCTACATAAATGGTAGAGTCCTACCCTAATGTAGGTTCCCATGCCCTAAATTCATCTAATTTATAAATAAAATGTATCCTAATGGTTTACCTAAGTAATTTAATGCAAGATATTTACCAATAAGAGTGGTATATATTCCCAATCACTCCTCATTCATTATTAATCTAATATAGACCAAGGTAACTTATCAAAGCATTCAATCAAACACTCAATAAAGCAAATCTTTTCTATTTTATCCTATTCTCATATTAGTCATAAGAATATCACATACACAGGTCTCAAGAACCAAAGTGGTAGCCTAAGAGCCCAATTTACTAAGTTACAAGTTAGGTCGTTATTGTACTTACTTTATACATATTGCATGATTCGCATATAAGCCAACACATTAGGGGAGAACTACATCAGTTTGAGGCCCTCTTTGTAATAGTGGCTATGTAGGCAACACCTATTTATAGAGGGATCTTTAGGGTTAACTCAACACCATGAGCCCACTATCCCAATTTTCTCAAGGTCACTATGAAGATGAAGAACTAGGGCTTTATAATTTCATAAGGAGCGACAATCCATAACCCAAATCTGAATGCATCAAAGTGAAGGCAAATATAAACCTAAAAGAATCTAGGTGGTTGCATTTTTATCTAGTAAGTATTTCGTATAAAACACCTACATTTGGTTTAGATAGTAGCATCAACACTAATGTCTTAGGCTAACACTAATGTTCATAGATTCAGAGGCACTCAATCTAGAATTTGGTGATTGTTCTAAAATCCTCTTCTAGTCTACTTCCTACCTGTTTAATATCCAAAATCGTGTTAGCATCAAAATCAATTAAGTACATTATTTCTTTGTCATTTCCATATCTAACATATTATAATTTCTATTTATAACTTATCTCAGTTTAATAAATTTAACATATGTTGTATCTTAGTTTAATATTTAATTGGTCTTTTGTAGATCCAATTATCACCCTTATGCATTGTCATTTCTATATTATTAATTTCTATCTACCCAAGTAAGATCCTCATACAATTTAGGGTTAAACATTTGGTGAACTCAATTCATATGTGAAAGATTTTTTTTCTGATCTAGGGCTTCTAATCCTCCTAGGGTTTCATCTTATTATGATGGATTTTTAGATATGAGAATTTACTCCAGGTTGTTACCCTCCTCTAGTTATAAGGAATTCATGTGCATATGCTTGCAAGTTACTTCTTCCTTCATTAGCACATTTAGGCCTCCAAATACATCCATTTTAAAATTCCTCAAATGTATTTTTTACTCAAGTTGGTATAGTTAAAAACCTTTTTTGTTCACCAAAATTTAGTACATGTTTTCTAATTTTTTTAATTTACAATGTTTAGTAAATATTGGCATATAAGGTGAATTATGTATTTAATCATTAATTAATTTCTAGGTTTCATCAAAAATAATATTTTGTTTAAAAAACTCTCTCAGATCTCTTAACTAAATTTCTATTTTATCAAAATTGTTCATTCTTTATTGGGAATATTCTAGGATTTTTCCATGAAGCATTCCAAAAACTTTGGCCTACTTATGATTCATAATAGATCAAATTGAAAATTATGTAGAAGTTTTTTATAGTTATTTTGATATAGATAAAAAAACTATTTTTGTTTTCCAAAATATTATGCAGATTTTATAAATTTAGCATTTTACTATTTTGAGTTAATTTAGATCTATAGATCATACATTTTACTTTTGTTTCTCTATTTTTTTGGGTTTGTCTCATTTCCTATTTTTATAAAAAAACCTTTCTTAGATTTTCAAAAAATGTAGCCAATAGTCTGAAATTACTATATCCTCATTGTATCATGCTTGATTGTTCCTTAACATTTGTATATCTTTCTTATCCTATTCTCATATCAATTTTTAGAACATTTAAAATGGATCAAGAGGAGCATATTCCTCCTCTTAACCCTAAGGAGGGTGATATATATCATCCCTCTAACCAGATCCATGCTATCACTCCTTCAAGGGGTAGGGTAGATGGTATAGTATGCATGTTTAATCTAAGGTTCCTAGGTTTGAGCTCATGAATCCCTAAGAGATCAAATCACAAGTATGAACAAGTTAATAAAATACTTAAAAAATCATATTACACTTCTAAATAATCCAACACAGGGTAGTGTTAATTATATGTTTGCATCCTTATATACCAAATTTTTTCCAAATAAGGTTTCACATCCAAATGAAAAGCTAAAACAAAATACATTTAGAACATGTGACCAAAAGGCTACTAAGATTCCAAGTGAAATCTTAAGAGAAATGTTTCAAAACAAAATGAAAAAATTACCTCCTCTGCATCCTATAAGGAGATCCAAATATTATTATGCATATCATAAAATACATGGATATCATACAGATTATCATTTTACATTGAAGAAAAAAATATAAAACCCTAAAGGTAATGATGATCATATCATTGATACATCAACCAATAAAACTACTCACATTATGAGTACTTCTCCTAAAACATAAGTGCCAAAAAACCAAATATGGGTACAAAAAGACAATTCAAATAAAGAGAAGGGTTGAAAGAACAAAGAAATAAAGAAAATACCATTACCAAAGGTTTCTAAAGTTTCAAATGACATATAATTACCAAAGGAACCAATTATCCTAAAACCACTAGAAACTAAATCATGTGAGATCCCTTTGTTGATCAATACTAAAAAACAAAAGGGCACTATTCCAAATGATTATGAAAATGGTGATACTATTCCTAATACCAATATGATATATGAATAGTTGATCGAACTTCATCTTGATCCCCTTGATCCCCTTGATACCTTACCATATGATCTATTTATACCTAGAGGACCTAGTACATATCTATTGAATCCATCTCCAAAAATCATAGAACCAAATATAGATAATATCAAGGTAAACCATATAACTCAATATGTGCATAAGGATTAACATTTGAGTGCACACAAATAAAAACATGGCATACCAAAAAAGTCACAGTGATAGTATGGCATGGTTCCTTATTCATATACAGATACTCCAAATGGTATTTCACATGTTCAAGAATGATATAATAAGTTACATTTTTCCTATAACAATGATCACATTGATGATTATGATCCTAATGATAGTACAAATTGGTATGATCCTGATGATACTAATTACACAATATATGAATATGATACTCTTGATACTACCATAGATACATTAGTTATAGTGTTATAACTGAAAGCAAAAACCTAGTTACCACATGATCATTCTAGTCGAGCATTTTTATTCCTAGTTGGATTCTATTATGTATAGTGATTACCTCAATTATCACTATAGAAATGTAAAATATCCAACATAAGATTTTGATATCTACACATATTCCAAATATATACAAAAAAATAAAAATAAAAACATTCAAAATCCAAAAATATTTCTAGCATCTACATATTCTATTAGATCCTTGGCATATATGTGTTAGTTCCATTTCGATGGATAGCATATCAATTACCTATACATACACTTATTTCACGCTTCTATTTGAATGTATATAGGTATGTACAGATACATGATTTATGCACTTTTAGATGTTGGGATTTCCCTCTACTCATGTCACCAAGACATTGGGGGTATCCACCTTTATGATCATGATACTTCCAAGTTATTTCATTCTATGGTCACTTTAAATTACCATGTTTGATCTTATGTGCTTACACATGCCTTTATCCATGCTTATATCCTATACAATGTACTTGGTATGCTATGTACTTGACATTTTTGCTAACACATTTGATCCATGGGACACTATGATTTTTTTTGTTGGTTTCTCATGTTTTCATTTATGAACTTCCTTGAGTGTCTTGCCTTGATATTATTATTTTTTATATCAAGCATTTGTATATGTTCCATTGATTGCATCCCTTGTGCCTATGTGTGATTTATGTAACATTTGAATATGTCATTGTTTATTGTATGAACATTTGAATATGTCATTATTAATTTTGTTGACATTTGAATAAGTCATGTCCCTTCTATTGTGTGGCATTTGAACATGCCCCTTGTTTGTGGTATCCTAGGACCATTGTATGTTGACTTGATTTTGAGTGCTCTTCTGTGTGTGTTTGTTTGATTATTGATCTTGTCCTATTGCTATCTGTACATTGCCACAACATTTATCATGCATCTTAGGACTTCATGTGATCACATTATTTTATGCACTTCAATAATACATATACCTAGACATGTCATTCTATATACTATATGGTTTCATTCATAAATTATATAATTTTATTAACTTTTTGAGGTGAGGTAATTATTGGTTTATATTATCCCATCACCTTAAAGGAGGGGAATATCAATAGGGACATGTTATATAGGTACATTCTTCACATTTGGCACAATTTTTAGATTCAATAGGTGGATGTTTTGAAAGCATGTTCTCTACACTTATTCAGTATTCAACACACCCAGATCTAGTGGGGGCATGTTTTGGAAGCATATCCTACACATTGGCATTTATTTCAATTTTATAATTTCTTTATTTATAGTGGGGGCATGTTATGGTGGCATTCTACCCATACTTGTGTAAAATTCTAAATTATCCAAAACACCCAGTTATATAATTTAGATTCATAGTTATATATGATTAGATTGCATAATTGAGCTAATCTCAACTACTAGGTGGCAACTCACCTTTTCTCTAAGGTTGGGGGCATGTGCCTTACAATATCTCTCTATCCATATTTATATATGCACTTTGTAGATATATTTTTTTTCATAATCTTAGTTTCATAGCTTTACAATGATATATCTTTTTAAATCAACTTGCCTATAGGTAAGGTGGTTGCATCGATACAAAGGTGTACTCCTAAACCTTGCTCTTTCAATTTCAATATTTGCAATGCTTTCAGTTTCAAATTATATACATTGATTTTAGACTATAACATGCTTTTAGTTACATGCCAGTCATTATCAAAGCACTCAAGTTGAGTTCACACAAAGGCAAGGTGTGTTATACACATAGGTACACATTTATTCTCAATTAAACCATAAATTTAATCCTTAGATTAAAGGGAGAAAATGTAGATGATATTTATGGATTACATAGCACCTCGGTCTTATACACCTAGAAAACTTAAACCTTGGTTATTCATGTCAATTCTAAATCTTTCCAACTTTCAAAGTCTTTTATATACTTTATCTTGTGTCCCTTAGCCTATCTCTTAGTCTGATCAATCTTATGTTGATGACCCAAACTTTATATCTTACTCAAAATGCTTAAAATATGATTATCTTATGCCCCTACAAATTATGAGCATGCATCTATTTTTTAACTAACAAGACACAAGCATTAGTCCCAAAATCCTATGTCGATATTAGTGTCTTACCCTAAAGCAGGTGTCTAGTTCCCTGAAGTCATCTAATTTGTAAATGAAACATATCCTAATAGTTAGCCTAATTAATTTAATGCAAGATATTTACCAATAGGAATGACATATATTCAGAATCATTTTTCATTCATTACTAACGTAACACAAACTAATGAAACTTATTAAAACATTCAATAAAACACTCAATAAAGAAAAGATTTCCTATTTTCTTATATTCACATATCAGTCATAAGAATAACACAAATAAGTTTGAAGTATAAAAAGATCAGCCTAATAACCCGATTTTCCAAGTTAAAAGCTAGGTCACTATTGTACTTGCTTTTCACATATTGTATGATTCACACACAAGATAACACATTAAGGGATAACTACATTAGTTTGAGGTCCTCTTTAGAGTTGTGGCTATGTAGGCAAAACCCATTGATAGAGGGGTCTCTAGGGTTAGCTCGATAATGTAAGCCCACTAACCCACTTTTCCTAAGGTCACTATGAAGATGAAGAACTAGGCTTGTGCAATTTTATAAGGAGTGATAGTCCATGATCCAGATTCAAATTCACTAGAGTGAAGGCAAAGATAAACTCAAATGCATCTAGGTGGTTGCATCATTTTACAATAGGTATTCTGTACAAGACACCTACATCCAATTTAGATAATAACATCAATGCTAATGTCCAACACTGATGCTAGTGTTTGTGTCTCTAAAGGTACTCAATATAGAATTTGGTGACTATTCCAAAATACTCTTTCAGTCTACTTCCCTCCTATTCTAGATCCAAGTTTATGTTAACATCAGAACCAACTAAGTAAATTATTTTTTTATCATTTCCATATCTAGCACAGTTGTAATTTCTATTTATAACCTATCTCAGTTTAATAAATTCAACATTTATTATATGAGTTTAAAATTTAATTGACCTACTATAGATCTGATTATCATCCTTGTGCATTGTCATTTCTATATTCTTAACCCTATTTATTCAAGTAGGATCCTCATCCAATTTAGGGTTAAATAAGACTATCTATTGTGTTTATCTAAGTTTGAGTGAATTATAAATTTAATAAACATTGGCTTTCTTGTAAAAAATCTCAAAAAGTATTTTATTTAAAAAAATATTATCTCAGTGAACTCTAAAATATTATTTTATACCTTATCCTTTGCCTCGTTTGAGGTTTTTTAATCAGAATCAAACCTTGTAAAATAACATCATTGTGAATATCCATATTTGGGCTACTTTTAATCATTTGATATGTGGATATATGTTGATCACAAGAATATATTTTTTGGTAGGTTAGAATTACATTGAATATCCATGTTATTGTATAATTGGTTACCTATAAAATTGCATACCAAGAACTTTGTTAGGAATTTGTTTTAAGGTATGCATGAATTTGTCATTGATGTCATTCTGACTTGTCTTTATTATTCTTGAGGTTGAGTTCATGAGCCATATACTCGAGAGACCTAGTGAGAAGGCATAGGCTTGGTATCATGATGAGGTGAGCAATCTAAGGCTTGAAAGAAGAAGATTGGTAAGGTATGATAATGGTATGGATTTCTATGACATGAGGATGAGGTGTTGAGAGTAGTACAATAGGTTTCAAGGTCTATTCAAGGTCTAAGTATGGATTTAGGTTTAGGCCTAATGAGCAAAGAGACCTAGTATGGCCTATTGAGGGGTCAAGTTCAGTTCTCAAGGTGATAGAGATCAAAAGAGAATTTTTAAAGGTGTGAGAAGTTGTGTCAAGATTATTGAACAAGTTTGGAGAAAGCATGAAAATTGGTGCTGAGGTTTTCTGTGTGCATAGAATGAGGTGTTCCAAATTCGACAAGGATTTTATTATGCTTGTTGGCACATGTAACATTTGCATGAGGATATAATTATTTCATGGTAGTTAGGTAAGGGTCCTAGCTTAAATATCTTGGCATTGGTTTTTGAGTTGAGGGGTAATCTTTTATGAGTGATTGCTAAGAATGGAAAGCAGCCTAAACCCTCTTAAAAACCTCATAAAGACTTGATAGAAAATATCTTGTTGGAAATGGATTATAATGGATTGGATGATATAGTTTTATGATTGGATCATGAAGAGGATTCTCCCATGTTTCTCTAGGTGGCATTGGTCGATCAAAAGAGTGAGTTAAAGCTATAAGAAACTCCTTGTTTCTCAAATTTTTGATGTTATAGGTTGGATTGACCAGGTGAAAGAATGAAAATGATTGGAGAATGATGTGTGAGACTTATATTTTATTATCATGTAAGTTTATTATTATTTTTTAGACCTTAAATATTTTAAACCGGTCATGAAATTTGACCTATCGCTAAGCAGGCCTAATGAGGAAGACAATGAGTAAACCAGGCAAAAGTGAGAATGAGATTAGGGATGGATTTTAGTAGATTAGGGATGGATTAAAATACATAGGGTAATTTTTAAATACCTATATCACCTTTTACCCTTGAATATAAATTTTTGTGTTGTTCATATACAATCAAAAATTTGTTCTCAAAGTGACATGTCTAACACAATGAGGTCTTTGTATAGTGAAGACATGAGATTGGTCTGTAAGACCAATATTGATATTGAACCTTATAATATATGAGCATGTGTGTGTGTATGTGTGTGTGTTATAAGTATTATTATGGATAATATAAATATTTTTTAAGTTCATAAAAGTATTCACATAGGTGTTCTAAATCCTAATTTTCATGACTGTGTTTTTGGAGCTATAGACAGTTTTATGTGTGTGAGTGAGAATGGTATTCCTGAGTCCTTTTGTATATATTTTAAGAATAAAATGCACATGAATTTTTTATAGATATATCATATGTTAATTTTAATTTATTTGTATGCATTATAAACTCCTATTAAGGTGATAAAATTTAAAGGTTCTTGACTCGGTTTTGAATCCTGTGTGTAGTTCTAAGTGAGCATATGAAGATGATCAATTTGAGGTATTTTTCCCTATATGGTGAAACATAATGGAATTGGTTTTGAACCTGAGGTCATGTATATCCTATTGATTTTATTTATTATTATGTTTTTATGTCAAATTTTATTTTATGTTTGAGATATTCAAGACATACTTTCTGGTAGTGAGAAGGCCTTATTGCAAGTAGACCTAATGGTGTGGTTCAAGGAGTGAAATGAGATAAATGGAATTAGTGACATAAAGTGAGATTATAAGTGGTATAATTGAAGTTTTTATTAAGTGTTTAGTCCATTTTATGAGGCTCAAGGTGTTTCAAGATGGTCAAAGTGAAACGTGTGCTTTGAGAAGGCCTAATTGCATTAGGTCTCTATTAGGCCTAATGGTGGTTTTGGCCCTTAAGGGTAATGAAAAACCTATGTAGTGGTTGTTTAAATTTTTAGACTTATTTTTTGATCTATTAAAAATATGATCCAGGTATGGATAATTTTTTTACTGATAAAGATGGGTGAGAGTAAGAGTCAAGTATAAAGAGAAGGTCTAATAGGCCCAATTGACTAGTTATAATATTGAGGATATGAGCAAATGATATAGAGCTTTGGAAACTAGGTTGAGAGATTGGATACCATTATAGGTGTGTGTTTAATATGTCATTAATATATGACTATGTTTTTATAGGTGAAAATCAAGGTCATATGACCTAATTCTGTCAAGGAAAGGGCTAGTTGAGAGAGAAAGCCTAATAGGTTGTTTGAGAGAGATAGAAGAGTGAAAAGAACAAAACAAGATGGCAATATTTAGTTGAATTATAAATAGTTGTCCAAATTTTATTATATGTTCAAGGTAGTTGAGTTGGTTTTGAGTTACCTAGGGGTTTGGTGCCTCCTTGCAAGTTAGTGCTTTTTAAAGGACTAGTTGAGTTGGTGTTTGATTAGTGAGGGGTTGGTGCTCCTTATGTGGTTGGTGCCTCACTAAATATTAATTCATTTATTATAGGATTGTATTAAAATATATGTTTTAGTGGTTTTTATTCCCCATGAGGGTTTTTCACATAGATCTTGTGTTCATGTGTTATGTTTTTACTTTATGCTCATATAAATGGTTGATTGTGCATTGCTACAACTCTAAATTTGGTTGAATGGTTAATGAATGTTATATAAAATTGAAATATAATTTTGTACACCAATTCACCCCAGCCTCTTAGTGGATATTCTTCCAACAATTGGTATCAGATCAAGGTCCTTTATGCAGGCCTAACAGTCTAAGGGAGATCTTTGGAGCACATGTATAGATTTTGATAATGAAAGTGTGTTTTAAAATTGAATTGAGGATCTATCCACAGTCATTAAAGCAGATTGTGAATGTTTTTCAAAAGATAAGAATCATATGGAATAATTCTCCTAACTTAGAATGAAAGTAAAGTCTTTAGAGGCACAATTTGAGAAAGATGTAATCAAGATAAGGACATATCAAAAATTTGAGGAGAGTACTAGAAAGCTCAACAATATTTTGGATGGTCAAAGGTCCTTTTATGATATGACAAGTTTTGGCTTCAAATAAGAACAAAAGGAGATTTAATTTCCAAAATTTATTAATCAGTCAAAGAATGATAAATCTAATAGAATCAAGACCTATGCAAAAGTGGTCATGTTTTAAGTCGGGCACCAACAAGCCAAGAAAGGTTTTGTTCTATCAAAGGAGATATCAAAGGTAGTGGTTTATCATCCAATTATCATAAAAAGATAAATAAAGTTAAACAATCAAAATATGTCGATTACTTCATTAGTTATTGTTTCTCTTATGGTAAATTTGGACATAGAGCTATTGACTATAGATGGAGAAATAGCTTCTTGTGTTAACTGTAACCAAAGAGGACACATTGTAAGAGAGTGTAAGACAAAATCTATAAGTAAAACCAATCATGTTAAGAATACTTGGATTCATGATACTAAATAATGGATGAAGAAAGTAGACCCTATAGGTAAGATGAAAGAGAAGCATGAATCTAGAGGAGAAGAATCTATAATAGCCCAAATTGCCTTTCATACCCAAAATGAAGATTTGAAGTGGTACATAGATAGTGGTTGTTCAAGTCACATGATAGGAGATAAGATCAAATTCATCACTTTAAACAATAATTACATAGGTTCAATGAGGAATTAACACATCTACTAATATAGTTGGCAAAGTTGCTTTGAGCTTAGACAATGGGAAGACCAAGATAGAAAATGTATTGTATGTAGATGGATTGAAACACAACCTGTTGAGTGTAATTCAAATGTGCACCTAATGAAATACCCTAACTTTTCATGACAAAGGATGTGAGATAAGGAGAGAAAAATTAAGGAGGTCGATTGCCAAAGCCAAGATAAATGAGAACAATCTATATGTATTAAATGAGATCATAAAAGGAAGTGATTTATGATAAAGGTAGATGAAATTTGGCTATGGCATAGGAGATTAGGTCATATGAACTTTCAAAATCTAGTCAAGATCAGCCCCAAGGGATAAGAACATGCCCAAAATTTCCCAACCTATAGATGCTCTTTGCAAAGCATGTCAACATGGTAAGCAGACAAAGAGGAGATTAAAGTCTAAAGAATACTCTACTACTATACCTTTAGAACTAATTCATGCTGGTTTATGTGGTCTTAAAAGAATTCAAAGTATTTAAGGTGACAACTACTTCATGTTGCTTATAGATGACTTCACAAGAATGACTTGGGTAGCATTATTGAAAGAAAAGTCATAAACTCTAGGTAAGTTCAAAAATTTTAAAGCCTTGGTTGAAAATGAGATGAATTTGAAGATCAAGTATCTTAGGTCTAAAAAAGGAGAGTTTTGGTCAAATGAGTTTGATGAGTTTTGTGAAGTCAATGGAATAAGAAGATAGTTCTCAACTACTAGAACACCTCAACAGAATGGGGTGGTTGACAAAAAGAATAGAACAATTCAAGAAATGTCAAGGACCATGTTTAATGATTCAAAGTTGTTTGATGGGTATTGGAAATAAACTATGAGTACTACAATTTACACCTTGAATAGAGGAAAAATTAGGATTAATGGTGATAAGACTCTATATGAATTATGGAATGGTAGCCCTGTAAGTGTTGAATATTTTAAAGTATTTGGGAGTAAATGTTATATGAAGAGAGATGAGGAGGACTTAGGCAAGTTTAACTCAAGCTCTAATGAAGGTATTTTCTTTGAATATTCATCAGTAAGTGATACCTACATATGTTATAACAAGAGGTTACAAAAGCTAGTGGAGAGCACAAATGTGAAGGTCGATGAGACAAAGAAATCATATTCTCAATCAAAGAATGATGAAATATCAATAGAGATAGATGAGGATGAAGAATAAATTGAAAAAAGAAAGGAATCAAAAGGTCCTTCTAGGCAGATTGAAAAGGATCATCCTAAATCTTAGATCATTGGCAACTAAAGTGTAGGCATAAAATAAAGAAGAAGAATGGTGAGTGATGTTAATCAAGCGAATATTTCCGTAATGTCTAAATTTAAACCTAAAAACTATGTATAATCAAGTGAAGATAAGTTTTGGATAGATGTCATGAATTAAGAATTAAATCAAATTGAGAATAATGAGACTTGGGAGTTAGTACCTAAGCCTAAAGACAAAAATATCATTGGTACAAAATGGATGTTTAGAAACCAGTTGAATGAGAATAGAGAAGTCACCAGAAACAAGGCTAAACTAGTATGACAAGGATATACTCAAGTCTAAGGAGTGGAACTTGAGGAAACCTTCCTTTGATCCTATAGTAAGGTTAGAGGCTATTAGGATGTTTATTGCCTATACAAGTTTCAAAGGCTTCAAGATATACCAGATGGATGTCAAGTTAGCTTTCTTAAATGAAAACTTGGAGGAATAAATACACATTGAGAAACTTGAGGATTTCCTATTTATTAATAACAAGGAATATGTCTATAGATTGAAGAAGGCCATCTATGGTCTAAAACAAGCCCCTAGAGATTGTTATGATAGACTAGACACGTATATTTTGGACCAAGGTTTCAAGAGAGGAGTTATAAATAGTAACATGTATATCGAGACTAAAAATGATCATTAGTTGATAGTGTGGTCTATGTGGATGATATCATATTTGGTGGAACTAATGAGAACATGACCAAGGCCTTTGCAGAGGTGATAAAGTTAGAATTTGAAATGTCTATACTTGGAGAACTATCTTTCTTTCTTGGACTCCAAATTAGTCAATCTGAAAAAGGTATGTTCATTTCACAGGTCAAGTATATAAAAGAGATGTTAAAGAAGTTTGAAATGGAAAATTTAAAGTTTGCAAGTACACTTATGGTTACTGGATGTAAGCTTAGTAAGGAAGATGAATCTTCAAGAGTCAATCAGACAAAATATAAATCAATGATTGGAAGTCTGTTGTATACTACTGCTTCTAGGCTTGACATCATGCAAGCAATAGGTCTTATGGGAATATTTCAAGTAGATTCTAAGGAATTTTATTTATAAAAAGTCAAAAGGATACTTAGGTATCTCAAGGGAACTATGGAGTATGGATTGTGGTACCCAAGGAATAAGAAGTTTGATTTAGTAGCCTATACAAATGCAGATTGGGTTGAGAGTCTAGATGATAGAAAGAGAACTAGTAGTAGATATTTCTTTTTAAGTACGTGACTAGTCTCATGGATAAGAAAAAATCAACCATTAATGGATTTGTCTACTTGTGAGGTTGAGTACATTACAGTAGCTTCTTGTTGTACTCAGGTGTTATAGATGAGACTAACCTTAAGAGACTACAAAGTGGAGTTTGATGGTCCTAGTCCTATTCTTTGTGATAATTCTAGTGCCATAAGTGTTTCAAAGAATCATATCTTGCATTCAAGGACCAAGCACATTCCTATCAATTATCATTTTTTAAGAGAATAGGTAAGTGAATAAAGTATTAAGCTTGAATTTGTGTCTACCAAAGATTAGATTGCAGATATCTAGAATAAGCCTCTTCCAAAGGCTACTTTTGAACATCTAAGACATGAATTGAGTGTGATTCATGTTCCTAGCAGTCACTAAACAAGTTAGAGTGCTTAAGGGGAGCTAATAAGGAGGTGTTTTTAGCTCAAAGAGTAGGAAAAAAGTGCACAAGCCACAAGTTCAAAGGGGGAATCACATTAGTTTGTCAAAAAGATGTCTGAGGTATGTAATTAGATCAGGGGAGCTTATTGATATGATCTTTCATAACTGTTTATTGAGTTTTGTTTTAGTTAGTGCTTTGTCATTAATGTCAAAGGGGGAGATTGATATGTATGGAAAATATGTATCCCAGTAAGAGAAGCTTCTTTGAATGATTACCATTAATGAGTGGTTGCCATCAATGACAAAGGGGGATATTGTTGAGAATGTGTTCTAAGGTATGCATGAATTTGTCATTTATGTCATGAAAGTGTAATTGATGTCATTCTGACTTGTCTTTGTTGTTCTTGAGGTTGAGTTCATGAGCCATATACTTGAGAGGCCAGTGAGAAGGCATAGGTTTGATAGCATGATGAGGTGAGCAGTCTCAGGCTTGATAGCATGGTATAGAGTTCCATGACATGAGGATGTGGTGCTAAGATCAGTACAAGAGTTTTCAAGGTGTATTCAAGGTCGTAATATGGCTTACAGGTTTAAGTCTAATGAGCAAAGGGACCTAGTGTGGCCTAATGAGGGGTCAAGTTTAGTTCTCAAGGTGATAGAGCTCATAAGATAATTTTAAAAGGTGTGAGAGGTTTTTTCAAGTTTTTTGACCAAGTTTGAGCTTAAATCCTGAAAGATAAAGCATAAAAATTGGTGTTGAGGTTTTTTGTGTGCACAGAATGAAATGTTGCAAACTCGAGAAGGATTTTATTATGATTATTGGCATGTGAAAACTTTGCATGAGGATACAATTAGTTCATGGTAGTTAGGTAAGGGTTCTATCTTAAATCTCTTGGAATTAGTTTTGGAGTTGAGAGGCAATCCTTTATGAATGATTGTTAAGAATGGAAAACAGTCTAAACCCTCCTAAAACCCTCATAAAGACCTGATAGGAAATATATTTTTGGAAATGGATAATAATGGATTGGATGACATTTTTATGATTATATCATGTAGAGGACTCTCTCAAGTTTTTTCAGGTGGCATTGGTCTGTTAGAAGAGTGAGTGAAATCTACAAAAAACCCCGTGTTTCT
The DNA here is from genome assembly GCA_037957365.1 of Torreya grandis. Classification (NCBI taxonomy): domain Eukaryota; kingdom Viridiplantae; phylum Streptophyta; class Pinopsida; order Cupressales; family Taxaceae; genus Torreya; species Torreya grandis. The sequence continues at coordinate 1,706,033 of JARHVA010002351.1, forward strand.
TGGATTTTTGATGTTATAAGCAGGGTTGACCAAGTCAAAGCATTAAAATGATTGTAAGATGATGTGTGAGACTTTTAGTTTATGATAATGTAAGTTTTTGAACAGATTTTAGACATTAAATATGCTAAATTCGTCATGGAAGTTGACCTATTGCTAAACAGGCCTTATGAGGAAGATAGTGAGTAAACCAAGTAGAAGTCAGAATGAAATTAGGGATAGGTTGATATGGATTAGGGATGGATAAAAATTCATGGGGTAATTATTCAAGACATATATCACCTTTACTTATTGAATATAAGTTTTGTTGATGCTCATATACTAGCAAAACATTGTTCTCAAAGTGATCTATCTAACATAGTGAGGTTTGTGTATGGTGAAGACATGAGATTGGTCTATAAGACCAATATTTATATTGAACAGAAAACTATTTGTAGCTCCAAAAACATAGTCATGAAAACTAAGACTTAGAACACCTATCTGAATATTTTTATGGACTTAAAAAGGGTCTAGATGATCCATAATAAACCTTATATATATATATATATATATATATATATATATATATATATATATATATATATATATTATAAACCTTATACATATATATATATATATATATTATAAACCTTATATATATATATATATATATATATATATATATGTATAAGGTTTATAATATATATATATATATATATATATATATATATATATATATATATATATATATATATAAGGTTTATTATGGATCATCTAAACCCTTTTTAAGTCCATAAAAATATTCAGATAGGTGTTCTAAGTCTTAGTTTTCATGACTATGTTTTTGGAGCTACAAATAGTTTTCTGTGTGTGAGTGAGAATGGTGTTCCTGAGTATTTTTGCATAGATTTGAAGAATAAATGCATGTGAAGTTGTTATATATATCTCATAGGTTAATTTTAATGTATATTTATGCATGATAAACTCCTATTAAGGTGAGAAAAGTCAAAGGTTTTTGACTGGGTTTTGAATCCCGTGTGTAATTCTGAGTGAGCATATGAAGATGATCAGTTTAAGGTATTTTGCCCTATATGGTGAAATATAATAGACTTGGTGTTGAATCTAAGGTCATGAATTTACTATTAATTTTATTAATTATTATGGTTTTATGGCAAAGTTAAGTGTATGCTTGAGATATTCAAGATAGACTTTTTGGTAGTGAGAAGCCTTATTGCGAGTAGACCTAATGGTGTGATTCAAGAAGTGAAATAAGATAAATGATGTTGGGGACATAAGGTGAGATTATCATGGGTATAATTAAATCATGTATGAAGTGTTTTATCTTTTTTAGGGGGCTCAAAGTGTTATCTCTTAAGATATACCTTAAGAGGTGTCTCTTAGGTGATAACTTTTAGACAACCATAAGGGGAGTTTCCCTAGTTTTTCTTCAAAGACCCAAAAGATACTCAAAAACTAAAATGATTCAAATTTTCAAGGTTCCCAAACATAACAAAAATTAGAGGCAAAGATAAATTTGAGACTATGGTGGACTAGGGTTTCAACAACTATAAAAATTGAGTTTCATGAATGATTTTTGATGATTTTCAAGGGTTCGAGATGAAAATTTTCTAGAAGTTAAACCTCAAAGAACAAAGCTTAGGACTGAAATTGTTTTGTGAATTTTAACTTAACAAGGGCAATGATATATATATGGTTTTTTTCAATAGATTTACAATTAGAAAAAAAAAAAAAAAAACTACTGAATTTAATTTAAAAAAAAAAATAAGAAACTCTAACTCACAAGATACCGCCACGTTTGATTTGAACTGAAAACTTGATTTTCAAAACCATAACAACTCTAATCATAACAATCTTCTATAAACTTCTTACACCAAACGAACCCCCAAAATATTTTGAAGCATCAAACTGGTTTTCAAGCATGCAAATCTAAAAAATAAAATCCGGGAATAAATAGAAAAAACATGAAAATTTTAGAAAAACACAAAAAAAAAATCTAAACCTCAAAAAGATCAATTGCCATATGTAGATGAAGTGGTGTCTCTCTAGGTTACATATATTGCTTGTTTGTAGTGGTGGTGTGAATATGAAAAGGAAATAAAAAGAATAATAGTAACTTCAATCCTGAGGATTGTGATTAAATCGTTTGTGAATGACAAAATGTAAATTATCTAGAAAATTTTGGATCACTTATGTCTTGATCCTTCAATAGAATAAATTTTATATTTACTTTGTCTACTCCCACATTCTAGGCTATAGAGTCTAGTCGGGTTAGCAAAAGCGAAGCACGTTTATAAATCTAAATAAATAATATATTAAAAAAAAGAATAATTTTGAAGTTGTATGTGTGGATATCCACAACATGTAGATTCGGTGTTTTTTTTGGAATCGGTAACATCCCTTCATTTTCTCAATATTTAATCTTTGGAGCTACCACTATAACCCCTGCCTCACAATATGTAGATTCAATGATTAATCAATATGTAATGAATATTCATTATGCTTTTTTTTTAATTGGATTAAAAGTGTACATACATATAAATCTCACATGGCCAAAACATTAAACATCAAGAGCCAATCAAAAAGTGAGTAGCAACAATAAAAAGATTAAAAACAAACATTTAAATATTAGATATATCTTTATCCATGTTAGCAAATCTAGCATCACTAGATGTAGGAGCTTCAATATCATCGTCCACCTTTGCATATATGCATTAGTTGCAGCAAAACTATCATCTTTCGGGGAGCAATGTTAGCGTTGATGTGGGCCAACCGAGGAGTAGTCTTGGGACTAGAATAGTTCTTGCCAAACCACATGAGGTAATAAAGTTTAATCTATTTATCAAACCTAGCCCTTTTGTCTAGACACTTAGCACAACCACAATTCATAAGATGAGCATGCAGATCATCACTAGGTCCCTTAGTAGCATTTTTACCTTTCCAAGCATTTTAGGAATGGGTTGGAGGATCCCCTTCAATTTCTCATAGTTGGCAGCAATTCTATTATCAACTCTAGGAGGTCAAATACTTCTAGGCAACATCCCAGTTTCCCACTTGATTTTAGAGACATTCTCAACATTGAATTCATTAGACATCAACTTTAAAAGAGATGAAACTATTTGTCAAGATCAAAGAGCTAGTATCCAATGAACAATCACTAGGATCACATTGGCCTACATATTCAAGTTGAGGATTACCCTTAGGGAGCAAAACACCTCCATCAAGGTCCAAGTGTGCAACAACCAACTATGCTTGAGGACCATTAAGAGGAACCTTATCACTAACCATCTTTGCACTCCGCCAATTTCTTCATTTGACTGCTCGAGCCTCTCCACCTAATCTCCTCCCCCATCCCCCGAAGAGATAACACTAATAAGACCAGCATTCGAGGAATTCTTCCTTAGAGCAACTACCTCTTGAGGGGTCAAGTCATTCTTGCCATCTCTTTTTTGCACCCCCACCAAATGAGGAAGGGTAACAACTATACTTTCAAGAGAAGGCATTTGAACACTATCATGATAATATTGTTGCATCCCCCAAGAGAATCTCTTGCCCACATTGGTATCCTAGTACTCATTACAAGCTTTGACCCAAGAAGGTCCAAAAAATGGAAAAAAATCCCAGATATCTTTGTTCCCAGCATGGATGTCAATAATTTGAGCTTGAGGAGTCTTTTTAATCTTCCCTTTCCCTTTGAACCGAGTGTTATTTTAGATAACACCAAAGGCCAATAACCTTTTGAGTTTAGACTCAAGGTTCTTCGACTACACAATTACCTGCAAGATGACAACCAAGAGTGTGACTTCACCAATGAAGCTAGTGGGTGTCCATTCCCCTTGATATACATCTATCTTTTTTTCCATAAGAACCAATGAGCTTCATTAGAATAAATACCAAAGCTTCTTAAGAATTGGTTTTATTTCACATCAACAATAAGCCTTTGATTAAAGAGATAAAAGAGGAGTCTCTTAGAAGGCAATGAGTAGCTTTAGTAGCCAATGCAAACAAAGAAGCTAGAAGATAGCCTTACCTAATAAACCTTTACAAGAGGAAGGACTCTAGAGGTCTCCATTAACTTCCCCCTACGCAAATGCATTTCTAAACAAGATCATAATCATTCTTACAAACTTTTCTTGAAATTCCAAAGACATGGATTGAATGAAACCCCACTCAATTCTATCATAACATTTTTCAACATCAATCAGAACCATTAGACATTTTGCTTAATAGCTTGAACCCAAAGCATTCCTTTGTCGCCAATTATCAAAATATCAAGAATATATCTCTCTTCCACAAATTTAATTTTGGTCTTAGAGACTAGGTTAGGCAAGGGTTTGTTTTCCCTATTGACAAGAAGTTTGGACAAAAAAGTATAGGAAACATTTAATAGGGTAATTAATTCAAAATATTAATCAAGTTTACTGGGCATTTTGTCTAGTTTATGTCCACCACACCCAATTGTGTAATTCATGTATGTAAAACACTTCAAGTTTGTTAATGTAAAATGAACTATTTAGTTAAGTTTCAATGGTAGAATCAGTGTTGGGATGGTATGAACATTCTTGTATTGTTGAAGTTAACATCGTATATCCTTTGAATCTAAGGGTTTTGTCAAAGATGATGAAACCGCCAATAAGCGTAGGTAGCGTTTAAATAACCATTGGTATTTACAAGTAGCAGTGTCAAAACCGTTGGCGTCTATAAGTAGTGGTTGTGAAACTGCAGCTCTACTTAAAATGGTGCTTTTGCCACCAACCAAAAGATGGGCAAATGAACAATTAGAAGTATTTCCTCTTCTTAGTGACAATCCGTTTGAAGTATTGTAGCTTGCAACATTTGAATATGAGAGTTTTGTCAAAGATGAAGAAACGACCAATAAGTACAGGGAACATTTATTTAACCACCAATATTTACAAGCAATAGTTTTGAAACCATTAGTATCCACGAGGAGTGGTTGTGAAACCACCGCTCCACTTAAAGCAGTGGTTTCACCACCAACCAAAAGATGGGCAAAGGAGCAATTACAAATGTGTCTTCTTCTTCTTGGTGATGGTTCATTTGAAGTCTTTGGAGGATTCAAAGTTGGAAGGGCATAAATACAATTATTGTTCAAGATAGAGATCATCAAAAAATTCAGTGAGAAATCTTGAAGTTGGATTCACATTATAGTTTGCAAGTTTGGATTCGTGTTCATATTGTCTTATTATTTCCCAACTACAAACGATTGTTTCGATTGTGTTGGATCACTGTGAAGCATCTGAGAAGTGCAAAGCAATCTTGTGTGCAAGCTTTGGATAATGTAATAATGAAAGCTATGTTCATGAAAGTCATTTTTGCCAGCTCCTCGTACAATTGTTCAATTGCATAGTGGAAGGGGAGAGCAATTGCTCATCAATTGGAATTTTTTCCACACCAGATTTCTCGAGGTCATATTGTGTGTTCATTTTAAAATGTGGCGTATCTTATACTTCCTTTTTATGTTCAATATGTTGTACATTTCCTTTTCAACGCCTATGTATCTTTGTTATAGTATTGAAAGTAGTCTAGAACAATCATCTATCAATCATATGTTGAGCTAGGAGTATAAAATCTATGTTGGTGAAGCTTAGTGTGGAGTATCCACCTAACTTACACATTAGCAATAGGGCTCCAATTTTTAAGTTGAGACTTGTCACCATCTTTGGGAATAAGTTTGATCACTCCTTTATTGATATCAAAGTCTAGGGTGCCCACTACAACAACTTTCTAAGACATTCAACAATTTAGGGACAATCCAATCATTGTTTTCCTTATAGAACTCAATCAACAAACCATCAAAACCATGAGCTTTCTCATCCTTCGTTGATCTAATCACATTTAATTTCATCAAGACAAATGCAAGAGTCCAAGGAAAGTAAATTGCTCCTAACTTTTTAGGAACAACCCCATCACAAATTTCCCTAGAGTTAAGAATCTCCTCATTGAGCCATTATGAAAAAAAAAGACACTGATAGAAGCCAAAAAAGGCTTTCTTAATCTCCCCGCAAGTCAAAGGAAAATTTTCCATCACAAACTACAAAATTGATCTTCCCTTTCCTTTGCTTGCCTTTGATTATTTTAAATTAATACTCGAAACCTCTATCCCCATCTTTAATCCAAATAGTTCTAGATCTTATTCTAGGACCACATATGTTTTAAAGACCTTGCCGCATTCTTGACCCTAATCACCTTTTCTAGCAACATATGATTCTCGAGGTACTTTTTTAGCTCATTCTCAACTTTTGTAAGATCTTATTGAGCTCTCCAAAAAGGCCTCCTTGTGGTGAGTTCTAACAAATGCTCTAAGAAATTTGACAATAGTGTTAAGGGAGTCCTGCCAATCGTGGATACCAGAACTAGATGGTTCCAAACCCTTAGAAATTATCCATAATATCTCAGTTGCATCTTTACAGTCTTGATCTTGCAAGTGAGAAACTTTGAGTTTGAAAAAACCTTTATATTTTTCATTATAAAAATTCATATATATCTTGTTAAAAATCATTTAAAAGAATTGATGTCTCTTTCAATTTTTCCCCATCGTGAGATGCAGTCTTTAAAAAAATTACATGTATTTTACAATTACACATCACAAATACAATGATACAACCATATCATCAGATCTACAATGATACAACCATGACATCACAACTACAATGATATGACCATAACATCACAACTACGATGAGACAACCATCAAATTTAAACCTTGAGTGCAAAGGATAGGCCCTTAGAGAATGTGAATGAAATGAAATTAAAAAAGAAAAATTGAACTGCACTTAACATAAGAAATGTGAATGAAATGAAATTTAAAAAAAAAAAATTGAAATGCAAGGGAGTATAAATGCACCCGTAAGTAAATGATAGATGCCCTTACATATCCAATCACTATATTCTGTGCACCTACAAGTTACATGTATTATTCCTAGCATTATATTATTTTTCATATTTCATTTATCAGCTTCCACAAGGAGGTTTCATTTACCACCAAGACCTGAAAAACAACCTTTAGCTTTATACAATTGACCTTGTGCTATCAGAGCTACTTTATAAACTTATAAATATCGCATCCAGTCTCTATATTAAAGAGCTTGATACTCTTCTGGTTTAACACATAACTTACCACAGCACAGTTGGTTGTAAACATATTTTATTTAGAAGTACACTGCACTTGAAAAATCGAATTGATCAGCAATCTAAGTTTCAGGCAAAATTTACTTAGATAATGTTACTCAAAGGGCACGTCTCTTATTCAACGAGAACTTTCCCTGTAGAGAATTACAAGAGAAAATACAGAATAACAAGAAGCTTTATCCAAGTTTGGCTTAACACTCTTAACTTCAGTTAGCATCCTGAATCATATGATACCAGCCCTTGCAGCAGTGGACCCCTGAGCCGAGGGTTACTATCAAAGCTGGAATAAGCACGAAAAAAATATCAATCCGCATGAATTAATAAAACATAAAGCGGATTCAAAGTGTTCAGTTACTCCTAGTATATTTACACACACAAATATAAAAGGAATCCATTGATGCCCATCCACAATAAGGACAGAAATGTTCAAATCATGGAAAGATCACAAACTTTAAATATTGTTCCTTATGTTTAGAATATATGACCACATCTTATTCTTGGGACCCCTTTACAACAGCACACTGGAGGACAAGATTGCAAAAGGGAGTAATTTAACCTACACTCAAAATAATTTAACCTACACTCAAAATAGGAGGAGGTCAAACATGCCTTTGTACTTCATAATGACTGCATTGGAAAAAAAAAATCTAGAAAAGATAAACAGGAAGCATCAATGAAAAATGGTATCCTATCATCACCATTTTTTCATGCCCTCTATATTGTGTTCTAAGGCTAACAGAAGTCGGCAATGCATTAGCAGAAAATATGGTCCATAGTTTTATAAACAAGATTTTTTCTCGTAAAAGTATCCATCTCCCAATTCCTAAATAACAACCCAGTGTGCATCCATGCAGATTTGTATAAAATATAGCCGTACCCTTATTTGTTTACTTCATACCTGATTTAAAATGACATCCTCCATACCCCACGTCCCTTGGGGACTATGATTAACTACATAATCAACTTAAGTAACAAGTTGACATATTCCAATCATCCAATTAGATTGCACTGCCATGCCCTAACTTTAGAATCCCTTTATATACTTATATTTTTGAAATATGCTCAGTTAATTACTGAAAGTCAAACAAATACATAACTACTAAATTCAATTATGTACACCCTTTCAAAGCTATAATAGAAATTTTTACAATTATATTTAGAAATTTACCATGATCCCACATTTGTTCTTTCAACATTTACAAGCTTTAGTTATTGTAGAACAACATATTGAACATTTTCTCAAGCAAAAAAATTGTGATTTTGCCATCAGGGGTTATTTATTGAACATTACAAATTTGAAACAAAATCGGGGCAGAAATAGCTGTTACCAGAAAATTGTTGTCAAAGCATCAGCTTTCTATCTGATTGCCCAATACTCACAGGCATCAAACCTTGCTTCTTGAATAAACATTCAAGCCTCACAAGAGTACAGATTTCATGATCAGAATTTGTATCCCGTGGTTTTAAAGAAAAATGGAATACATAATAGGCCTTACTTGCATATTCTACAACCACAGCCTGGTAAATACTCTTGGTCAATGTAGGATAACCACAGGTCACAACTTTAAAGCAATTGAGATACTTGGTCTGCAGGGTTGTGATACAACCCAGTATCTATAAGGGACCTACTTGAGCATGTGAAACAGATCCTTTTTCAGCTCACAAATTGCTTTTGCTTATTTTAACTTCTCTTCCAAGTTTTAATATTAAATGTGGTCGGATGGACGCAAGTCCACCATTGCTTGTTAAAGTCCAATGTTAAAGCATTTTTACACTTCCCGAATATAATAATTGGCATTACAGCCTTATTCAGATAAACTGCAGCTATTTTATAAAGAGGGTTCAGAAACGACTTATTATAAACAACGCCCTTCCCACTATAGTGAATATATTGTAGTTGTACACATCATAGAGGTGCAGGGCAGTATCCACCAGCTAAAGAGAGGATATAGACAAAACAAATAAAGAGATAAATTCCATACAATAAAACCAAAAAGGGAAGGGACCGGGCCATTACCTTTGCAGAGGAAAATGTTGCAATGCCCCGTTTGTAGGAATAGTTCCACACAAATTATTGTTTGAGACATCTCTGTAGCATGAAGTATGATATATCAAAAATAATGACTGAAACTGAGTGAGTTATATTAGTTCAGAGAAAAATCTTCAAAGAATTAAATAACTTACAAAATTTGGAGATTAGGAAGGGTGGTAAGCTCCCTTGGAATTTGCCCAATCAACCTGTTGTTATTGAGGCGTCTGTTCAACCAAAAATCAAGATAATAAAAAATATAACAGAGGCTGATACAACTCATCCATTGTTGAAACATCTCCTAAAATCAGAAACATTGTCCATAGCTATAATTATTCAATAGACATGTTCGAAGGTATAGAGTGAGTGAACTCACAGGAATTGAAGTGACTTCAAATTTCCCAGAGATCGAGGAATTTGTCCAGATAACTTGTTATCATACAGATCCATACTAATAAGTTTCTTAAAATTGCCGAGCTCCTCAGGCATGGTTCCTACAATGTTATTTCCGTAAAGCTCCCTAATATACAAGGATGAGAAGAGATCACAAAATATATCATAACACAATATGAATTCCCATAGATTAAATTTTAGGTTTTTGCTTCAGAAAATTAATTCAGCTTCAATAAGCAAATATTTTCAACCAGACAAAGCTACATAGATAAGCATACAAAAAAGTTCCTTAGCTGTCTTCATGCTGGCTTCTCTCTTCAACTAATGGAACAGCTTGGAATCATAATACTTTAGCATTTCCCATGAGATTAAGTTAACAATAACAGAACTGACACAGACCCATGATGGATTAGTTGAATTTTTCAAGAGTTGCCAGTATAAGGTCACTGGGACTATTCTTAACACCTTGAAGCACTGGACATCAAAATTTTCTGCAAAGAAAAAGAAGAAATAGAAGGCTTAATGGATTTATACAGCTAACACTGTTTTGCTATGTTGTGATCATAGTCACAATTCTCTTCCTGAATTTCACTCTACTCTCTGGTTAAACAAGAATAATCGACTCACTGCCGAGCTATTTACTAGTTTCCGATTTATTACATAGTTCACATAATACTAATAATAAAGTTTCATAATTAGCCTAAGTTTGGTGGTTCGAGTGGACACTTAGTCAACCCTTTGCCAAGATTTTGTTCTAGTGCTGAGTCAGCTCTTACTGTTTCATCTTGCTATGACTGTAAATCTGATCAACCCTGGTCAATGGTTAATTGCATGGTAGAGGTTTCATATGATCATGACTTCTTAGACTGATAGAAATATGGTAATAGCTAACATACAAAAGATTCAACATAGGAATTAATCAAAATGCAAGCTTCATTATGTATGAACAAGTTTTTTTCCATTTGTTGCCTTGATTTTCTAGCACTGGCATTTACACCTATCTCAAGTTTAACGATCCCCATCCCAACCCAGAGAAAAAACAGAGGAAAAATAAATATTCGCATATACAAACTCTTACGTGTGATTTACAAGCACCATGTAAACTCTACACAGCTTTTTCAACCTCCAACTAGACTAGCATGCACAGGTATCATTGTTCTGATCTTTAAGCCTGATAGTTAGTACTAAACATGCATGTCGACTCCGATATGCACATATACATTGAGTTTTTTCAATCTCAGGCATCATCTCTGTTCTTTAAGCCTGCAAGTTCATACTAAACATGCATGTCGACTCCAATATGCACATATACATCGAAATTCCCTATCACTAAAATGTTTAGGTCTCTAAACAACCTAACCACTTACCTAAGCATTCAGGGCTTTGGATTTACAGATATACATGCATACTCAAACAGATTGGAGGCTATGCATCCTAAAAACTATTTCTGAAAGGTTGGGTGCACATTTCCCCATCCCGGAAACTTTCCAGGTACAGAAAATTTTCAGAAACTTTGTCTCTGGGTTAATTTGAAAACATTTCCAACCTTCAAGAGCAGGCAGCATATCCAATGCTGTTGCCTGCCATTTCTGAGAAGCAAATAATTAGCAGCATCTCCATTTTATTTTCTTTCATACTAAATCTCGAAATGCTGTTTCCCCTGAGTTTATACGACTGCCATTTTCTAGCATTTCCTATAGAAGTATACCCAAGTTTGTGTCATTTTCTGGCTCTAGCCTTCTCCATTTAAACTAGTCTTGTTTGCGGGTTTTCAAGTGTTGTGTTCTGTCTCCTATTCTGGTTGAACATATGTTGGAGGTAGGTTGAAAAATTCACAATTTTACTTTTTTCTTTCTTGGTAAACTGGCCTAATCATTATCTAGAAGCATATATTAAGATTGACAATCTTCTTCATATTACAGTATTTCTCCTTTTAGCTGAGATCAAGGATTTATTAAAAGCCAACCTCTTGCCCATATCCAGCAAGCCACACTAACAAATACCACTAGAGCATGGTTCACTCCTGTCATGTTTTTTTTAATTGATGAGTAAAAATTCTGACTCTTCAGAGTCTTTTAGCTTCTGTTGGTATTTGGTGCACAAATCCATCTTCTTCGGCTTAGTGCCGAAGACTAAGAGTAAAAAATTCCTCTAGAGCCCAATTCCTTTTTAGTATCTCCTGAGATTTGTACCTTGATGGATGGTATGACAACACACATTACCATGATCACACCATTATCCTACCATATTTTGTACATGGCCTATTTACAGAGGTCCAGACCACAGAAGGACCAAAAACAACAACCATGTTGAATTGGAGTGTTTTCTTGTACCTTAAGGTCCATAAAAAAACCATGTATGTCCTTTGGTAACTATGCAATGACATTTATTCTAGATTTTAAATATATTGAATGTTACTTTCTTGATGCAGAATGCAGGAGCTAATATGACCTGTTCCCTCCCACCAGGTACAAATTCAAGTTTTAGGGGAATACACCCAACCAAAACTTAAAAAGTGTGACTAATAGGAAGGCTAGCGGTTAAAGGAAAGAATAAACAGTAAAAGCATGCACAAATAGAAAGAAAGAATAATTCCAATCTGCAAACAAACTACTCACAGATACTGCAAATGCTCCAGCTTCCGAAGCTCAGGCACAAGATGTCCAGATATATTAGCGTTACCCAAGTCCCTGAAAAATGGATAAAGCAAACAATTTGATTAAAATACATAAACCCACTAAAATATCATTGGAATTAGGAAGACACTTACACCCTGATCACGTGATCGTTCTGATCACAAGTGACATGGAACCAGGTGCAAGGATTCACAAGAGTTGGGTCCCAGCTTTGCAGAACATTGTTAGGGTCTGATAAACTTTTCCTAAAAGCATGCAGGGCATCTCCTGCAATATATAAAATTATCTTATTATTCCCTTATGAAATCATAACACAAAAAGGTTTAAAAAGACAGAAATTCAAGACCTTCAGAATTGGAGGATACAGATGGGGATGCCATGAGGGCCAGCAACATGACTGTTATGAAATTCCATGGAGGAGAAGTTGCTGCCATCTTGAGTTTATTTCTGTCTGAGATGGTAATGAATTTCAGCTCTAAGAATTTCAGTCTTCTTTTCCACAGAGCAGCACATGTATTAGAAAAAAATGGCGATTTGCCCAATTGCTTTGGACCCAACTGTTGAATCCATTAAAATAAGGAACCCACCATGAGTTGTCCAATGTGCTTTGGGAAAAGTTGAGTGCCCACCAAAGAGGATAAAGGAGTATCTGGGATATTTTCTAGGCTCCCATAAACAGACAGACTAAAAGGACATACCCACTCCACTACAGTCAACATCTCGGGGCCATAAATCCAAATTCAAGTATACGCTCTGAATTTATATATTTGACAGGACCCATTCATTGCATTCTGTCTAGTAATGCTCTAATTAGTGCGCATCCGTCTGTAGCATTTTCTATGGTAAAGTACTCGTGGACATTTTTTGGGGTAAAAGAATTTGATTGATATGACTCTAGTGAAGGACAATGGTGAGAAAAACGCCATTACTTAACCATAGAAAGAGTTCTTATGTAAGGTATGATGTTACTTGGTTTCTAATAGTGGAAAAGCAAGGGATTATAGTCATATGGTAACAGGCCAACGACGTATTATATGATAGAAAAGGACCAAAACCTACCAACAAAATTTAATTTAAACATATCAATAACAAATATTCAAATACTCTAAAATAATATAATTTTAAAAGCACTCTTAGGTGTCTACACATATACCGTCAAATATGTCCCCTGTTACCATATGACTATAATCCCTTGTATATATATATATATATATATTTTGGTCTCCAGTACATTTTTTGAGGAGTGTATTATGTGGGTTTATTTCGATGTATCTATGTTTTGTAACTTCGTCTTATCTATTTTTTGCTTGTTTGATGTCGGTTTACATGTCAATAAAGTCTTAATTTAAATTTAAAGTCTTTAAATATATAAGGACATTTAGTGTATTTAGGTAACGGGTGAATAAAATGATAAAGACAATTAATGTAAGCATATAAAGAAAGCATCCAAGAATCTTTGGAAATCTGAAGTGCATCTACTTTTTATTATTGTTGTATTTTAGGAGAGATAAAACATTTACAGGGTATTCATTAGCATTGAAGATCATTACAATGACACACTTGCATTACACTCAATTATTTGGTTGAATTGAATATCACTTGGTGCGATGCGACCAACATTATGCACCGTTGGAAGACCTATAAATTTTCATTGTGTAAAAACCCAGTTGAATTTGAGAATAAGACCCAAATCATTTTGCTTGTCCTTTATAGGTTCAACTCCTTATTAAGATTTAAAGAAGAAGATCAATTTCTCATGTACTGACACGAAGATTCAAGATATCGAGTGAGTTTTTGGAGCCCTAAACCTAATGAACACATTTGTCAAATTAGATTCCCCATGTCTCCTATCTACCAAAAGCATGTTGTCTATGGTTTTAGGTGCCAAAATCGTGGAGTGTACAATTCTAGGAAGGTGCTCAAGTCACTGCAAATTTTTTGGGTTCTCGTTATCTTGCCTCAAACTCGTAATTGTATTGTCAAACTATGACAATTATTTCTAAATTGCCCAAAAACTAAGATACTTCTCTAAATCCTTTATCAATTTTTTTTTTTAGATTGATATCAAGGCTTACAGGGCCCCTTCCTAATAACGTAGAAGCATTAAAAAAGTATATGGTTTGGCTTGATAACATAATTATTAAGGCATCTAGCCAACAAAAAACCATCCAAACTTATAAACCATAGTTTTTATTTACAATACTTTATGTTATATATTATACTAGCTGCTATTAGCATAAAAACTAACCATAGTTATCAGACCAATAAAACAAAAAAAGAGCCTACTACAAAGAAAGTCTGGGTTTAGTCAATTATTATCAATTCCACATGTGAACATAGGAATCCAATAAGGGGAGATTAATATCGTGTTGGTAGATGAAAATAAATCCAAAAACACACTAATAAACTAACACCTTAAGCCTAAATCTTAGGGAGAGTTTCATAAATAAAACCTAATGAAGACATAACTAAAACATGAAGAAATAACAAACTTTCTTCACCTTCCTTGATTTCCCCAAAGGATTCATTTGTTGGCTTGCTCGGCTTGTGCTTCAAAGGTCTTTGTCAATAGAGTTTGGCTATTCTCCACTTCTTCTTGGCATTATAGGCTTTGGCTTTGGCTTGTGAAGCTTGACTCAATATTTTGGCCTAATAACACTATATCGAAATAGCTTTGAAATCATTTGTGCATTATAACTTTGGCTTAAGAGAGCTTAAAATTATGAGTGTGAGGGCTTCTATTTATAGATTTTTCAAATGGACTTGGATCAACCATGATTGTCCATCTCAAGATGAAGATGTGTGGCCATGAATTAATCTAATTATGCAAATAAAATCCATAAATACCTTCATCATGATTTGGGAATAAGGGGCACTAATGAGACATGGGAGGGCTTAATGAGATATTTGTTGCATTTATGGCCTATGAAGCCACCTCAAAAAATGATGTCACATGATGATGTAAATATTAAAAACCAATTTCCAAAAATAAATATTCAACAAGTTCCATGGAATTCTTACTTACGCTCATAATTTAGTTTAATTTGCCTATGTAAGATTTAAACATTTTTAGTGCAATTCTTTGGAAAATGGTGCACAAATTAATCAAATTGGTCCAAATGTCATATTATTGGGTCAAAATTTGACTGGAGTGGAATTAGACGCTGATGTTAGTTATGTATAGATCATTATCTCATTTAGGACATTGTTGACACAAAATAACATATGCACATATTGTGTGCTTTCAAATTAGGGGAATTTAATGGTTTAGAGCATCAAATTGCATTTTTGACGTTTTGGCTCGAAATGATTTGGGAAGAACTAATGATGTCATAAAATGCATTACCTTGTTTAGGGATATTCTGGCCAAATTTGACACTCGTATATGACAAATTTGAACCATTTAACATGTTTTTAGGCCAAATTGTGATGTTTGCTAGAAATTGGTTTGAAGCTTGGTTGGAGGTCATTGGTGGCCACTTTTAGGTGTCTACAGTTTGCCCCTATTTAGGAAGGTGTTATAAGCTATAGGCATAGTAATGTCTTCTCAAAGAATGAAATGGTCTTGCATACCAAAAGGAAGATGATGATTGAAGAAAAAACTCCAAATGGTGTTTGGGAAGCCTAGGATGATGCCTCCTCAAGGGAATGGCCGTCACATATGTGGATGGATGATCCCTTGAAAAGAAGTAAGAAAAAGGTGGAATTAAGCCATGGTTGAGATTAATCCAAATGATAAAATACTTGCATGCATTGATTTAAAAGGTATTGATTTGTCCAAAGACGGTTATAATAAAAAATAAAGATCAAAATAATGATTTTCCCATATGTAGTTATAATCATTAAGATGACCTGGATTGTTTGATAAAGATGATGTTTGATATGGTTATGCCTCAGTAGGGAAGATTGGCAAGCATAACTCAAGGATATAACTTGGAATATAGATTAAAGATGAGTGAGTGTAAACATATATGCGATGATCTAATGACTAAAGAAGCCATAAAAAACCAAGCATAAGAGGATGCACAAAGTGATGAAAGGGATGGATAGAAGAATAATATTTAATCATCGAAAATGATTTAGTTGTACCTGCCAATGAGGAGATGCTCATCCTTATTAGCAATGATACAACTAGAATGGTCAATGGGTTGATTTGATCAATATGGGTAGAAGGATTTACCAAGGTACCAAGGAGAAAATTTTGATGCCCCATTGCTTATAGAACCTCATGTAGCTAATTTTTGTTGTAACATGTGATGGTAGACATCATGATAGAACACCATGAGGACTTGGTCAAAATATGTGTAAAGACTGACTCCTAATCCAATAAACACTCAAAAATAACACACCAATGATAAAAACCATGATGACAATGTCAACATATGAATATGGATAGACTCAAGAATAATGTGCTCGAGGAATCACCTAATGAATGCATATAGATTGAGTCGAGGTAACAGTGTTGAAAGTAAACAAACAGGCAAGCAAACAAACAAACAAATAGAAAAAATAAACAAATAGAAAGCCTAAAAACAAAAGCAATAGAAAGCATCCTAACAATGGATTTGCCCCAGTAGGGCGGTTCGAGGATGATGAACTAGGCTTAGATAGGACACATGTTTTTTGGATTTTTGAAATGCTATGAATGTTTTTGAAAATTTGAGTTATATTAACTCATTAGAGAACGACAAGATACCGATGGTGAGAACATTTGGCTTAGGTTGCTCATAAAATGGTGAGAGTGCATGGAAAGGGGAATTGAGATGACCTCAACATGAATTAAGCATGATCCACATAGTTCCAAAATGAACTCAAGTCACAGTAATTCCATCTACACAAAAGACAGGGAGAAACTTGACTAGGTCCCAATAAGCTCTCAAATCTAGCAAATGGCTAGTCAAATGGAAACAACAATGGCAGGGTGATGTAGTAATGCATGATAAACAAAGGTTGCCCTTAGTTTGCCCATAGGCAGTTATAACTAGAATACAATAGATTAGATTAATGATACTAATTTGTCCATGGGCAATTATAATTAGTAGCAAGACTAGTGAACACTAATTTGCCCCAACAGGTGATATAATCAGTTTCACATAGACAAACTTGATATAAGATGGAAAATGAAAGATATATTGCTAGATCAAATGTCACACTACTTTCATAGACTGTCATTTAAACACAAATTTGATTAATTGATGAAATTGGATCAAAATATTTTTGCAAAAGGTGGGAGAAGAACCAAATGAACCAAGATCAAAACAGGATTGGGTAGGATGTCTAAAAACAAGATTTGGTCTAGATAGGAATGGAATGGTAAGATGGCATTATTTAGGACAATGATAGGTTTTTGATAGATTAGATAGATTGGTAAGAGGGTTACCCTCAAGTGATAAGGTCATTAGATGGGTATGCAATAATGGAAAAAGGATATGTGACAACAACAGTGGTATGGTATATGAATTTCACTAATGATGGTTGTTGGTTTTTGATATATTACCCAGGTAAATGATTATGTTGCTCTTATTGATGTGGAGATGCATGTCCTGGTCAACAAATGAGACAACTAGAATAATCAATCATGTTAATTGTTACCCCACACCTCGTTTGAATAATTGCTTTATCAATAAATTGCTATAGATTTGGATGCCAATGATGTTATTATGATCTTCATTGGTTATTGATTCTGTTTCTTTCAAACATCGATACAAGGTATCTTTTTAGCCTTTGCAAAGAAAAGTGCAGTTGTGGATAGTAAATAGGGATAAATGTTGGATGATAGGTTTGATTGGGAAATGGAATGGTGGAGGATAATGGAATGTGAAATGGCTGAAAAATAAATGAAGATCAAGATTTTCAAGCACACACAATGTTGTTGATTTTAGATTTGACATAACTTTAGATGTGGTGGGGCTAAAGACTTCTAAATATTATCTCGATAGGAATACCATATTTTTCTATTATTTGGGCCTAAGATTAGCTACCATCTAATTAGGATATAGATAGGAAGCTATATTGATTTTATCTTTGAATTTGTCTTCATCAAGCAGTGAAGAACTTTTGTGCTTAGCTATTGGTGCCTCGAAGAGGTTTTCATCAATGAAGTTGTCTTGATTATTCCATAACACCTTCGAGAAGATTTCACTAAGGAACATTGAATTTTGACTTTGATTGTGTTTTAGTGCCTCTAAAAAGGTTCACTAAAAGATGTTGAATTTGCGCTTTGATTCTCTTAGCGCCTCCAAAAAGGTTTCACTAGGAGATTGTTCTTTTTTTGCATGAATGTAGTTTTGGCCTCCTTGTTCTTCAAATGACATGTCACCTAGATGCAGTTCACTAAGGTGTGATTTTGTCATTCCCAATCAACACTTCCGGGAGATGGAATGTCAATAATATGGCTATGTTGGTTGGTGGTAATGAAATGGGATGAGGTAGCACAATCTTTGTAGAAGATACTAGGAGAATTTGTGTTGATGGTAAAGTAATCATCCTCAAAAATTGTAGAAGGATCACAAATGTAGTCAAATTGATCTGCAAGGTATGTGTAACCAATATTTTAATAACCACAAACATATTCTAATTCTAAATTTGATTATGACTCAATGGACTCTAAATCCAATGTTGAGAATGATGTTGATTCTACTTTTGATGCTAAATATGATGTTGGTTCTAAAATAGAACCTAACTCCAATGTTGATTATTCATCTGATATGGATGTTGTTGCAATAATGTTTTGTTGAATGTTGGATATTAGATAAGTAACGGCCTGGGATGGCATAATGGGCTCCATAAAAACTAGTTCGTTAGAGTGGGACTCCTCAATAATGGGACAAATGTCAAGATACAACTCCTTAGTGACTGACTTGTCAAGGAGAGAGTCTTGAAAAATAAGCATATGATTAAAGGGTGATTCGTCACAGGTTGACTTATCATAAATGAGTGGTTCAACAAAATCATCTTGGATTGGCATTTTTCTTAGTCTTGGTTTATAATTGGTTGTAAAGCAATAGTTTTGAACATAGCTTGATCCTCAAATGATTGGCTTGGTTGAGGGATTGATTGGCTTGGTTGGGGTTTTGATTGAATTGGTTGGGTTCTGATTAGATTGGTTGGGATTTGGATGGGCAATGTGGAGGGTGATTTATTGCCCAAGCCAAAGTATCTAAGTCTTCCTCATAAACCATATCATCCCAATAAGGGTCTCGATTTGAAATGTAAGCCAGTTCTTGACTTTGTTTCCTAGGTTGATTATTGTAAGGTGGATAAAAATCCATCTCACAAATAATAGTATCATTATAGAGGTTTGTACCCAATTCCTCCTCACCAACCATATCATCCCAGTTGAGGTCTTGACTTTGGTCTCTAATTTGATTTTTTCAAGGTGGATAAAAATCTTTTTCACAAACCATGTTATCATCAAAGGGGTCTTGAATAAAGCCATAAAAATCAAAGCCATTTTGTGTGGTCATTTTATCATAACTTGGATCGTATGTGACTCCACCATAAGTATAGCTAGACATATCTGCATCAATGATGAAAGATCTAAAATAAAAAGACTTAGAGTTCTAGAAACTTTGAAAAATAATGTCCAAAGGACAAAGGGTTCAAATTTGATCTAACTTGGTCAAAGGTGGAGCTGTATCTCCAAAATGGTTTGAAAGTGGAGTCGTATCTCCAAAATAGTTTGTGTTAAAACTTGGCATAAAATAGTCTAATGTTAAATGTCTAACATTAAATTTCATACACAAATGGTCAAGTATTCGAATAAAAACTAGTATGTTAAAGTATATGCCAAAGTGTTTCAAACAAGGTCTAAACTAGGAAAGGGAAAAGAGTCGCTAGGTCTTTTATCCAAACATGGAGTCAAAATCTAGGCTCAAACATGATATGCTAGGACTTTTGGCCAAACAACATCAAAAGCTAGACTTGAAATAAAGACATGATGTGATTTGATTTAATCTAACAAGTTAGGAATGACTTTGACATAAACTCGACATAGAATTAAACATGAATATGATCAATTGGTATAAACCATAAGGCAAAATGCACTTGGAGAAAATACTATGTTTCCTAAATAAAGGCACAAACAATGATGATAATAGGATCTTATAATAAACAAATAATAGTTTTCAAATTTGGGTAATCAATTAATTGAAGTTCCTCAACCCAAAAGAGAAAGATCTATGTATTAGAGCCTATGAAGTGAGGCCTAAACAAAAATAAATCAATATTTGAATTCAAACTTCACAAGGTTAATTGAAGACTCAACTATTAAAGACTAAGAGTTGACCAAACAAGCTAGACAAGATTGGACAACATGATGACGCATGAGCAAGGTCTAAAGGGCATATGTGACATGGTTTTAAATAATGGTTGTGGTACAAGTCAAACAAGTTTTGAAATAATTTGAGCAATGTAATGGTGTTAACATGCTCTAATGATGTGATCGATGTTTTGTTTTAAAGACTCCAAGGCACAAAATTAATAATGATTTGGGTAACATAAATATACCTATCTCAATCAAGTGCTACTCATAATGTTTTGACACAAATGTTTGATAAGTTAAACCAAGGTGTCAAATGGACACATAATACCTCCTCAAACAATGGAGTGATGTTAAACATGTGACTCATTCATGACATGGTTTATATAATAAGTTTTAGTTCTAACACACACCATGCAATAAAATGACAAAATACAACTAAATAAATCACCCTAAATCCTATTAAGGGTGAGACAAAGTGGGGTTGACTAAAACTAATTAGTTTTTGATCATCTAGATTGATCCCATGTGTACACATTTTCACATATGCACATAAGAGAAGCAACACATCAATTAAGTCCATGTTGATTGACTTGTTGTGAAAAGGTCTTATCCTTTTCACAACCATTACATCCATCACTTACTCAGTGTAGTGCAATGTCTCTATCGATCATACATCTTAGGCTTAACCAAGCACTAACAGAGATGGTTTAACTACTCAAACCACCATTCCAGTGAGGCAATCCCAATTTATATACCCCTCCACCCCCGTGGAGAGGGGTTGAAGACAATGTCGAGAGATGAAGCCCCGAGTCAAAGCTTCTCTACAAAAATTATGGGAACTGATGAAATCTCCCTCACAAGCCAAAATGAATGAAATAAAAAACTAATTAAAAAGGCTTTCTGGTTGTTTCTAGATCACCCAAACCATGTGCGTCTTAGCGAGAGCCTTGACAACATCCTTTTTACACCTTTAGACTAAGGCACAATTTGCAATGGAAATGGTGTTTTTGATACCACAAGTTTCCTATAGGGGATAGGGGGAGAGCATACATGCACAAATATTTTTTTCTCAAACAAATTAACCAAGCAATGACTTAAGCAAAACAAAACATAACTTTGAAGTGAGTTCAATTTTAGAGCACCGAATCGAAATATTGGTGGTGTTCTTTGGCCCTTTGGCCTTAAGTTGCTAAATTTTTTAAAGAACAACTACAAAACATTCAGTATAAATAAGCAAATTTTATTTTTAAGGCACTAAAGGACATGTTCCTAACTCTTTTTAAGCATCCAAATTCAAATGTGTGTGTCTAAATCATGCAATTTTTTTAAAAACCCAAATCTAAATGTTTGATTTTTGCCTAATTTATTTTAAACACCAAATTTAAGTGTTAAAAACCATTTAAGAATGCAATTTGATTTTTAATGTTTACCTTGACCCTGCAAAAATAAGAGAGTAACCCCTTGCTTACAAGCACTTACGAGTGTTAGCAAATGAAGTTTGGATTTTAGCTCTCAGGTTTTGGATTAAATTATACATAATGACTGTCGGTGGTTATAGACAACCATTAGTGGTTTCAAGGCAACTATCACCAATTAGTTAACAGTAACCATCAATGGTTAAGCAAAATCACCATTGGTCAATAAATAATCATCGGTGGTGACTTGTTGGCCCGAAGGAAAAACCCTAAAAGCAAATGCATTAGATTAGATAAGTGTTAGGCCAAAAAAACAAGAATATCTAAAATTAAAAGTTTAATTGATGTGTTTAAATGCCTTTCAATCCTAAAAAATAAGAATAGGTATAATAGAAAGAGTCAAAATGTATATTTTTGGCTTATTTCTACTCTACAACCCAACCATCAGTGGTTGGATCTAATCATTCGTGATCAAACTTAACCATCGACAGTCACTGTGTAAACCCATGAAGATGAAATCCAGCCAAAAAAAGTTAAAAAATCAAATTTTTAATGTTTCAAGCATTCATATCTTAATTTAAGACTTGTATATTGATCTCCTGGGTATGTGAGATGCTTTGTGTCCTATAGGGTGTAAACATATGAATCCAATAAGGGGATATTAGTATTGTGTTAGTAGATGAAAATAAATCCAAAATCACATTAATAAACTAACACCTTAAGCCTATATCTTTGGGGGGATCTTGGTGAATAAAACCTAATGAAGACACAACTAAAACATGAAGAAATAATAAACTTTCTTCACCTTCCTTGATTGTTCCAAAGGATTATTTCATTGGCTTGCTCGACTTGTGCTTCAAAGGTCTTTATAAATGGAGTTTCGCTATTCTCCACCTCCTCTTGGCATCATGGGTTTTGGCTTTAACTTTTGAAGCTTGATTCAATATATTGGCATAATAACAATATATCAAAATAGCTTTGAAATCATTTATGCATTATAAATTTGGCTTAAGAGAGATTAAAATTATGAGTGTGAGGCCTTCTATTTATAGATTTTTCAAATGGACTTGGATCAACCATGATCACCCATCTCAAGATGAAGATGTGTGGCCATGAATTAATCTAATGATGCAAATAAAATCCATAAATACGTTCATCATGATTTGGGAATAAGGGGCACTAATGAGGCATGGGAGGGCTTAGTCAGATATTTGTTGCATTTATGGCCTATGAAGCCACCTCAAAAAATGATGTCACATGATGATGCAAATATTAAAAACCAATTTCCAAAAATAAATATTTAACAAGTTCCATGGAATTCTTACTTAGGTTCATAATTTGGTTTAATTTGCCTATGTAAGATTTAAACATTTTTAGTGCAACTCTTTAGAAAATGGTGCACAAATTAATCAAACTAGAAGTGTCATGTTATTGGGTCAAAATTTGACTAGAGTGGAATTAGAGGCTGATGTTCATTACGTACAAACCAATGTCCCATTTAGGACATTGTCCACATAAAATAACACATACACGTGTTGTGTACTTTTGAATTAGGGGAATTTAGTGGTTTAGAGCGTCAAATTGCTTTTTTGGCATTTTGGCTCAAAATTATTCATGAAGAAATGATGATCTCATAAAATACATTACTTTATTTAAGGATATTTTGGCCAAAATTGGCACTCATATATGATAAATTTGAACCATTTAACGTGTTTTAGTGTTTTTAGGCCAAATTGTGATGTTTGCTAGAAATTAGTCTAAAGCTTGGTTGGAGATCATTGGTGGACACTTTTAGGTGTCTACACCATATCCTTCCACACTCCAACATCTAGCATACCTAACCTCTGAACCATGGCTTTCTTTTGCACCTAAGGAACCTGAACCATTTGAACTTATGAATAGTCACCTGCCTTCGAGCCATCCAATTTTTTTTCTTTATCAAATAAGGATGCCTTAAAACCTAATTTAAAAAAAAAAAATCAACCTTCTCTTGTGAATATCCTTCATCTTTGAAACTTGACTCTATTCAAGCGACCACGGAGGTGCCTAAAAATGACCTCAAGCTACACCACGTGCTAACCATTTGATTGCCTTCAATTTGCCTGGGGTCCTCCTTTAGCATACCAATCTTCCAACTGTATAATGGGAATTAACAAATCTTGTAAGAAGGGCATAACCACACCCCTGACTTCCTGCTTCCCACCATCATAAAAACATGCTTATTCCACATCATAAGCAAAGCTAAATAGGGAAACAAATCTCCCTTCCAAGATTCTAAACATAGACAGAGGAACAAAGCCAAGACTGTCTTTACCAAAAAATAGAAGGTCCCAAAATAGGCCTAAAAATAGATTATCCAGGGCTGAGAGCAAATCCACCCTATGCTCGAGCCAAATGAAAAATGCCACCATCTCCTTAATCTGCTCTCAATCAAACACCACCAAACATAAATTGCTCATAAATAGAGATATCAAATATGAATTCACTCTCACTCATCTACTCTCTACCAACATATCCATGCCCATAATAACCTACAATGCTTCCACCACTTTTAGAATTGGCACCCAAAAAACATTCATGCGTTGTGTTCTAGAGACACTACCTGTGAAACCCATTTCTCTAGTTTTAGCCCTACCAAATCTCAGTGTCGAAACTAATGACTCAATAACATCTAGCTCCACCTTGTAGAGGCAAACTAGCCCAACACCCAAAACCATAATGCCAGAATGTGGTGGCCATAGCCGAGATAAACTTTTGTCTAATTAACTCACATAAATCACAATAAAATCCCCATCAAATCTGTAGCCAAACCGTTATTGTTAACATCGTCACCTCCACTGTCACCCTTCATAAAGCTAATAAAATTCTTCCAAAAAAAACCCATCACCTTTTAATGCACTTAGGAAATAGATTAAACTTCTTAAAAAACCACTAATTCCACCCCTAAATAATCTTGCCATCTATCCTTGGTATTGTTGACCTTGGTCTCCTCCTCTTGATATATACCCACATTAGCTAGGAAATTTGCCTCTTTATTGCTTTCTCGAAAGTAATGTGAACATCTCCAATTTTGAAAATAACTCAACCTAGGCCAGATAAGAGAGAAAATATTTGTAGGCCAGATAAGAGAGAAAATGTTTTCCAATTTCTAGGACTTGGCTTTTTGTCCTGACAAGGCCTGGATTATGACTAGAGAGTCACCTTTGATTTCCAAAAAAATTATTCCACATTATAAAGCCAGCTTAATTCTAACTACTTGAGATTGAGCTTCAACCTCATTATTTATTCCATCAAGAAGCTTCATTTAAATAATTCTTATTAAAGAGCCACTATAATCTTTGATAAAACAACCTGTACCTGAAGCTTCTGGATTTCCCTGACATGCCCCATCAAAATTTAGTTTAAACCAACCTGGTTGTGAAGAAATTCAGAGTACCCCATCTCTATTTTTATTTTTCTCTTATCTATTATTGACACTTTAATGGGTCTCTTTATCAATTTTTACTCTTAAATTGGAATTGCAATTAAGTCTTTTTTTACTATTTTACATATGATTAGGTTTAATTATATGTTTATGGGTAGATGTAGCTATTAAAACTAAATATTTATAGCATCTCAATCTTGTACATTTGATAAATATCAATCAAATCTCTATCCTTTAATTCTAGACCTCCCTATTATCGAAACTCTAGCATTTGCCATCTCATTGTACCTAATTGATTATCTCTTACTCTGATCTATATCATTATGATAACCCATGTCTCCTGTACTACACAAAAAACTTAAAATATGATATGCATCTTTCACTATCAGATTTAGATCCATACCTATTTTTTATCCCTTTGGACACTACTAGCCACAGAGGGACACTACTTGCAATGGTAGTGTCCAAATCCTTATCTAGTGTCTAGTTGCCAAAAATCATCCAAATTGAAAATAATTTGAAACCTATGGGTTTATTTATCTTAGTTAACCCTAACATGATATATTTTCAAAACGTGTGTATAAATAAAAGTCTAAGCCATCTTATTTATCATTTAGAAAATACCAAGAAAGCACATATCAAGGCTCATTCAATCAATCACACAATTGAGTTACCCTTCCCTATTTGTCCCTATTTATTTTATCATTTATAGGAATAATAATAAAAAAGGTATTAACCATTCAAATAATAGTCCATGAATGATATTTGACAAATTTCAACCTAGATCATTGCATGCATCTTCATATATTATATTGCACCCTTGTGCACATACACTACCACACATAGGAAAGAACTACATAAGTTAGAGGCCCTCCTTAGAGTATTATCTATTTAGGCAATGCTCAGTGATATATGGGTCATTAAATTCAATTTGACATTGTAAGCCCACTAACCCATTTTTAGTAAATTTATTTTAAGGGTGAAGAAGGGTGAAGAAGGGTGAAGAGCTAGGGTTTGATCATATAGTAAAGAGTGACAAGTTGTATTCTAGATCTGAATATATCAATATAAATGCAATAGAAAATTTAAAACAATAAATTTGGTCACATTGAATCCAATCATTATTCCATACTAGACACCTGCATCACAATCAAACATTAGTATTGATAGTAGTGTTTAGATCTAATGATACTGTCTGCGGCTACAAAAGAACAATTTTCAAAATTTGATGACTAATTCAGAATACTCATCTTACATACCTTCCACTTGTTTCTAGTCTAGATCTACTTACACACAGTAAAACCTAAGTATTATTTCTATTTGGTATTGCAATTAATTGAACATATTTTGAATTTAGTATTTCTATATTTAACATATCTCAGTATTATAATTCAAAATATTTATTTATCTAAGTTTGTAATTAATTAGTCTACTATAGATTAGTTTATCAGCCTTGTGTTTGAGCTATTTATATATTCTTAACTCTATCCTCACATATTTATATTTAGGTTTAAACATTTGGTGAACCCAACCTCTGATTCTTTTTGTGCAACCATAGCTTGCTTTAGGGTTTCAGAATGCAATAATTATTTATTTTTGATTTTTCTTATCATGTTGGATTGTTCCCTAACATTTGTATGTTTCTTTTTATCATGTTATCGTCTCAATATTTAAAAAATTCAAAATGGATAAAAAGGAATCTCTTACTCCTAATATTAAGGAGGGTGATAATTACCATCCCTCTAATCAAGTCTAGGCTATCACTTTTCTACGAGGTAAGGTGGCCCATCCTATGATTTCAAATGAAGTTAATCAATATATCATTCTTCAAATCCCTCCACCTCCAACATATCCTCTAGATGGTGTGTGTATGCATATTCAAACCAAAGTACCTAGGGTTTGTTTTTGTGAAACACTAAAAGATTAAATCAGCACTATGATAAAGTTCATCAAAGAGTTGCAAAATAATTTCAATTCAAATATCCCATTATTATAAAATTAGATTACACACCTACTAAAGCCAAAATATGCTAGTGTTAGTCATGTGTTTGCATCTTCACCTACCAATGTTATACCCAACAAAGTGTCATATCTAAATGAAAAGCTACAATAAAATACATCTAAAACAAGTGATTCAAATATTATACAAAAGGCTAATAAGAGTCTAAGTGAAATCCTAATAGAAATGCTTCACAAAAAAGTGATCAAATTACCTCATCCACATCCTATAAGGAGATCCAAGTACTATTATGCATATTATAGAATGCATGAGCTTCATACAAATTATTAGTTTGCATTAAAGAATAAAATATAAAGTCTCAAAGATAGAGGTGATCCTATCATTAATACATAAATCAAGCAAACCACTCATATTATGAGTACATCTCCCAAAGCAAAAGTGTAGACACTAAATTAGAATTATATAACACCTCAAGCTTGTACACTTGGTAAATATCTATCATGGTTGTACCCTTCAATTTTAAGACCTTTTTATTGTTGAAAGGCTCATGTTCACTAGCTCTTTGTGTCAAATTGCTTATCTCTTAGTCTGACCACTATTATTTTGATGTCTAGGTCTTCTATACTATGAAAAATGTTATAAACTTGATTATTATCACTCTCTACAAGTTTTGGACCTATAAATATTTTCTATATTCTTGAACACTTGTGTCCCAATCAGATGCCTACATTGATACTAGTGTCCATTTTCAAACTACATGTCTAGTGCCCAAAAGTCATTCAATTTATAAATGAAATATGTCCTAAATGTCAACCTAATTGCTTTAGTGTGAAACAGTTTCAAAATGATTGGTGTGTGTGTGTGTGTGTGTGTGTGTGTGTGTGTGTGTAAATTCTCATTCATTCATCACCTAGAAAATATCAGGAACTCATAAGGCAATTGATCAAAATAACTCAATCAAGCATTCAAGTGAGTAAACTTTCCATATTCATCCCTATTTCCATATCAGGCATAGGAGTAGTATCCACATAGATCTGAATTACTAAAGTAACATCATATGAACCACATTTTCCAAGTTATAAGCTAGGTGACTTTATATACTTGTTTATCACAAATTTCATCCTTATGGGCACACAAGATAATGCGTAGGGGAGAACTACATAAGTATGAGTCCCTCTTCAAGGTATTGGTTATGTAGATAGAACCCATTGAAAAAGGGGTCTTTGGGGTATTTCGACACTATGTGCCCACTAACCCTTTTTTCCACAGTCACTCTAAGGGTGAGGAAGTGAAGGTTTGATCATTTGACAAAGAGTGATAGCCTTTGCACATAATCTAAACAAACCAAAAGAAAAGTGATAGAAAACCCATAAGGCTCAATATGGTCATCTAGATCTAGTCACTATTATATATTAGACACCTACATCTAAATCAGACACCAATGCCAATGTAACTATCTAGATTTGATGTAAGTGTCTAAGGCCATAAAGTACAAATTATAGAATCTAACTATTGGGAGAAGAATTTGAATTATAAAGTTGTGCAGGATATTTGTCTAATATTTGTGCATTATGTAATCATTTTGTCATGTAGAAGTCTATTTTTTCCTATCTACATGACTTGTAATAGGTTAGAATATGAACAGACTCCATTTTTGGTTCCAAATATGAGAAGAAGATTAACAGTCATAGATTGGAAACATCTATATATACTTTTGATTGTAAGAAGAATATAGTTCCACTTTTGAAGAAATCAATAGAGATTTATCCCATTATATTTACTTGTGTGATTTCTTACGTTGTTCCTTGCCTGCATTCTCATGTATAATGTTTGATTGCTTTCTAGCTAATTTAACCCAAATACTTTATTTATGTTTATGAATCATTGGTTGTTATTACCTTCTAAATAATACATGATAATTAACACTTGATATATTTATGTTATCTAGCCTCTTGTATGAATACGATACACTATTGTGTGTATTAAAGTATATCCTAGCTATCATCATCCTTAGCATGTTATGATGCTTAAAGAACCTCTACTAACAATGGTGCAATGAGCATGGAAACACTCCTTATGGAGGAAATTATGCTAAGATGGTTACTAGGATAGAGAGATATTGAGACATGGTTAGACCAAAGAAAATGTAATTTTACAGAAGAAGAAGCAAAATGGACTGGTCTTACCATACATGAAACCATTCGAGAGCATATTTATGGAGAGACTTATGAAATTTTTTGGTGTGAGTTGCTTGAATTGCTAGCTAATTAGTTAACATGGTTAGAATATTACTTCTTTAATCCAAGGATGGAAAAAACTATACTTTGGACTGAAGAAAAGATAGACTGGTTGTAGAAATGGGAAACCAACTAAATAAGAATAATAGATTATTGGATTGATACTATATTAGACAGATATATAATTGAGTTTGTAGTACAAAGATACATAGATTTTGAAGTTGTGAAGGACTTGTTTGTCAAAGGAGTTTGAAATTTTTTTTACAGCAAGTACTTATCCTCATGAAGATGTTGGTTATGGACAAGGCCATGGTGCCCACTCTAGCTAATATGGACCAGTCACTTTGGGCATATGGGGGCATGTGCAACATGCTAGTGAATGATGATTATATGAGTGGATAAGTTTTAACCAGAATCTAAAATAAAGATATGAGGGAAGAAGATTCATAATAAAACTCTAGATTTAGAGCATGAGTTGTGACAATAAAATAGATGAAGTAAATAGAAGAATACCCAAGTAGCTATGAGTAGAGTTAAGAGTAGCAATAAAATAGATGATGAATTAGTAAGAAGATGTGATGAACAAGATGAAGAACAAAAGATGAAGAAATATGAGATGAAAGAAGATGATGAATGCTGATAGAAAGAAAGAAGTGACGAAGAACAAGAGATGTTCGAAGAAGAAGGTGAGAATAGTGTAGAAGTATAATAGTTAGATGATAGATGTAGTGTGTATCTATAATAATGAGTATTATCAGAAGAAGGAAATGAAGTATTAAGAAAAAATAATAATAAGGTCACAGAGAAATCATAGGTTCAAGCTTAGAATAAGAAAAAGTCATAGGAAGGACTCTTTCACCAGAAGAGCATACATCCCGACAGCCCAATTTCTTATATTCCAGTAAAAGTTTTCAATCAGACAAGCAGGAAGATAGTAGTTAGGAAGGTCTATTTTTAGAACAAGTGCATTTTTGGGGTATTGAAATTGAAGCAACATCAATTTGAAAGGATTTGAAGGACTTAGGGTTTGTTGAAACCAAGCAAAGAAAAGAAGGAAACATAGAAAAATAGAATGTGCAAGTTGACTCTCCTAGTGCACAGATAAATCTTCATAATACACAATCATGATCTCACAAAATATAACCTCTTGTAATAATAAATACACATCAGATCCCTTTGACATTAGTTTACACAATAGCTGTTGTAGGAACATTTATAAATCTCATGATATATGATGGGTTTGTAGGCCCTGAATAATACTTACTAACCTATGGTAAGCTAAGGATATTACTGACGAGGCTATCAAGAAGTGTTAGTTAATAGGGGCACTGAACAGAAGAACACTTGAGTTTATATACCATAGAGAATTATACAGGTAAGTCTATAATAGGTTAAGGAATAACTTATCATAGAGTTCAAGATAAAAAGTGTATAAGTTAGACTATTGAAGACTTAAAGGAGATAAGGCAAAAGTCAAAATAATCAATTTGTGACTATGATTACAGGTTCTCTGATGTTATGACTAAGGTGGAATTTGTCTTAGTAGATATAGATAAAGTTATGTGGTCTGTCGAAGGACTAAATTCCATAATCATATT
Organism: Torreya grandis; assembly: GCA_037957365.1. NCBI lineage: Eukaryota > Viridiplantae > Streptophyta > Pinopsida > Cupressales > Taxaceae > Torreya > Torreya grandis. The sequence goes on from JARHVA010002351.1 coordinate 1,737,131, forward strand.
TTCTATAGCACAGACTCAATATGCTACTAAGATAGATGCTAGAGTTGTTGCCCTATGAGTGGAACAAATTGAAGATTATGGGGAAACTCCTGTCATAAGTTCTAAGATTGAAAATACATTACAAGCTTTTATGAAGAGGATGGATCAATATCATGAGAAAAATAAACATAAGCTAAATTCATGGTGCATGGAGTGTGGGAAATAAGGACATCACATGAATGATTATCCTAAGATCAAGACATAGTTTTATGAAATTTATCGAGTAGTAGGGCACGCAATAACATAGTGCCATATCTTGTAATAGTATGTCAAAAACCTATAGAATATATATTGTATTTTTTATAAGTCACACAATCATGATGAAAATAATTATAGGGATTTGTAGGAGCTCAAATAAGATATCACCAATAATGTATTCATCATCACTATACAACAAGTTTTCTTAGTGAAGTAGACAATCCAAGCCTAGAGGCCGATAAAGGTTGTGCAACCCAAGCAGGTCCATAATGGATTCCTAGTTAACCTTAGTACCAACCTCAAGTTTTGGCTAGTTGAAACCCTTCTTTGCTAAGTTAAACACCACCATCACCACAATACCAGTATGTAGCACCCTGGAATCCATCAATGACATAGTAAAAACAAAATAGCTGGACCCCACCAGTTGCACAACAACAATTTGGAATTTAATATAATACCCAGTAACATCAACATTGGAATACAACACATCAACAAGGAGGGTATATAAGAGGTTATCAATCAAATATAGGAGGATCTAAGAGTAGATACAGAGGAGGTTACCAAGGTAGTAAAGGAAATAATTACCAATGGCCTCATTTGCAATGCTATTTATGTGGAGAGTATAATCACGTGAAACATAATTTCCCTTTGAATCCCCAAAGATAATATTACTATGTATATTTTAGAATATATGACCATCACGAGACAAAAGATTGTCCTGTATTAGAAAAGCAAAGAAAGGAAAAGGCCATCAGGAATGTTAACATGGTTAATGTGTAGCCTAAGGAGGATGCATTTATGAATGCCATTACAAGACACCAACATGCAGAGAGGATTGCCTCATATTGAAATACCTTCAAACTAGGGAATCTAAAAATAAAAATACCCAGACCCAACTATAGAAAAGGTGCTCATGTATGAAGTTGCATAGATGTTGAAAAATATTCAACACCAAGACAATACTGAAGGAGATGCTATAGTAATAGATGCCCAAATGTATGGTTAAATCATGCACATTGTGCATCAAGATGGAGTTGTTACTATGTTGATAGATTCATTGAAGCTTTTAAGCACACTACATAATAAAGACATCTATTAGAACATCACAAACTTGGTACATAATCTATTAGAGTGTGCACAACAAGGGTAATAGAGGAAAAAATATCTTGTTTGGTATGTCAAAACAAAGAAGCCATGGGATGTAGATGCATGAATCAACATTGAAGTTGTAGGATATGAAATTCTAAATGTTGTCTTTGATTTTGGAAACACAATCAACATGATTCCTAGGTCTACATGGGAGGCTATTAGACAGTTGGTTTTAAGTTACAACCCCATAAATATAATCTTAGTAGACTATGGAAGAGTTGATCCCATTGGTAGATTAGAAGATATTAAGATCAAAGTCATAGATCTGACCCTATGAGGTGACTTTGAATTTATTGATCTGAAGACAACAACAATGCATTACCCTATACTGATTGGTAAGATATGGCCATATGATGGTCAGATGACTATCAATACTATGTAAAATCAAATAGAGGTGCATCAAGGAGATAAGGTTATCATCATTCCTCTAAATAAGGTGCACAAAACCTACATCATTTTGGTTGAACTAGACTCTCCTTATGTCGTGCAAGAAACCAGTTGGATAAAGGTAAATTCTAAAGAGAACCCAAAATCTCTACATGAAGTTGAGTACAACTTCTTATATGAGCATAATAAACTATAGGTACACTCTTTACTCACTCAACAATTGAAGACATATAAACATTAGAAGCCTAAACCAATAATTACTTAGTTATTGGCAACCTACTTATTCATACAGGATTATGCATCCATGTTTGCTAAATCCCTTGCATGTTCAGAAGTTGATTTTATCTATCAAGTAGATGATCATATGTAGGATTATATAGAGCCAACTAGAGAAGGCACTTTGCCTTGGAAAATAACTTTGTTTTTCAGTGGAGAATCAGACACACACCTACTCAACTGGGCTCATGGTGATCATGAACTCTAACCTATGAGAATTGTCTTTACACATGAGTGATAAATTCCTATGTACTATGCAATTGAGGATATCAATCAATTTATTATGTGCCTAAAATTTCATGTACCTATCAGTAATCAATGGGTTAGTGCTTTAAATTATGATCTAAAGGGAGTTGCACTGACATGGTGGGTAATTCATAGAAATGATCAGCTTGATTGGGATGATGCATGCAAATTCATGATTAGCAGGTTCCAACTACCACATGTCATAAAAAGTAATTGGCCATTATTCCAAGAAGGTGAATGTGCCCTGAAATCCATATTTACAAATGTGTTGAAGTATAGACTAAAAAATGTGTGGCACTAAGGTACTGGGTTTACATCTTTAATTACACATTGACTCCTTTACCATCAACATGGTATATGCATAAAAAATTTAAGAGGGAGACAAAACATTGGGCATAGGTCAAAAGTGACTTCATAAATACATTTGTTTTTGAAGATGAGAACCCTCTAGTTCATAACGTGCTATTGAAAATCAAACATTTACTATGCCATGGGTGCATAGAAGATTTAAGCACCACAACAAAATCCACTGTGTAGAAGAACGTAGCCTATGATCTAAATACAACATTACAAAGATATAAATCTTCCAAGATAGAAGAAAAATATCTCATGCAACCATGCCACTAAATACAAGATGAAGAAGAGGATATTGAAGATTCAAATATTGATGGTGATATTGATCTGATTGATTTGTTTGAACCTGAATAGCTAATAAAACTAGTAAAGGACCTCATCATAGAATCTACTGAAGAAGACAAGGTGCATAACATACAAATTCTAGAATAATAAGGGTGATGAATGCCAAAAGAATATGTTGCCGAGGAAAAGCATAAGATTTAGTAGTATCCCATTAAAAAACACATAGAAAACATTAGAAGTGAGGAGATTCCTAAATTGGCACATATAGGTGATTACTGGATCAAATATGAAGTTTCTAAAGCTATGCAACTCCTACGAGATTATCAAGATGTGTTTCCTACTAAATTTTCATAGGTCGGATGAGTTGATCCATCTCTAAACAAAATGCATATTGAACTCAAGGAGTGTGAATGACCCATAAAGAAATGACCATACAAGTTGAATCCAAGCATGAAGTTGAAAGTAAAGGCTGAACTTGATAGAATGCAAGATGTAGGTTTAATCTATCTTATATAAAAGGTAGATTGGGTTATTCCCATGGTAGTGTAGCCTAAGAAAATAGGGTAGATCAAATTATGTGGTGATTATCAAATTCTAAATGATGCATGTGTCAATGATCAATTTTTGATTCCCTTCATAGATGAAGTTTTAGAATCTGTCATAGGTCATGAGGTTTACTCTTTCATAGATGGCTTTAGTGGATATCATTAAATACCCATTATAGAAGAAGAGAGAGCTAAAATGAATTTTTACATGGAATGGGGATCCTTTGTGTACAAGGTAATGCCTTTTGGCCTCAAGAATGCACCTATAATTTTTTCTTGTGTAATGGTGATTACATTTAAAGATTTCATTCATGACTTTTTGGAAGTTTATCTTGATGATTGGGTAGTCTTTTCTTTATTTAAATAATATTTATCTAATATTTTCCTCATGTTAGAACACTATCGAACTCTTCACATTATCCTGAATTTAAAAAAATGTTTATTTTTTACACCTTTTGGTGTCCAGCTAGGTCATGTAGTATGCAGTGAAGGGATTTTGGTAGACTAGGCCAAAATTGTTGTCATTCTGAGTATGCCTCCACCAATCAACTCCATAGTAGTTAAATCTTTTCTTGGACATACAAGGTACTATCAAAAGTTTATAAAGGATATACAAACATTTCATCTCCATTGGAGTATTTATTATGCAAAGGTGTAAAGTTTGTCTAGACTACTGAGTGTCAAGAAACCTTTATAGAACTGAAGTAGATATTGGTCATTGTGCCTATCCTCATCTTTATAGATTGGAATTAGCCATTTCACGTGCACATTGATGCTTTGAGTATCGCATTCAGTGTTATGCTTATGTAGCCAAGAGAGGGTGGATTCAACCACCCCATACATTTTGCAAGCTGAAAGTTATTTGATGTAGAAAATAATTACATGATAATTGAAAGAGAAGCATTGGCTATAGTGTTTGCATTATAAAAATTTCACCATTTGAATTTTTCATGGATCATCAAGCCCTATGCTACCTTGTCAATAAGTCGATGTTTGGAGGATGCATTTATAGCTGGTTGATGCTATTTCAAGACTTCAAACTTTGTATTAACGTCAAGCCAAGAAGAGAAAATGTGGGGCCAAATCATCTCAGTCACATCACAAATGGGAAAGCACTAGAAGAACTATAGGAAGATTCTCTTGATGCCCATATATTTTGCATTTTTATGATCCCCAAAAGTTTTGAAGCAATTACTAGCTTCCTTAAACAAGGAGTATTCCTAACGCACTACCAAGAAAGAGACAAGAATTAGTTTGTCCATAGCTTTGCCATAGACCATTATAAATGGGATTTTGTATCATTTTTGGAAGGATGAAGTACTCTATAGGGTATTTCTAGAACATGAACGTCCACATATCTTATAAGAAGCACATGAAAGAATATTAGGTCATTTTTTTGAAGAAGCTACTTTCAAGAAATTATTATAGAGTGGGTTATAGTGGCCGAACCTTTTTTAGGATGCACATAGAGTAGTGTAGCATTATGATGTATGTCAATGCATGCGTAAACAACTAAAAAAAGATGAAATGACATTACAAACTTTAATATCCGAATAACCCTTTGAATAGTGGGGTATTAATTTTATTGAACCTATCAAGCCATCGAGTAAATTCAATACAGTAAGGTATATTATTATTGCAACAAATTATTTTACCAAATGGGTCGAAGCTACTACGATACCCAATTGTGGTCTAAAGGATGAAGTAAAGTTTTTGTATGAGAATATTATTAAAAGGTTTGAATTCCCCATCAAGCTTGTTAGCGATTGAAGGACACACTTCTTGAACAATACCATCAAAGCCCTTACTGAAGAATTCATGATTTATCATCATAAAAGTACTACATACCATTCACAAACTAATAGCCAAGTTGAGGCTTCTAACAAAGTATTAGGAAAAATGTTGATAAAGATCTGTGATGTCAATAGGGATGATTAGGAAGATCACATTCCTATGATTCTTTGGGCATATTTCACACACTATAAGAGGGCTATAGGTTCTACTCCATTCCAATTGGTCTATGGGATTAAAGCAATTATGCCAATGGAATATTTGGTATCTAGTATGTGTATCTCAATGGTCATGAGACTAGGGCTTCATGAGTATCTCATTAATAGAATTCTCAAACTGAATATGATGGATGAGTATCAATGCAGAGCATATTAGACGTAGGAAGTTCATAAGAAGAGCTAGAAAACATGACTTGTTAGGAATCTGGGCATAAGGAATTTCATAAAGATCATCTAATTTTGTTATATGATAGTCATTTCAAAGCATTTTTGGGCAAATTATAGATTATAATGAAAGGGCATTATGTTATACATGAAATAACACAAGGAACCATTGTTTTGAGAGATCTATAGAGAACCATTTTGCTAGGGTAGGTGAATGGTTGTAGGCTTAAGCCCTACTGCCAATAGTCTTAATTGATCTCTTTCTACTAAGTGAATGGGTGATGAGTAGCACCAAGTAGATTAGGACTTCCCATTTCTATATGTTTTCTTGTTTATTTTTCTATGTGTGTATGTGCACGTTTGTATATGACTTCTTCAGTAGCTTTTAGTAACCAAAATACCAAGTATAACATGCATCAACGGTGCACATAAGAATTTAGGTGCATCATCATGGTTGTCAACAGATGTGAAAGAAAGTAATTAAGTCTAAGAATTGTATGAACAAGTCACATCAACCAAGATCTTCTACATATAGTGGTTATTCCCAAGTAGTTAATGCTAGATCTAAGGTTTAATTGACTTAATCTTTAATAAACCATTAGCTAATCAACATCATCTGTTTATACTATAATATGGACCATAAAGAACATAAAAGCATATCTCCACATGTGCCAATGACTAATTACCTTATTTACTAGATTGGATAAGATTTAACACACCAATAATTTCATTCATGTCGAATGGACAGTTCAACATGACATTTATGTGGAAACCAATAGGCATGAAATATATAAAGGCATAAGCTTGTGAACCAAGTCTACATTTCATCCTTGCAAATATTTTCATGAGCTAAAATTTTAAAATGATCGAGATAATTTTACCATGTAGAGAGCCAATAGAGTTTCAATTTTGTCAATCAATAACCATGGATACTTTACAACTCATTAGGGGTTTGATAGATGCTAAAAAAAATAATGAGTGTTAATCTGGCACTTCAACAATTTTTTTAATGATCTATATCCCTTTGACTTTCTTTGAGAAAAAAAGTAAAAAATATTTCACCTAAATCTTGTCGATGTTGTGCAACCAATGGATCTTACAGTCCCCCACGATTTCATAACATAGGCATCAAGTTCCCGCTTCACATGCCCACTTTTGGCAATTTGGGGGAGATTGTTTAAGTCTTACTTAGTTGCTATAATGATGGTAACATTTACATTGGCCTCGACACTATGATCGTCATCAACACATAAGCAATGGATTGAGCTTTGGGCATGTCTACACGAGGAGATTCTCTTACCCCATACAAGATGAGAATGTCACCTATTCTTTAGGAGGTTAGAGATTTATATGTTTTAGGATCCAAAGGGATCCCAATTGAAGAAATTCATGATGAACCAGTGCACATCTTGGTAGAATGCATCACTTGGAGGTTTTGTCAAAACATCAAGTCTGCTAAGTAAATTCCAAAAGGTGTCATCAACATTACCCATCACATGATCCACTATAATGAGAAATTTAATTATCCTGAATAATTCATTCAAGAGTTGTTGATAAAAATTGACAAGTACTATACATCTCCCAAGCAGACTTTATAGTATCAGTTTCTCATTTTTCTATTATGCTTCACATAATAGAAATCCTCTAAATGAGAGGTGTACCTTGAGATTGAATATTGTTTAGCAAAACAATTCCCCAACTTGATATGAACACCTGAGTGTAGAGCCCTATCCCATGAGGGTAAATTCAAGACATGGTGGGAGGAGTACCTAGATTTGATCACCATACATCCTTGGGTGCCATTGAATGTCATGCAATACTTGGGCCAACATGCTATTATCACCTTGATATTGAAAGGAATGTTCATCCATATCCACAAGTTATCAAGGTCACCCTTTAAGTCTCTACCATTCTTTGTTACCATGTCCATGGCATAGGTCAAAGTTGCCAAATAGAAAGCCTTTTCAACTAGGTGTGTGATACTACTCCAAGTCATACCACCTGGTATAACAGTCCTTATAGTACCATAATAAGAGGAAACCACTACTTTACAACCACAAAAAGGAAAGTAAAATATCTCCATCAAGCATCAATCTACATCTCCTCCATTAAAGCATAAGACAAGGGACACTTAAACTTGGTTAGATGATCTTAAGGTGACCCAGATTGCAAGCTCATGTGACCTACTACAGATGGGCATAGACAAACAAGAAGTCTACCAGGTAATGGAGACTTATATGATAGGGAAGAGACATAATTCTTCTTCTAGAAGGTAGTCCACATGGTCTAAGTGCATAAAAATTTCCTCTGAATCTGTGGGTGGACCTACCACCATGCCCTACATCCATCATTGTCGACACTATGCAGGAAGAAGCTGAGTAGCTACAATGAAGGGTTGGCTTCTTCTAGTAATAACCTTCTGCCACCTTCACAATTGAAGATGTCTTTGTTCCACTTCCAAAAAACCTATAGGAATCCTTGGTGCATAGAACATGAACTAGGCACAAGGCTAGAGTCTCACCTACCCTCAAAGAATGCACATTCGATTGGTTAGCCATGACATAGGAATCACAACCTGCTCTATATTCAACTTCACCACCACCCAAACACAATTTAGTTACCCTATGATGTAAAAAATCACATGTTTCTAGCTCCATGGTCTAGCCTATCATGGTTGTACCCTTCAATTATAATACCTTCTCACTATCAAAAGTCTCATGTTCACTATCTCTTTGTGCCAAATTAATTATCTCTTAGTCTAGCCACTATTATTTTAATGACTAGGCCTTATATACTATGAAAAATTCTATAAACTTGATTATTATCACTCTCTACAAGTTTTGGACATGTAACTATTTTTCAGGTTCCCAAACACTTACGTCCTAGCTAAATGTCAACATCAATGCTAGTGTCCATTTTCAAACTAAGTTTCTAGTGCCCAAAAGTCATCCAATTTGAAAATGAAACATATCCTAAGGTTAGCCTAAGTGCTTTAGTAAGATATATTTTCAATAGAGATTAGTATATATACAAGATCAACCTTTATTCATTTCTCACTTAGCAAATACTAGAAAATCACAAGGCAACTTACTAAAATCACTCAATTAAGCATTCAAGAGAGAAAATTGGCCTTATTCATCCCTATTTCCATATTAGACATAGGAGCAATATCCATGCAGGTCTAAAATACTGAAGGATCATCCCATAAGCCACATTTCCAAGTTATAAGCTAGGTCACTAGATGTACTTAATTATCACACATTGCATCTTTATGCACACACACAAGCCAACACATAGGGGAGAAATAGATAAGTTTAAGGCCCTCTTCATAGTATTGGATATGTAAGTAACACCCATTGATGAAGGGGTCCTTAGGGTAGCTCAACACCATGTGCCCACTAACTCATTTTTTCATAGTTGCTTCAAGGGTGAGGAGCCTAGGGTTTGATCATTTGATAAAGAGTGATAGATTATGCACATAATATAAACACGCTAGAATAAAGGTGATATAAAACCCAAAAGACTTTAGTTTGTCACATCTAGCTCTAGTCACTATTATATACTAAACATGTATGTCTAACTTATACACCAACATCAATGCAACTATACAAATCTGATGCAAGCATCTAAAGCCACAAAGTGGGAAATAATATAATATTTTGACTATTCTAGGATCCTAAAATCGACCATTTCCAACTTGTTTCAGCCTAGATCTGCATGTGCACAGTAAACAAACTAAATACTTTTATTTTTAATTTATTACTATATCAATCAATAGGTGTACTTTATATTTTTGACATATCCTAGCATTATAAATTTAGAATATTATTCATCTAAGTTTAAAAATTAATTGGACTACTATATATATGTTTATCACCATTATGTTTATTCATTTATATATTCTTAACCCAAGATGATCTCACACATCTAGATTTAGAGTTAAACAAAAAGTGAACAAAGAACAAGTATGGGTATCAAAGGATCATTTAAATAAAAAATAACTATAAATACAAACTTTAGAGCAAGAAAATATTCAAAAGGCAAAGCTAGAATAAGCAATGTTAAAAAGAGATCAATAAGTCAAAGTACATATTATATCTTTTCTTAGTGTTCAAGCAAAGATACATGATTCTTCTCTAGTCCATAATGAGTATGAAACATTTTGACAATGATGAACATACTCAAAAAATTAAATATTCAAGAAAATATAAAAACATTATAACAATTCAAAAATACCAAAAAAAATCAAATATTCTAGAAATACAAAAAATCAAATATTCAAGAAAATACAAAATAAATCCAATTTTTTTTCTCCAAAAATACAAAAAATGAAATACCTAGGAAAATACAAAAACATTCAAATAAATTAAAAAATACAAAAATATTCAACATTCTCATGTTTTATTATCTCCTTGGCATCTATGTTGCTTGCTTTATGTTAGTAGATAACATATTATTTCATTTTTATATATACATATGTTTCATGCATATTTGAGTTCATATAAACATACCCAAACACATGATGTATACACTTACAGATGTTGGACCTCTCCTCTATCTGCATCATATAGTATGTTGGGGGCATCTATTTCTTTGATCATGTTTGATACAGGTTATATATCCTTTATGATAGGTTATACATTATCATGATATACTAATGCTTACACATGTCTATATCTATGATCATATCCTTCATAGTGTATTAGATATGCTATGTTACATAACTTTTTTTGCTAACACATATATGCAGGGACTAGTATGGTATTTTTATTTTGGTTACTTATGATTCATCTATTCATATTTTCACTTCCTTGAGTGTATTCCATTTCTTTCAATTGTATTTTTATGTACCTAAATTTTCTCTTATATTATTGTCATTAATATTCCTATTAGTCGACACTGATTTTGCTTATCTCATTTATACTAATTAATCCTGTCGTAATATCTCCCCTTCCTAGTCATTTATCTAATGTCCCCCCCAATATTTATTCATCCACTAACTATAATCTTATCCCACTTCTTCATTAATTATTCCTAAATAATGATTATCTTAATCTAACCCCACTTATCTATTATTTGGAAATTTTAAATTCCCATGGCCCACCTACCCACCTACTAACCTATTCCTAGTCTTTCCTACACCCCTAGTCCCTAATCACCCACCTAATCCCCCATATAATCATCATTAACCTCTAATAAGGATTCTATAATTCTCTAATTCTAGAATACTTTTTATTCTTACCCTCCCTCTCTAAAAGCCTCTAAATCTAGAGTCTTTTAAGGAATTTTATATTATTTTTTAATTCTCCACCCTTGATCTCCCTCATCTAACTTTGAATCTCATCCATTGATCTCTCCCTATTCATTTTATATTTAAACAAATCCATTCCTCCATGGAAATCCATCTTAAAAAATCATAAAGACTCCATGTCCTATTAGTAACTAACTAGAAATCATCTACCAAGCTCATGAAGAATCCATGCTAATTCAATCAATCATAAAAATCCATAATCATGCCATCATAATTTCAAATTTTTGAGTCTAAGGTAATCAATCCCATCCTCCCCATCCTCTTGATTTTGCATCCATTTGATCATGGTTTAGAGCATTTAGCTTTAGGATTTAAGTGTAGGATTGAATAATTTATTCATTTAGTTGCATTTAGTCCTAATGACTCTAGATCTTACTCTAGTAGTTTGATGTTTGGGTTGATTAAATTGCATGGTTTAATCCATATTGCTCAAATTTCACTCTACATTTTGGTGACCACGGTGAGATGGGTTCATTTTGAACTGACATCTTCTGTCTTGAGTGTGTTTATTTGAAATTACAAGTCAGATTGAATAAGCATTAGGGGGATCCAAATTTTATATTTTATATCCACATTATTTTTGGTATCAGTAATTTCAAAATTATAATCTTGTAATATCTTGTGTTTTTTCTTAAAGACCAACTATAGTAAGCTTGTTCATACATCATTATGCTCACCCTTGATTCTATTTTAGACTAGATTAGGTGTTTTGATATAGTTCATTACAGATTCTCGCTTAACAATCAACTATTTTTTTTCAATTTTATGTTATGTTGATTTGTTTTGCTATACTATGCCAAATAAATAAAAGTTTTAAAGTCTACTATTTATCTTGAGATATGAGTAGGCCCTAAGGAATTCCAGTAAATGATTAACATTACCTCATATATGATTTAATGACATCTTTAGAAATTTTTTATGGCTGTGCCTCCCTTACACGACACTTATTTAAGGCATTTTGTCATATAGTGCCCAAGTCTCAGAATAGTTGTCCAATCTTTGCAAAGTCATCAACCACAAGAACTTATACTATATAGACATTTTGTCAAGTAGGTCATGACCCTTGCATAGGATTTTTTAAAAAATTCATAGGTGCTGGTTTATCCCACATTTGCCTAAACTTTTCTTTTAGTTACACCTTGCTTGTATCCTATTTTTAAAACCTAAAATTTGGCCCAGGTGGAAAGAGTAATTTAGTCTAGATTCTACACTTGTCAATTACCTTTAAGACTTTCTGATGCAATCATACCATTCCATGAATACCTCTTTCTTTGAGACATCATGTCAAAATGGTCTATCTACAGCTTGTCCCCAAACTATAAGCTTCTCAAAAATTTGTTAGTGATGTTTGCCAAAGCTATCTTGAAAGGTTATTCAATTTTTTTGCAAAGGAAGTCATCATATTCCATGAGAAGCCATTTCTTCGAGACATTATGTCAAACTAGTTTCTTGTGCATTTTCATTGAAGTAGTTTATGTATCTTAAATGCAACTTCACATTTTCATTGAATCAATTTATGTATCTTAAAATCAAATTCACCTTTGGGTATATGCTTAAAGAACTAGGCTTTTAAATATTTTCCAGATAGTTCACATAAATACATGTTGATAAGCAACCCACCTACCTTCAAGTCATTTTAGAGAACGGGTCATGTACTTTCTACTATAAAAAATAAATTGATGAGTCAGACAATCAAGCATAATAATTAGTGGAAGCCTGCAAAGCATTTAATTAAATCAATCCCTGTCAATTATGTGTACATAGGGAATGAAGTCTATCTTGAATGCGCCAGATGCTACATGGAATGTTGTTGTTTAGGTAAGGGCTGCAAGTAGGTTTTGAATTTCCAATCTATGTTAGCATATATTTTTTAGGAATTTGGTCCTATGATTCACATACCTTTCAGGACACACCATGTGTCACTTTTGATCCTTGGTGCTAAAGTCAAATGCTAAACCATCGATAATTAATGTCATTCACTCATCTACTAATGCATGATATTTATCTAGTTAAATAAGTGGAACAATCATTAATAAAATAAATGATTTTAAATATAAAAGGGAATCACCTTTTTTTTCAATATCATTTTAATCCTCATTAACCCAAATAAATCTTTATTTGTGATCAAAGTCCTTTTTAATTTTTGTGTGCAAATTTTCTTCAATAAAGCCATTTTAAACTATTAGGTTGTTGATTATTTTGATCATCATTCTTAAATTCAACAATTGAGATGGTTAAATTAAAAAATAAAAAATAAAAAATTCAATAATAATTAGTCAAAGACTCTTTTTGGCACTTTGAAAATAATTTTTGAATAATCTTGATCATTTTATCTTATATATATATATATATATATATATATTGTTTTATCTCTTTGTCCTGTATATTCTTTCTTCTTGTATATATCACACACTTAATCTTAAATTGGTTAATTAATATTTTTGATCTGCTTGTTTCTCAGGGCTATGGTTGGTGTATGCTCTCCTCATTGCATCCTTGTGGTGATTCTTGGAGGATAAAAAACCACCTATAAACCCCATTCCCTTTTTCTTTTTCTAGGGGTTAGTGACTGTGGATTTCACCACTATGCACTAGTCTAAACTTCATGTTTTAGTGGAGTCTAAAAATCAAGAGAGCTATCATTTAACACCAAAGCAAAATTCCCCATAAAGCATTTCATGGAGTGAGGGTTATTTAAGCTCCAAGATATAAGGAGGTTAGACAACATCTTATACGGACTTGGGCCCCACTATACCTTTGCATATATAGGTGATGCACCTAGAGAGCACATAAAAACCTAGCATAGGATCCTTCAACCATAACATGCACCTCACTACCAGGGTCAATATTAGCTCTTAAGTATCCATCATGTGCAAATGGGGTTGAGAGGGTTTTATTGATTCTATAATGGGTCACCATACTACAACCTCACCCACAAAATCTGTTTGATGGTGCGAGCATCGGGTTACACACCCTTGAGTTTACTAATCATAGGTTTTATGGTTTACTTGCTTGGTTGTGTGTCCTACTAAACCCATGTTATTTTTGAGTCAAGTCAACCTTATACTCCAAACCTATACATACCTATATAGATCTTTGTGCATCATATTATATATCCTTGCCTCATCATTTTATTATTTATACATCCTTATCCTTTTATATTTTTATACATATAATCTTATTCAACCTTGTCATCATACCATTGTACATATTATCCTTTTGTACATCTTTTTGCACATCTCATACTATTCCCCATCACCACCTTGCCTTAATTCCCTCCTATTTTCACCATCTCCACCCACCTTTGATCATCCCCCATCATCTATATATCTTAATCCCATCCTATACATCCTTGTCATCATCTCATTATATATTCATCATTCCATCTTGTACATCTTGGGCCTATCATCTTATAGATTCTTATCATTCTCTTGAACATATATCCTCATCTTGTATATCCTTAGATTATCATCATATCACCCTTCTAATATCCTTTATATAGTCCTATGCTCCATCACCCCCTTTTGTCTTCACATTGTTCTAATCTAGTCATCCCTATATTATCTTATCTCATCATACCCCATCATCCCGTCCCCATCTCACAATTGACTTGGTATATCCTTATCCTATCTCCCATCTTATCTTAATCCCCTCCTAGTCTCATCATATCCATCTATCATTAGCCATACTTCACCCCCCCAATTAGTCACATATCCTATATCATCCTCTTGTACATCCTTGTCCACACCCTCTTATTAATATTATTTTTCCCCTATCCTAATCTAGTCATCCCATCTTATCATATCTCATCAATTGATCATAACCCACCATCCCATATTTATCTCATAATTGCCTTTCATATATCCTTATCCCATCTCCCACCTTGATATAATCTCATCCTAGTATGGACCATATCCCAATCACCTCTTGTACATCCTTGTCTTACTCTCTTGTACATTCTTTTATTCTCTTGTACATCCTTCTAGCCACATCCCATCCTAGTCTCACTCATCATTAATAATATATTGTCAATTACACCTTGTCAAGTTCACCCTATCCAAAATTAATCAATTTGTCTTGACCTTTTCTTCATAACCCTTCTAGTCTAACCCCATCCTATCTTAGTTGGATTTTTAAGTCACTCCCGTGTCCAAACCATCCCTATTTTATTTACATTACTCCTTAATAATTTCATCATCACCCATCACCATACTTGTCAATATCATATCATATTTATCACATAATCCAAATCCTATCCCCATATTGAGCTAATTATTCCAAGGTTTTAGCTAGTCATTTTATCCTTCATATCATCCTAATCCACTATCAATCATACTATTGATCGGATCTCATACCTAGTCAATATCCTACTAACATCTTGTCACTTTGTTAGTATCAATATAGAAAATGCATAATTATTAATCTAATAATCATCAATCCAATCATATTTCATCATCAATCCAATCATCTTTCCTATCCATAACTAGCACCCATCCAATCATCATCTTACTAATTTTGAACCGAGGCACCCATCAAATCCTCAATCATTTTGTTAGCTTACAAACTAGACATTGTTGATAGGTTGTTAGCACTTATTACACTATTCATCTAAAATCTGATCTTAGTCCTAAATCATCCTAATCACATTTCATCTCCATCTTGTCCTCATCATCACCTATCATACTAGCTCAGTCATTCAAACCTACTTTATTCAAAAAACCATCTCTAATCCTTAGTCTACCTCCCCATCAACTCTCTTCATCATGCCTCTTTCATCATCTATCCCTATGGATTTGGACCCAGTTCTCATTGACCAATACATCTTAGCCGACAAGGGTGAAGTCCTTTTATGAACACTGGATATGGGTGTCACCTAATTTTTGATCTTGATCCCATTTTCCCCAAACCAACATCTCATTCATAACCCCTTACTCATCAAAATCAAATCAACATTCCTTGATGTAGTCACCCTAATAAATTAATACATCAGAGATAATAAAGATGAATTACTCTTATAGTTATGAAAGATGGGTGATCACTTTCCTAATGATTTTGACCCCATAAGCCTAACATCAACTTCCAAATAAGTTAATCATCAACCTCTATCCTCATCCCATTTCCTTCCCCCATCCACTAGCCCTATTCAAATCCCCTTAGCCCCCATTCATACTTTTACATAGTCAAATTCTCCATCCCCAAATATCATCACTTCTAAATCCAACACTCTAGCCCAACAAGTCCCCCATCCTTTATCACCCACCATCCTAAAGTTAGACCCTACTCTCATAGACCAATACATAGATGCCAACAAGGATGAGATCCTCTTAAAGTTCCTTATGATGGGTGTCCCACTTCTTGAAGGTGTAGAATCCCTTGAACTCATTTCACCTCTAGGGAAAACCCCTTCATATGAGTCTCATATACATCCTCCATCACTTATTCATAACCCATCGTCATCAACCCCTTCCTCTACTAGCAAAGGGAATCTAATCTTGTCCACTTGTTCATCCACCCATTCACATCAAACAATATTTGATCTAAAGTCTAATGCTTTGACATCAAAGTCACAAAGTGAAGTGGGTCCTTATAGTTCTTTTCTTATATCTTTGGATTCCCTTTTCCAACAACTAGTCACCACCAACATGATGGTTTATCCACCCACACGATATCTTAATCCAACCAAGCCTAAGCCCTCATGGTATACAACAAACCAATACTATGAATATAATTGAACTTATGGGCATTCCATTAAATGATTTTAAAAATTACATGATCATGTCTAAGATCTCATTGACTGTGGTGACATAGAAATTGAGGATGAATTTGAAGTGTCTATCTCCCTGGGTAAACAAGAAGAGGGATGTCAAAATTCCATTTTTGATAATGATTAAGCCCTTCCATTTCCAAGCCAAGGTCAAGACACCATACCTATCTTCCATGATCCCTTCATTATATACCACTCCTCCATCAAACACAAGTCCTAGTCCCATAAGCCTAGTCCTCTAACATCTCATAATCCCTTTCATTGACCTATCTTTACTCAGTCCATTGTTCTTCCATCCTCTCCCTCTCACCCATCATATCAAATAACCCCTATTGAAAGGATACTTATAGACAATCATTATTCTACTATAAACATAAATTCATGTACACAATAATTAACATCAGATCCATCTACATTAGGATCATGTGTAACACCAGTTTCTGAGTCAGATTGCTCATCAGAAACATCATCCTTAATCAATATTATAATAAACGATCATTATGTCTACCATTTTGAAGATACATCCAATTTGGATGACAATCAACCACCAAGAATATATTTTTATCCTAATCAGGATGATGAAGTCATAACTAAGTTTTTACAATCCCTATATATCACACATTATTAAAATAGATCTAATTCTACTTTGGATGCACATACTATAGCTAGTCTTAGTGATCCTTTTAATATTCTTGAGGACACTTTCTCTGATGTTGAGACTAGGGATTATAGTGACCTTTATGAGGAATATGATTCTCATTATCCTCTTAATCCATCACACAACATTAATCATCCACCTCACCTCCATAATCCCTATATCCTTCTCCATAAAGGGAATGAATAAGAATTCCCCTCTGCATTCAACATCATGTGCCATAAATACTAGGGTCTAAGACCATATTATAAAAGTCATAAATCATGATAAAATCATATTTTATTACATAAGACAAATTAAGAAAATTCAAATCATCAGCCTAATAAAAAATGTCTTCCCCTAGTGAAGCCCAAAATTGAGCACTAAGGGAATGTAAAAGTCAAAATAATCATCATTTATCAAGTCAAAAATTAATTTCCTATGGTGAAGCCCAAAATATGGCACTAGGGGGTAGTCAAAATAATGTCCAAAGTCATAATCCTATGGTTGACCATCCTCTTAATGTTTGGATCAAAGAATCAAGAAATCACAAGGTCTTGGATCCCTTAATGTCATGGCACCAATCTCAAGAATCCCCTCCACCATATCCAATGGTGTATGTAACTCTTAAACCCCATTTTTGTTCCCCATATCATCATATTGACCATCCTGATCATATTCCTTATCCACATCCTATATCCCATCCTCAAAATCATGATATACTCCTAATCCACACCATATCTCACATCTATGGGCAACATTGTCCCTCGTAGGGGTTATAAAGACACTTGGTTGAGATATCCAGAGGACGTTAAATCAAGAATAAATAAAGGCCACCAAGACATCCAAAAATCTAACATCCATTACATGTTCCTAACATCACATATATCCATAATAGGTGTTGGCTAAAGATAAAAATAATGCCTACATCTTGCATCTTATACGCTTGTCCAATAAATCAAGATGCCTCCCCCAAAAAAAAATCATTCGTACAATGGTGAAAATTAGTATTCTAGCACCTTAGGCAATTACCATGATGAAAACTAGTTTTTATTGTAATGATAAAATAATCTTTTAATCACATTTTACCTCAACACTTGGGGGCAAAATCCATCATCACATCCATCATTTGTCAATCCCCTCCATCCCATACTTATCATATCTCTTGGTCCATTGCTCCTATCCATCACCCATAATTTGCCATCATATCATGCATCTTATTATGTCCCTCCTTCCTTCCCATTTTGACCTTTGTAAGGATGAAGAATGCGTCTTGAGAAATGTTCTCAAACCATCTTGGCATATCCTCACACTTGGGTCAATCAACATCTGCTTCCTTCACAATATGGTCATTGGTAATCCCTAGTCCCTTGTTCTTTGGTCTTCATCCCCTTTTTAGCATCATCACCATCCTCTTATCACTAATTCACCATTCCATTCATCTTCATCTTGGTTACTAGACTTGGTGTTCCTTTGTTAGTAACTCCATGTGTATAGTATACATACACATTCTAAAAAAGCCCTAAAAATTGAAATATGACAAAAACCCTATTATCAATTTTTTTTTGAAAAGACAAAAATAGTCTATCATGTCTTTTATTATGCCTAAACCCCATCATTATATCCATATCATCACCATACACATCCATATTATATCTTCCATCTTCTATCCATGTCATATTTTACCATTCCCATCTTTGGCTACAACATTTAGTCTTCGAACCAAATCGGAGTGGTTACCCATCCTACCATAATCTTCATCATCCTTTTTGATGAGGTATTATTGACACACATAGCCTTGTTAATGAATTTAGTTTAGCACCCATCACTTCCCTATCATTTCCTCTTCATACCTAATACCCATCCAATCACCCTTTTACTAGTATGGAATGTATTTGATCCCATCATATCCTCTTCTTCTTACTAGATGGGACTCTTCAAAGGCTTTATCTATTAGTCATACTTGGTCTTTTTAAACATTAATTTACAAATCACCTTCTTTGAACACTTTTAGATTCAATTTCTAGACCAAATCCACATTCAAAGACCTTATCCTAAAACTAGGGACAAATCTAGTATATATTGATCCTAATCCTAATCCAGGTCCCAAAATCCATATCCATATCCATATCCACATCTTTATCCAAGTCTTAATCCTAATCATCATCGCTAGTCTATCCAAGTCTATCCTAAGTCACCCTACATATCATGATCCTATCCAAATCCAAGCTTATCCTAAGTCCACAATCACATCATGATCATTCTAATCCAACCCATCACCTAATCACTCATCCCCTTATTAGACAAGATATTATGACATTATTTGTAAATAATTGTGTGTGTTAATTGTATGCTCTATGTTGTTTGAATTTATTTAATCATGTATATATCTTGTTTGTATTATGATATGTTTGTATTTTGTATCTTTTCAACTATTGAGAAATCACTGAGGATGCTATGAGGTCACCAAAAGATATAATAATGCTTATAAATGCCCTTGATGATGTAGAGTTTGTTATTTTCCCATTAAATTTAGCACAACATCCTCTTGATCATGTTTATATCCTAAGGAAAACATCCAAGTGACATATCTATCATATTTCTTAAACTATGATGAAACTTATAACATCTATGATGGCTTGATCATCTACACCCTCATCAGTCACCTCATCATCTAATCATCCTTATTCCCATCACTAATACGATCCTCTTAACCCATATGACTAACATCTAATATTTTATCCTCATATCATCATTTGAGTCATCCTCTAATCACTCATCATCTCCTAATCCATAAATTATCATTTATCCTCAAGTCAAAATTACATTGGCCTAAGGTCTCTTCAGACTATGTAAGCAACACTTGGCCACTTTTCAATGCCCAAGGATTGCTCGACCACTATCTCCTTTCTCCCCATAATCTATCATCATTGTCTCAATAATATATTCTCCCTCATTTTTTGGTCACTCAATCATATTTTTTCTCCTCTATCATCACCTACACCATATTGATTGATTTAGCTTTAAGCTACACCCACCATTAATCTCATCAAATCAGTCTTATTCTGGCCTACAACTCTCTCTTATATGCATGCTTATGTGGGATACATCTAAATCTTATGGAATTTTAATTCTATGATCATCATGTTATGGTTGATTCCCCCTTGGGATTTGTTGACAACCATGATACCCATCATCTTTACTCTCTATGCATGTGTCTTTTTCAGGGGCATCATCAATTTATAGCTCACTTGTCAGGTTGATCATATTATTCATATTCTATCTCATATTTGAAATCCCATCCCCTCGTCTATCCATCTCATCCCACCCATCATTTTTTCTTTCGAGTGGCTATCTGTCTCATTCTTCCCCGCATATCCCCTCGAGGGGGCATCATATCCACTAACATCATTTACTAACATTCATTCATGACATGGTTTTTTTAAAGACTATTAATCCTTCCAATTCACTCCACGTGAAATTCCATTTCAAAGAGGGGTAAAATGTATCTACCTAAATTCACTCACTTACATTATTGTCACTAATATTACTATTACTTGACACTAATTTTCCTTTATATAATTTATCCCACTAATTTATCACCCCTCCTAATCAATTATCTAACATTCCCCTTCATTATTATTCATCTATTAACCTTATTTTATCCCACTTATTTAATTTTCCTAAAACCTCATTATCCCATTCTAACCACACTTATCTATTATTTGGGAATTTTAAATTCCCAATGGCCCACCTACCCACCTACTAGCCTATTCCTAGGATCTCTTATGCCATTCATACCTAATCACTTACCTAATCCCTATATAATCCCCTACATAATCCTAATTAACTCCTAATAAGGATTCTAAAATTCTCCAATTCTGGAATCCTCTCTATTCTCACGCCTCCTCTCTAGAAGCCTCTAAATATAGAGGCTTCCAAAGAATTTTAAATTCCTTGGATAATCTTCATCCCTTGATTTTCTTCATCCAACTTTGAATCTGAACCATTTATCCTTACCTAATTCATCTATTTAATGAACTCAATCCTCCATTAGACCCATCTTAGAAATACATAACAAATCCATGTCATTATAATCCTTCAATCACAAAGGTCCAACATCATTGATCAAACATCATAATGTCCAAATTTTGAGTCTAAGGTAATAAATCCAGTCCTCTTATTTTTATATTTTATTTAATCATGGTTTGGAGCATTTATATTTAAGATTGTAATGCAGATTTGAATTGTGAATTCATATATTGCGTTTGATTCCAATGACTCTAGACTTTACTTAGTAGTTTGATGTTTAGGTTTAAATTTACATAGTTAAATCCATATTGTGCCCAAAAATCCTTCGAAAATATTATTTGTGGAAAATTTGAATATGTTACTTATTTATGGGCCCTTGTGCCATTGCATGTTGGTCAGACACTTGAATATGTCATTTTATTTGGTTAGGAATTTAAATATGTCATTACTTTTGAGTGTGTGGCATTTGAACATGCCCCTTGTATGAGGTCTCATTAAACCATTCTTTTGCATTAAATTGAGTACTTTTGTATGTGTGCTTGAATTTTTTTTGAGATTTTAATGCTACTCTCTAGATGTTTCCATGATCCATATCATGCATCTTATGACTTGATGCGATCACATACTACAAGCTTCATTTATATACCTACTTAGGCAAGTCATCCCTATATGTTACATGATTAATACACATATTATATAGTTACATTATTATTTTGAGGTAAGATATATACCATATTATATTTTCCTCACATCAAAATGGGGGCATATCAATGGGTACATATCATAGAAGCATGACCTCCACATTTCACAATTTCTAGATTTTAGTTGGGGCAAGTCATAAAGACATGATTTCATAGTTACACACTTTCTCAATATCTCCATACTTCAGTGGGATCATGTCACAAAAACATGACCTCCACACTTACTTTTTTATTATCTCCATATTTTTTTGGGGCGTGTCATAAAGACATGACCTCCACACTTTCATAATATCTAGTTAAGTTTCATGATTCAAATACACTTGGGTCAGAATCCTAAACATTGCACCTATTTGGCATATATTTGAAATAGATTTTTTTATATTTATGACACATTTATCTTACCAAGTCATATTAAAGGTGCATATGCCATGCTATTAAACCAAAAATTACAAAATTTATAAATTATACTATTTATCAGGAAACATAAATTACACTAGTTGTACTGTTATCGAGCCTTTTTTGCTGTAATAGTTGGTTTATTTTATAGGTTGAAGTGATTAAATCATTTAATCCAAAATATTTATAGGTTGGAGTGATTAAAGCATCTAATCTCACTATATTTATAGGATGAGTTGATTAAATCACTCACCCTCACCAGATTACATATTCACACTTGAGTTGTGCGATTGAGATTTAGTGATATGAATGGTTGTGTCACAACTCATCCTTATACTTGATTTGGGGCATAATAACTTCAATATCCATATTAAATTCTCCAAGGTTTAGATCTAAACCTATTCTATATTCCATGCTTCATAAGGAATCATCCTTACCAAGTCAAAGCATCAAGAGGCAACATGGTTGCATCAACACACATATGCACTCTTTCCTTGCTCTCTTTTCAAGCATTTAAATTATTTAAAATTTAAAATTATATGCATTTATTTACACTGGAACATGCTATTGGTTAGATGTCATATGACATCAATGAACTCAAATTAGGCTTAAGCAAAGGTAATGTGTATGATACACACCCGATTGTGCATCTATTTCCTCTAAACTAGTAATTTCATCCTTATGCATTACGAGATTAAAGGAAGGGGGAAATGTAGATACTATAACTAAATATTTATAGCATCTCAGTCTTGTACATTTGACAAATATAAATTAAGGATCTACCCTTTAGTTTTAGACCTCCCTATCACTGAAAGGATTACATTTGCACTCTCATTGTGTCTAATTGTTTATCTTTTAGTTTGATCCATATCATTTTGATGACCTAGGTCTCATGAAATATACAAAGAGCTTAAAATATAATATACATCAATCAATGTTAGTTTTAGATCTAAACCGAAGTCACTCTTCCATATTCATTTTTATTTCTTTATCACTCATAGGAGTAATCACACAAAAGGTCTAAAGCATTCAAATAATAGCCCATGAGTGATATTTGTCAAATGACAAGCTATATCACTACATGCATCTTCCGATAATATATTTTACCCTTGTGTACAGATACTCCCACACATAAGAGATAAATACATAAGTCTGAGGCCCTCCTTAGACTATTAGCTATGTAAGTAATGTTCAGTGACAAAGGGGTCACTGAGGTTAGTGCAACACCATGATCTCACTAAACCATTTTTATAAAAATCATTTTGAGGATGAAAAGGATGAAGAGCTAGGGTTTGATCAATTAGTAAATAATGATAGCTTATATCCTAGGTCTAAATATATTAGAAGAAAGGTAACATAAAAACTAAAATAATGAAGTTAGTCACATCGATATCAAGCCATTATTCCATAATAGACATCTGCATTATAGTTAGACATTAGAATCGAAAGAGTGTCCAAATCTGATAATAGTGTTTGCAGATACAAAATTACAATTTACATAATTTGATGACTGATCCAAAATACTTATCCTGTATACCTTCCACTTGCTTTTAGTCTATATCTACTTGTGCTTAATAAAACCCAACAAGTATCATTTCTATTTATATTAAAATTAATTGAACGTATTTCAAATTTGGTAATTTCTAGATTTAGTATATTTCAGTATTGTAATTTAGAATATTCATTTATCTAAGTTTGAAATTAATTGGTCTACTATAGATTAGTTTATCACCCTTTTGCTTGAGCTAATTCTATATTCTTAAACCCATCCCCACATATTTCAATTTAGGGTTGAATAATAGTTTATAAAGCATTTTGATGTAAAACCACTTTAATATAAAATATATTGGTGAATTTGACGTGGTATATGTTATTTCCTAAAAATATGATAACTCATGATGTTATAGAATGATATTAGCCCATGATTGACATTAATATCTGATATGCTATAATTATATTTCAAAAATATTATTCATTTACCTATATTACTTAGCATTTATATGATGTTATCCCATTGGGGAAATATCAATATTTTTTTAGAGATTATATTAATGTTGTTACATGCTCCTCCAAAATCTCAAGGGGGAAACCATGTTATATATTTATTCATCTTAGTAATCTAATTAAGTTTTTATTGATGTTTATTAAAAATATAATTTTTTTAATCGATGCAAGAGATTTTATGGGTCCATGGCCCTTATAATATATGAGATTCAAAAGAATAAAAAACTAGTTTGGCTTAACATTTGACTAAAACAAAACTTATTTAGAGATAAGGAATAAACCATCCTTACTATTCAACAATCACAATTAAAATAAACTATTACATCATACTATCAATATATTATTGAAAAAGACTAGACAAACATCATTCATTCTAAAGTTATTAATTCTACCATTTTCCCATTACTTGGTAGGAAGTCACCCGACGTAAGTGACTTAGTAAAAATTTTAAAATTATCCACGTGAACTTCCTATTCTTTTACTTCAAAAATATCTCCAACTAACATGACCACCTTCCCAGGCTCTGCTCCAATAGCCTCTTATGGATGTGAGAAGACCAAACATCTCTATGAGTTACCTAGTCCTTCAGTAATTAATTTTTTCCTTTTCACCAGAGGGAGTCTTATATAGCCCCTTGAAACTTCCTTTTCTAGCCATTTGATTGCCTTTACTCTCTCTAAATTCCTTATTTGCACTTTTCATTCCTCTAAACCCCATAATAGGCTACAATAATTCTTAAAATTCATGCATATGAATGCCCCTGCTTCTTGTAATTTTTTCCTTACCTACACAAGCCTCATCCACTTTTTGAGTAAAATTCACTAACACCAAAAATCTTGATTCTAGATCATGAAATAGAGATAAAGGATTAAAACCCAAATTATCCCTACCAGAGAATGGAAGAGTAAGAAATAGACCCAAATGGAGGGTTTTAATCTCTGACAGTAAACCCAACCTATATTCTAGCCATACAAACAATTCTACCAACATCTGAACCTATTGTATGTCTGACATTACCAAATAGATATTTCTTGGAAATAAAGAAGCCAAGTTAGAATTACAAAGTTTTTGACCCCAAAACATGCTCTATAGTTTCTACCACCTCCATCATAAGAATCCAAAAAATGTTGAAAAGATGCATTTGGGACACCATGCTTGTAAACATCATCTCTCTATTTTTGGCTCTAATAAATATCATCAGCCACCCCACAAATTCAACATAAAATTGATCTATCTCTCTAGCTCACCATGTAGAAATGGCCCTAAAGCTAATTGCCAGCCCCATAAAGAAAGCTTTTGCATGATCATTATGATCAAAAAACAATCTCAATAAATAAATGCACATGCATAAAATCTAATAGTGACCATAATGAAATAGCAAGGCACGTCCTCTCACTTAGAAGTCAGGATATCCCCCATTGTCAAAACCTAGATTGAAACATGCTTGTGGACATGTTAGCATTTAAACATGAAAGCCACCTTTTATCATAAATAAAAATATGATATATATATTTTTATTAAAAAAATAAAAATATGATATATATATTTTTATTAAAAAATAAAAATAAAAATAAGCTCATTTAAGCTTATATATCAATTTGATCAAAGTCTCTATAGTTTCCCAACTAATTCTGACATTATCCATTCTTACATCTATTATTTGATCAATTGTTACATTAGCAAGGAAGTCAACAACTTTATTACTTTCCTGAAAGTAATGGGAATAGGACTAGTCTTAAATTTTTTCTAGTTTAGGCCAGATAATATCTAAAATATTTGCTATTTTCCAAGATTTATCCCTTTGATTATTTAGAGCTTGAATCACAATAGGAGAATCACCTTCAATTTTTAGGAAGGAGATACCACATTCTAAATCCATCTCTACTCTATATACCAAAGCCTAGGCCTCAAATTCATTATTAGTTCCATCTAGAATCTTCAAAGATAAAGCTCTAATTAGAGAACCATTACAATCCTTTATCACATAACCTACACTATAAGCCCTTGGGTTTCCTCTGTAAGCCCCATCAAAGTTCAATTTAAACTAGCTAGGTTTAGGTGGGTTCCAAACTGCCTCTTTTCTACTTTTATTTTCATTCTTATTTACCATTGATCCATTAATGAGAGGTTACTTGATATGTTTCTAGTTTGCACACATTTTCATATCCCATTATGTTAGCATACCTTTTTTCTTTGAAAATGAGAAGAGACAACTTCAGAAATGGAACATTCCATTTCTCTCAAAATTGCATGCAATGGGCGAGATTTGTTTTCAAAGATATGGGTATTCTTTTCTTTCCACACCATCCATATTAGGATGTTTGGGATACATATCCATAAATTGAATAGAGAATTCTTCATATCCCCCACCAACCAGGAAGCAAAAGCTTGAACAAATGTCTTTGGCCAAACCTAAGACCAGTTGAATTTATTACAAAGCCAAATCCAACATCAATAAGCAAAATAATAGTTATATAGCAGATGATCAATATATTCCTCCTCTTTTTTCACATAAACAACATCTAGAGGGACCCACAAACCTAATCTTCTTTAGTTGATCTTTAAATCAGAATATGGACATGAACTACCAACTAAGCAAAGGCACCTACTTTCTACAACCCTTCTTTACTCCAACAAAGAAAACTTGCCCAACTTAAAGAGTCATCTTTAGCTTCTACCATTTGATAACCTAATATGAATGACTACAAACTTGATTTTATTCTAATCTAGTGCAGATGATCTTTGTAATTCTTTAGAAATTTTTTCTTTTTCTTGAAACATGCATCTAAGGATAAATCCTCCTTATGTGGGACAAGAAGGTCCTACAGAATTTTCCACCTGCAATCTACTCTTTTTGAAAGTGGATCAAATAAAACATAATCACTCACTTTCACACCCCACTAATTTTTGAGAAGAGTTTTAATATGACTATCAACAAACTCCTCCACCAATAGGTGATTACCATTCCAAGAGTCATTCTCAAAATCTACCTTTCTGCCATTGTTAATAGTCCAAGAAACATGCTGAGTAATAACCGATTTACATTTTAACATAAAGTTCCAATGTGAGGTCCTCTAGGAGGATTCAAAATTGAAACCAAATGCTCAAGAGAGTATGAATATAGATACTTTGCTTGAAGAAGTCTACACCACAATCTACCTGAATTAGAAACCATTTTCCAAACCAATTTGGCTCCCAACACTAAATTTTTAAGATGAATATATTTGATACCTGCTCCTCCTTTATTTTCCATCTTACATACATGCTACCATTTCATCAAAGGAATTTTTCTATCTACTCCATAGCCTTGCCAAAGAAAATTCATCATGATCTTATTCATGGAATTTATTACTTGCTCCAGAGGATAGAGAATCAAAAATCAATATGTCAGAAGAGCACTGAGAACTACTTTGATGAGAGTGATTCTACCAACCAATGAAAGCCATCTTCCTTTCCAAGAACTCAAATGAGCCTTAAATCTTTCAAGTATATTTTTCCAAATATCTAAGGAACTAGCCCCTTTGAAAAAAATAACCTCAAGATATTTTCTTGGAATTTTCCCAGTTTTAAAACCAAGAATTCTGCTTAAATTTCTTTCAATCCTATGATAACAATTTAGAAAATAGATTTCAAACTTACCTTCATTAACTCTTGGTTAGAAGCTTATTCATAACTTCTCAAGATTATTTTGAACTCTAGAGCTTCCATAACCACTTCTTTTCCAAATAGAAAAGTATCATTTGCAAATTGATGATGCATTAGTGTTTCAAAATAGTCAATAATTTGAAGACCATGCAACTTTTCTCAAACTTACGCCTCAAAAACCAATATTCCCAAGGATTCTACCATGAGTATAAAAAGAAAAGGGGAAAAAGGATCCCTTGCCTCAAACCTATAGAAATAGAGAAAAATCCAAATGGGCTATCATTTACTAAAATTGATAATTTTGGATTTGAAATGAAACTGAAAACCCACTCACACCAATCTTTGCTAAACCCAAACTTAAAAAAAATCTTAAATAGAAATATTTAATTTACTCTATCATAAGCTTTACTTATGTCTAATTTTATCATCATACCTTTATGATGATTATGGGTTAGATAATGCATTATTTCATGTGTAACTATAATACCTTCTTTGATACTGCTCCCTAGCACGAAACCCACTTGTTCTCTAGAGATCAAATTTTCTAGGTAAGGTTCTATTCTTTCAGCAATTTCTTTAGAAATGATCTTATAAAAAATATTACACTGAACAATAGTTTTGAAATCCAAGAAATAATATTGAGATTTACCTTTCAGAAATAATGAAATAAAAGTCATATTCAACTCCGATTTCACTTTTTTCTTCTTTCTAGATTCTTCTACCATCTCGCAAACATCAAAACCAACCACCTCCCATAAATGTTGGAAAAAGGCTATAGGAAAACCATCTAGACCAAGGGCTTTATCTTTGGCCATAGAAAATACCACTCTCCTAATTTCTTCCAAAGAAAACACAACCATCAACTTATCATTCATATCCTAAGAAATCACTTCAAGAATATACTGAAAAAATTCATTATGTGCTCTCAAGTTAGAGAAAACTTCATCATTTAACAATGTTTGGAAGAATTAGACTGCTTCTAGATGAATCTCTTCAAGAGTTTCTAAAGCCACCCCTTGCCTAGAAAGGATATGAGCTATCCTAGTAACCTTCCTTTTTGCTTCAACTGACTGATGAAAAAGAGATGAATTTTTATCCCCTTCTTTAAGCTAATTCTCCCTTTATGTCTATTTCCAAAATATTTCTTCCCTATAGATAATTTCCTCATAATTGATAATCAATTTTTTTTCTAGATGATAAGCTTCCACATCCATCCCCCACTTGATAATTTTGTCATTCAACTTATTCAACTCTACTTCAATCCTTTTTTTTCATGAAAAATGTTTTTAAAGTGCTCACGGTTCCACACTTTTAGATTTTCTTTCACAAATTTCAATCTCTTAAACATCTAAAACATCTTGTAACCTTGAAGATATAGGAATTGAATCCACCATCCCTTAACCATATCAAAGAGAGAAGGATATTAAATCCACATCAATTCAAATTTGAATGGACATCTTTTTAGAGTGGAAACAAAATCTATATTTAGAGCAATATGCTGATGATATGAACCAATATGATGTGAAACCCAAAAATCCAATTTTCTATTACTTTTATTCCAATTATAAGTAATCAAAAACCTATCCATCCTCTCCAAAATATTATCCTTACCCATTCATATATTATTCTAGGTAAACCAACTTGAATTAGGTGAAACATCTTCAAGATCATTCTATTCAACAAACAATCCAAAGTCTTGATTCACTCGAGAGTCTAAGAACACACCTCCTTGCTTATATTTCTAGCTCAAAATAAAATTAGAATCACCTCTAAGCATAGATTTTTCCATCTAAAAATCCTTTACAAAGGATGAAATATCTACCCATAGAGCAGATTTCAGCAAAGCTCTTTGCGGTCCATAGATATTAAACAATTGAAACTATAGGCCTGATTTAAAGCTTAATATTTTACCCACTTTCCAATTTTGAATTGAAGCCAACAATTATAATTTGTAAGAAAAGGGTGAATAAATAATAGAAAAACCCCTAGATGATTCTACTACCTCCACAAAAAATCCAAGCCAACTATGCCCAAATGAACTCAAAAAGCCTTCTGCTTCTACCTTGTTAAGTTTAGTTTCTTGTAGCAACAAAATATTTGGTTTTTCAATATTGATTAGATGCTTAATAAGGAATTTTTATTAGGGGAATTAAAATCCATAACATTCCAAGAAATAACCTTCATGTTTTAAGAGGAGGGAATTCCACCCCCTACTTTGCAAAATCTAAAAAGTTTTCTAGAGTGCCCTATTTTCATGCTAAAACTTTCACTTTAATGCGATCTTTTAAATTTTTTCTACCTCACCCAATTTTAGGTCCCCAATTAGGATGAAAAATATCCCCTTGATACTAAGAGATAGAGATAATTTCTTTTGAGTTCAAATCCCCTTATGAGTCTTCTTCTAATTCTTCTTCACCACCCGACCCCTCCTTATCAGACTTGATAATCTCCTGAGCCACTACCTCTAAAATTCTCATCTCATTACTATTATCATAATTCATCTAATTTTCAATACCAGCTCTCTAATGGAGAGTGATTATTTCTCAATAAAATCATAACTTTTTATCACTGAATCTAGGGAGATTACCTAGCTTAACTAACAAATCCCCTGTTGCCTTAATTTTTTGAAAATAAATTTGTCAAGCATCCTTATCCTTGTTATTTTGATCTACTAGAGGATCCAAACCCTTTTGATTAGACTTCTTCCCTTTTATGTCATTATTTGGTTTCCATTGAGTCTTCATCTTAATTATTTTGGTTTGAAGAGAGATCCTCTTATTTTTATAGAACTTCTAGATATGCCCTGATTGGTGACAATTATAACATCCAAAGGGAATTCTATGATGCCAAAACCTACCCTCTATCTTGATGTTTACAAACTATGGGATCTCTTGATCTAAATCCAACTAAACCCTAACTTGTGCATAAGTGACTCTACCACCTTTTAGCGAGGCTACATCAATTTATACTACGATTCCCACCAGGCCTCCCAAAGCTGCCAAATAGTCTTCACTCCAATATTCTAGAGGAAGACCATAGAATCTTATCCAAATTGGATAACTTCCCTTCTTAGATTTTAATGGGTCAAAATTAGGGATCCAATTTTGAATCCAAAGACCCAAATCATTCATAGACCATGATTTAAACTTAAAAACCTTTTCTTTTTCTTCTTTGGAAATAAAGACTACAACAAAAAACCATTTTGATAGAAAACTCACCTCCACCTCCAAATGCCAATGATCTTTAATCCATAGTTCAATGACTCCCACCATTGGCCATTTACTAACACATTTGAAAATTATGGTGCAATCAGACAATAGTTGAATCTTCACATTAAAAGGCTCAGAGAACCATTCTAGGGTTTTGGCTTCTCTAATTTTCACTCCTTCCCCCAAGGAAACCCCTTTTTTAACTTCCATATTAGCCATCGATTGATCTCCATCCACCACCTATTGTGTTTCTTCAAACAACTCTGACATAGCCTCCTTTCCAACATTACAATTCTTTGAAGGTTGCTTATTCCCCTCATGTTTCTCCAAGATCTAATGTTGCACCCCTACAAGCTTGCATTTCTAGTTAGTGCCAATTCTGATCACATTCACCTCTTCATCCCACCATTTTTGATCTTCCTCAATCATAACCTTCAAGACCTTCCTATGATCTTTTTACCATGGGTACCACTAGGTTTACCTTTTGTACTGGCAAAATTTAGATTCTGTAAAGGACCCTCTCCTCATTGAGATGTTACTACCCGACTTCTCTCATACACACCTCCCTTCTTCTGCTCCTTATCCTGCATGCCCTCCTTCTCCTTTGCACCTTCCTTAACCTTCTCCTTATCCTACTCCTTTGTGTGTACCATCTTATTAGAAATAGGTTTAGTAAATATATAATTATACATGATACTTGGGATTAAATACTTGGCATTGATAGGGTACTTCACTTTAATTTTTGATGATTCTAGGTCCCACATGAATCCCAATATGGTCTGATTGATTTGAATCCAAGAAATGTGATGATTATGCTTACATGTGATTAAATGGGTACATTGATTTAGGTACTTCATATTTTTCCAACATTTATTTTATAGGATTTGACATAGATTCAAAGATATTGTTATTCAATTTAAGTTTTTCTTTTTCAGATTTTAGTATATCACTATTATGGGTGCTTATCCACGTGCAAATGTCCTTAAAAGTTTCATAGGAGAATTGGAGATTTGATGGAAGCTTCAAATGAAAAAAAAATGTATCCATCCTCTGCTTATTTAACTTGTTATGAATGCACACACACATTAAAGTGGGACATTATGTAGACACATAAACATGATCCATACACATTTATTAATTATGAAATTGAATAATTTTAGGGTATAAGTATACTTGTAACTTGAAAGTATAAATTAGGCTATGTTATCACATTTTGATTATTTTATGTCATATCCCCCTCTTTCATATATCTCCTCCTCTTTCTTTTTCTTCCCTCATTCTTCTCATGTGTTACTAGTGGTCCCCTAGAACTGTGTTAGGTTATGGAGCTAAAAGCTTCAACTATGCAGATGAAGAGGAGGTTGCTGAAGTTCCAAAAGTACCAGCATCAGCAGTGTAACCGACGTTGGTCATGATGAATGCAAAAGGCAACCGACATTGGTAGGGAGTCAGCTGACGTCGGTCAGCACCAGTCAGACAGGGACCAACGTCGGTCGCCTGTGTGTTCTAGAACTGTTCGTTGCACGAACAGTTAGTTTGTTGAACTGAGTGTTTGCATGTAAAGGCTATTTTGAGTCTTGAGCTGCGTGTCTATTATTAGTAAATTAAGAGTCTAAGTTATTGTTTAAGTTTGGGATCTATTTATAGACCCATTGGCATGTATTGTAATTATGAGCTGAAAAGGAAGGCAAGGAAGATCCTTCCATTGTAAGATCATTGAGTTGCAGGTTGTTGCAAGCTCATAGGAGATCTACATGTGTAAGTATGGTCTATTGAATTGCAGGTTGTAGGTTCATGGGAGATCTACTTGAAGTACTTTAGAGTGCTTGGTGTACTGGCAGGGTTATTACTGACTGGTTGGAGAGGTGAACACCAATTCTGTGTGTGACTTGTGTGTTGGGACCATTTTTGGTAGGAGAGTGAACTTTTGAAGAAGAATTACTATACACTTGAGGTGTGGGAAGCCTCTGGAAGGTGGAAGAAGAAGTGGCATCTTCTTTATTGTATTCTTTTCTGTACGAGTATTAATACAAGATAGTGTATTGTCTTTCATATTCTGTGTTATTTGTGAATTCTAGTTACTTGTACTTTTGGTTAATTCTACATGTTTAATTGCTTGTATTTGGTAATCATATTGTGCTCTTTTTGAGGAGCAAGATCCTAACAAGTGGGATCAGAGCAGGTGTGTTGTTCTTGGATTCCCCAACAAACTATACACTATATGTTTTTAGGAGAGTGTGTTGTGTGGGTCTATTTATGTGCACCCATGTATTGTGATCCCATATTATCCACTTTTTTACTCATTTGATGTCAGTTTGCATGCCTATAAGTTCTTAATTTTAGTTTAATAAGTCTATGAATATACATGTGCTTTATGTAGTTAGACAATGTGTAAGTGAAATGATAGAGGTAATCAATGCAAGCATATAGAGAAGGTATACAAGAATCTAAGAAGATCTTAAGAGTATATAAATTTTATTACCACTACAATTATAAGAGAAAGAATTTAGAGAGCATTCATTATCATCACCAACATTGTAGCGATATACTTGTATTACACTGAACTACTGAATTTTATTTTACTTGATGTGCTATAGATGATATTATGTACTTTTAAGGGGCTTGCTAAGTGGTTGATGCTTAAAACCCCTGTTAATCATGAGTATAGCCCCAAAATGAATCATTTTACTTATCCTTTGATAGTTCAACTACCATATTATGGTTTGAATAAGAAGATTGATTTACCAAAGATTGACACAAAGATTCAAGATATTGAATGAGATTTTTTAAACCCCAAACCTGTAAAATGTATTCGTCAAATCTAATTCCACGTATCTAAGGTCTCCTAGAAACATGTTATCCATAAATCTAAGGAAGTGCCTAGGTTGTTACATGTTTTTAGGTTCTCATCATCTTACCACAAAAACTTTATTTCCATTATTAGATTTTTATGATCATTTCTAAATTACAAAAATTAAGGTACTTCTATAAACCCTCTCTTTATCACTTATTAATTTTAAATTAAAAAAGAATTAACTTTGATTTTAATATTTTAAATTTCACTAAGTTTAATTATATATTTATGAATATATTTTGAAATAAAGTCACTTTCCCATAAAATATATGTATTATCGATATTACAAGCAAATTTTCATCGAAAATTTGGTGAGTCACACTATCCTTGACCACTCAGTGATATGCAAGGGCTAAATATCCCAACTATTATTTTTAAATGGTTTTTTCAATATAAAAATTTTAATTTTTTTCCTCATTTTTCTCATTTTTTAATTTTATTTATTTATTTATTTGGGGGTTGGGGGTAATTTTGGGGTTTGGGAGGAGTTGGGGTGGATGGGATTCAAACCACTTACAATAATCACATCATAGTTTGCATTGAAGGCTATGATAGAGTTCAATCATAACAAAAGATGCATTTTGAATTATGTCCAAGTATTCATATTACATCAATAATATGGGTTGTGAGACGTGTATGAGAATGAGTTACTCATTAAATTCAAAAATATATGTATAAAATAATAATTTATATTCTTACATTACTCTTTATAAATTTATTTGATAGTGTAAAAATTTGTGGTGATGTAGATGATAATGTGGTAATTAATGGATATATATTTTTGGGTTATTAAATTTCATATATCCTTAAACATGAAGTACTAATCCTAGAAGTCTATTTTCTATTAAAAGATTAATGTGCCTCGCTGGAAAAATAAATTAGGTATAATTTGGGAGAAACATAATGGATTAATAAGAATATTAAACTATAAAGATCTATGAGATTCATGCAAGCCTAAAACCACTAACCAATATGATGGCTTAAATTAGTTAAATGCTCAAATAATAACTATGTCAAACAAAAATAAAGAGACTAATATATCAATTAGTACATGAAATAAATAATATTAAGATAAGTCTAGTATTCTAATAATGATTATTGAAATGAAATATTACAATATAAGTGATATTTGTAAACAAAATCTAGTATTATTAAGCATATAAATCAATTAAATATTATATAAACTAAATCAAAATTTTTATTTTATAATTAAGGTGCCTTTATATCAAACTCTTAAATGATGTTTTGGTTTTATCTATTTTATTGTAAGTGTACCTAACTAAGAAGGGAAGGGTGAAGGATCCACAATCTGAAGCGACTGATGAGTGACTGTTTGACATAGCTTTTTGAATTGAACACATAGAATGATCCAAAGAGAGAGGAGAGTAGTATAGGGGGGATGATGACTATAGATCTGATGAGCAACACTACGGGTGTCACAAAAGAGGAAGCACAAAAAATGAGTAGATCAACATCAATGTGTAACATAACCAATTTAATTATCACACCATAGGCTAGAGCATAGGCATAGTGAATGATTGATCACTGATGAATATAATAGAAATGAATGGATAATTGATCAAGAATTGGTAATACAGGTTAAATGGATGCATATAAAGGAAAGTGTAGGGATAGATTTGGACCAAAAAAGTCAATTTCAATTATTGGAATTCTTGAAGGGTCTCTAAATGGTCATAAATAGGTACATGTGGACATGTGGTAGAGTTTTGAAGAAATTGTAATGCTTATTTTATTGAATTCCTCCCTATGATTACATTTCATCTTCCTATGCAATCTACTTAACTTATCAATGGTAAATACATCTAGGAGCGACCCTTGAGAGAGAACATCATTTGATTAACCCTTTGTTTTACCCTTTTGTATCCAAGAAACATTTTTTGGGAAAAATCATAGTCTATTCGTCTGTTTCCTTAAGAACTCATGGCCTAACCACAATTTATTATTTATGAGTGTTTGATGCCCATTAGGGGTTTAACAACTATTTTGGCCATTTTTGAATATTTTTTTACTTTATATCTAATAAGCTGGCCTCCATTATTTCATCTTGATTATTTTCTCACTTACTCACTATTAGACTATGCTCTATCACTAAACTCTTATGCTATCAATTTTTAGATCATTACACCGAATTTATGCACTCATTATTGCTGATCATCTAATCTGTATTCATCACTAATATTGTGCCCTTTACCATTATATCTTTGGTTAATTTTTTACATTGGATTGGAAATGGATTTCATAAAAGAGATGCATATTTTCCTACTTTAGGTTGTAGACCCTTATCCATTTCCTTCTCAACCAGGCACACTTTGATTTCAGGTTAGTAGATGATGAATCCCATATACTAGTAAAGCAATAAAATCTCAATAGGCACAATACTCAGAATTTCATGAAACATTAATATTTATTGATTCTATTTTAATGAATGAAATAATTACATACAACTTTTTAAATAAACCTCAACTTAGAATTAGAGTTGACATGCAAAATTTAAAAATCTTAAGAAAAAACTATCATGTTATTTTTAGTAGATGCTATTTTTAATAAGTTTTACATGCGAGTTTAAATATGCGTAAAAATATCCACTTATCCTATAAACACTAAAATTAAACCAATGGATGAATTTTAACCCAAGTTCACGTTTGATTACAAAAATAGACTATTTCTAAAAATAGAAATATCTTGAAAAACATACTAAAATGCATTTTTGGACCCTTAAAATGGTCACATATGGCCTCTGAAAAGTTTTAAAAACATCCCTAATTGGATAAGGCACTTTATGGATGAATTAAAAATTTTGAGACATTTGTTTTGGCATGAATGAGAGCTCAAACGGACTTATGGATCAAAATTTATGGCCTTTAGAAGATAGGTCTTCACATCATTAGGAGATTGATATAAGGGCACCTTGTTAGAAAGGTAAAACTTATTTTTAATCTTTGATATGTTGTTATGGTTAGTATATTCATATGTTAGGTTATATTTCATTTAAAGAATATCATAATTTACATTCTTAAGCAAAATGAACCTTTTTAAATCACACTTTCATTATGAAATGACATATATTTACTTTTGAATCACATTTTAATTCTAAAATTATATACTTTTCTTTGTAAGTTGCATTTCCATTCCAAAACAACAAGCATTTGATTTATGAATAATAATTTCCCTTCAGAATTTACTTTTAGTTATGTGTCTATAATAATATATGTATTTATTGGCATTACTTTTAGTAGATTATTTTTGTTCTTATTTCTAGCTTGTTTCTTGTAAGGTTAGCCACTAGTCTGTATAAGACAACAAACTTGATAATGACTTTAGGATTATATCTCATCATTTATGTTGTAGTAAATTTTATTTTCATCCCTTTTTAAAACCCTTTTGGCATATTTGGATTCTTAAATCTACATTATAACATGTATGATGGGACCTAATAGTTTCATTCTCATTTATTTTTACATTTTTCTAGTTTTGAACTCCAAACTAATCTCAGAGTTTTTCTAAACTTTTAGCTTCAATCCATGAATTTTAATGTTATCCTATAAATTTTAATGTTGTAAGCTATATTTTACTCAAATATCCTGAGACATGGCCACAAGACTTTATTTTTTGCTATTTTTTAGTTTTGTCTTAGGATTTTAAGATGTGCTTTGGATTTATATACACTTGCATGTAGGTTTATCTAAATTTTACCTCTTTTATTTCCTTCTTATTTTCTCCTAATTCAAAGGTATGATGTCTAATCTCCCTCCACTAGGTTAGTATTCTCATCATGTTCAAGGCAAACCCCCTGAACTAAATTTCAAACATACATCAACCACTATAGAACAATGGAGGATCACTAGAGAGAGATAAGTAACCACCTCTCAGTAATATGATAATCAATATCTTGGATTATATTCTAAGTAAGTGTGGATTTTTTGTGACCAACATGGTTATTTTCACCTTTTATCCCTTTGAATTTTCCTAGTCATATGTGGAAACCTTGTGACTTCATATTACTTTGTTTTCTCCCACCCATAATGTGGAGACCTTCTTGATAGATGGATCCCAAAGGAGTTACACATAATCATGAAAGGTTTTTATAGATAAATATAGGACATTAAATTTCATGTGGAATATTGGTATTCTCATATGATACATAAAAATTTAACATCTAGTGCTAGAGACAATAGTTGCTCTCATTTGAATGTATCTACTAGTTTTGATAGGAGTCAACCTTCTCCACCTTTACATTCTTGAAGGGTGAATCCACATTATAATCCTAATGTTTACCACCAATCATCTATTGTATCACAAGACTCCATCCCACCCCTAACTCATTCTTTTAAAGGTTTAATTAGTCATGTTGATTTTAACCACCATTTGAAGGGTAAGAATCCATGGGATGACTACCACATTCATTAACGTCTACACTCTGATCCTTCCCATCCTTGGTTGTATTCAATGGGTTAGTATCATGAAGAATCTCTTCACCATGATTCCCTCTACACTCATTCATCAGCTCATGCTCAGTTGAAATCCCACTTTGATAGATTTATACTTAAGAACCCACTTTAGGGTTTCTATCAGTATACTCAAGGACTTGTGGACCCATACTATCCTAATTAGTATTTAGATCCCAATGACAACTATGTATGTGGTTTATATATCTTATCCATTAGTTTTTCTTAGGAATATTTCTAGGAAACCTTTGGGCCCTCATGTGTGAGCTATGCCCCTTCCCACTCCTCTACCCAAACTACACAAGTTCATCAACAACTAGGACATAATTCCATTATAGCATATCATTGCCTTCATGATGACATGTATGGATTGGAAACATGATAATGAAATTATTCTTAATCTCTTCACTCATATCCTATAATTTGAGTCCTTGGATTGGTTATAAAATCTACTATCATATTCTTTCTTTAGATTTCAACTTCTCTTGGATGATTATATACACTTCTTTGATATTTACATACTAATTAATCTTGGCATCCAATCTCTCATCTCAATGACATGATCTAAGGGTGATTCAAAATTTTATTTTTTTTGTAGATGGTGTTCAATTTTCTATGCTTATAGGACAAGGTTCATACAAATATCAAATCTTTGATATGTTCACTCAAGAATTTATGTGTGAGAATAACCTTGAGGTACTCATGTGTGAGCCCACATCCTATGAAGAGGTTGTTAAATATTGTTTGAAGATCAAAATTTTTAAGGTTTGGGTTGGAATCTATCCACCTCCTTTCCAAAATTCATCATCCTATCTTGATTACAATTTTAGTGTGATTGATGATGGTGTAATTAACTATTTGTCAAAGAAGGACAAAAAGAATGACCTAGAGGTCAATGCCTTCAATAAGAATAATTTTAAAAATGGTAAAGGTAGGAATAGGATCATATATAATTACAACATGAATAAGTAGTACATAAAGCATCAAATGAGGGAAAAAATTGAAAAAGAATATGCCACTCAAAATTATAGTGCTAAGGCCTCTCCTCATAAGGACTCTATATTTGTTGTGCTTAACCTTATGTTAGATGTATTCAAAAGCCTCTCCTTGACAAAAAAGAAGAGAATAATAAGAAAAAATAAAAGGTTGAGTCCTATCACTCACCTTCTCATTCTTTAACCTTTTTTAGTAATTCTTCCTTGGCTCTATTGGAAGATGAAGTCAAGTGCCATGGTGGTAATATTATTTTTTACATCAACATATTCAATGCTAACTATGAATTCTATGTCAACACGTGATCATTTTTGACTACTAACCTCACTAGAGATGCTTGTGATGTTGGACCTTCAAGTCAAGAGTCAAAGGCAATGAATCCTAAATTTAGGTTTGATTTTCTATTCATCATTCCTCCTTAGGATAGGTATAGACCCTACTCCATCATAAATGTGTTATAATATCTTTATGCTAAGATTTCCATTTAGGACCTTATTTTTCTTTACCTTGAGAAAATGATGCTTATTTTTTATGAGCTTAGCATCCCTAGTGAGCCATAGGATAAATGGTTTTGAACCCAGAGCTATGAAATAGACAAGTGAGGGTTTTGATTACTAGACCCATAGATAAGAAGGAAGGTTTTCAATAATGGTCCCATAACCAAGGGGGTTTAAGGATCCCACAACCATGATTCATAATGAGAGGGTTTTAAGGGTCCCATAACCATGTAAGGCACAATAAGAGGGTTTGAAGGCTTCCACAACTATAAAAATTCAACCAACGAGAGGGTTTGATGGATCCTAAAATTGATACAAGAGGTTTTCAAGGATCTCATAACCTTATCAATACAAGGAAGGAAACTCCTCGACAAAAAGAAAAAAATAGATAATAACTATCACCCATTGGTGGAGCTTCCCCAAAACTTCCACTATAGAATAAAATCCATCTAAAAGAAAATTTCCTTCCACTAATATTTTGTCTCCTCAAAATGTCTGCACAACCTTCACATAGATGAAACAAAACTAGTGAGCATGCACACATGCTAAGCTAAACATTAGATAAATCACAATAGGGCAATAGGTAAATCATCCTCAACAATATATACATTATACTGTAGAAAAAAATCTAGCCAAGATTAAACAATCTTCGATTAATTTTTTTCCTTTTTGAACATCTGCATAGCCTCCACATAATTAAAGAACAATTAGTGGATGAATATTCCCATTGAGCCAAGCAGTGGATAAATCACAAGGAACTATCTAACTCATCCTCAACCATATAGCAACATCTTGATACAAAATACAAATCTTCAGTGTATGGCCCTTGAACTCCCCTAATGGTAGTAGTAATATTCCATGGGTAGGAACTCTAACTATATTTTGTGGGTGTGAACTTTAACTCTATATAACTACATTCATTTCCTCTTGACATAAATAAATCACCTTTATCTCTACTTTGACATATGAAAATTTCAATTATTGGTCCAAGTTAAGTTTTATAAGAGAATTTTAACATTTTCTATCATATCATCCTCTTTGTTATCTTTCCCCTCTTTCTCTTTCTTCTCTTATATTTATCATGGTCTTCTAGGACCTACACTATGCAGTGTTGGGGGAGTGAGTTGTGTGGGTCCATCTAAATGCATCCATATCTCATGGTTCCATTTATTTTTGGCTCATTTGATGTTAGTTTGCATACAAACAGGGTCCTAATTTGAATTGAATAAGTCTATAAATACATATGGAAATTAGTGCATTTATATAGTGTGTGAATGAAAATATATAGGAAATTAATGAAAGGATATATAGAAGGCATCCAAGTAGTGTTTAAATTTGACAGTCGTTTACCCATTTTTTGTTGTCTTTGGCCATAAAATGTTTTTTAATATTTCGATGGGATCATCTACCTTAATTTTTATTCTAAACATTTGACCAAAGTTATTTTATGTGAATATATAATATAAACATAAATGATTATAAAAATATTTAATGTTTTCATTCTCTATTTATCAGCGGTCACAAAAATAAGGTGTGGCAGGCATAGGTGGCCATTAAATTTAAAGCATGAACTCAAGAATATTTGGAAATTTGAAGAGTATTTAGCATTTATTATTATTTCATTCTATAAGATATCAACCACTTATATGACATTCATTATCATTAAAGATAATTGCATTGACATACTTGCATTACACTGGATTACTTCATTGAATTAAATTTTACTTAATATGAAGTAACCAATATATTTTACCACTGAAGGGATTTATTTGACCTTGATCATAATGCCCAAAATAAGTTATATTCCTTATCATTTGTAGGTTTAACTACCTTGTTAGGATTTTAAAAAGAAAGTCAATTTTTGATGGATCAACACAAATATTTAGAATATCAAACAAAGTTTTTGAAGCCCTAGACCTAATGAACACATTTTTAAAATTATATTCCCATGTCTCTTATCTTAGAAAATCATTTTGTCTACAAGTCTAGATGCTGAAAACATGGAATGTACAGTTTTAGGAAGTGTTCAATCACTGTAAGTTTTCTAGGTTTTCACTATATTGCCACAAAAATCCTAAATTTTAAAATCAAACTATGACAATTGTTTTCAAAATTTCAAAAAATAAAAATAATTAGCTAAACCCTCTCTTTATCAATTATTATTCTCAAATTAGAATAGTAATTAAGTTTGATTTTATTAGTTTACATATGATTAGGCTTAAACACATGTTTATGGGTAGTTTTTATTGCATTTTGTGTAAAACCACTTTCCTGTAAAACATATTGGTGACCTTGATGTGCTATATGTTATTTCCTAAAAATATGAGAACTCATGATGTTATATAAATATGTTAACCCATGTTTGACATTGATATATTATATGTTATCATTTTATTTCATAATTATTATTGATTTCACAATATTACCTCACATTTATATGGTTCCACTAGGGCAATATCATTAGTTTTTCTAGAGATATTATTATCCTTGTTACATGTTTCTCCCAAATATTGAGGGGGGGGGGGAAATAATGTTTCATATTTATTCATCTTAGTATAATGATTACTATTGATGTTTAGTGCAAACATAATTATACAAGATGATGGGGATTAAATCTTGACACCGATAGGGTACCTTACTTCAATTTATAATGATTCTAGGACCTGTATGAATTTAAAGATGGTTTGGTTTATTTGACTCTAAGACATGCCATGATTATGCTTATATATGATAGATTGGTACATCAATTTAATTATTTCATTTTTTTCCATAATTTATTATTA
Source organism: Torreya grandis (assembly GCA_037957365.1). Classification (NCBI taxonomy): domain Eukaryota; kingdom Viridiplantae; phylum Streptophyta; class Pinopsida; order Cupressales; family Taxaceae; genus Torreya; species Torreya grandis. Next base: position 1,780,073 of record JARHVA010002351.1, read on the forward strand.
TTCAGAGTTGACCCATGCATGTATAGAAAAGAAAAGAATGTTTTTTCAATGTTTGGCATAAGTTCAAAGACATTGTTATTTTTTTAAGTTTTTTATTTTCTCTATTTATTTAGATCATTGTTATGGGCACTTATTTACATGTGAATGTCCTTATAGGTTTCACATAAGAATTGAAGCTATTATCAGAGCCTCAATTGTACATAACTTTGTATCCATCCTATGTATTTTTTACTTTGATATGTATGCACATACACATCAAAGTTGGATGTTATGTAGACACCTAAAAGTTATCCCTAGGGATATACTAGTTATAAAATTGTATTATATTAGGGTACATATATTCCTATCGATTATTGGTATAAACTAGGTTTTGTGGGTATAATTTGGTCATTTTATGTCATGTACCCCTCTTTATTCTCTCTTCCTCTTTCTCTCTCTTCCCTCACTATTTTCATGTATTATTGGTGGTCTTCTAGAACTAATATTATACATTTATGGGGGTCTGTTGTGGGGGTCCATTGTGGTGCACCCATGTCCCATGGTCCTATTTTCTCCAATTTTCACCCATTTGATGTCAGTTTTCACACCAATAGGGTATTAATTTTAATTTAAGAGTTTTATAAATGTACATGTGCATTAGTGAATTTAAACAATGTGTGAGTGAAATGATAGAGATAATTAATGCAAACATATAAATAACGTATCCGAGGATCTAAAGAGATCTTAAGAGCATCTAGCATTTATTATTGTTGCATTCCAAAAGATATCAAACATTTATAGGGAATTAATTAGTATTTAATATCATTGTATTGACACACTTGGATTAAATTATTATTTTTGGTTGAATCACATTTGGTGTTTTATAGTTGATATTATGTATCATTGAGGAGTCTAATAAGTAGCTAGTGTTTAAAACCCTTTTTGACATTGAGTAAAGTCTCTAATACAAATCATTTTCCTTATCCTTTGCAAGTTACCCCTCATATATTTCTTAGGGATCAACATAAATATTTAGGATATCGAGTAGATATTTTGAACTCCAGATTTGAAAAATATGTTTGTCAAATTGAATTCACCTATCTAGTGTCTGTCAAAAAACATGTTACGTATAGTTTTAAAAAAGTGATCATTGAAATTTTTCTATATTCTTCCCTCTTACCACAAAAATCTTAATTTTACTCTCAAATTGTAACAATTATTTCCAAAGTACTTAAAAATCAAAATATTATTCTTAACCCTCTCTTTATCAATTATTACTTTAAAATTAAAATTAAAATAAAAATTAAATTTAATTTTAAATAGGTTTAATTACATGTTTATAGATATATTATATTGCATTTTTATGTAAACCCACTTTCCCATAAAACATAATGTAACATGGATAGCAAAAGCAAAATTTCATACAAAAAAATTGAGGCACATTATCTCATGGCTCGACCACATGGCAGTGTGACGTGTGCTTGATTAGTTATGTAGATTATTGTAAGTAATTATTTTTCTACTGTGTTTTGTTTTTTTAATTTATTATTATTTTTTTTTTATAATTAAATTTTTTATTGATATCAAAACACCAAGAAGGAAAATTACAAGTACAACAAGAAGTTAGATTTAGTAAATAAACTAACTTGCTAAATTCCTCCTTGTGATTCTAGCCAAGACTAACTTTTTAAAAAGACAAGCATTCCTTTAGAAATTTTAATAAATATGCATGCAATTCAATCCTTTGGTCAACTTTATAATTTGGAATTACATGCATGGTGTATGCCAACCCCACCATTTACCTTACCATTATCTAGAATATCAACATTACTTTCCTTCTTAGAGTCATATAATCCTCTTTCTACAAATCAAGTCACTACTTTTTCCTATCATAGAAAGTTTCCATAAATGTATGCATGCAAAGATACACAAGAATATTTTTATGTATGCAAATCAAAGATAGTGCATACATGTTTATTTTATGCATGCATCTATTAACAAAACATGCATGCATGTTCTTCAAAATTAAACTGAAACTAGACAAATTACCGAATTAAACATTAATATTGAAATTTATTTTTTCCCTTAAAATTTGTTTGGCTTATTTGAAGTTGAAAATATTATCCCTCTTTTGGTTTTGAGGCTCAATTAGTTTTATTTAGAGAAGGAATTTTCTAATCCTTTTTCGTCTTCATTGATAATTTTTGACTTTCTTCTAGGGGAAAACCTATTTTCCCATCCATGTTATTCATAGTGATCTCTATTTCCTATAGACTTTGTGATTCTTCTACTTTTTCAAAGGGAGTTTATGGTAAAATTCCTTCCTCAAGTTCTTTCTTTTGATCAATGGCATCAATTGAGGTGTGGTCTAGTGTAGATCCCTTCCACCAAGTAGATTTTTGTTTTCTCTTCATTAGAATCACTTGGAAACCATTTTTATTTGAGATAATATATTAATATAATGTGTTTTTAATTAAACAATGTATACATGGACATGCAATAACCAAATTGCCATATTCAAAACATTGCCTACATCTGAAGGCAATATTTTCATAATCTACCTTTTGGGTTCTTGATGAACCACTCTAAACTAATTAAAAATCAGTAGGGAGCCCTTTTCTCAAGTCTAAAAAACATAAATGCAAGCACATATTGATCTAAATCTTTCCTCTATTAAGGAGTCTTAGATACAAAAAACACCTATAACATCTTCAATCTATTTTAGGGTTGGTAGGTTCTAAAAGTACATAGGCAAATTTGGTAGCCTTACCCAAACTAACATGGGAGAGGTTTTTAGTCAGGGGTCAAAGTTTAGAAACCAAGGCTTCATGAATAATCCCACCCCCTTATGCAACCAGGGCCCCTTTTTGAGAATATAATCTCATTCCAACTTGTCTGAGAATAATGCAATGAAGAAACCTTCTACACAAGGGAAGATTTCTACCTCTTCTATAAGGATAGGAGCCTAATGTTGGTTCATGCATTCATGAAGATTGGGAAGAGTAGGCTAAAATCAATTAAATCTATAGATAAACCTTATTTCATTAGGAATATTTGTAAAATTTGTCTGAAAATAATGCAATGAAGAAACCTTCTACACAAGGGAAGATTTTTACCTCTTGTATAAGGATAGGAGCCCAATGTTAGTTCATCTATTCATGAAGATTGGGAAGAGTAGGCTAAAATCCATTAAATATATAGATAAACCTTATTTCATTAAGAATATTTGTAAAATCAAACATATCCTCATTATCTGTGTAAATCACGAGGGGATTAGTTGATTTATCAACAATAAGACCTTGCTTAAGAAAAAGAAAGGAAACATTACCCAGATCATAATATTTATTTATAGCTACCTCATGTATTTTTTTTTTGCATATTTGTATTGCTCATGTTAGTCATATGAGCCAAGTTCAAAATAACCTCTTTGAATGAGACTTTCCCATGAGTCTTTTCTTCACCAAATCTCTTACACTCTAGGAGGTTGGCTTGGGTTCTTATTTTGGGCGATCCTCCTACCAAATATTTAGAACTCATTTGATCTTGTATTCATTCTCAAGGATAGGATTAGGACTTGTAACCAATGGATCCTCCTTCAAAAAGGAAGAAACCTCTCCAAAAATCTTGCATGCATCCTTATCTTTTGCTCTTGAGGATTTCCCCATCTCTTCTCTACCACAAAATTAAGATCGAATATAATTTATTAAGTTTTATGGGGGATGAGGAAATCTCTATATTTATAATATCTTGGGTTAAATATATATGATATTAAAGGCATATTTTTTTTTTTGGCCACTAATTTACCCAGTGATCTGAGGCTAAGAACCAAAGTCTGAGGGGTATCCACTCTGCCAAATTCACCTGGGGCATGATCCAAACCTCATCCCTTATATCATGTTAGGTTTTGATAGAAATAAGAATTAATCCCTAGTGGGATCTTTTTGAGCCAAACATATTTACCAGTTAAACCAATAACCATTCACATAAAGACGTAATTTAAATTTGGGCCTGGTTAGAATTGTCTTAGTATTTATATCACATCAATAATATAGTGGGAGGTTATTATTGGAGATAGAAATACATGTATAAATTAATAATTTATATTTTTCTATTACTATTTATAATATTTTTTTGATGATATGAAAATTGGTAGTAATCATGTAGATTGAAAATATGGTTATTTTTGTGGTTATTAAATTTCATATATCCTTAAACATGAACTACTAATTGATGAATTTTATGTCTTACTCTAGAATCATGTGTGTTAATGAAAAATTGAATTATGTATAATTTGGAAGAAGTAGAATAGATTAAAAACAATATTAAATTGTACAAATTTATGGGATTCACTATAAACGTAAAGCCACTATCTAGTTTTGTTGGTTTGTGTGTGTCAAAGGATGAAATAATATAAACTATGCTAAAAAAAACTAAAAAGACTAATCTACTAAGATATATATGAAAACAATAAGATAAGTATAATATTTTAGCAATTATTATTTAAATGAAACACTAAAATAAAAGTGTGATTTATAAAATAAATATTATGATTTATAAAATAATCTACTTCTAAGCATATAAATCAACTAACCTAAACAACATATAAAATAAACCAAAATGTCACCTTGCAATAAAGGTGCAATCATATCAAACTCCTAAATGATTATAATGTTATACCAATTTGATTACAAGTGTCCTTGGATGAGAAGGAAAGTGTGAAGGATCCATAATTTGAAGAAAATGATGAGTGGTTACTTGAAATATTTTTTTGGTTCAACACACAAAATGACCTAGATAGAGAGAGAAAGAGAGTAGCATAAAGGAGGATGATGACTACATACATGATAAGTAAAACCATTGGTGTAACAAAAGGGGCAACACAATGAATTAGTAGATCAATAACAATGAGTACAATAACCAATGTAATGATCAAAACATAGGCTAGAGAATAAACATAGTGAATGATTGAGCATTGATCAATATAATAATAATGAGTGGAAAAATGATCAAGAAGTGGTAAAAAAGGCCAAATGGATGCATATAAATGCAACTATATGGCATGTTTTTTCCAAAACGTGTTTTTTAAAACACTGTGAAACCCTAATGGGTCTCTAAATGATCATAAATAAGAAAATGTTGTTAGGCACAATTTTTATCAGAAAGGCACAAACAAACCACAAAGGGGTAAATTGGAGGGTTATGCTATTGGGTTTCTCCTTTTGGGGCTCTTTGTAAGCATAATTTTGATCTAGGGGTGTAATGGTTAGAATAGGTAGCTACACTATAATCATCAAGATTCAGGAATTAATATAAGAGCATTACATATGCCTCGAGCTATGAGCAGTCTATGTTCATGAGAATAGAAGGTTGTGAAGTACCTAAAAACCATAAAAAATGATAAAAGAACATTAACCATAATTACACTTACTTATGATGAACAATGATAAATTAATTATTGGAAGTTACAATCTGGAAAGTATAGCTCCATGGTCTTTCTCTAACACTTTCAAGGGGATAAATAAAGCCCATGGTCCAAGGTGGTTCAAGATCACATTGACCGAAGAGTCATCTTTGGTGTTCTCTGATTGAAGGATGCATACCTAAAAGTCCTCAAAGTGAGAGAAAATTTCATGAGCCTCCTCTAAGAGGAGGACAAAATTTGTGCTTAAGATAATCTAGGCCCTGATGAGTTAACAGATGACCAAGAGTGAGTTAGAGAAAAACTACACAGAAGATGTGCCCAACACACATGCATCAATTAAGGCTCAAATAATTGAATGATGCCTTGTTGTGTCATTAGTTTCACTAGTAATAAATAAACTAAATAAAATAGTATCATGAACTCAAGGGCCATAAATAGTCTATGTGGTGGCTAAGGGCCCTAGGTTACCTCAATTTCCACCATCATTATAAATCATCATAAAATGATGAAACATGATGAGGGTTAAGGATGTGAGATGCAAAATATAGGTCACTATCTCACTAGTGGAAATTAAATAAAAATAGTATAATGTGAGACCAAAAATAGGGTAAAGTTACCTTATAAAGGATAATATCAAAGCCAAAGAGGGGGATTTTGTCAAATGATTATAAGGGGTAGAGGAAAACAAAAGGAACCAAATTTGCCAAATAGGAAGGTGAGATCAAGATCCAAAGTATAATAAACCATTGATACAACTCTACAAGAGCAAAGGAAAATAGGGGATTAATATAAGATCACCAAAGATTGACTTCAACCAAGTAGAGAGACTAATAATGCTTAAAAGTAGAAAAACATTGTCACTTAAAGATACCTTGACGAGGGTATAGTCTAAAGAAAGGATAGGGAGCCCAATAGAGTTTTGAAGAACATAGAGTCTAAACAATATAAACCCTAAATATAGTGAGGGATTGGGGTATCCAAGGGGTAAATCAATGTGTTAAACACAAAAATAAAGCTCAGTAAGTCTTAAGGAAGCCTAAAATAGGTAGTTCAGGGCACTAACATGAAAAATGGTGTGGGGGTTAGGGCTAAAAAATTGTTAATTGAGTTAAATTCAAAAATGAACTAGAAAACCTATGGGAGAGTTTCACAACTCAAATGACCACCAAAACATAGTGAAAATTAAGTTTCGAAAGGGTAATAGTGGTCAAAAGTGGGACCTATATACCTTGAAAGGAAAATCTAACTTCATGATTATATCCATAATAAGCCAAAAATTCTAAACAACATTTTTTATGACTACCATAATAATAAAAAAGTTAAAATTAGTAGTGACCCCACAAGAGAAAGGAAAAAAGTAGAGACACAAGGTATTGGTTTCCCCTAATTTCCCAAGCCAAAAATCAAAGAAGGGGAAATGGAAAGTCTCCTCAATAAGAGTAAGTGCCAAAGAACCCTAACCCAATGGGATGTTCACATAGACCAAACCAAAAATGGTGGTATTCTAAGGGAATCACACCTCACATCACCATAACTATAAGAGATATGATAGCCAAGGGTTAGAGTGGTGGAGCCTTAGGGGTGAGGCACCTTACACCACCATTAATGTGAGGTCCTTATCACCAACAAGGATATGAGGGATTAATGATTCACTTGGATTTATATCCACATATATGGGAGCTCAAAACCATAAGAGGGATCTCTAAGAATTGCCCAAGAGGATGCAATGACTAGTTAGTGATGAGGAAGAAAGTTAACCTCTCAAGGTGCCTTCATACATTTATTGAAATATTTATGCTCATCAGTGATGGAATGCACTTATAGGTGCATAAAAAATCACCAAAAATGGTCATAATGGGTATCATAATCCTTGAGAGTGGCATCACTACACTAAAATACACTAAGGTTGTTCTAGACTGAGAAAATAAGATATGCTCAAATAAGGAGAGGATATTGGTCAATGCATCCCCCAAAAGTGAAGGTCCTAATAAGGTCTAGGGAAAGGCATTAGGATAGGTTTCATGTGTCTCTTGATGGGCATGTGAGTGATTAGAAATCACCAAAGTATTGAAAACAACCTTGTATTCAACAAGATAAAACTCTTCATCCTTGACAACTCAAGATTCATTGGCATGAACCCATGTAGAGATAGATAAAGCATTATCATAGGGATTTGTCTTAGAATACATATAATCCTATGGATCAAGGTTAGAATTTAGTACATGAATATTACCCTCATTCTTAAAATAGACCACTAGAAATAAACTAAAGAGATAGCTTGCATAGTGTATACACCCAAATTTTGTCAATTAAGCATAAATATTATGTCTTTTGTATTTAGAAGCTACTGATGTTGAATTAAGATCCCATTTTTGCATATTGTTTTGTATTCATATGTATTTTTGAGCACACTTTTACATTTATTTCAATGTATTTATTGAAGGTTTATTCTCCTATCATTCCTTTTTGAGTCAAAAGGATCCATGGTCCTTTTTCTCTTCCATCCTATTTTCTCCTTATTTTTAGATAGGACTACCCTATTTGGAATATCCCACTTTTCTAGGTTATCCAAAAGGGTTGGTATTGTCCCATGTTATTTTCATATCCTTTTATGGAGCACATTTCCTTTGGGTGTCTTTTCATGTCCATTTTACCCTTCTAGTCAATTGGAGCACAAATTATTTTTTAAAAAATTAAAAATTAAGAGTCTTACATTCATAGGGTTACCTAAGGAATTTTACATCTAGAATTTATCTATTTTATCACTCACATAATAAATAAAATCATAAATAACAAGCTTAACATCTACATTTTATCTGAAGTTCATACCATTACATCTAGATTGCATGATTGGACCAAGAGAAGGGTCTATGTGAAAAGTATTTCAATCCAAAATGCATATGATATAATCACACACACACACACACATTATAGGTATAACTACATAAATATGAGGTCCATATTTTTGGGCTATGTAGTCAACACTCAATTCACAAGGGGGTATTGAGGCCAACTCGACCATTCCCATTTACCCATTCCCCTTGCATTTGATCTTTATTTAGCTTGTGTGTAGGACTTAATTAGGTTTTGAATAAGATAAATATGAAAAATATAGGCTAAAACATAAAATTCACACCCATGATAGGATAAAACACATCTACAAGAAGATTCACACAAATTATCAGTTTATAATTTTGTTGAAGGAATAGTCTAGACAATAACACTCCAACTGGACAATATAATAGAGTGCCATTGTCTAGATCCACTTGTCTTGTCATAAAAAATCATGATAGTCATACAATTAGACAAAAAGGTATCTTAGTCAACTATATATCCACACAAAATCATTCACAATTCTATATCCCCCAAACATATAAGTTTGATCATTATCTCTTTGTACTCTTTGGTCAAAACCCTAATTACATGTATATCCATTTGCAAGTATGTGTGTATTTGAATGGTTATTTGAATACTCATTTACTTCAATCAACAATTTTATTTGATTATATTAATCTCTATTAATCACAAATTTTATAAATAATAATGGTGAAGGTGTTTTATTTATTGAACATAGGCAAACCCTAAGTTTTGACGTTAGGGTTTCCTTTTAAATTTTGGCCTCATAGGGTTTAAAATTAAATTTTTATTTCCTTATTATGTTGGACTGTGTGTTAGCATTAGTTTTTATTTATTCTCTTGTTCTCATTTTAAAATTTGGAAAATTTAAAATGGTCAATAAGGAATCTCTTCCCCCTCATTCGGTTGATGCATTCTTAGGCATTCCTTATAATTACAATAAATAATGGAAAAATTATCAAGATTTTATGCTAGATAATAATATTGAACATGATTATGTATATAATGATGATGATTATTGTTTTTACATGATGATTATGAAGAATATTATACAATTTAAAATCAAGGTCTTAATGAAAGTAATGTAGATGCATGTTATTCCCCTAATTATTTTGTTGTATCTCTACCAAGTCAAGTGAAATAAATTAATAATATAATTCAAAATTTACCTCTTATTGGTGATAGGTTATTTGATAATACTCTTAGTTATCAAAAAACAATTCCAGGTCTATTTTATTTCAAAATACAAAGCAAGGAAAATTAAAATTCAATTGCATGAGGAAAATGACAAGAACCTAAATCCTACTTATAGTAACGTTACTTTTACATATGAAAATTATATGCCTAAGGTATAACATAAAAAATCATCTCCCATACTTTGTTATCTTAATAATTAACATGTTATTTCAAATGTTGATAATGAGAATGAAAAGAGTGTTCACTTTGAATATAATGATACTTTAGACAAGGCAAAAAATGTCCATATTTATTCTCCTACCTCCTCTTCATAAGATGTAATTGATTCCATTTTAAAAGTTGATAATAAAAGTAATGATAGTCTTCCTATTATATCTTTTGATGTTGTGAGTAAAATGGAAATTATAAATGCATCTCCTATACCTTCTCCTTATGACAATGAAAATGTTGTTAATTCAAATATTCATAAGAAATATAATATCTCCTTAGAATGTAATGAAAATTTAAACAAGGTAACAAATAACATTATTTTTACTTTTGATGAAAATATGAATGTTTCAATTTCTAATATAAATAATAAAAGTCAAGATTCAACTTCTATTCCATGTGATGATATTGTGGATAAAATAAGAAGCATCTCTTATACACTCTTATAAAGAAAATAAAAGCGTGGTTAATTAAAATATTGATTTTACAAGTGAAAATTATTATGATAATGATGAAAATTGGAATAATGATGACTATTATGTGTATAGTGAACTAGAAAATGTGTCTACTACACCTAGTCTTAATTTTCTTTTACCCTCTTCCCATGTTGATAATGATTTTGTGTTAGAAAACAAATGAAATGTTAGCTTGCATAATGATAATATAATTGAATCCCATGATGATGTTATAGCTCTCTTTTGAATGATAAAATAGGTGAGCATGTTTATTATAGCAATGATACCAATAGTATTATTTATTATATTACCATAGAATGTAATATACCTTTACAAACTAATGAATATTAAATACTCATGAATCGCCTAAACTTACTATGTATCAAGAAGAGTTTATTACTAGCCCTTAACCTCTTATTAAAAATAGTGTACCAATGGCCAAAATTAATAATAAAACTCAATTGTTAAACGAACCACACCAAGATCATGCATTCACAAGATGTGATCTCTATAATGCATGTTGTGGCTGATTTACAACATAAAGTACATCAACTAACATTGGAAATTAAGGCCTACCATTCTTGGTCAATTAAAACACTATCCATGGTAACCCTATACCACATAATATATTATACACACCATTACCACATGATTTTAAGATACCAACATTTTATAAGTTTAATGGAAATGGGGATCCTTATTTTCATCTCAAAGTTTACAAAAAAACTATGAATGGTTACAATGGCAATTTTATATTGGTATAGTTATTTCCAAAGATTTTATAGGATGATGCACTAAATTGGTTTGACCTAGTAGGTTGTTACATAAATATGTTGAGTGATAAGAGGTCTTCCTTATGGACTTTATTAATAATAAGGGAACCTGAGGTACATATGAGTGATTACCATCATCAATAAGGGAAAGAGCGAGTTTGTTATTATATATCATGGTTTAATACATGCATGCAACAATTAATCTTTAAAATAATATATTTGGATGTACAATACATATTTGGTAGAGGTATCATTTTCCATATTAAGGAATAGTTATTGTATCAAAACTCTAAGTCATTTCATCATCTTTGTTATGAGACTATTGCATTGGAAAATAATTTGGGGCTCATACAACTATTGGTTCCAAAAATTTCACCCTATAAGAGGGTGTTCAATACTCTTATATATTTGGGAAACATTTGACTACTTCCAAGTGTGTGGGGCACCTATGGTGGAAGTAGACCTCTAGGATTAAAGGGGCTAACTCCCTAGATATGTCTTGATGTACTTGTCACCTAATCTAGTAATTGCTTGTGTGAAAAGAGATATGAGTTACATGAAAGTAAAATATTATAGGGGGTGATAAACCATGCATATGCTCTACTTAAACCCTTTGATATGTACTTAAAACCAATAAGAAGTATGCATATACACTTCATCCAATGACAACCTTCTCTCTCACCTCAATGTTTCAACATGGGGTCTTGGAGATAGCTTAGGCTAAGAGGACTTAGTAAATAGGAATATAAGACAAAATATTTAATAGGATACTAACTACATCTAGAATCCCATTAGGCACTTCTTTTTGACCTATAAAAGAGAGGTTACAAAACACAAGGTACTAGGAAGGGTAACATGTGAAGGTAACAAAACTACACTTGCACAAGACCAACAACCATTGTGTATACTTATTGAAATATTTAATGAGGTAAAAAAAATATATTTATTTATTCAAGGTGAAAATTTGGTAGGGATTCACCATACCAAGGTGGAGAGATGCAATACAATGCCAACAAGGCTAGAATTTATAATTGTGTGTGTGAGAGAGAAAAGGATGTTCAAGAGTCACTTGTACATGTGTCAAATTGAGAAAATAAATTAAAAATTAATGTGAGAGAGAGGTGGGGTGATCCATTAAATTTTAGGATCTACAAGTGTCATCTCCAATCATCCAAGCCTTGCAAAGTGGTCTAGAAACTCCTTTCCTTGCACAAAAAACTGCCCCTCATGATTTGCTTTCCAAAACTACCTTATCACTAGAAATAATCAGATATGATGATGGGTATAAGTGGGAAGCATTACTAAAATGTATTCACATTCATTGGGGAGGTCATAAAGCACTCATGATCTTTTTTTCATGCACAATCATCCATGAGAGTCCAAAAATGGCCTCTCTCCAAGCACCTTTCACACTTGGCACCCAAAACCTTCCAAAATATGCCATCTAATCCATGAAAAAGGATTAATTACATGTTTCCAAGGTGTAAATATCATCATGTTCAATAAAAAATATTTAAAAGGCCTTCCAATTAAAGTTTCACTATTTTCTCCTAAGTGTTCAATATCTGCCCACTAGACTAGTTGAAGTGAGAGAGGTGGTATGCATACTTAGGATTTTAAATAATTTATAAAATGGACATGAGGAATTATAAAAATTCATACAATATCTCCAAAAATTAATTTTGTCTCTTGAAATCTTTCCAAACCTACAAACACACATAATTTTGTCAAAATAAGCTTTGTTCTACCATTTCTGTATAGGTGTGGTGTAGCTCAATTGCATGTGGAAGAGACTTGGAGAGTCCTATAAATCATATAATTGGTTTCATGTCATTTAACCTGAATTTTGATGCTTTATTTACCTCCTTTTCCCAACAAGGTCCTTTTGGAGGGTTTACAAGGGTTTTAGAGTCACCTGGACTCTTAACATTTGTTCATAGCCATGGCATATTATAAATCCTTATAAATGACACTAAAGGCTTATTTTATACCCTCCATAACATCTCAAAATACCTTATGGTCCCATGCATAATTTCATGAAGGTTTCAAGCACTCCAAGTTAGCATTTGAGCTCTTTTTTTGCATTCTAGTAGGGTCTGATCACACTTTAGACCAAACATGGATTATTGGGAAATTTTTATACCTAAGGTTGAATAACATCTGGTAATACCCTAAAAATATTCTTAAATCAATAGAAAATCTCACCAAGATCTTGAAATGAAACTCGACCCCTGTTTGGTATTAGGCCTAGACCTTGCCAATAGGTATGCCTCCAACTTAGTGGTTGAAAACTCTTTGTTAGACTTCTAAACCTATGAGATGTATACTACACATCATGTAAACCTACATGAATGTGATCCAAAACATTTAAATTCTTGGCGAAGGCTAAAATTTAAAATGACCCCTCATGAGGGCTTAGGCTCATATCCTGCTTAGCTACCCTGCCTGCAAACCTCCTTGTCTAGACTACCCTATTTGACTTCCAATCTTATAGAAAGGTTTATTAGGTTTCCATGCATGTGATACATATTATAAAACCATCCTTTGATATATATTTAACTTATTTTCACCTAATTCACCTATTTTCATAGAGTTGTAGGGTCCTTGCAAGGGGAAAAGTGCCCCCTATCTGAGATAAAATAGGAGCACTTCCCCTATTAGCCTTGAAACATTGAAAGTTGGAGGATATTATTGAACTCCAAAGGGTAATATATACTAATTTTAAACCTTTAAATCCAATCAAAGACCTCAAACTTTACACATTTCCTAGGTAGACTTATGAACAAGGCAGACTGTGAGGGTAGATAGGGTATGAGACTGTGTTTTATGGATAATGGAGGTTCTTTCCATGAAATAATATAATTTATAAGAATAATATAGGTTTTAAAACCACATAGGGTACATACAAAGGATCTATTTAACAACTTTACCTCTTGAGTCATCGCAAACACCCTCTATGCCTTTAGAAGTTTAGGACTAAGCTTACCCTGCCTGGCTTTAACAGTCTAACCTGTAGGTTGTTGTGGATGTGTTAGGAATCAGAAATGTAATTTAAGATTATTATTGAGTGAAAAATATCCTTTTTATTTCATTAATTATCTTAATTCCCCCTTTTATGCTTCAACCTTCAAACACCTCTTCCATAACATATACGATGTGGATTGCCTAAAATAGGACTGAGACACCTTGGGTTAGCTGTAGGTGTTTATGTACATTTTGAATCATAAAATAAATGTTTGAAAAAATTATAAAAAACTCCATATTCATTCCATAGTATTTTTAACTCATAAATTGACCTTGGGTGGCATTAGCATCATTAGAAACACTAACTCCAACTCATTGCTTGTATTTCTAACATGACCATGTTTCATAGACTTTAGGCCTACCTGTAGGTACACTTGGGGATGTTTAAAACTATCTTGATGATGATATGAATTTTAATGAAGGTCCTAAAGTCATAAAACACCCTCTTTACCTTAAAATCTCAAAATAAGGTAAAAAAATCAACCTTCTACCTCACTGTTTGAAACCCTTACTATAGGTGTCCCTTCCTAGCCTTGTGTACAGCTAGGGGATAGGCTTAGGAGGTCATCACATAAAATTACATCTTACATTTGACATATTGGCTCATGAGTATCACTTGGATCATTTGGAATCACTCCCTCATAGAAAACAAACCTAACTTGTAATTTTAGCTGAAAGAAGCTTTCCTTTGGTCTCAAACTATAGATGACACTGAATGAATTTAGTGTGTTTAAGGGTAACTTTGAGACCCTAAACATATCTCTTCCCTTAATATTTTGGATTAAAATTTTACATTGGTATTTTATGGTAGGGAATACTAAACCAAACAACCAAGATCATTGGAAATTCCTTCTGTCATGGTATTTGCTATTCTTAAAAAGTGTAAGGACCTCTATTTTGGTCATTTTGGGATAGTGAGTCTAAGATCACAGTCACATTTTATTGAAAATTTCATAGCCCCTTTTTAATATTCTCCATATATTAAAATCTTAGTATGAATCTCAATGTTTAAATAATCTAGATAGGGTCAATTTACACGCTTTGGCACTCCTTAAAACATCTTAGCCATCTGTTTAAGCCACATGTAGGTGATGATTAGTTGAAACCAATAGTGAATCTATGGAATACCTATGGTGAATATGAGTTTTTATTCTTCCATCTGACCTTCTAGTTTATTTATAGAAAAAACAAGAAATTGAGGCACACACCAATCCTCCCTTGGATTAATATGATGTCAACAGTGGCCTGTAGATGGTCTTTTGGACTGTGTTGTGTAGGCATATGTATAAGAGTAAGAAGAGTTTAGGCAAGGATTTAAAAACACCTCCAAATGAAAATTTTAGCCTTAAATTTAACAACCTTCATCAATAACATTTTAAATCCACTTAACAACACCATCAATGGCACATGTAGGTGAGGATATCTTTGTGAGGGCTGATAATTATGGGAAACATAGTCATTTGAGCACTGGTTTGGCATTTCATGAGTCCAATTTTTTTTTCAACACCTATATATGCATCCTCATATGTTCAAACACCTGAATTATCATCCCATGCCTCCATTATAATGTGAAAAATTCTTTCATGGTGCTTGAGATAGTTGTAAGTGTGAAAAGACTAGTTTGGAAGCATATACAAACTTAGAAGAGGATTATTACATTCATGGGAATTTAAAAAAAAATGAGAATAAATAAAACGTGGAAAGGTCATTAAAAATATGTGAAAACATTAAACCCATCAAAACCAAACACAAGAAATAAAAACTAGCCCAAAAGGAGACCCCTCATGGTTACAAATGCATAAAAGCTGCCTAGAATGTTAGCAATAGTTCATAAAGGAGAATATGTTAATCTAAGAAATATTGCAATGAAATTGAAGTATACTCAGAGACCTTTCACCCACCAAGACCATTCTTCCCAACTCCAACTATACAACCCACACCAAGTGTTTGAAAATGACCCTTCTTGGCTTTCAAAGAGAAGATGGAAGAAAAAGAAGTTGAAGATGAACGTTTTGCAATCATCTCAATACTACAAGTGTGTAAATGAATCTAGGGATGTGAAGAACCATCCTACCCACATTTTTATCTGCAAGTGAGATCATCCATTCTGTATAAGTGCCCAAAATGGCCTAAAATCAAGGAAAAACTCCCTATTTTTGCATATAACTATTTCTTGAACTGACTCCTGACAGATCCTAACATCTCCTAACTTCTTCCACATTGAGAATAACCTTTGTGACAAATATTCTCCCTTAAAATTCTGTATAATTCATTAAATAAGCTAAAACTATGGCCAAATGACACTTTTGACACATGAAACATGGTAAAGGATGAATTAATAACTTAGAAACATCTTAGGACTCCTAAATGACCATATTAGGAAATTTCTAACACAAAATGAGCTTTTGACCATGTTTGACCAAGGTTGTCCAACTTTGACCTTGGTTGACTAGGCCAATACAAGGAGATAAGCTTAGACCCAAGCTAGAGGAGGGATAAGCAAGATTCTTAGACCATTATGAGACCCGTATAGAACATTTATAAACTTATAAAAAGTTTAAAAATGCAGGGGTTGATCAAATTTGACCAAAGGTTAAATTTGATCAATAATAACTAAATATAGTAGTAGATTTTGACATTGAATTGTGACCATCGAAGTCATCTAACATTATTTAAGAACTTGATCAATTTTATTCTAAAGTAAATTTTCCACCTCAAGCACAAGTTAAATTATTAAATAAAGGAAAATAATCAATTTATAAATCAACTTCCACAGTTGCAAAACACCTCATGGTAAAAGCAACCCATGCAATCTAACTCATTTAAATATAGGCCACATGAAATTATCAAAACATTATTGGATAATAGGATGATTACTCTTCCTCCTATTCATTCTCATCCATGACATCAACTAGATAATATCAAAACCAAACCTTATTACAACTATCATTGCATTAGTGGTCATTAGGATAATGATTATTGTGCACTTTGAGGCATGATTAAGTACTATGTTGATAGAGGTATTATTAAATTTACTAAAGGGACATAAATATTTCTTTCTCCTCATTATAAGATATCACATTATACCATTACCAATTTATCTGAGGACATTCCTATTATGGAACCAATGGTTATTCATCATGTTTTTAGAGATTCATCTAGAGAATAACATCATGGGAGATCCATTGTATCACCAATTCAACAAAACCAACTTATATTAACATTTCAATACAAAGAAATAATAATTATTCAACAATGATGGTACATCAACAAATAAAACATTATGCGATAAATAATATAGAGATTCCTACTTCAATTATTCCTACCAAGATAACTCTACAATCAGAATATGATGATTTAGATAAATCAAATACTTAGTATGGTTCATAGTTATTGATACCTTTATAATGGAAAAATGATTACTCAAGGATCATATAGTTTTCTACATTATTCTTAGATAGACATTTCTCTGATACACTACTAACATGTGCAATTCAAATAAACACATACTTTTAGAGTATAATATGGTAAATATATAAAATCATAATAAATTAAAATACACCATAATAACTTATAAACAACATATATATAAAAGGTTTCCTCATGATATAATATGAAATTAAGAGTTATAAAATGAAATAAGCAACACATATTTATATAATAGGAGTAGGATCCATATGACCTTACTTATCCATGTCCACATCCTCTATATCTACTAATATAAAAGAGCTATAAATAAAATCCCTAAGATCACCTTGTGTCCAATACTGTGACCTCTCTTTCCTCTATCTATCCTCATACACATGTAATAATGCCTTAATATTGGCATGCTCTCATTTTAATTGTACATACTCATCTAACAGTCTAAGACATATAGTAGTTGTTGGGTTTGGTGCAAGCATCTATAGTCTTGCCACCTCAGCTTTCAACTCATCTTGCTCTATCAAAACTCAAACACATATAATAGTGGTAATCATAACTTGATAAAATAGGGGAATGTGACTACCGAAAACTAATTTGGCCTGCTCAATAAGACCATACTACATGGCATTATCAAGAACATGCTACGTTAAATCTCATAGTGCAAACTCAATCATCATCATCTAGTAATCCTCACCACTTATATAGACACATAATGAAAAATTCTGGCTATCATTACATAAAAAATGTAAACACACACACACACACACACACACAGATATATATATATATATATATATATATATATATATATATATATATATATATATATATATATATATATATATATATATATATATAGTAAAAAATAAACTCAAACATCACATATACCTTCAAAAACCATCACATGTTCTCTATCTAACAATCATCAGTAGCTCTATCTCTTCCACATGGGAATAATTAGGCCCACCTGCATTGTATCCACCATATCATATATGTGTATGTATACCCAACAACATCCACATCTAGGATATTTATAATAGGATCCCTCTTGTATAATTGAATGGGTGAAAGATATGTCACATATGGCCTACCCTTGTCACTTGGTTTCACTAAATACCAAACACTCCATGCTCACACCCATGAATATGGGGGCATATAATACTACACCTAGAACTAAAATGTAATTTTATTATACTAAAAATGCTCAAAGGAATTAAACCATAAATCATGGTACCAACAAGTTACTTGGATCCAATGAAACTATGTACCATTTTATGACCACCTAGCAAACCCTCTATATGGTCTCCAAATAATGGAATAAAAAACAAACTCATTTGATACCCTCTTACAACACATCGTTATTTGATCTTACACCTACACTATACTAACCCATATTAATGAAAAATACATGTGGATGTGCCTAATTAGTGTGTGGCATCCCCATTGATCATTTAATTACTATATGGTTTTAGACTCGATAATGGATTAAGGTGGCCGAGCCAATGCCACCACTAAACTACTCATGTGTGAATATATAAATATATATGTACAAATGTGATAACATGGTCCAACCCCAAGAATACATGGTCCCATACTCATATATATCCTTGATGATAGTATGCATCATGTATGATATTGACACCCCATAACCATCCATCACTACGAATGAAGCCAATAAAATAATAATAAACTTTTACACACATGAAACATTTGATAACATAATCATAGATAGCACAACATCAGAACCATTATGTTTGTGTAATCCATGAGGTCTACCAATCAAATATTTGTGGGTAATATATTTAGGGACCAAACCTATAATACCTTTTAATATAACTCTAATGCCAATAATCAATAATATTAGTATACTCCAAACATCATCTAGAGTGACCATCATCTTACCCATAAGCAACTAGAATGTCCATGTATCTCTATCCCACCACTCAACCAATGCATTCATCATATATACATCATACACCATCAATTATAACCAACCCACATAGTTGAGGCTTGAACTCTTAATAATATATCTCCCATATTTAGATACATGCATGCCACAAATGTTATCCATCATCCAACCTCATTGTAACTCTCTACAATGCATATCCTCCTACACGAAACAAAAATGACAATGTCAGAAATAAAAAACTACCAAATATGTATAAAAATAATAAAATATAATATGAAACACTATATTTTTAATTTAAAACAAAATCAAATGCAACTAATCCCTAAGGGATGGTAACACAGGATATGACCATGATAATTAGGATAGGGCCATGACATATCTAGACACAACCAACCCATCTAAGATGGGGCCATGATGAAAGATCAAACATTTAAAACTAACATTAAATTAGATAAAATTATCCTAATTTTATATTTTTTCAAACACATGTTTGGTCTCGATACTCACCAATCTGATCTCCTCATCAGCTTGGATTAGTGCCTCTACCTCCTCAAATTGGTTGTAGAAAATCACCCATTTTTGTGGCATTTTTGTAATTCAAAGCTCAAAATTTACTATTAACAATTTTGGAATTATTTGTTTTTTGAAAATTTCAAATAATATATTCATTTCTGCCTATGCCATATTCCTAAAGTATGGGCTAGCCTTTTCAAAATCGTAGATTTGTTAAACAAAAACACTAATATCTTGAAAACTATATTTTTTTTTCAAAAAATGTCTCTTCCACATGGATGATGGTCATGAATAACTTAATTTTTTTCTTTTCCTTAATATCACATGAACATTTTTATCCTCCCAATCACTTATACTCTAATTTTCTAGAGCAAATCCTCGATTGCCATGGGAACCCATATAAGTATTAATTGATGTTAAATTCACTACAACATACTAAAAATTGATCATAAACATTATCAAATAAAAAACTAAACTAATAAATATCACTATATCCACTATTAATTTTGGTTCAATCTCTTTACACTAGTTTCATCCCTCTAAACAAAAGGGGGGCATACATAGGCACTATTTATACAAACTCAAAACATAGAGGTAATTGACTCAGCACACACATTAAATTTTAACTTAGATCATGCTTCAAACTATACAATGCACCTTTAGTTATGGATAGCAATGCTTCGGTATATAATAAGTTCTCATTACATTGAAATTTTATGCAAGATATACATATGTTATACATAATTTTTACACATAGGGATTTGGTAGTTGACACAATTACTCAAAAAAGGCTCAGTTATTTTAGGGTTTTCTTAGATTTTTATAACTCATACATGTCCACTCTATTTGGAATATTGTGAAATATCCCTTTTGAGGATATTTTATCATTACACATAAATATATAAAATCCACACTCTAACCTTAATCCTCACACTAATAATCCTCACTCACACTATAATAATTCAAACTACACATATATACTCAAATTTGAAATATGCTGTAACACCACTATATAATCCAACTCAAAATTTATATAGAAATAATGAAATACAACACTCATATATTAAATAATGAAACACACTTATAAATACTAAATTACAACTTACACACTCACTACTATAAATCTAATCTATAGTTATCCAGCTAGGGATGAATATTTCACCACTGAAGACTGGTAACTCTGAATGAAGCCCACGTGCAATCCCTAAATGAAATCACCAACACCAACTAGGGTGGATATCTCAGCACCAAACCAACAAAAAAATATCTAATTTGAGAGGAAGAATTGAACACAAGTTCAATGTCTACAAATAAGGGGGGTTTATGATCAAAGATATTCATTACAGTGGAGAAGTTCTCCTTAAATAGAAATTAGAGGGGGAGAGAGAAGGAGAGGAAAATTCATGCCTGAGCCAAGAAATTCATCCCCCTTAAGTGGATACACTATTTAGAAATAGTGATATGCTTGTCCCGTTGTGAGAATGGTCAAAATTGGATCACATGATCAATCTTTATTTTGTCTTGGTCTTCCACTTCCAATGTGACACCAAAAATGGCACCCCACCCTCACACATGTGATCACCAATCAACAATAGTAGTTCTATTTTTACTCCCCATGTGCTAATAAGATCCAAGAAAGGTTCTAATCACCTTTTTACCAAGTTGTAGACAATAAAATCATGGAGCCACCCAAAAATTTGTCCCATATATCTCACACATGTGTCAGCAAGCACATGTGACTCACATAAGGACAATAAACTTGTCTTATAGTATAAGCTATGCCCCACCTTTCAAATAAAAATTTTCCCTTTAAAATTTCCTATGTGGGCCAAGCCACATCCCCCAAGACATCTCATCACTATGCCACCTCAAGGCTATGCCATGTCACCATGAATAGTGACATGTGAATAATGATCCATGAATAATACCAATGAATAGTACATGGTGAATAGTGATTCCAAACTAAAATCCCTTACACCACCTAAAATAACCTATGGGAATAAAATAGGCTATTGGTATTCTTCAAATGTCATATTTGGTAGAAAGGGGACATTACAAATCCTCCCTTCCCAAAGATTTCTTGTCCTCAAGCAATCAGATTAACTTTAGGAATCCAAATACCTAGATTCCAAACTAGTTGGTATGATACCCATCCAAGTTTGAATCTTATAAAAGGTTGTGCCTATTGAACAACAATGCTCATGTATATATTGGCCAATGCATGGAATTTTAGAAACTCTTCTTTGATCCACTTTTACTTCCACTGCACCACTTTGATATTCATATTAGCATCAATTGAAGAACTTCTAGAGTTACTAAATGCACCCAAAAGAACATAACCAATTTTTGAATCATGATAATGCTCTTCACCTTTAAAAAAAACTTGTTTCTATGTGATATCACTTTCTTCCATATACACTGGAAGACACTCACTGAAGTTTGGGATTTCAACCTCAACTAACTCCTCTATCATTGTTATCATAATAATATCCTTATGTGCACTTGAAAGAACATCCTCCATATCCAATGTTGGAAACTTTACTTCCATGCTCTCCTCCTCCATTGGAAAATTAGGAGAACTCTCATGTTGGTCTTCAAATGGAGTAAATAACTCCTCCAACATTGTTAATTCTCTAGCATCCACTTTTCTATTGTCTTCATCAAATTTTGGTGGAACTAAATATTCCTCTTGGATGGTGGGTTCTTCAACACTTTTCTTCAACTCCAACTATTTGGAAGCTTCTAACTTCTTAGGTACTTTTATCTACAATTCTGTTACTCTCAACTATTGAATTAGCAACTTGGAGAGCTACTCCTATTATTGGGAAATTTCAATGAGTCTTTGAAAATTATACTATTCCATCTTTTCCTCAATACCTCTTCTTTTTTAGAAAAAACTTGGGAAGCTGTCTCCACTCTATGTTCCCTATAGCTTTATCAACACAAAAATATGAACACAAATTGACATAGTCTAGCGAGATACATAGATATGATACCACTGAAATATCCCTTTTGAGGATATTTTCTCATTACACATAAATATATAAAATCCACACTCTAACCTCACTCCTCACACTAAAAATCCTCACTCACACTATAGTAATTCAAACTACACATATATACTCAAATATGAAATATGTTATAACCCCACTATATAATCCAACTCAACATTTATATGGAAATAATGAAATACAACACTCATATATTAAATATTGAAACACACTTATAAATATTGAATTACAACTTAAACACTCACTACTCTAAATCTAATCTACAAATATCCAACTAGGGAGGAATATTTCACCACCGAAGACTGACAACTCTAAATGAAGCCCATGTGCAATCCCTAAATGAAATCACCAACACCAATTAGGGTGGATATCTAACCACCAAAACCAAAAAACAACTCTCCAATATAAGAATATGAATTGAACACAAGTTCAAGTTCTAAAAATAAGGGGCTTTTATGATAAAAGATATTCATTACAATGGAGAAGCTCTCCTTAAATAGAAATGAGAGGGAGAGAGAAGGAGAGAAAACTTGATGCCCAAGCCAAGAAATTCATCCCCCTTGAGTGTGTGCACTATTTATCAATATTGATGTGCTTATCCCCTTTTGATAATGGTCAAAAATAGATCATATGATCAATCCTTCTTTTCTCTTGGTCTCCCACTTCCCATGTGACACCAAAAATGGTGCCCCACCTTCCCACATGTGATCATAAATCAACAATAGTACTTTTTTATTTACTCCCCATGTGCCAATAAAATCTAATAAAGGTTATAATCACATTTTACCCAAGTGGTATACAATAAAATCATAAATCCACCCACAAATTCATCCCATATCTATTACACATGTGTGAACAAGCGCATGTGACTCACATAAGGACAAGAAAATTATCTTCTAGTGCAAACTATGCCCCATTCTTTCAAATCAGCCTTTTCATTTCAAAAACACATATGTGGGCCAAGCCACATCCCCTAATACATATCATCACTATGCTACCTCAAGACTATGCCATGTCACCATGAATAGTGACACGTGAACAGTGATCCATAAATAGTACCAATGAATATTACTTGGTGAATAATGATTCCAAACTAAAATCTCTTACAACACCCAAAATAGCCTATGGAAATAAAATAGGCTACTGGTATTCTTCAAATGTCATATTTGGGAAATAGGGGACATTACATATTGCCTAGGGCACTTTGTCCAAATAGTGCACTATTTTCCAAATTCACATAGAGCAGTGATTTGAGGTTGCTATAGGTTATCATAGTCATAATTTTCTTAGGTAAAAACATCATCTTTCTTAGTTTTAATAGATATCAATAGATATGAGGTGTGTGCACATCATATGTAGACATTTTTGTCATAGTTTGGATCAGTTTTTACATAAGTTATGATAATGGGGGCATGTACATAGAGCATGCCCACATAAACATAGAATCATTAATTAGTAGTACTAGTTTATATTTATATGACTTGGTTTACTTAGTTATTAGGTTTGGGGCATGATGCATGGCACATGGTCTCAGTCTTTAGTTTTACACCTGATTTTATAGAAGGAATGGAAAATATTTCCATTCTCTATGATTATATACACCAAACTCAATTAAAAATTATATTTACATTAATTTTGCATGATTATGAATCTTGTATTCATTTGTAGTGGTTGATTCAAAATACTTTGCACCAATACCTAGTTTATTGAGTTGTGTGGGGTTAGGGTTAAATAGATGTTTTACTTCTAGGCACATATCTACATAAAATATATTAGGGGTAAGAATAGCTTGGCTTCTCATAACATAATGGTTTGATCATATTCAACATATGAACTCCACATCATGAGTTCATCTCCATAGTCATCACTCAAAGTCTTGTTCAATTCTCTAGCCAATAAGAGAACAAGATTAGAGATGATGTTCTCTCCACACGAGTTAATCAAATTGGACCCATGGAATATCCACCTGCAAATGAACACATGCAACACATGTAGTTACATATTATACTGAGAAGGGGGTGAATTGATATAAGGTAATGTTTTATTTTTTAAAATTGATAATTAAAATAATATCAATCACACAACATCAAAAATTAATAAAATAAGAACACAAGATTTACGTGGAAACCCTTTTGGGAGAAAACCACAAAGAAAAGGAATTCTTGGACTACTATGCACATCCAACCACAAATAAAATTCCTATGCAATTTGTGGGCACCAACCTATTGGAAACACCAATATTTTTCACTAAATAATTTGTAGGCACAAACCCACTAAAGACATCAATCCCCACTACTAAATAATTTATAGGCACCAACCTACTGGAGGCACCAATTCCCACTGCTAAGGACTAACTTATCAAGAGACACCAATCTCTTATTTTTGAGGCACTGACCTCTACTATAATAATATTCCACCTTACTAGATTCATCAATTAATAATGGTAAATTCAATTTCCTCTTCTTCTTCTCCACAAAAATCTACCTATGCTTGAATGATAGAAAGAATTAATTCCATATCTTTCTCAACCTTCTATCTGCCTTATATAGCCTTTAAAGGCTCTTCAAAAAGGAGGCATCTCATCCAAGAGGCACCTCTTCACCAAAAGATGTGTTTATTGACATTTTCATTGACATTTTTGTTGACATTCCTATTGACATTTCCATTAATAATTTTGTTAATGTTTTCATTGACAATTCCATTGATATTTATGTTGATAATTCTATTGGAAATTCTATTGACATCAATTATAATTCCTTTGAAATTTTTGTTGGAAATTTTATTGACATCAATTACAATTTATTTGACATCAATGACAATATTCTAACAATCTCACCCTTTGTTATTGATGGAAAATATGTAGAGAAACTCCCTCCTACTGTAGTTCTCCTTCTTTGTTTCCCCTTTCATTAATTATCCTCCTTTGATATCAATAGAAAATGGATTTTCAATATACTTCAATCCATAAATAAACCATGGGAAACATCTATGTCATCTTCTACACCATCATTGCAATTGAATGATTGTCTTTCTACTCTTCTCCATCCTTTTGCATAAGGACTTCTTATTTTCTCATTTTCTCTCCTTGAATTTGATCAAATATGGGATTTTTGACCTCATCTACATCCATCTAGATTATCTCTAGCTACTCAACTAGTAACTCTTTTTTTCCAATTCCCTCGAGTCTTAAGGAAAATTATTTATCTTTATGATTAAGTCTTATTACTTGGAGATTGTGATTTAAATAATCTTAAAAACCCTCCTAAAGTGTGATTGTGAAAGCTTTTAGTGAGCTAAACAAAAATGAAACAAATCACCTAATAATATGTTATCATCTAATATTGCAGGCAATGAATATCAAATTCCTTCAATAAACTTCTTGCCAACTTCAAATATAAGATTAAATGCATAAAATCTCTCATTATCTAAGATATGAAAATTTAAAATATTTCACAAGATTGGTAGATCAAATAATTTGTCATGCATTTTAACCACATCCTGTAAAAGTAATTATTCAATAGACATACAAGTCTCTTCAAGTTTTTCATGTTCTTATCTTGGAACATCAACTTTGTTCTGATCATCTTTCTCATTATTCTCTCCAACCATATATTCTATCTCTCTAATATTCTATGAGACTTCATCCTTTAAGTTATCTTTTCATTAGAGCTAAAATATAATGCAATGATTAGTTCCCCCTATATTTTGACTTCTTATGAGCTTAGTGATACCTCTTGTACATGAAATGTAGTTTGCACAAACATAGGTCTCTCTTTATTTTCTTGCTCTTATTTATTTTTCAATAATTTTTCCATTTCTTCCTTTTGTTTACTCATGGCTTCCATTTTCTTATTTTGCCTAGGAAGTTTCATAAAACCACTTCTACAGAAGCATGTTGTGTGTCCATAGTTTTCATACTTATAGCATATGACATTGTAATATAATAAAGGAGAAAATGAATTATAATTACTATTTCCAAATCCATAAGGACTTCTATTATTTTTCCAATCAAAATGTCTTGCTTGTGTCCTATAGTCTATTGGTTTATGACCAAAGTGATTACATGAAAAACAATAACCAAAGATAGAATGTTGGAACTTGGTCATGTGTGCCTACCTTGAAGGAAAGGACTTTCTAAATTTTTCCTTATCATATTTTGGAGTGCTTATTTTCTATGGGATTTGATTCTCTTTCTTCTTGTTGATAGGACTTTTGAGAACATTTGCATAGCTTTTTATCTTGTCTTCATTTGCCTTCTTTTGTGGCTCTTTGTTATCTTCTTTATTGGCCATCTATTTTTATTTATATCCAAGACTAGTCTTTATAAATGGTGACTTCTACCCATTTATGATATCATCTAAGATTTTAGTAATCTTCTCAATTTTGAGGCTTCTGTTCATTTTAGTGGTTGTTTTCTCTAGTTCCTTCCTCAAGGAAATAGTTTCAGACTTTAGCCTTTCATAAGTTTAATCTTGAGGTTTATGATCATGTTTTCTAATTCATCAAGACTTTGTGATATTTTTTCCTTAGATTCACACTCCTCTTGAAGCTATAATTTTTATTTCAAGTTCATCTTCTTAAGTTTCTTGCTTTTACTTAGGGCACACATGATTTCTTCTTCTAAATCTACTTCTCCATCTATTTCAATATCTCTTCCCCTTATGACTCATTTTCTTATTTTTCTTTGTCTTTACTTTTCAATATATCATCTTTTGTTTCTATTTCCATGAATAATATCTCTTCTCTATCTCTATAAAAAAAAATCTCTTCAGATGAACTACTTTCCTCTTTGGAATACATGATTTTCTTGTGCTTTTAAAATCTCTTATTTATCTTAGGTTTGTCTTATTTATGACTTTTCTTTATATCATGATCTTCTTCCTCATTACTATTCACAATTTTTACATATGGTCATTTGACCATAAAATTTCCTACCTTTCCACAAGTAAATCATTTAAAAGTTAACTTACCTTTGTACTTGTCAGATCCTTTCTTTTGCTTCCTCACAAAATGAGCTTCTTCTTCATTTGATTCATTATTGGAACTATATCTTCACTTGGGATCTTTATTATTCATTTTATTTGAGGCTTTGAAGGTTTAATCTTGTTTAGATGATTTATCTTTTTTGTTCCTCATTTAATATGTTGTGAAGATCCCATGCAATTCATCCATAGTTAATTTATGCAAGTCCTTCATTTCCTCAATGTTTGAGAATTTTGAATCAAACCTTAAGTGTAGAGAACTTAGTACCTTTTGAACTATAATTAATTCTTAAAATTTTTCACCAAGCCCTCTAATGGTGTTAACGATCTCATTCACATGAAGAAGATATGCCACAACATTTTCTTCATCTTTCATTTTAAATCCTTTGAATTCTCTCCTATGAGTTTGAATTTTTTCCTTTTTCACTTTATTATCACCCTCATAGATGGTTTGAAGTTTATCCTAGATGTCATTTTCTGAATTTAAATGAATTACTTTGACAAATTTTGATTTTGATAAGCCACACAAAATTGCATTAATGGCTTTTTCATTATTTTCACTAGACTTCTTTCTAACTATATCCATTGGTGAAGATATGGAGATACATAAATGATTGCCAAATATCAAATCCAAGAAACATTAAATAGGTTCTCATCATTATGTTCCATAATGCATAGTTTATTCCATTAAACAATGTAACTCTATTTGATGAAAAACCTTCTTGACTAGTCATGTGTGCTCTTGAGATCTACCTTCTAACGGTTAGACTATTTCCAAAGGAATTCACTTTGATACCAATTATTGATCACATGTTTATACTAAAAGGGAGGTGAATCAGTATAAGGTAATAATTTAATTTTTCAAATTGATAATCAAAATAATATCAATCACACAACATCAAAAATTAAGGACACAAGATTTACGTGGAAACCTTTTTAGGAGAAAACCACGAAGATAAGGACTACTTGGATTTGCTATCCAAATCTAGCCATAAATAAAATTAATTCTTATGAAATTTGTATGTAATAACCTAATTTAGACACCAATCCCCATCGCTAAATAATTTTTAGGCACTAACCCATTAGAGACACCAATCCCCAATGCTAAGCAATTTATAGGCACTAACCTAATAGAGACAACAATCCTCACTGCTAAGCACCAAATTAGCAAGAGACACCAATCTATTCTTTCTGAGGCATAGACATCTATTAAAATAATTTTCCACCTTATTATTGTTTCTTCATAAATGAATGATGGAAAATTTAATTTCCTTTTCTTCTTCTCAACAAAAATTTGCTTATGCTTAAATGATATAAATAATTAATTCCATATATTTCTCAACCTTCTATCCACCTTATATAGCCTTCAACGGCTCTTCAAAAAGGAGATGCCCCATCCAAGAGGAACTTATTCAACAAAAGATATGTCCATTGACATTTCTATCGATATTTATGTTGACATTTTCATCAACATTTCCATTGACATTTCTGTTGACTATTCTATTGACATTTTCATTGATATTTCCATCGATAATTCCATTGGTAATTCTATTGACATCAATTACAATTATTTTGACATTTCCATTGACATTGATTATAATTCCTTTGAAATCCATGACAATATTCCAACAACATGACTTTCTTCTTTTTACTCTATTACTTTAATTTTATTGCATTACTAAAATAAAAGGGGGGGATGTATACACCTAATTGTGACTTTATAATCACCCAAAAGTGGTATTTGAGTGTTAAGAGTACTAATTGAGACTACATATCCATAGTTTATCTCTAGACCTATCTTAAAGACTATTATCACACTTATCCAACATTTGTGCAGGCCATAAGCATCCCTAGTCAGTCCAAAAGCAATCCCATATGCTCATTTCTTGATTTTGGCATTTTGTGCCTAGTGTTATGTTATCTAGACACTCGCACCATAATAAAATCACTATCACTATGTGGTGCTAGTGTCCCTAAAATGGAGATAATGTCATTTACCCTAGTTTTTACCAAATGGATATATTTTCAAAATAAAAGCCTCATAAGATCAGCCTAGACATATTTTATCATACACATAAGCAATAAAACAATATAAATACATGACTTTTAGCCATCTACCCATTGGATGGAAATCAGATGCAAAATACACATTCAAACATGAAACAAGTTGAGCACAATTAAGGTTATCAATCCCTATTTTTCCCTACTTCTACATCCTATCATATGCAATAGCCCTAAGCTCATATTTTCTATATTCTTAGTCTAAAGCACATTCAAGGCACTCAAGGACACTATCATAATAGAATCACTTTCACTTACACCAACACTTTGGTGGGGATAACTACATCATGCTTGATCTTTCCTCAGAGTATTGGTATGCCTCAGAGTATTGGTATGTAGGCAACTCTCTTCATATTGAGGTGTTAAGGATGTCCAGGCTACCCTACTAACAAACACACTTTTTAGCTCATGTCCTAGTTATATGGAGGATTAGGGTTTACACAATAAATCAATCATTATAGAAACAATACAAGATTCCACAATTCATGCACCCAAAAATAGAACCTATATATCCAGGCACATGTGCACTTAGAATTTTAGAATAATCATGCATAGAGGACACTACTACCAATATCAAGACACTGCAACCACTTTACCAATAATGGCACTATTTTCCAAGGGGAGTTTTGACATAGGGATTTAGTTTATGACACTCAAACTAGATCCCATATCAGTTTCAAGCACTTAAATCATCTGTATTAGGTGTTTTCCATTTAAGTCTTTATTTGCACTATTTATTATCATTTTTAGACAAGTCAAAGCCAGTCAATTCTATAACAAATTAGTGGATGTATTTTTTGTATATTATTTCCTTGATTTAGTCTACTCATCCCTTTAATCAAACATAGGATTTACACTCACTACGTCTTAAAAGGTTAAAACATTTGGTAAACTTGACTTATTTTAAACATTTCTCAAACCCTAATCTTAGATGCTCTTAGGATTTGTATCCTTTTTGTGACTCTTCTCAGATTTTAGTTTCAAAATTTAAAATCTATTTCAATATTTGTTTTTTAAAATTTTTCTTAGATTAATTCTTTTAAGGTTCAAAATATACAACTTGTTTTCCTTATTCCCAAACTATAATGGTAGAATTCAACAATTGATTTGATGAGAGTGATAAAAAACAATTGCAAGATTTTGTGTCTAAACATTTAAATATGTAAGATGACCTTATCACTATTATTCAAGAAGATCTTCACAAATAAAACAATGGTTAATATTCAACTCCCCCAACTAATAACATTATTGCAACTACAATGGGGCCAAATTGGCTAACATAATGTACAAATGTAATTCAACAACCTTTGGTGATAGATATACCTCTTATGGCTAGTTCCTCTATTCCAGATGTATAAGCCCTTATGTACAAGGTCCATACTCTACAAGATAAGGTGTTACATCTTGAGAAATGTGTAAATAATACCACTTAAATCTATTAAAAACCTAGGGAATCCAACTTTTAACCATTTTACCCTTGTATAACCTTCTCTCCAATAAACTCACACTCAAATTTACCTATGGTTGGAACAAATCAGCATGGATAGAATCTTTAGCTACCAATTTGGATGAATCGGTGATAATTCACCCACAATTAGTGTTGATTCTATAGATTGGTGTTGATCTATATATACCTATCCAACCATTAGATTTGGTACAAAAAACTCTAAAACTTGAAGTATTACTTATATTTTTGGGAGAATAAAGGAATAAATTAACATCACCTTGCCAAAATTCTTTTACATATAATCTGCATCCATCATCATGAGCCTAAATGATTACCTATATTTGTGAGAAGGAATTTATTTTGTTTGCAACCAGGTGCAAGGTAAGTAGTCATTATTTATCTCATTTTTTATCAATCTCTTTACTTTTATCTTCTTATTCAATCTTTAGAATACAACCTATATCCCTATGCTACTATTTATCAGACTCTATCATTCAACCTAGTCTCTATTTTAATCAAGTCTAGTTTTAGAGAGAATCAACACCGATTCATTCTGAATCGACATCGATCCTACAAGATGAACATCAATCCATTATATTTAGTTTTTAAAAATTAAGCATTTAATATTAGATCTCTATCTTTAATTCATCTGATTTTCTATCATTTTAAATATGGCTTTGCTATGTAGATGACTCTACCTGGTATTGTGCATGGCATCGTTAATATCACTAAGCTACCTATAGTATCCCAACCCCTTTTTGCTAATCAAAGTGACATAGCCTTCAAAATATCACTTTGAATCATTTATTATTCTCCCTCTTTTGAAGCCACTACCAACTGACTTGATGTTATATAAGAGGATGTGAATGCAGATATAACTTATTTAGATGAATACTTTCCTTACATTGATAGCTTAAGCAAATATTAAATCATAATCATTATTGTTATCATATCTTTATTTATTATAATTTCAAGTGTTGTTTATCCACTTAATTGTGAAAATAGTGAGATGACATCCACTTGAGGAATGTCACAACTTCCTAGGACTAGTTCTTAACCAAACAACTCATCCATTTATATATTAATCTATTTTTTTCGAAGTTGTTTATTTATGTGTAGGTTATTCTACCTAGACAAAAAGAAGTTCCTTTAGTCGCTAGATTAAAGTGGTGCACAACCATCTACATATCTCTAGGTATTCTTTATAAACCCTACTTTTCATTAAGTTTTTAGTAAGTTACTTAAATTAAAGGAAAAATTAAAAACTACTATAACATACTAGCATTCTCGGTGGGAATAACAAGGTCTCATTTTTCTTATTAGAATTCATTGTGAATTTATCCATATTTCTCTCTTTTTCTATTGATTGTTGTCTTCATTCAAAAGAAAATCCAAAAAATGTTTTTTCCTTTCTAAGGTTAAAAATAACTGCATCCATTTTTACTTTCTTAGGTTATAGAATAATTTAGGTAGGTTAATTTATCATAACATTAACTTATTTCACACACATACCAAACCACTTACATAAAAAACTCATCAAATAATGACATAATGGAACTGATTGGGATTTCATCACCTAGAAATAAACTTCATCCCAACTATCCTAATTGGATTTTAGCACCAAGGGAAAAACCAACTTAGTATGTTGACTAAGTATAAACCCTGATTATTTGATATATATTAGCTAAGCATCTGACATCCTTATGATATAGTGTGTGAAGTGAGGGGGTAGGTCCCAATACCAAGACAAGTATTGATTCCAGTACAAAAATAAATTTGAGCCTAATTTTTTTTGAAACCATCCCTATATTTCCATTTATTAAGACCTTTGGTATCCTTTCTTTCTTTTTATCACACTTTAAAGTTAAAAATTAAAATATTTTTAGGTACATCTTTAGCATTTATGCCTTTCTTTTTCACTAAATATGAGATAATAAGAAAGAATTATCTACTTTTTTATTTTATTTCTTGATTTTACCTTTATCTCTACATGGTTTTGACATGATAATAGTTTCTAACGCAAACCAAACCTCTAGCTTCATCCTCATCCATGGAGAATTCTCCTAGTCCTCCTACTTCTCCTGAATCCACTAGGAAAGGTATTCTCCAATATTATACTCAGGGTGATCTTGAATTCACCACTATATTGGATAGTAATGCAATCACACTTAATCATTATATCAGATCCAAAGTTATATGTATCCCACTTTCCCCCCATACATAGTTTTCCAAGAGTGCTTATGGCATGCCTTTATAGTAAGGTGAAGGGTTTACCATAACTATGGTGTCCTCCCATAACAAGCCTGCCCCAACAAGTTATGAAACCAACACTATGAAACCTTTAAGTAACCCACCTCGAATAATGTCTAGTGTTCCATCCCCAACTAGTACCCAAGCTCAGAATGTCACTGAACCTCAACCTACATCTACTCCACCTCTTATCATGGTGATTTAGAATTTAGTTATCTCAAACCCAACAACCCTTCCACCTATCTAAACTAGTGTGCCTTTTAATCCTCAAACTCAACCTTTATAATAAACCCCCATAAGTCAACCTCCTCAATAATATATCCCATTGACAACCCATTACATAACTCCATTGCAAGCTCTTGGGTCTACTTATATCCCCTTATAAGCCCCATAGTATGTGGTGGCATCCCAACCAATCATGAACACATCAGTTGGTTATCCTTTATCCTATCCCTTCTCTACTCAGCTTCCTACTTATCAACATCTACAACAAAATGTTTTGGGAGGTATCCCTCAATACAATACCTAACTAGACCCTATGAGTATCCTTATGAATAAGATGGCCAATTTGGATGCCTCAGCCTATGGGCAAAAAAATATGCTCACTTACTATTAAATATGTAATGAACCTATAAACCTAATTATCCCCATTAGACCTTACCCTCCATAGTGGGAGCTTCCAAAGTTTACCAAGTTTCAAAATAATGAGGATTCATAGCAACACCTTTGAGCATTTAGATATGTTTTCTATCTTATAGCTCATGATGATGTACTTCTTCTTAGGAATTTTCCTATGTCTCTAGCCAAACTAGCCTTAGACTAGTATAACTCAATTACTTAGCATTCCTTATTCTCTTTTGGGTAGCTAGCCTAAATATTCTTAGAGCATTTTTTATCAACATCACAAGAAAAGTAACTATCACCGACCTCTATGCCATAAGATAGTTTGATGATGAATCTATCACTGATTTCATGGATAAATAAAGGAGTCTCATAAACTAACTCACCTTTTTCCTTCCACAAAATGAACTAATTGAATTATTCTTGAGAGCATGTGATAAACATATCTCATTGATGTTATGGGTATAATCCTTCAAAACCTTTGACAAGGCAATTTTAAAGGTCCATAAATTGGAAACTAGAGCCTTGGAGGAAGGGAAAGTAAAGTTGCATAGTAAAACCTTCAAACATGATCCTTCTAAAGGGACTAACAATAATAAAACCAAAGGAGATGCTAATGCCATAGTCATAAAATTAGCACCCCCACAAGAAAAAGTCTAATTTAAACCCTCCACCTCTCAGGCACAATCCCAAAAACCATTAACACATTTTTCTCCATGATAATATACACCTTTAGGAGAGTCTTATGCATCTATCTTAGATAAGATATTAAATGCATCTCTCATCAAAATTCTTCTAGTGAGACCTCTTGATGACTATTTCCCTAATCATAGCTAGTTTAAGGAAAATGATTTTTACAACTTCCACCATGTAATAGGTCATGACATCAGTAGTGTTGCTATGTAAAGGGTCTAGTACATAACCTTATTGATCAAGGGGAGTTACAACTAGATAACCATAATGCACCCCCTAATAAATCTATAGACATCTTCAAGAAACCATCCCCTAATCACACTTCCACATCTAATTCCATATAGGATAATTTGGGATCTACTTCAGACCATGGAACTCATGTAATTAATAAAATCCATGATCAACTTCTACCTAAAGAAGTTGATAGTACTTCTGTCCCTGATATCCTTATAGGAGATGCCTTCGATCCATTTGAATTAAGTGTAATTATCCTAAAAACATCCTCAAGATTTAAAAATATCATTATTTGGGATCCATTTGAGGAACAATGTATGAAAACATTTAGGATGATTAATTAGAAATAAAAGAGGAAAGGACTATCAAATAAAAGTCTTGTTCAGACATTTCTCAAGATACACATACCAATCCTCACATCATATCAATACCTATGTCTAGAATACCCATCCCATTTAGTTTACTACCCATGAACAAACTATTACATTACCTCAAGCCAACTCAGGACCAGTTCCCCTCATTACTCAAGAAGAGATAAATCTTAGATAAATCAAGGGAAAAGCTATTGGTACCAAAAATAAAAACTTTGGGGACCCATGAGGAAAATAATTGCAAGATCCTCTAATTAGTATTGAAATCCAAAGAGAGGATATCCCTAATACCCCTGATCATATTCAAAAAGGAAAGGCACTACTTCCACCAGTTTGAACAAAAACATCTATATTAGGACCCCACCGTTTAGCAAGATTAAAATCCACCATCATAGAATCCTATACTAAAGAGCATATGCCATCATAAAGAGATATTCCTACCATGATAATGTCAATACATAACCCTTTAAATCCCTACTATCCACAAGGTTTAAGTGTAAGGGCTTATCCTAAGCACAAACTACCTATTGTAGGGAATGTTCAAACAAACAGTTTAAAAAGTTAAGGTTCAAAGTAAAAAACATCTTCCTTACCAATGCATCAGAGGATTGAAAAACCTAATTTGGATCCATTGAAGGTGTATTATTATAAAATCCTTAATCAAATTCTCTAGACCTCCCTTGTCACTCTACCACCCATAAAACCCGTTAACCCTCATTTTTAGAAACTAGTGTGATATCAAGAAAACAAGAAATGTGTGCATCATTGAATAATAGGTCATGATACAAAAAGTCATAACACACTTAAAGTTGTGGTCCAAAACTTATTAGAATAAGATGATCTTTTAATAGAATAGATAGATCATGACCATCCCCACAATCAAACTACTAGGGTCTCATCAACCTCAGGATGTAGTATACTATCAATAACATTAGAACACGCTGTAAAAGAAGATAAAACTTATGATAGAGATAAATATCAACCCCTCATAAACCCTCTAGATATGGATGAGTATGAGAATACAATAAATCCCCCTTTATTTTAGATAAACATAGTTCATATAGCTACACAATCCCAAACCTAGGGTCATAAAACCCATAACCATGATAAAGCCAGAGTGACTATTAAAAAAACTCTAGCTCTTGCCATAAATAGTCTTACAATGTCTACTTTGAAACCTAATATTTCTATTTTATGGAAAGCTCAAAAAAATAATGCTTTAGAGCTAATACAAATATCCATTCTAAAGCAACTTCATCAGCTCTTGATCAAGATGTCTTTATATGAACTTATCCAAAATTATCCATAGCATCACGAGGCTATGATAGAAGCCTTGTGGGCCACTAAGATATAAGCTAATAAAATCCAACCTCTATCATCTTTCATCACATCAGTTCAAAATCCATTATTCATAACATTCCATGATTTAGAAATGTCACCCTTACAACCTGATGACTAGGATCCACCACTATTTATCATTGTTCAAATTGATCAGAATCAAATCAAATAGGTAATGATTGATAATGGTGTAAGTATAAATATCATCTCCTCTTATGTGTTTAAACAACTAAAATTACTTGAAATTTTTGTAGCCCAATCCTCGACTCTTTTATGAGCATTTAATAATATTATCACCCCTACATTAGGAATGGTAGTCTTTCACATTCAAGTAGTCATGCATGTTTTACCTGAGTTATTTTACATAATAGAAGGGGGGTTTCAATACAACATCATGTTATGGTATCCTTGGATACATGTTATTAATTACATCCTCTCCACCTTGCATCAATGTACTAAATATTAACATGAAGTTAAAATAAATAATGTCCCAGTCGATCCCCATCCATTAAAAACTTGTAACCTCACCTTTTGACTAAATGAATTTTTAATTCTATTACAAAACACTACCCCATCATCATCCAATGAGGCATAAAATAGTACAACAATCCCTACATCAAATATTGGTAAGGAGTTCATTGTTTCCACATTTCAATAGCTATCAATTGGGGAGAATCAGTTATTAGCACTCAATACTCTCCCCACTCCCCAAGAATATGGGTGTCCAAACAAACAACATGCACATTATCTAAATTTAGGATAGATTATTCCCTTCGGTCCACCTTTCCTCCACACCCATTTGATATATGGGTAAATTGATCAACCTTCTTTAGGTCCTTATAACCAAACCCATGATAAATCATTTACCTCAAATTTTTTGTTCCTTGATAAACCCCACTTTATGAAGACATACCTACAATGGTGTGCTTGAATGGGTTTTGACATAGGATGCTATGAACAAGGTCCACATGAGGTTACGTTAGGATATTTTAGGAAAACCCATAAAAATCATGACCTCAATTTTTTAAAAAATCCCAAAACTACCCCAGAGATTACTCTCCTTCCTATCCTTGAAGAGGACATACCATCTCACTATCTAGCACCCCTTATTTAATAGACAACATTGTGTCCATTCCCCCAAATTTGTTTTTAGTCAATTCCATTACTATAGAACCTCTCATCTATTAGTATAATTGGGAGGTCTAAATTATTCCTTTATCCTACCCAAACATGATAGATCAAGATTTTCCCACCATCCCTATTCTTCAGTGCCAAGATGATGAGTATATATTAACTCATTTAGGCACAAATAACTCCCATCTATGTAAATCCTTTCCATTTGAAACCTATAGTCTATTAAATGAGGCTACCATTGACATTAACATAAGATCTCATGAGACTCTACTAATAATTAAAGTTAGAAAACCTTTAGATCTTTAGGAACACCAAGATTTCACTATGTTTTTAATAAATCATAGTGAATCATTCACTTGGTCCTATAATGACATGCTTGGTATCGACCCTACTATTGTCATCCATAAGATTGTCACATTCCTTGATGTTAAAACTATAAAGTAAAAGCTTCAAAAAATGAAACGTCACATTGTGCTTTTAGTCAAGGAAGAGTTATAGTGTCTCTTATCTGTTAAATTTATCTAACCTATCGATTATGCTCAATGGGTATCTAATATCATCCCTATCATAAAGCCCATAGGGGGACTATGCCTTTGTACTAGCTTTTGGGACCTTAATCTCACTTATCTTAAGGATGATTTCCCTCTCCCTAATTGACCAATTAGTGTACTTAACAATTGGGCATGAAATGTTGTCACTTATGAATGGCTTCTCTAGATATAATCATATCCTTATCACACATGAAGACCAACATAAGACTTCATTTATTACTCCCTAGGGGACTTTTTGATATTGAGTTATGCCTTTTGGCCTAAAAAATGTAAGAACCACCTATCAAAGAGCCATGACTTATACCTTTCATGATATCAACCATAAAATTATTGAGGATTATGTGGATGATCTCCTTGATAAATCAAAATGATTAAAAGACCATATTTTAGTCCTAAAGTTAATCTTCGCTTGCTTAATCTAATTTCATGTCCATTTAAATTCCAAGAAATGCATTTTTGGAGTATTGATGGGTAAGATTTTAGGCTTTATTATCTTTATTCAAGGGATATAAGTCAACCCTGCTAAGATCAAATCCATTTTAGAAATGCCTCCCAAATCTAAGCTTAAACAACTCCATAGTTTACAAGGTAAATTGCAGTCTATCCTTCATTTTCTCTCCCATCTATCTGATCTATGTGAACCATTCCATCACATCTTAAGGAAAGATATCCAATTTAATTGAGACTTTGGTTGTCAGGAATAACAAACCTTTTTATTATATATTTCCACTATGGATCATGCCTTTAGATCCATGCTTACACATCATGATGAACAACATAAATAATAGGTGATTTAATATATCAATTGCACACTTGTTGACTATGAGATGTGTTATTCTCACATAGAGAAGTTATGCCTAGCTTTGGTCTCTCTAACTTCTAAGATTTGACATTATTTGCTCAATCACAAGACTTATGTGGTCATGAACACCAATCCCCTAAAATTTATGCATTTAAAGCCTTTTTTCAAAATCAATGAATGGTAAAATGGATTATGCTTTTGGTAGAATTTGATCTAGAGGTTATCCATCAAAAATTTGTTAAAGGTTAAATCATTATTGATTAGCTTTCTGAGATGCCTCTTGTTGATAATCAACCAATTAATTATGAATTCTCAAATGAATCCATAGCCCCCATGTCTCAAACATATCCATAATATAAATTGATTATATTATTTGATGGATCCAAAAGTGAGTGGGGGAGCTAGAGTTATACTAATCCCTCATGGGAGGACACCTACACCTCTATCTTTTAAGCTTGATTTTGACTGCACTAATAATATGAAAGAATATGAGGCTTTAATCATAGGTCTCTAAATCACTTTAGCCTTGGGTATTAAAACACTTAATATATCTAGTGATTCCTAGCTTATGGTCACTTATTTTAATGGCATATGTCCATGTCAGAATGATACCCTTAAAAAAAATAAGACCTTGGCTAACCAGTTACTTGCTACTTTTGAGTAGTATACTATCCAAACCACTCCTTGGTCAAATAAATAGTTTTTGGATACTATGGCTTCCTTGGCCTCTGTTATCCTGTCTTCATCTTAAGAATCTAACTTATTTGTCCTTGTCCAAAAAATTAATCAACCTCATTTTTCTAAAATTGATCTTCCTTCCATCCATAGTGTGGAAGAAAATCCATTATATCTCTAGTATGCATAGGTATTTGATTACCTATCAAAGGGGATTATTCCTCTAGATCTATCTAGAAATGGTAAGTGAGCTTTCTAGCATCACATTATGCATTTTGTTATACTAAGGGGTGTTCTCTATAAGCATGGCTTTGACGGTATCCTTCTTTGTTGTCTCCAAAATCATGAAGCTACCCTTGATATCAAAGAATCTCATGATGGTTTATATGGGGGATATTTTAGCAGGCACACCATCACTAAGATAATCTTATAATTAGGCTATTATTAGCCCACTTTAAATCAAGATTATTGTGAGTACATTAATAAATGTTTGAAGTATTAGTATCATGCCAACCTATCTCATGTCATTAGTCAAGCATTATAGGTAACACATCACTTTTGGCCTTTTTCCTAGTGGGGGCTTGATCTTATAGGTCATATTAATCCCAAATCTTCCTATTGTCATAGATTTATCATTACTACCATTAAGTATTTTACTAAGTGGGTGGAGGCTATCCCCCTTATCTTGACAAAAGCAAATAAAATTATTGAATTCATTAGTCAACATATTAATTGTCACTTTGGTGTTCCTCATAAGATCATCATGGATAATGGAAAATCTTTTGAAAATAAAATGGTTCAAGAGCTATATGATTATTTTGAAATTAAGCTCAACTTCTCCTTGCCTTATTATCCTCAAGCTAAAAGACAAGTTGAGGCATCAAATAAAATTATTGTCAAAATCTTAACTAAAGTTGTTAGTGAAGAAGGAATGAACTAACATCTTCATGTTCCTTTTGCCCTATGGGATTATCGAACTAATATTCAAACCCATATGGGTGCTACTATTTTATCCCTATTCTATGGTAATAAATTTGTGCTTCCTCTTAAGTTTTAGATTCCTTCCCTTCACATATCCCTTAAAGATATTGTTTTTTAGGATGACTTCCACTAGGAATGATTAGCCTAACTTGAACTCTTGGATGAGCGTCGATCATCTGCTCTTGACCATCTTCATGTATATCATGAATGAATAAAGTGTGCCTACAATAAGCATCTAAAATAATGTGAATTCAATATTGGCAACCTTGTCTTAAAGGAAAATCAACATGTCACTAATATGGAAAAAGGAAAAAGGGGAAAATTCACTTCAAATTGGATCAGACCATATATTATCACTCATAAATATAAATTTGGGGCATATCACTTGGCTTATCTTGGTGGAAAATTATAATGAGAACCTTTTAATTCATTTCATTGACATCCCTTCCACTTTTAATAAGTCTTGATCACCTTAGGCCACTTAGTTTCTTTCCTTTTGGTTTGACAAAACCATATCCCTATTATTCTTATACCAAATAATGATGAATAGAGACATGTGGTTATTGAGAAACCTTTCCAATTTTTACCTTGAATATAAATACCCTAGATATATTTATAGAATTCTCTAAATGGATAAGATCTGACTATAATGGGAAGGAAATCCAAATCATTATTCCTTGAAATCCTTCCCTATCACTAATTCCTTTCGAGAATAAGTGTATTATCTTGTGTAATAAAGTTTTAAAAAATTATCCTAGGATACTTAAGGCCAACCATAAATAAATCATATCACTAGGATCAAAATAAAATCAAAGTAAAGTATCTAAAAAACAAGAAAAATAATAGACTGATGCCTTGAAGGACAACTATGAAATTTGCAAAATCTACAAAAAAAAATATATATCAAAAAGCATAGACTACTCCCTTGAAGGATAAATTTTTAAAAATTTATCTCTCAAAATATAGATCACTCCATCAAAAGATGGATATCATGCATAAAATATCCCAAGAAAGCTTCCCACATTGATCAACATTCTTTGAATTAGTAGACTTCCCACATTTATCAATCTACATGGATTGACACAAAATGATTCTAGGGTTAACCTTAGCTTTGGGTATATAAGATTAAAGAATCTTTTTATTAAAATAAAAGAATCTACTTTCTACCAAATCCTAAACAAATTCATAGTAATTTCCATCTCAAACCAATAAAAAACTTAAACTACGTCGACCTAAGGTTGTTAGGTTAGTTATTAACAGTTAGTTAAGGACACACAAGCATTCATTTCAAGTGGTTTTATTGGGTCATGGTATGATCCAATAATGAGAAATAAAACCCTTTGTAAATTAAATTTGTGCCAATTAATTATAGATTTGCCACATATATTAATGAATATCCTAATCTAGTAAATCCAAAAATCTATAAACATGAAATTTGTAATCTATAGGTCACATCCATAGTAATCAGTAACCCATAAACTTTTTTTTCATAATCCATAATCCATAATCTAATCCAATCTAATAATCAAAATCACATCCATAATAATATAAGCATAATTTATAAGCATTTTAACATTTCATAAAGCTTTAAATCCATAATCAATCAACACATATCATAAAATCTATAATCCATAAATCAATAATATAATGTACATCCATAATCCATAAACATTATTCATAATCTATAACCCATAATTCATTATATAATTAATCCATAATCACGTGATCAAAATCACATCCATATTAATTTAATCATGGACATTTAAAAATTGCATTAAATCCATAATCTAATAATCAATCTTGTATCCATAATAACATAATCATAATCTATAAACATTTTAAACAT
This sequence comes from Torreya grandis, assembly GCA_037957365.1. Classification (NCBI taxonomy): domain Eukaryota; kingdom Viridiplantae; phylum Streptophyta; class Pinopsida; order Cupressales; family Taxaceae; genus Torreya; species Torreya grandis. Next base: position 1,822,828 of record JARHVA010002351.1, read on the forward strand.
TTTATAAACATTTAAATCCATCAAATCCTTAATCTAAACCCATACTCATATCACATAAACTACATAGAATCTATAATCCATGATATAATTCACATCCATAATAACCATCATCCATAATTTTTTAAAAATCCATAACATGTACAAATCATAATCTATCATAAAATTTAATAAGCTAACTCCATAATTACATAATCCATATACAAGAATCCATGATAACATAATCCACAAACATCCATAAATCCATAAATAAAATCCATACAAACATCACAATTCATAAATCATAATCATGAATCATATATATAAAATGATCAAAGTGTACATGACAAATATCCATATACATGTATTTGGATCTCTGACCAGTATAATGAATAAATAAAATAAAAGAACTACTCAATAAAATGTATCTTGCTCAAATGGATACTTCCTAGGGCCCCACCACCATCTCTAATTCCATCTCCTCCCCCATATCCTCCTCTATCCCTATCTCTCCTCTGATTCCTCCTACGGGATATACTCCCCATGCTTAATGACCTTGTATGTGTTTTCCTAGAAGACCTACCCTATATGACTAGATTGGTAGTATAGTGAGGAATATTTGGATGCAAATCTATTACAATCTACTCATAATAACGCTTCTCCTATGCCATCTCCATATACCTATCAATACTCACCATCCCCACCTACCCTGTACTAGGCCCAACCACGCCTATAACTATCTAAACTAATGAGTCTCCATCCCCCTTCCATAGGATATCCCTCTCTACTTGATAGTGATCTTGAGCTTCCATTACTAGATCATGGATAAGTTGTAATGAGTCAAACTCCACCCACATTATATCCAATATGGTCTAGAGTGTGTCTCACTCAATATTCACTATGGTGATATCCCCTTGTGCTTTAACCACCTATCCCTATAAGGTGATACTAAGCCCTCAATGTATCCCTCTCTATAATGATCTCTATAATATCTATCTCTTCCTCCTTTATCTCTTCCTCTCCCTCATCCTCACCCCTCTCCCCCTTGTCTCCCATCTCTTCCTCTCCTCCTCCATCATCCTCAACATTCTCCATCTGTTTGTCAACTCCCTCCTGGCATAGATTCACCACCCTCTCCTACCTTGTCACCCACTATCCTACCCATCAAGCTCAAAATGATGGAGTGCACCCTACATCCTGCACATCTGATCCCATTACCTCATCCTCCTCTACCCCTATTGGAACATCTATGGTGTCTATCTTATCAAGCTCAAAATGATGGAGTGCACTTTGCATCCTCCATATCTGATCCCATTACCTCATTCTCCTCCACCCCTATTGGAACATCTATGGTGTCTAGCCCTAAAATCTCTCTCTCTCTCTCTCTCTCTCTCTATTTTATCCTATCTATATACATGTACATCCTATGGAATCTCTTGTACTAATCTAAATTATCTCCACATTCACCCAAAATTGAGGTACTCTATGTACTCCATCCTCTTCCCTACCACCCACCTCTCCCTCTGAATACCTAAAAGCTCTACTTCTAATCTAGGCCATGAAAGAAATCTAAGATAGGGTCTCTAAATAATATCTCCATCTCATAATCCCTCTAAGACCCCTTGATAGTACTTGAGGTTACAAATAATGCCATATATAAAATATTGAGCTAAATCTACCTTCCATCATAGGAAGGCCACACTATACTCGATCTCATACCATTGTCTCCATGAGGTACCAATGGGATGTACCACCCTGATGTGCTCATACACCTAAAATTATAACACTAAGATGATATCCAACCCATACCTCATCTGGGTCCTCCAACCCCATAACCCCCTATAAACCTATGCTAGTAAGGTAGATTCCCAGGCAAACATCATCCTATCCTCTAGCATATCAATGACCACACTTGTTGGGCTCTATGGAAACCTACCTCCTCCTGAGTTTGGTTGTATGTAGTAATAGATCGCCAACAAAATCATGATAAGAGCACCCTTCCCCACTATGTTAGCCTCAAATAGAGGTTTGAATATAAATCCACCAATAATAAAAGTGATATCCATAGTGTCTCCATCATATAAACATGTTAGTGCTACTCCACATCCATACTGACCCATAGGTGTTATAGCTATTCCCTATGTCAAAAGTCATAAAATATTATATATATCCTATTTATTAATGGTAATCTCTCCCATGGGTAGTCATAACATCCTATTAGTCACATCCCATCACTCCAGTAAGGTATATAACAAGATAGCATCTTGGTGAATGCATCAATAATAATGCACTCTTCCTAGGTATATGGCCTCTAAGCATGTCTAGTCATCATCACTAAGCTAGTCTTGTAGTCACTTTAATAGAGGTAACACTCAATCCTACATCCATAGTAGAGTCTATTCCTATCACTAACATCCCATATAAACCTAAATTCTCCTAAAAACTCTACTTAACCTAACCTAAGAACTCTAATCTAGCCTTTCACCTTTTTATGTGAATCAGTGTTGTTTTATTATGAATTGGTGGCATTCCATCTAGATCGATGCCATTTAGGTGAAATGACATTGATTCCAAGTGAATCGTTACTAATTTATGGGAATTGGTGTCGATTCCCTAGCTCCATCCTACCCTACTGCTAGCATGTATCCTAATCCTACAAAGCGAAAAAGCTCAAAAATTCTAAAAAAATAAAAAAATAGTGGGGCCTACTTCATCCTATGATCTTCATCATTCCCTTAATCCATTGTTGCTAGCCTCCATTTTCTCTCATGTCATAATTATCATTTTAGCTCTTAATCATCATTTCATTTTACACAAATAGCAAATGAACCCTTTTACACTTCAAATTTAGTTATGTACCCAACTTTAGATCAACACCAATCTATTTTGGATTAACTTTGATCTATTTTGGATCAACATCAATTTGGTGTATCGATGCCAATTAATTTTAGATCGACATTGATTTGCCCATTTTTTCACTACTTTCAGTTTACATGTATCCAATCTTACTCCCTAGCTTCATCCTAGTACGTTACCACACCTACCCTATTATTTATCTTCTACTATTTCAAATTTGTGGATTTTGACCCCCTATTGGTCCCATAGACTATGTAAGACACATAATATTTTAGATATCTCCCCTCGGTGTGTCCCAAGAGTGCATTTTTATTAAGAACAACTATCTATAGGTAGGGTGCACACTGTATATCACATCAAATTCTTTGATCATCCAAGTCGTATCACTTGTCCTCTTGTTTAGCCTTTGTTTAATCCCACCTATTATTAATTATGGTATATTATTATGGGATTTTCCTTAGGACACATTTGCTTGTAGTACCTTAAATCCTATTAGTGCAAAAATATACTTCATGTTATGGATCTACATCATTATATCTCATTTGTTATCCACTCATCCCATCCACTATTCCATTTTTTAGACTCATCATCCACTCCTTATCCTATGTCGACTCCTAGTTTGAGGGGGGATACCTCCTCACATAAACTTTTGGTATTGGAATTCTCATGGTTTTTGTCTCGTGGCACATATTCCATACTGATCCACAAAAAGGGGAAAATATAAACACTATAATTTTATATACTATATACAATTTTTTAGGTGTCATAGGCTCTTATTATTATTTTAATCTCCTAAATACCCTTATCTTAAGGTTTAATATATTTACTATTGGTAACCCAGTAATTTGATTTTACAAATTACCTTTCCACCCCTAACCACTTAAATCTATTAACAACCTAGGGAATCCACATTTTAACCACTTTACCCACGTATAACCTTATCTCCAACAACCTCACACTCAAATTTAACCAAGATTAGAATAAACTATAATATATATAATCTTTAGCTACCAATTTGGGTGATTTGGTGGATCAATGCCGATTCATTTTAGATTGGCACTGATTTGCCAATTTTTTCACTACTTATAGTTTACATGCATCCAATCCTGCTCCCTAGCTTCATCCTGGTACCTTGTCACACCTACCCTATTATTTATCTTCTTCCATTTCAAATTTATGGATTTTGACCCCCTATTGGTCCCATAACCTACGTAAGACACATACTCTTTCAGATATCTCCCCTTAGTGGGTCTCAAGAGTGTATTTTATTTTGAGAACAACTATCTATAGGTAATATGCACATTGTATAACACACTAGATGATTTGATCATCTAAGTCCTATCATTTTTCCTCTTGCTTAGCCTTGGTTTAAGCCCACCTATTCTCAATTGTGGCATTTTATTATGGGATTTGCCTCAGGGCATCTCTGCCTATAGTACCTTACATCATGTTAGTGTAAAACATATACTTTATGTTATGCATTTGCATTATTAGATATCATTTGTTATCTACTCATCCTGTCCAATATTACATTTTTCAAACCCATCACCTACTCCTTATCTTATGCTGACTTCCAGCTTGAGGGGGGATACCTCTTCACATAAACCTAGGGCATTGGAATTCTCATGGTTTTTGTCTCGCAAAACATAGTCCATACTACTCCACAAAAGGGGAAAACATAGAAACTATAATTTTGTATACTATATATTATTTTTTAGGTGTTGTAGGCCCTTATTATTATTTTAATCTCATAAATATCCCTATCCTAAGGTTAAGTATATCTACTATTGGTAACCCGATAATTTACTTTTTATAAATTACCTTTCCACCCCCCTAACCACCTAAATATATTAACAACCTAGGGAATACACCTTTTAACAAATTTACCCCTATATAAACTTATATCCAACAACCTCATACTATTAGAACAAACTAGCATAGATAGAATCTTTAACTACCAATTTGGGTGAATCGGTGTTGATTCACTCAAAATTGGCACTGATTCTTTGGATCGACATTGATCCATATATACCCAACCAACCTTTGGATTTAATAAAAGAAAATATAAACCTCAAAGTGATTCTTATATTTTTGGGAGAATTAAGGAATCCATTAACATCAGTCTACCAAAATTCTACTGCATACAATTTGCATCCATCACCATGAGCCTAAAGGACTACTTGCATTTATGAGAAGGAAATTATCCTGTTTACAACTAGGTGCAAGGTAAGTAATCATATTATTTATCTAATTTTTCATTAGTCTCTTTAATTTCATCTACTTATTAGGTCCTTATAATAAAACCTATATCCCTCTATGACTATTTAATAGCCTCTATCATCCAACTTAGTCTCTATTTTAATTAGGTGCAATTTCAGAGAGAATCAATGCCAATTCATTCTAAATCAACATTGGTCCTATAGTATCGACATTGATCCATTATATTTAGTTTTTAAAACCTAAGCCTTTAATATTATATATATATATATATATTATTTCAAATTTTCTATCATTTTATATATGGATTGGTTATGTAGATGAATCTACCTAGTATTGTGCATGATGCCATAAATATCATTAATTTTCCTATAGTATCCCAACCCCTTTTCATTGATCAAAGTGACATAAAATTTGAGCTAAAACTTTACACCATTGTTTTCTCTCCCTATTTTGAAGCCACTATCAACCAACTTGATGTTATACAAGAGGATGTGAATGTGGCTACAACTTATTGGGATGAATACTTTGCTTAAATTGGTAATTGAAATGAAGATTAAATTATAATCATTATTGTTATCATATCTTTATCTATTTAATTTAAAGTTTTTTTATCCACTTAATTATGAAAATAGTGCGCTGACATCCACTTGAGGAAGTTCAGAACTTTCTGGGATTGGTTCCTAACTAGGTAGCTCATCCATCTATCTATTAATCTATTTTTGTCCAAGTTGTTTATTTATGTAGGGTTTATTCTTCCAAGCCAAAAATAAGTCATTTCAATCAATGTATTAAAGTGGTGTGAAACCATATACATATCTCCAGGTATTATTCATAAACCCTAATTTTTATTGAGTTTTTATTAAGTTAATTAAATTGAAGGAAAAATGAAAAACTACTATAACAAAATGAGCCACTAGGCCATCACATGCCTTGGATTATATTGTTCTCTTACATACACCTTTAGCACACCACATAGCATAAAATCCCTTGCCATCTAAATTCATTTCACCTAAACTTACATTATATGATGGTAAGGGTGACCTAAAGCACCATCTCTAAGCTTTTCATGTAGCATGCTTGGACTATATGTTTAATGATTGGCTTCTCAAAAAATTATTTCCACATAGTTTAAAGGATTATGCCTTATAGTGGTTTTATGACTTACTGAATCAATATATCACAACATTCAATCCTTTGGAAGACATGTTTTTATCACAATTATCCATAACAATTAGTGAAAATATCTCATATGCTCAAATTACATAGTTGAAACAAAATTCAAATGAACCTATTGCAGAATACATCTTATGATACAAGACTATATTAAATAAATTGAATAGACCTAGGTAGACAAAAAACTTTAGGACATATTCAAACAAAGTCTTTTACCAACATTACATGATGTTATCTTGTTTAATAAGTTTATAACATTCACATATTTGTGCCACATAGTGAAGGAAAGAGATGTTTAGCTTATATTAATGGGCAAATTAAAATATACCAATGGATCATAATCAAATTATAAGATTTAAAGTAAACCTCCATACAAGGTAAGGTCCATTTATAACAAGAGTGATCAAAAGTCCATAGTTAATGTAGCTTCAAAGCCATCTCTTCATTTGGTTTTATCAACTCCTCAATGTTGAATCTTCACCAACCTTCTAGAATCACTAGCATAGGTTTTACAAAAACTCTTTGAAAGTAATGTCATATCTCTCCCTCCCATAAAATAGGTTGATATGACATTACCTCTTCCAAAAATATATGATTCCAATGCATTATACGAGTATCCTAGGGCACTTGACCATAAAACAACTAGATATATAAGCCTAAAACATAAAATACAAGATTTAATTGATGTTAGCATCATTAATGTGGGCACACCTATAGAGGCACCACACATATAGTAAATGGAGTCTAAGGCATTAAATATATTCTTAGATCTATTTCCAAAGAACACATCAAATAAGATAGTGAACACTTTAAGTGTTTATTACACATATCAAGTACATCAACCACCAACTTCATATCATACTATTACAGAGGAGGCACACCCATTGCACAATATCATTAGTATGTACCACACCACATTTATATCTAGACCACTCATCACCTTCTTAGACTAAGAGATTGTTGATGATGATACATATTTACACCAACTCTTTGTACAAACCTATATAGATCATTATCTTATCTAGAGTGTTATGGTTTACAATGGTTCAAGGCACTTCTAAAACACTTGGGTTATTCAGAGTAGGATATATTCCATACAGAAATAATTATCAATGGTTTTAGTGGTCATGTTCAGAGCTTCATCAAAGAGATAATGTTTTCATTATAGGTTGGAACAACACATGTGGCCACTAGATTCTTAGTAGTACTTAGTGAAAACATGTTTGATATGATATTAGGTAGGCCATAGATATAACAACTACAAGCCATCCCATCCATAAGGCACAAATGCCTAAATTACATACATGAAAATTGGATGGTCAAACTTGAGGGCCTTTCATATGAGTATCCTCTACATATTCCATAACTAGTTATAACATAGTTACCAATTACAGTTATAACATAATTAATAGATATAACATAGTTATTAGTTACAAATCAAAGCATAGTTCTTATTGATACATCATAAAGTTTAGTAGATCCACCAGTACAAGGGAGATTTACTCCTATAATATTGACATATACATATACTCTCCCATGAATACCATTATTGGAGAGAACCTTGCATCACATATATGTCATAAATTTTAGAGGGCCTTCCTCAACTAACTTTTTGCTAAGATTAATATTATTGGGTTCTCAAGGTTCTTAGTAAAGAGAACCTATATGACCTACAACATATTCTACCATATGGGTTCTTAAGACCCATATAGTTCATAGGACACCACAACGAGTACCATAAATTACTAGCACCACTACACATGAAAATATAGATACATATACAAATTACTAAGTAAAATAGATTATGAGACCACAGTTTCCCTTTCACACAACATGCATGATCATAGTTCCTATTGTCAATTAGACTCACACCCTTGTGAAGGTAAATTTAAGCCTTCACAATCTAATAAAACATGGAAATAATCTTAGGCTATGGGTGGCCTAATCAACAGATTGAGTCTCTATATTCCTAAGGGCTAGCTCCCTTTGGTGTATCAATTATGATCTCTACTATACGCTACAAACTATTGGGAAAAGGGAAGAAAGAAAACTAAAGGAAAAATACTATCTAATGATGATGATACACCTATATTTTGGTTCATCCACTCAATTTGAGCTTCTAAAAACACTGATTAGATAAGAAAAGACTGAATCTTCAACTCCAAATGACTCTTATGCATAAGTATTTCATGAAAAGGATTTATCTGGTGATCAAATCTTTAGGGAAATGATAGAATAGGCCTGATTCAAGGCACTAACCAACCACTTATATCCATTGTAACTTTAACCAAAAAATATTAAACATAGAACATGACCTGCATAATCTGATCAGCTAGAACTAGGTAAGAATCAAGACTTGACAAGGAAGAAAAATTCTATCACTTATGCAAATCACTGACATAAATACACTATATCAACATTATATAATCTAAAAACAATAGTCCTATTTATCTAAAAATGTTACAAAACTCAATCTTCAGTAGAATTTGGTCTTGCCAAAAGAGGGATGATAATTCAAGGCTAAAAAGCCAAATTATATAGAAAAAACATACAAAAACCAAGGGGTTGGCTCTGAAAATAGAAGAGGAGATCAACTAAGTCCAACTTATGCTATCTAAAGATAACACAAACTTCTAATAAATAAATTTTTGTCTTATGTCTTGCATGAAAATCTCTTTGGCATTTGAAAAGAAAGGTGTGCTCAAGTTTGAGTCAAAACCTTCATCATGCATGATGCTACACCAATCTCTAAATATAAACTTCACCTAAACTACCTTAAATAAGAGAAAAAGTTCCTTTGCATAAAATCAATGCCAAAAATAAATTTAGAACTCCACTTGAGCTACTAGAAATTTTAAAAGCCTTCAACAAGATAAATAAGAGCATATGGATGACTTGTCAAATAAACAAAGTGTAAGACTAGTCAACTCTAGAACTGAAGAATGCATGAAATTCCATGTTGGTGTAAATGGGATGAGGTAGAACCAAGTTTGAAAATTCAAACTATTTCATGGAAAGGCATTCCACAATCTTCAAAAAAATATGCCTCTTAATTGAACTTGAAGCTGAGTTGGACCTTTGAATGTATGCGATGACTAGGAGATAAACATGACTTTAACAAACAGTCAATTGAAGATTTGACCAATCAACTATAGATAGGATTTAATTGTATGTAAAAGGACCTTGATGAGTGACAGGTGCATGGAAACTCCAAGAGAACAACATATACATGGCATAGAAACTTAGATTGAATTCCTTGTTAGGTTATTATCATTCTTAGCCTTCTACTTTTGGGTTCTAGCTTTGTTTCTACATGTATTCCTTTGGAATTTTCTTCAATGTTATTCTTCTTTCATTTCCTTCACAAAAATAATTTGAAGGAATTATTTTTGTTTATTTATTTCATAACCTTTCCTCTCATTCATTTCCTTCGAATAAATTGTCTGAAGGAATTGTTTCAAGTTTTTTGACCTTAGGACTTTTCTTTCATAGTTTTTGTAATGGAGTATTCCTTCAAATAAATTGTTTGAAGGAATTCATATCCTCAGATTTCTTGATATGGTCCTTGGCATTTTTAAATACCCCTTCAAGTTTTCAAAAATGTCCCTTCAGACTTTCTATGCATCCCTTTGGACTTTGACAACGGAATTTCCCAAAGGGAAAGTGCCTTCTGGGTTTTATCAAAATAAACCTCTCAACCTTCTTTCAAGTGTCCTCTTGACAAAATTGAAAATGTCCCTATTTTTTGAAAATAACCCTTTGGCAATCTTGAAATGAACTTTTCCAAAAAATATGAACCCTTAAGAAAAAAAAGTAAATATCCCTTCGAAAGAATCTGAATGGTCCACTTGCCCTTTAGAGAAGTTGAAATAACCCTAGATCTTTTGAAAAATGCCTTTTCCAAAGGGATTCTACCCTTTGGAAAAATTGAAAAAGAACCCTTTGAAAAAGTGAAATGGACCTTCAGAACAATGAAATGGTCCAATTACCTTTCAGAATTATTGGAAAAGCCCTTCAAACTTTTGGAAATGTCCACTCAGAATCTTTTTCCAAAGGAAAAGCCCTTTAGATTTTTCTAAAATGTCCCTTTGGACTTTTCAAAGTGTCCCTCAAACTTCTTAGAAATGACTTTCCTGAAGGGAAAGTGTCTTTCATAAAATGTTTTAGAGCCTTTTCGAATTTGTCCCTTCACAAAATTTGTAATGATCCCTTCAGGAAAATGAAATGGACCTTTGCTAAAAAGTGACCCTTCAAAACTTTTGTCAATGACCCTTTGAGAACTTTGAAGATCCTTTCAGGAATTTTAGAAATGACTTTCTTGAAGGGAAAGTGTCCTTCGACTCTTTTGGAATCGACCCTTCAGAAAATTTATAATGGTCCCCTTTGTCTTTGAAAATGCCTTTTTTCAAAGGGCAAATACTCTTTGGCTTACTTGTAAATGACCATTCAAAATTTTTAGAATGGTTCACTTACCCTTAAAAATTCTTGAAAGTGTCCTTTAAAAAAAAATGAGAATGGTCTTTCAGAAAAGTTGACAATGCCCTTCAGATTTCAAAAGTGTCCCTTCAGCTTTTTCTAATGTACCCTTAGGGAAAGTTGTCTTGCCTTTTGAGTTTTTTACAATGGAATTTCTTGAAGAGAAAATGACCCTTCAAAAAAGTTTTAAAGTTCCTTTCTTCAGCTTTTTGTTCATTTCTTTCCTTCAGACAATTTGGCCGAAGGAATTGTTTCAACTTCTCTCTTCGGGACTTTCCTTCGGACAATTTGTCTAAAGGAAGTCATATCTTTAGACTTATTGAAAAGGACCTGTTGACCAAATTTGACCCCAAGGCAAATTTGGTTCAACCCCTAATTTTTAATTTTTTTAGAAGATTCCCATGTGTCTTATATGGTGTTATGTTGGTTTAGTCTTACTAATCCTCTCCTTAGTCCTTGTTGAGGTCTACCCCTTATGCATTAGGCTAGTCAACTTGAGTCAAAGGTTGGTAAACCCTAGTAAAAGATAGTAAAAGGGTAAAATTGTGTTGAAAATATCCTAAGGTGGTCCTTAATATGTTTTAATATGCTTACAAGTCATGAATTCATCATAGGGCTTGTCTCACATGGAAAAGGGGGGATTTTAGCCATTTTTAGCCAATTTAATGACTTGTATGGATTTTTATGAAAGAAAATTTGACACCAAAGTGGGGTTTAATGTGTATCATGTTATAATCATTTCAGGAATAGTTATTTTTTAGGCAAGAAGTAGTTATGTTTAGTGAATGGTAGTTTTTCCTAAAAAATAAGAGCTTTTGGGTACTTGTACGGACTTACCAAGTCTACCAATAGCTAAAAACATGGGAATTCACCTCCACACAGGTCATATCCATGTTTGGTTTTCATTTTTTTCATATAAAATTTCATTTGTAACTCATTTTTCTCCCTTTTCCTCTTGGCATGCAAAGGAAGGTCAACTTTAAGTGCTCACTATGGGCCGTACAGTTTGAGTTGGAGGAAATGATCTTGGGAGTGGATGGGGATTTGAGTCTAATTAATTTTTATAATATTATTTTGTGTTTTGGTGCCTCCTCCTTTATTAATTATCTTTAACACTCCAGGTAGCTTTTTATGCCTATTCAACCAAGAAGGGGTCTCTTTTTGAATCTGTTTCAAGTTCTCTTAATTTGGATCAATGGAATGGTTTGTTGAAAGTGATTCCACATGTTTTTAAATATTTTATTATGATTATTTATGTGTTGGAAGTTTCAAATACTTTATAAATCCTCCTTTATGCTTATACATGCTTGCAAATGGTGTAGCTTGCATTGATAGTTAGTTCAGTTGCTTGTGATTATTTTCTCCACATTGGAATAGGGTATTTGGTGTTTGTTTGATGATGCTACTGATGTTTATTATATATTAAAGGTTTTAAAAGTGCTTTGTGGTATTTATAAGGCCTAAACCATGTAAAATTGTTCACTGCCTAGCTTGTTACAATCACCTTACATTCGAACTCATGGAGGCTGTATGGATGAAGGAGAATGGGAGAATATGATGGAAGTCATGATTTATGCCTATAATATCCAAGAGTCCTTTTTTACGTGCTAGGAAGGTTTAAAGGTCTCTACAAGTATATTGTTCACTCCAAAAGGAGAACTGACTATTTTGGGTTTTCAGTCCCAAAGTTGACTAAATAGAGGTCCTAGGGCTTATTTTGGTTTCCAAAAAGTGAAGGTGTGATTATTTTATGGGATAAACCTATGTTAATTTTTTATTCCCACCTAAATACAACACCTTTTTCAATTTTGGGAGCTAAAGAGCAAGTGTAGAGTGATTGTGAACCCCTCCAAGTTGCTAAGAAATTACTAAAAGTAAGCAATGTTGTCTATAGGAATATTGATGAGTACTTATTTCACAAAACATTTGATAAGTAATATTCCATGCCTAATAATGGGGAAAAAATCAAAAGGTTATAAAAAGGTAACTCCAAGCAAATTTGACATGAGAAGGGACACAACTGTTGTTTTGACCTTTTGGATCATCCCTTATGTGTACACAGGGTAGAGAGGCAGTGAGGATAGTGTTTGAAAATTTAGCACAAAGCATGGTGTTTAAAAAATAAATGAAGAAGGTAAGTCTTAGTATTAATTATAATAGAATAGTTATAAGATCCATAAGCTTTACACACTCATAAACATAACTCAAATGCTCTAATACAACCTACAGGATTGGGAACAAGAAACCTACAGCCTAGGATGAGGAATTGGTGACAATCAAGAGAAAATAAGGTATTTTGAGGTAAAATGGAACATTAAAATAGGATGAAATGATGGTATAATTATGTGAATACAACTAAATACCTTATACACACTTTGTGAGGTTATAAACAACCACCATGAAACCTACAACCAAGCAAAATAGGCACCTACAACCTGTTTATGAAGGTTGGACTCAGTCAAGGGTTAATGAGGTTTTTGAAAATAAAAAAAATAATGTAAAAATATGGAATTATCATAATGGAATGATTAGAGAGAGAAAAAAATGGTTTGTATGGACTTTTGATAAGTAAAACTCACTTACAAGCAAGAATTTAAGATTATCTCAGTCAGGAAAGATAGTGAACAATTGGCAGGCCTATGAAGGTCAAGATGCTAGTTTTGAGAAGAATGATCCAAATTGGAAAAATGAGAAGGATAAATGAAGCTATAATAGGCTCTTGAAATCTTAAATTAATCCCACAAGAAAGACTTTGAAGAAGGAGATCCCCTACCCACTATCACAGTCAAACATGGGCATAAACAAGGGAGGAGCCCATGAGGGTTTGGTTTCTTAGCAAGAAAATGGGAGTTTAATTAAATTAAAAGAGGATTAATAATGATGAAATTATGGATATGAAATTCCTAAAACATAATCCGTGCATAAAAAACCCTTTCACCTATACAAAAGTTGTCTCAGTCCATACAATTAGGCTAAAAGGACCTTGTTCCAAGGGGTAAGTGGTGATTCTTAATAGAAAATAGGCTTTATAAAGACTTAAAAATATTCATGAGATTTGAATGAAGATTATTAAAATTTTTTAGTGGAATTTAATCATGGTAATTTCATGTAAGGAACAGCTATAGGCATATTTGGATAAAAAACATAGAAAAATAGTGTTTTTGACCCCTTTTGGCAAAATTGAGTTGGTTGGACCATGTAGACTTGGAATATGATTAAATAATTAAATGAAAATAGTAATAAAGAAATTTTTGAGCTCAAATTTTTTTCACTTTTCCCATTGAATCAGGCCTGATACCCTTTGTTTTGTCTCAGAGGTAGGTCAGTCCTCTCATGCAAGAAGTTGGCAGTTTTTGGAAAAAGAGTTAAATAGTGAACCAGAGGTCATTATAATCAATTGGTGAGGTTTTTACAGTTGGGAAACATATGTAAAAACATGAGGAATCAGATTATGAGGTTTTAATTACAATGATATGGTATAGATAAGGAGGTTTGCAGGCAAACTTAACAGGAAAACATGAAAACCCAACCCCTAATGAGATGTCACTTCAAGTTCTAGCTTCTCCAGGAACTATAATGTTTTGTGTGATGAATAAAATGGTAAATATTATGTGTTAATGATATTTTAATTAATTTATGGTGATAATTATCATATTTTAGTTCAAAAAGCATAAACAAGCCTATTGGCAAGGCATGGCTCTTATTCCAAAATAGGGGTAACTTCTATTTTAAGGTCTTATTGAGATATAAAAAGGATTTTAACGTGGTATTAGGTCAGAATAAGAGGTGAAGAAACTTTTTTTTGGTAGGGAAACTCCACAGGAAACCATATACAACTCTAGACATACTAAAACCCTCACAGAAAGCATGAAAGCCACTCGAAGGTCAAGTTCAAATTCTTAGAACTTTTACGACCATTTGTATGAGAAATTGAGGAATTTAGAGGAGTTAGGGACAATTATTTAGGAAACCTTAGTGGAATTTTATTATAGGTTTAATGTTTGTTCTTTATGAATAAATGTTAAGACCTAAAACTTCCAAAAAACCCTTTCAAAACCCTTATAAGGACCCGATTGGGAAAGGGAGGCTTTTTGAGAATATAAATTAAATGGGATAAACATTAAACCACATATATGTTTCAGAGGACTCTTATAGGATTCCATAAATGTGACTTTATTGTATGGAAGTGTAGAGATGAAAGGAAAATAGGGCTTAGTTTTATCATTTTGAGTGGTGTGCATGCTACAAAAGGAGTTAGGAGATGAAATTTTTTTTAGGAGGAATATTTAAACTTGAGATAACTCAAAAAATTCACATAATCTCATGAATAAACCTATAATTTCCCAAACTAGGCTTTGACTTTCATCCAGTCTAGTGAGCCAGCTAGTGAACACTTGGAGAAAGAGGTGAAAAGTAATTTGGGAGTCCTTTTTATGTTTTTTTTAATTGAAAATATTGATAGGAGAACATTTTAAAAGTGTCATTACCTCTTTTTCATGGATCATTTATGAAAATTTGGAAATTTTTGAATGCCAAGTGGAGAAGGTGCATGGAAAAGAGCCCTTTTGAAACTACCAGTGATGATTTTTCATGTCCACAAGAATAGGGATTGTTAGGGGTCAATCCAATGCATTTGGATAATTTTTGGTAACCCATATTACTCAAACCAATAATCATACTTGACCATATGTGGGGATAAGGGTAGTTTTAGAAGGAAAATCATATAGGCAGTTTTTTGTGCCAAACTTATAGGTTTTGTGCCACTTTTCACTATCTTTATGACCTTTTTGGACAATTACACCTTCATGACATGGAATATATCACCCCAAATCTCTTATATATGCAATTATAAGTGATATTAACTTGGTGACACATGTCCTTTGTGCGTTTTCAACTTCTCTTTTCTCTCTCTTCCTCTAAGCTTGATAAATGTAAGCCATTTTGGCTGTAAAGGATTCCAACTCTTGGTATGGTAAATCCATACCAAAATTGTACCTTTATTTGTATTTTAGATAATTAAAATCAATCTATTTATACTCTAAGTTCATTTTCACTATGTGTTGAAGTGATCCATCTTGAAAGTCAAGTATAGATTGAGTTCATCTTGTTTTCATACAATCCTTGAATGTGTTGTTGAAAAGTGACTTCTCTCCTAATAGGTTTCATGAAGTGTATGATAATAAAATAGACTCTTTAAGTGTGTATGAGTTTTTTAGAGTCATATTTGACCTTCCCTTCACTTTCCTTCATTTGTTGAGTTGTTATTTGCTTTCATGAGAAACACTAATGCTAGGGAGATCCATTGATGGTGTGAGCTTAGTTTGGTTGTCTTAGTTTATTATGAAAGTTCCAAGTGTATGAATGGAAGAAATTCTTGGTGTATAACCTTGTAGTTTATGTTTTATTTATGCATCTTTCTCTCCCTTTTCACCCATTATAGGTAGTTTTATTGGCATAAGCACATCAAGTCACATATAGGGATCTAGCCCTTTTTCAATCCTAGAGACTCATCTCTCTTACAAGTTCCCACAAAATTGAGGGATGATTCAATGTTTAATAAAATTGAAGGAGCTTCATAGAATGTCATAGGGTGCATAATTTGATGACATCAGGACCTTTAAAACTGTTAAAAAAGACCTTTTCTGAAAGAATAAGAGCCCTTTAGACTTATTATAGATGACCCTTTTTTGGACCCAAAGAAGCCTCCATAATGATTTTATCACCAAAAAAATCCTTTTAAAACCAAATTTAATGCCTTAAAAATGTCCTATTAATCATGCATTATTTCAAGGAATTTTTTAGGATCGATAACTGACTCACAAGATGAATTGGCATGATATGCAAAGTTTTGAATGATAAGGGTGGTAATTTGACCCATGGGGTAAAAATTTTCAATAGTTCCCTTATTTGAAATAGGTCATATTAATAATGAGTCTCACATGAGACTCATCGGTTAGTATGTCTTCTCTCTTCTTGTACATACTTTCCCTCTCTTTTTTATCTTTGTACATAGTTCATTTTCATATTGCTTATACATACTTATATCAAAAAAATACAAAAATAATACATGTCAAAAACACAAAAACATTCAAATAGTTACTCATAAAACATAAAATTATAAATGTTATGCATTGCTATGTTTACATTTCTTATATTTTCCAAACACTACATATGCTAGCTATCTTAGTATAGTCAGTTTTATCATACATACATGCTTCACTTGTTCTTGTCGAGTGTTTGTAGATTGCTTACAGGACTCATGTCCACTACACCAATATAAACTTACTATTATCTACCCAATATGGGGATATACAATGATACTTGGATTGTTACTTGACATATTTGCCCATTTGGGGGCATCTTATACACAATTTTGATCACCAGTTTCTATCCTTATATACTATACCTTCTAATTTTAGCATTGTTATATCTTGATATTGATCATGATACTCTTAATCAAAATTTTTATTGGCTATTAATACTTTTGAATCAACTTATATACATCCTATATCTTACATAGATTTGTATTACATATTCACATATACTTTCATTTATAGCTTACCTAGTTTAGAATTGATTATATTTATATGTTTTTTTGTAATTGAGAGCATTTGAATATGCCATTATTATTTAGATCTATGCCAATTTTATTCATATTATGTATGCTTTGGACATTTTCCCATGTCCTTGTGTGTGCTTTTATGATTGTGTACTCATATATTTGAACATGTCCTTCTATGTGTCTCTAAGCCAACTTGATTATTGACTTCATATGTGGACGTTTAAACTTATCCTTGTATGTCTTATTCTCTTAGATTTAGTGACATGTACCCATGCCCCTTGTATTGTGTCCCCTTGGCCTACTTTTCATGCCTCATGTGTTTTATATGTATGAGTTATTCTATGCATCATGGCCATGACACTTGTATTTACTTGTTACACACACCAGGTTTGGATTCCATGAGGACCTCATGCATCTCCTTTCCCTACTTAGCAGTTTTGATGGACATCATGCCCCATCCCCCTAGGTAGCTACCCAATTTTACTCAAATTTGTTATTACATACATTGATTACATTTATCTTAACACCCTTTTGGAATAATACACATGACATACATCTTACATTACATACTTATGATCAAATTATCTTTCCCTCTAATGTTATATATACACATTTCTAGTTTGAGGACAATTCTTACACAGGTTAAAAAACTCCCCTAAAAAGAGGGGGCATTCATATGGATTTGTCATAAATATCAAGCTCCTATATTGCATTCATAATACATTTTTCATATAAAAAAATAGACATAGGTAAACATAGTGACTTAAAAAGTAGTAAATTTGCACATTTTATTTGTAGGACATGCATTGGATCATGTTTCACATATGCATACTCAAATTCACATATTCAGATTCAACTTCACATATTCAGATTCAACTTCACAAGCTTCTTTTCTTAGGTAAGTCCAGGTACACTTCTTTTTCTTTTATCCTAGTCATTTTAATTTATTGAATTTATAGAATAAGGGGGGGGGGATGTAATCACCCAAAAGTGGTGTTTGAGTGTTAAGAGTGCTACGTAATACTACCTATCCATAGATTACCCTTAGGCCTATTTTATATGATATTATCACACTTATCTATCCTTCATGTGGGTCACATGCATCACTAGCTAGTCTAAAACTAGTTTCAGACCTTCATTTCTTAATCTTGGCCCTTTATGCCTAGTGTTTTACTAGCTAGACACTAGAGCCATAATAAAGACATTAATACCATGTGGCAATAGTGTCCCCAAAATGACACTAATATCATTTTCCCAAGCTTTTCCTAAACAAATATATTTTCAAAATAAAAGCCTCATAAGGCCATGCTAGACATCTTTTATCATCCACACAAGCCAAAATCAACATAAATACATAAATTTTATCCATATAACCAATGGATGTAAATTAGGTGAAAAATACACATTCAAATATGAGAAAAATTGAGCATAATTAAGGTTATCAATCCCTATTCTGCCCTACTTATACATACTACCATCTACATCAGCCATAAGCTCAAATTTTCAAGATTTCCAGTCTCAAGAACATTTAAGGCACTCAAGGATGCTATCATACTATAATTACTTACACTTGAACCAACACTTAGGTGGGGATAACTCCATTAGGATTGATCTCTCCTCAGAGTATTGGTATGTAACAACTTTACTCATAGTGGGGTGTTGAGGATGTCCAATGTACCCTACTAATGAACACATTTTTTAGCTCATGCCCTAGTTGTATGGAGGGTTAAGGTTTGAAAAATAAATATATCAATATATGAAAAATATAGGCTTCTAGAATTCATGTGTGTAGCAATAAAAACTAGATATCTAGACATAGGTGTACCCAAAATCTCAAAAAAATCATGCACAGAGGACACTATAGCTAATATTAGGACACTACTACCACTTTACCAATAATGGTGCTACTAACCAATAAAGATGATATTATAAAGGAGGGGTTTTGACATAGGGATTAAGTTTATAACACTTAGACTAGCTTCCATATTAGTTTTTAACACTCAGATCATCTGTATTAGGTGTTTTTTAGCTAAGTCTTTATTTGTTAATATTTTTAAAAAAGTCAAAGCTAGTCAACTCTATAAAAAAATAGTGGCTATATTTATTTCATATTATTTCCCTAATTTATTCTACTTATCCCTTTAATCAGACATAGAATTTACATGTGTTAAGTCCTAAAAGGTTAAAATATACTTTCATATTTATAAGATCGCAATATTGGATTAAGATCCCACTAGCACGTGTTATTTTTTAGTACTATGTATCTTTTATCACTCTTGTACACTAATTTTAGTGTATATGCTGAAGATTTATTATTTTATGTCATTAATTATATGAGTCATAGGGATCTTGTTGTTGCTTACAAAACATGCTCTAATTCTTCAAAATCAGGGAACTTCTTTTGGCTTGTTGCTTTGTTTATGCTTATATTCACATATCATTAGTCTTAACACTCTCCAGTTACCCTGATGGATTGTCTTGGTTTTCATGATAAATCAAGTACCATAACCATTAATATTTGATAGACCACATTCAAGTCAGAAAACTTCATATAAAGAACTTAGAGTGAAAGGGGAGTTTTGACTTCTAAGTGGGCATTTCAAATTCTTGCTCTCTCAATTATCTAGAGCATGTCTGGGGGTTAATTTCATTTTGTGTACCATTTCAATCTCCAAAAAATATCCCATTATGATGACCAAGCTCATTAAATAAAGTTCAAAAGTTTACACTTGGTCTTGAAACAATTCCTCGATGCCCGACACTTAGATGGATTCTTACTAGATTTCAAGAAAACTCATTTTTTTATTAGTTAGGTTTGGCTATGCATGATTAAAATTTCTCTAAATTAGTATACTTAGTTGGGTTCCTAAATCTCTATTAGATATACCAAATCCCAAACCAACTTTATCTACTTCTAATTACAGTTATCTATACTAATTTGGTCTACATTTCAAATGTCTAAATCTCATAAACCTAACTAGGCTTCCAAAGGCCAATTAGAACTATAGAGAATCATTTTAATCTTGTCATTGTAATTAGATAAATTATTTTGATTAGGTATTGATTTGAATAGTGGGAATGTTTTAGTGTTAATCAATTTTTTTTATATGATCAGGTCTTGGGCTAGGTTCTAGGTGGCTCATGGCACTAATCGAACCTCAGAGCCTGATTAGGTTTGAGGCCCCTCTATCAAAGATTTTCTTTGTTATCTAGGGAGAAAGTCCCAAATCATTTGGTGACTATCCCCCCAATACTTTAATAATTGAGGCACAATACCCAATTAGGTCATCAAGATTTATATCCCCCAATCTCTTCACTATATGAGTTTCAAACCCTAGTTACAATGGTGAGCTCATCGAACAAGAAAAATTATGCCATTTAGGGTTATGAATCTAATTATAACATGAATGCCCTGGGCCACTCTACATAGACCTATCAGGGGTCCCAAGCTTGATTAGGGATTGGTGACTCCCATAATATTAAAACTCATGTAACTTAGAGTTAATTAGAGATAAAAGACCTAACTGGGTCTAGAAACATTCCAAAAGGCACCTCCAGTGCTACTCGAGAGTTGAAAGTCCAATTAGCACTAAAACTTGAAATTTTAAAAAGTGCATTTTTAAATTGTCTATTTGCTTTCCAAAAGCATTATTATGCATGGGAGGCATTTTTTTCCCATTTTTGTTTTTTAACAATAAATTTCACCTCAGTTTTCATTTTTTATAATTGACCAGATTGCCATAAAGTTTAATCTATCCCAGTCACAATAGTACCATTAATTTTGTGTAATTTTATTTGTAATAAATTTTTTTCATGTTTCATGCCACATTTTACTAATGTGTTTTTAAATGATAATACTTGAATTGTTTCATGGTCTTTTTATAGATAGTGAATAGTGAAAATGGTATGGCAAGTGAGATAAATAAAGGGAAATGAAGTAGCTGAAGGCATTGATGGTGGTAGTTGAGGTTTTGGAGAGAAAATACTCTCCATGGAAATTTTAATTTTGATATATGGGATCATTTATTTTATGCAAGGGTTGGGTTTTATTCTCCATAAAAGACCATAGATCCATTCGCCCTTTCATTTTTATGTAATTTATCACTTTATTAGTGTAATATCTCCCTCTTTTGTAACCCTCTCATTATGCTAGAATATTTTAAATGGATTGATCATTGTGGATCATCCTCTTGATTTTCAACACAAATATTTAGATTAATAAAAGACTTTATAATTATTGTTTCTAACCTATTCATTTAAGTGGTGGTTGTAGATTATTTTTCATTTTCTGGTTCTATATATGCTTTCATCAGCACTATGTGTGATTACGTGTGTGCTAATTAGAATAGAGATTATTTTTAAAGTTTAATAAATTGATAAATCTAGATTCATATTCATTATCATAGGATTTATATTCTCTTTTTGCCTCTCTTTTATCATTTTTTTATAAATCATTTAATTTAGGGAATCATATGAATGCAATCTATTTAAATGCTTATCTTGATTGTAATAAATTGTATTCATTGTTATTGTCACATTGTTGAATATTTAACCTAATGGAATGAACACTAAAATCATATATGAACTCATTGAAAAAAAACCATAAAACATTATTTTTTGGCAATTGAATATATGTTTTATCATTTTGACACCCACATAAAACTCATGTTAATGAAAATCGAAACTAGAATTACCTATTAAACTATTTGAATACCTAAACTCTGTTAAGATTAAGTTTGATATTTCACATAATTAGGTCCCTTAAATTGGAACCACACAATGTAGGGTGTAATACCTTATGGTACTCCTTTTAGGAGAGTTTGTACGGGCTTCACCACCCTGAGATCATAGAATTAATAATCTATACCAAATGACATGCCAAAAAATCCCTTGTCCTTTTTCTTTTCTATCTTATTGTCTTCTATTTTTAGACATGACCTCCTATTTCAACTATCCCACTTTGATAGGTTGTTTGAAGAGGTTAGTCTTATCCAACATATGTTTTAGCACATTTTTCAAAGCATGTTTCTTTTGGGTCTCTTTTTATGTCCATTTTACCCTTCTTTGAGTCAGTTGGCATGCCAATGTTTTTTTAAAATAAAAAATTGGGAGTCTTCTATTTAAAGGGTTCCCTAAGGAATTTTACATACATAACTTATATAATTTTGCACTAACATAATAAATAAAATCATATACAATAAGCTCAATTTTCATATTTTATCTAAAGTTCATACTATTACATCTATATTGTATGCTTGGACCAAGAGGAAGGCTTAGGTGAAAGTCATTTAGATCTAAATTGCATATGATATAGTGTCACACACCATTAAAGGGAGAGATAGATTATCCTAAGGTCCCTATTTTTGGGATATATATGCAGCACTCGTTTTATGTGGATTCTAAGGCTAGTTCAACCATTCCCACTTCCCCATTTTCACCCACTTTTACATTTGATATCCATTTGGATTATGTGCAGGACTACACTAGGGTTTGAAGAAGATAAAGGTGAAAATATATAATAAATCATATGATCATACATATGTGATAGGATAAAAAATGTCTATATTAGGATTCACACAAATCACTAGTTTATAATTTTGTTACAAGAATAATTTAGACAAAATTGCTCCAACTAGATACATAGTAGAGCACCATAATCTAGATCTATGGGTCTTATCCCAAGAAATCAAAAAAATCATAAAAATGGTATCCTCATTAGTTTTATTTGATTATATTAAAATATATTAATCATAAATTTGATAAAACACACATTAGCCACCCAAAGATGAATGGGGATTATGGTGTATGATAAATCAATATTTAGCACACAAAATTTGATTTAAACTATCTTAGGTCCAAATTTAATCCAAAAATTTACTTTTCCCATTGGGGAGACTGTGTGACTATTCAAATAACAAATTTGTGGTAAGATTTGTAATTTTCTATTTATTTTTCATAATTGAATCAAATACCCATAAAAGAATGATGTTTAGAGTTGCTTCCTAATTTACAATGCATACGTTAACATAATAGATGTCAATAAAGGTCTCTATATATAGGGGGAACCCAAATATCTTAGTGTAAATAAGGCAACCAGGGTAAAATTTTAGGGGCATGATCTAGAGTAAGTGAGGTGAAGAGGACCTCAAAAAAACTTTTTATTCATGCCTCATCAGGGAGATTAAACTTATCAAAGATGAAAGTCCTTTAATCAGAGAAAAAGAAAATAAGGTCCTAGATGAATATCCTTGTAGATAGGGATTAGATCTCCTTTATGATAGATTAGGGTCAAATCATAACCTAGGTAATACCTTGATTATTTACACATTCCTTGCTCTTGATTATATTATTTATAGTGACATATTTCATGGATATGTTACTTTACTATGCTATGACTTTGATATAAATTGATGGTGTAGACTAGTTTGAATTATTATATGATTAATTTATTTTGTTTCACTTCATATAATCTAATAATTTGTTATTTTTATTAAAATACAAACTTGAATTTAGGGTTCACTACCCCAAGGGTTGATTTGATGGTCTAATACTAATAGTCTCTCTAGAAGGGTTGATAGCCTGAATCAATTGCATGTTGAGAAATAACTTATAACTATTGTTATAAAAAATGTTGATGGAATAAATGATATTTACTCCATGGTTATTTATTTCATCCTCAGATGAAGTAGAAGAAGAAAAACACAAAGAAGAGGAAGAACAAGAAGGAAAACAATGAGACTTCCACTTTGATTTCTTCTTCTTCTTTTTCTTGCCCTAGTTCAAGAGATGATCCATAAATAGGTCCAACTTGCATCTAAGAGACATGATTAGAATTTTTAAGTGGAAATTCCATATGTAACTCACTATAATTTTGAGTTATACTCTCTAGGAAGAGAATCCTTAAGCACATTACTAGACTTTTAAGTGACACATTCCTTGTCAAAATGCCCCTTCATCTAATGAAGCTTATAACACTTAAAAGGGTTTTAAGTATAATAAATTTTACCTACCATTAAATTTTAAAAAATATTTATTACACTTGACATTGACCTCTCAAAAATCCTTTTTATCATTCTTCTTTGATGGAGAATCCATGACCCTATCATAATTTGCACTACAATTATGATAGTGATGGGAGGATGCCTTTTAGCTAGGAGGAGGTTGGAGACTAGACCATACTTCATATAATTTTTAATTTATATAATTATTAATAGTCTCATCATAAAATGTGGGTTAATGCTTGATAACCTCAAGGTGAACCTTGGGCCTCAATGTTTAGTGGAACATATCAACGAGTTAGTCATCAACGAACCTTGTCTTGTGAGAGTACATAGATAAATTCCATTAGTGGACAAATTAAAATTTTGACTCACATTTCACTTGTGTCATATAGGTGAGTGACTAGATACCAAGAATTAAATGTCTAGAGATATCAAAGATCTAGACAAAATTATCTAGGAGAAGCTGAAAGCTAAAGAGAGAATCTTAAAAAAAGATTATAAAACCAAGACAAGGGCTTGGCCTATAGATTGTGCATAAATATATTGAACATTATATAATAGTCATTTTTATAATCCATCCACACTATCATGAAGGCTGTGATATGATTTAAAGGAATGATTTTCTGATTGTCGATGAACATGGGAATTTTAGGGAAATGAGTGGGAAGAGAAATTACTTGCACATGAGGGGATATAGGGTTACTAAAATAATATTCATATAAATGGATAAAGGATGGGAGATTATGAGAACTAACATGGGTATTGGTGGGGTATATTTACAATCTATAATAGTAGGGATATACATAACCATTAAATTAAAGATAGAAACTTAGAGGAGGGTTCCTCGGAGGAAACTGGTTGAAATAACCATCCCAAGGGGCATGACCATGTCAAGGTACATGAAGAAGAGGATATTCATGGTATCATCCTATAAAATTTGGCCTAAGAGGTAGATAATTTTCATTTTGAGGATACTAATAAACATGGTAGGAAACACATGGATCTTCGTGCCTCTGTGATAGTCACAATCAACTTGTTTAACATAAAAAATAAAGGAAGGGGTAGGATGACCATAGGCAGTCACTCACTATAAGCCATGATCCATATTAAATTATTGGTTGTATACTATAGGATTGTAATGCAGATCCATCTTTTAGGATTGTATAGGTAGAGAATATTAACTTATATGAGAATTTAAAGAAGTAGTAACACTCAAACAGGAGTGGGAACTAACTTAGTCACTATAAATAAAGTTCATGAAAAACCTATTATAAAAATGATTATCAACATGCATGATTATGTCCAAGAGGCATCTATGGAAAACCTCCATTATTGCACTTAGTTCCTTTAGAATCCACTCTATGAGGGGAGGAACCTCTAAGTGAGTGAAATATAGATGCATGATATTGAGTCCAACAAAATCTAAGTTAATAGGGGAAAGGTCAAAGGGATGAAAAAGAGAAAAAAATATCAATTAGTTATATAATTCTCAATCATGCCTATATGTACCCTATATTTTTCATCTTTATCACTTTATTTAAAATTTATCTTGCTAGATTCGTTGGTGTATCAATATCTCTATGTACATGTTGTAATAAGTACACTAAGAAATGGGTGGGGTTAGCTCAAGGTTATTTTTAGGACATGTTTGTACTATTATGATATAACTTCATGATTATCAGTTTGACCTCATTTAAGTCTCTTTACATCTTTACTCTCCATCTCCTTACATCAAGTTTTTCTAGGCACCCTATATTCCTACTATATGGGCCATATCAATAAAATTTGTTTCCTATTTGTTTATCCATGTATTGTATCAGCGTAGATATTTTTATGTTAATACTATCCCTTTATTCCCAACTGTATCGAATTGGTTGATATAATTCAAAGTCAATCGACATCCCATTTGCCTATATCATCTTGGTCAATACCATCAACGTAGAGCATCATGTGATTTTTATGTTTAGATTAATATATATAGGGATCATATTTATCATTCTTAACACATAATAATCATTTAATCTACTTGCGCTCTCATTTATACTCTTAAGTAGAAAAATGAGGAGTTAGAGGTTAAAGTCTTATTCTTGAAGATCAAGTCTTACTCAAGGAATTTGAATATTAATAGGAAAATTCAAACCAAGGAGGTACACTTGGTCTTTGGAGTCTCTAACTAAGGTTACCTAGGTCTTTATCTTGAGATTTTAGGTCTTCATCCTATAAAATCTCTTAAAAATTTCCACTAGAAACATGGGGGAGATTGATGCTTCTCTAGGTCAGCCTAAAGATAAACAATTCTATCTTTAATATATTTCATTTAGTTACTTAAGATATATATATTATTACTTATAATTTGTTATAGTAGCATTTATATTATTGTCCTTGCCTAGTTTATCCTTATACCTAATAAACTAATATAGTTATAGGGATTCTTGGTTTACAATTACCACCTTAGGTTGAATATACCAATTATGGTTGAACATTATACCATTTACCTTATATTAGTTTAATATTTACATCTATATTAAATCTAGGTTACCCTTGTTCATCAATTCTTTGCATGAGGTTTCCTTAATATATTATTGACACACTTTTGTTACCATTGATATATCATTAATTTATCTTGGGATCTAATTAAAACCATACCTCATATCTTAGGAATAGGATTTGGAACACTATACCTTTGAAATTGATTTTGGATTACCCTCTGTTAGATCTACATCCACCCCAAACACTGTTGAGGTAATGTCTAAGTATATGGAAGCTCTATATTATTAACCTCTTATTTGTATCCTATTTTATAGATATAAATATAATTGTTACATTGGTCATCCTAGCCCAATGCATACATTATAGTGAACGTGACATGAATCTTATCCCATGACTAGTTGGATTGTCTTCATATTTCTCCTTTTACTTCTTAGCATTATATTCACTTTGGCTTCACCATCATATAAATTTTGGTGAACTTGAAATGAATCCTATCCCACCACTGGTTGGATTATTTTTATGTTTCTTATTTTTATTCTTAGCATTATATTCACTTTGGATTCACCATCATCATACATGCTAGTGAATTTAACATGAATCCTATCCCACTAATAGTTAGATTATCTTCATGTTTATCATTTTTATTCTTATAATTATCTTCACTTTGACTTAACCATTATCATATATTCAATTGAACTTAATGTGAATCATATCCCACAATTGGTTGGATTGTATTCACATTTCCCCTTTTGATTCTTAGTGTTATCTTTACTTTGGCTTCACTAGCATCATACATTCTAGTGAACCCAACATGAATCTTATCCTACCATTGGTCAGACTATTTAGATACTCAAATTTAGTCATGAATACTTCATAATGTCAATTTTGTCACACATTTAGCTTAATTAAGTTGAGCACTTAAATTAGTCCTATTTCACCACCTCATCATAAGTACTTATACAGGCCCATCCCTTCTAATTTGATGATTTACACATACACAAATATTCTTAATTTATAAAAACCTATCTAAGCATATGTATAGACATGCCAAATTATTAATATCAAACTTTAATCTTCCCAAGTCAGAATAAACCCAAATGGGTTGGTATTGGTAGTTGATCTTACCTTTACAGTTTGATCTCACCCCTCTCCTAGCAATGACTCTTTTTCAATGTTGAACCCTTACTCAAAGGTTGGTATATACTTTTAGGGTAGGGAGCATGAGGATTCACCTAGTTGGATTGGTATAAATACACACCTAAGCCACTTATTCGATGAACTTGGAAACTTTGGTAATTTTATTATTAAGGCACACTGATACTATTGAACACTATGCAAAGATTCCCTATTGTTTCCAAATTTGATTAAATTCACTTGAATCTACCTTTAGATAAGTCACGATCCTATTCTATTTGATTCAATCAGATCATCATCAAGTATTCAAACCATCTCTAGATAATGCATGTAGCAAATGAACACTATTAAACTAAACACTCTAGGTGGGATAACTACGTGAGACTTGATTCCCTATTTGGAGTATTTTGGGTACATACACAATGTTCAATAATCACAATGGTGATTGGGGTTAGCTCATCCCATAAAACTCCCCCCCTTTTTTTTATAGATTTTTAGCTGTCACAGACCCTATGGGGTTTCAACTTTGAAGAGGTCACTTGCAAGTCATCCTCTCATAACTGAAGGTCCAAATTCTAAATACAATCATTTTTCAATAAGGCATAGATGACTATATTATTAGTTTCTTATTTTCCCATGTAGGTTAAAATCTATCCATAGGGGTTAAGAGCAATAGTCAATCCTAGTTATTTTTAGTCAATTCTGACCCAAAATAGCGACAATGATGTAATTTCAGTTACATGTACATAATTAGGTCTTAGTTGATCATTTCTAACCATATTTTAGTCACACACAATTAACCCATAAGTATAAATTAAGTATTATTTTCCTCTATGTACTTTTCATAGTTATCTTCTTTCATTCATTCATGCTTTGTCCATTTTAGTATTTTACTTTCATTCTCCTAGTTATAAGTCATTTACAATATTTTATACCCTTTAATTCATTTTATCATAATTAGATTTAATATCCCAATAAATTTTAAATTTTGATAAAACATATTGGTGAATCCCTATATTTTATTCAGTCATTGACTAAATTTTGTCTTAGGGTTTAGATAAATTCCTGAATATATGACACTCAAATAACTTTATTTCAATCTTGGATTTAATATCTAATAGTAAAAAAACTTTCTTTTGACCTTGGATTCAATATATGACACTGAAAGTACTTTATTTTGTCCTTGGATTCGATATATGACACTGAAAGCACTTTATTTTGACCTTAGATTTTAGGATAATTTACTAATCTCTATACACAATTTTCCCCCTTTTTAGGACCTAAA
Source organism: Torreya grandis (assembly GCA_037957365.1). Lineage (NCBI taxonomy): Eukaryota > Viridiplantae > Streptophyta > Pinopsida > Cupressales > Taxaceae > Torreya > Torreya grandis. Next base: position 1,852,001 of record JARHVA010002351.1, read on the forward strand.
TTTTAGCCTTCTATTGCTTGCTTCTAAAATTACAAATAATATATGGCTATAATGGATGAGCACACTATTTATTTTTTTCTCCAAGATTTCTTATTTTTCATTACATGTTGTATTCCCCTAATAAGGAAGATCATTCAAAATCATGTAATAAAACAAATGAAATCTAATAAGGCCAAAATAACCAATGAAAAATTTCAAGCTATATGCACTGCCTATAGTTGTAACATCCAATCCAAGTTTTTACTAGTTATTACACACCCTCTTGATGGGATTATTATGAGCATAGAAAATGACAAGGCCTATGACTATAATTTTGATAAAGAAAAATATTTGATCATATTGATGCAAATAAATTTAGTGAATATATTAATGCCCACCTAGATGAAATTGATTTTTTTTCTATTTATATCTCAACAAGAATAGAATAAACATGTTCACAATAGCACATTTGAATAATAAAATGAATCTATTGGTAGTATCCATCAAAGTTTCATAAACCCTACCACATGTGTTGTTACCTACATTAAGGACACTATCATTACATTTGAACTTTTAGATTTGGGGGTAACACAAGGCTTACAACAAATATCTATTCCCATGCCTAACCAAATGACTCACATGGAATCCTTGATAGTTGTGCATTATACATCCCCTGTATTGCATAATACACAATCCCTCACACAAATTATTTCAGATTTGCATGCTAAGGTGTTTTAGCTAAATCAAAGTATAGTAAAAGCTAACCAAATAATGAATTCACAACCCTTACTTCACAATCCATTAACACCTAAGATTTCATCATATCCTTTATGTATAAGATATCTAGCTCAAAAATTTACACTATACAAAGGTCAAATATTTCTATAAAAAACACCTTTGATCATTTCATGTGCTATGCCTAGATTATGCTTTTAATGATAAGCTTATAACTAAGTTGTTTCCTATAAGCCTATAAAATTATGCCTTAGGTTAGTTTTATGATTTGCCTATCCAATAAGTCAAAGTATTCAACCAATTAAAAATTTAGTTTTTCAAGCATTTTGATTTCAAAATTGATGAAAAAATCTCTTATGAAAAAAATTCTAAACTTAAGCAAGGAACTAATGAGCCTATTAGTGACTATGTACTTCATTACAAGACCATGTTTTCTAAAATGACTAACACCTTGGCAGACAATGAATTTCAAGACATATTTAAATAAAATTTACTAGAACCTTTCCATGAGTCAATTATTTTTAAGAAATTAAAATAATTTGAGGAACTTTGTCATACAATAGGATAAAGAAAATTCAAACTTCTCACTTTGAATAAGCTAAAATACACACATCTAATTCAAATTCCATAATGAAATTTCAACGTAAATTGTATATTCATAATATTTTTCACTTTATCATTTACTGATGCTTTCTCTTGTAATGATTTATCAACACATCAAAATACCTAAGTGCACACCTCAAAGGGTACATTGAGAATGGTGTGGGAATGGATCAAGGTGTTTTAGGAGACATGTTGTTATTATATCATGATTACATCACTTCTACTATTAGTTTAACCTCATCTAAGTGTATATCCATCTACCTCTCATGTATGTATCTTATTTAGATTTGGTAGCTCACCTATATCCTACATTATCAGTATAGATGATACCACCTATTTAGTGACTTTAACCCTTCATGTATTGTATCAAATAGCCTGATATATTTTTGAGCCTATATTCTAACATATGTATTGTATCAGCCTAGCTAGTACTATTCTATATTAGTCAACTTGTTTTAACTATATCGACCAAGATAATAGTATATAGGCTTAGTGTTTAGGGTATTAGATCAGTATATATGTGTCATATTTCATCATATCATATCATATATAATTTATTCAATTTGATTTCAATCAAACTTATACCATAAGACCATTTGGGAGAGTTAGTGGTGTAGAATCTTATCTTGAAGAGTCTTTTCTTGTGGTGTCATTCAAGCTCAATATGAAGAGTCATTTAGAGTTTCTAACTTTTCGATATCTAGGTCTTCATCCAAACATTTAAGGTCTTCAAGCTACAAAATATATTTCAAAGCTCCACTTGATCCAAGGGGGATATTAAAGTGTCAATGGGCCTACCCAAATGTAAGTGTATTCTAGACCTACACTCTTTCATTTATTACTTAGTAGATTAGACTTTGCTTGTTGCTTTTTAGAATTTCTCCATACCAAATAATATGGTGTGGCTATAAGATTACTTATACATACCATAATCACTTAAATTTTTCTATACCCCCATTTGGTTGACCATGTAACCTTAAATTTTACATCCATTCTAACCCATCCTTAGTTTAGTCTAGTTGTTTGATTTATTTAATTGAATGAACTCAAAAGAATAGATATAGACTATTAAAATTGTAATGTTGAAATATATAGATCTGATAATGAAATATAATATAATAAAAAAATTAAAATAATTTGGAAACATTGTAAATAAATTAAATGAGCCTAAATATATGCAAACCTCCCTATAACAGATCTTATGATGATTGTATAGGTTGATTGTCATTAGAAACTACTTGAAAGGACCTATGTACTATGTTATGATCATAATATGTGATTGAAAAAGTCTAATTAAGGAGGATGGGGGTGTATTGAGGCCTTATATATTGACTTAAATCATGTCTTGGTTGAATATGCAATTCATTTATTGATATGTGTCTATGAGACTACCTGTGAGGATTGACTGATTAATTTTGTGTGTCAAATTAATGCACAAAAGACTTACAAAACATAAACCCTTACTCTTGTACAATAAACACAATAGAGATAAAAATCAAAGGGGGAAATATGGTTAGGAGAATATCCAAACTACCTTTATAAAACCTTACTTAGTTTGAGTACTACCCACATAGACTAAATAGGCCTCAAGCTGATGTAGTTTTCCCTCCTAGAGTGATTGTGTGATCTGTGATTATGAAACTATATGATCATAACTAGAAGATTAATTTAAATGATTAAAAATGGATGCCATTGAATAAAATAAAATATATTCAAATTTGGATTATGACTATTATAATTTTTTATAATTAAAATTGGAATAAATAGTTCTCTTTTACTTAGTGTGCAATAAATTTACCAAGTAATTGCTAGATGTATTTAAAAAAGCCTTGATGTGCATATATAGTAGAATATTTCATAATTTTTTGATAATTGACACTTTCAAATGTATGAGAGGGGGAAAATAAAACATTTAATATTTAAAAATTTACTTTTGGAGTGTGGGGAACAATGCCACAATGAGACCTTATCTGACCTAGCATAAACTTGTCCCAGAAGAACAAAGACTATTGATAAATGTCTAATAGGAACTTGTAGGTTGAATATGGATGAATGTGGTTGAAATAGGAATGTTTATATGCTATAGTGTTTATAATATAGTGAAGGCTCTACAATAGATTATGAGATAGAGAAATGATGAATAGACCAAACAAGGTAAGGATGTCAAGAATAAACATTGTCAAGCACTTTAATTATTTAATTTATATCTTTAAATTTTCCCCTCACTTTATTATAGTGATGCAACAAAGTTAAATTATTATAATAAATTAGATGTGAATCTAAGTATGTATACATATTTTTTAGTTTAATGCAAAAATTAATTATACAAGAAGCCTTAATTTAAAACCTACAACAATGCCACTGAAAGTAGTTATTGTCCATATATGAAAATTGAAAATCTAAAACTTGAAATTTAAATTTTGAAAAGAGATAAAGGAAAGTATATACATATGATAGGATGCTATATAATATCCTTGTAACTTGAAAATGGAGAAGTGTCTACCCTATGCATTGGTGAATTGAGAGAAGTCTTAATTTATAAACCTTCAAATGTTCTTGAGTTAGAAATTTTATATGCTCCAAATCTCATTTGAATGTGTAGAGTATTCTATAAAATATTTGAAGGGGCGGAACCATCAACTATGGCTCACTACATAGAAAAAGTGTGACTATAGACATTGAGCATCACCAGACTCTAATGAAGTTGATTGCAACATGAAGATGAATCACATTGATACATATGGATCTAGATTCTATTTGAAACTTTAAAAATTTGAAACTTTGAAACTTTGAAATGTTTAAACTTTAAAAATTTTGATCTTGAGAAATTTTGAAATTTCTATGTAGTGTAACTTGAACATGAATGAGTATCATGCCCCTTGTACTATATTAGATTTATATTGAGTGTAATTTAATCTTTTTAACTATTTAAACCTATAATTGTTTTAAAATTTCCACTTTATAGCTGTAGGAATGAGTGAACATTATGTCACATGCCCCCATACCCTATTTTTTAAAAATCATGCTATAATTTTAAAAATAATATAGTGCCATAAATCTGAAATTTGCTTATGAATATTTGCTTATGAATATTCATTTAGTATTACTTAAAATTTTGAATGTATTGCATCATAGTATTTGAATATAGCATAGAATTTGCATGTGATATATATATATATACACACACACACACACACACACACACATATATATATATACATACATATACATATATATATATATATACATATACATATACATATACATATACATATATATATATACATATATATATATATATATATATATATATATATACACACACACACACACACACACATATATATATATATATACACATATATATATACACATATATATACATATATATATACACATATATATACATATATATATATACATATATATATATACATATATATATATACATATATATACACATATACATATATATATATATACACATATACATATATATACATACATATATATATATATATATACATACATATATATATATATATATACATACATATATATATATATATATATATATATATATAATCAAAGCACATAATCATGATGTGTATGATATATATTATGACACTAAAGTAATAATAGAATATATAAGTAATGCATGATATGAATCATGACACCATACTAAAAAATAATGAATATGCAAGTAATGTCATATAATATCATGTAATTGTATATTATGTCACACATAAGGCCCAAAGGCAAATACAAGGGACATACGGATGTGATACAAACACACAAGGCTAAGTGCCACTTGAAAATGTCATAATCATGACATAGAAGTAATAATTTAAGCATACAAGGATAAGGGCCATAAACAATAAGCAAACAAACTCTAAATTATCATGCAAAAAAGTAAGAAATAAGTATAGAACAAATGAAACTAGTTTATATCAACTATATGTATGAATGTCATAGTTTTTTATGTGTAACACAATGTAAAGTATGATTGATTAGAAAAACATATGTATGATATGTAGCTCAAAATAGTAGAAATGTTGTGGATAGATACAATCTGTTTGAATTCCTATATATAACACAGATATGCCCCCAAATTAGCAAGGTTATTGGGTAAGGGAGGGAAGCCCAACATTGAAACCATATAAAAGTATGTCCTATTCCACACACAAATACCTCATAAAAAGTAATTTGTATTGAAAACTAAAGTATGTTATATAACATATAATAATTAACATATTAAAAGAATAAAGCTAGCAATAATTGAAAATTTCTTGTTAGGATTTGAATTTGAAAATATTTTGTTTTTTTGAATTATTTGATTTTTTTTTAATTTTATCATCTTTGATTTTTTTGTTTTTTTTGATAAGTAAGGTTATGTAAAAGAGGAAGTGGAAGGGATTAAAACAATCCTCAACAAGGTGCTAAAACATAGTGTGATAAGAAAGAAGACAAGCTATGTATCCATAATATATGTGTAAACGAATCATAACAATGTAGCTCAAATGCTTAAGATAACTAAAAATGTACATTATCCTCATGGGAAACAGAGATGTGATCATGCAAGTGAAATGAAAGCCAATTATGGTGGGGAAGCAATAATAATCAAGAATGATCATTGAAATTTTTTATAACGTAGTTTCTTTTAGATTATTTGAATTGGTTTCAAAATTGAGAGGGTAAGTACTCAAAGTGAAAAATAAATCAAAAGTATAGAAGATTGTTTGGATAAGGGAGATAAAAACTATTAACAAAGTAAAAAAAGAAGATATGTAAGTGGTTAACTAATTAATTGGTTAGAGGAGAGTTCCCATTCAGTTCATACATAAATGTTATATCCACCTGCTTCATTTTATGATAGACTACCAGTTTGAATGGGATGTCATTATGTAGAGCCATATGATTTATTATATTGTATATTAGTTAAATCTATATGCCTTGATGTGTTATCTTGTGTTGTGATTATATTATCCTTTGAAATTATGACCATTACCTATCTCTATGAAATGTTAGGGAATCATTATTAGTGATGAGTGTATCCCCCATTAATATTTTACATGATATTCCAAGGATTGAATTGTATTTCTCTAAATTAGGATCAATGTGAAATAATGTTGAACATGATTTAGGATCAAGAGTGATTAGTAATGTGATAGATCCAATGCAATGCTTTGGTTTTATAACTTCAATGAAATGTTGTGTATCATACCCAATATATATGAGAAAATCTAGATTGAATATGTTAGTTTTTTGTAGGTGAGTAACTATAATATTAGTGCATTGTTTTCCATCCATAAGTGGCTTGATAATGAGAGGATATAAATAAGAAAAACATTATTTTTTTCCTATTTTGTAACCATATTTTAAGGATCAACCTTAGATATTAGTTCTTTCTTTGAAATGTTTTTATTGAGAAATCTTGTTTTGAAAAGCATTCTGAATTTACTTTGGTAACTATATCCTTGAATGTGGCTCTATGTGAGTATTTGATTGTTACCTTTATACCTTATATTTGGGATATGTGATTACTATATGAGAAGTGTGAGGCTCAACTGATTATGAGATAGTATTACAACTGTTTGAGTTTTTTTGTAGATCCACTTGTCTAGAAATGGGTTATTTTAACTTTATATAGAAGAGATATCTCTATATTCACCCACTCTAACAAATATAAATAAATAATGAGATAAGTAATCATCCTCATAAATTGAATTAAATTTTATCTTGCATATTTGATCCTTATGAATCTTCATCATCACTGCTATAGTAATATTCAATTATACCATAATTTTTTGAGTTGACCAATAATGATAGCTATGGAATAGGCTCTACTATAACATGGAAATTGGTACTTGTATCTCTTATTTAATAGGTTCCTTTATTTATTTATGAATTTTAACTTTGGGGATAAATTACTTGATATGATCTTCTATTTTCTTAAGAAGTTGAGTATTATGTGAGGTATCATTTACATTTATTGATTCACCTTCTTCATAAATATGCATTAGTGCCATTGGAATTATTTGTTAGGGTGGTATGATGGAAACCTTATTAAAATGTGATTATGTAGTTTTAGAATATCAAAAAAGTGAATAATCAAATAGAATTGTATACTAATGTGTATTATGTTATGAAAATTTGAAGGTATATATTTGATTGCGTGAATCCAAGGTTGACCTAAGAGGATATTATATTGTAGCTGATCAGGTATACTTGAAAATAATAGGTACCATTTTTGGGACTATTAGTAAATATAATGTGATTGTTCCCAATATTTACTTTGGAGTTTTATCAAAAACATGTACAGGTTGATATGATATGTGAATACTATCCTTATTGAAACCCAATTTTAGTATGAATTCATAGCTACAAATATTTATCCTAGAACAATTGTCAACTAATGCACACTTGACTAAATTTCCATGTATTTGAATTTGAATGAATAATGGAAGATTATCCTCAATGATATTTTTGGGAGGTACATATTATTTATCAAAATTAATAGTATTATCAATATCCTTGAATGTATTCATGATAAAAGAAAATGAAGTTGGTTGTGTATCCATAGAAAGAGTTGTATCCTGAAACATAGAATATACAATATATTTGTAAGATAATCCTTTATTTAATAGGTCTAAAATATAAATTTTATCTAGAATATTATGTATTTGGTCAATGAGATCATGCCTCTTGGGTTGAGAAAATTTCCTTGGAGGATGCCGAGGAGGAACATTGTGAGTAGTAAGATTGGGTTGGGTAGATAAAGATGGTTGCACTTTTCTATTTTGAATAATATGGACATGGGGATCTAGTATGAGTCTTAGGTTATTAATAGGAATATATTGATTGATAAAAGTAGTTCGAGGGTGAGGAATAGGAGGTAACAAATATTTTACACATTCTCTTTGCTATTTATTTATGATAAAAAGTAATTCATATTGTATATTATGAAAATAGGTATTAATAATAGGTATGATCTTGAGAGATTGTTTGTATTGACTTTGTCCATAAAAAGTAGACTATTTTTTATTCCCAATACCTCTTTACTCAATATCGTGCGAAAAATTCACAAATTCTTTCTTTAAATGGTGAAACAATTCTCTTGGGATGATGATTATTGTGGAGAATTATTAAAAGATGTAATATTGCAACAAAAAGAAATAAAAGTGATAGAGGATATATTTTGTAAATTTTATCTTCTTGGTTTGATTTATATTTTATCCATGATTTAACATAGTGAATGACATGATGAAAAGGATTACTAGATGAAACAATGAATTTCATGATTCTATGTAACATATGAAATAAATAAGTAATCATTGATCCTATTATGAATAAAATATAATATAAATCAAGAAAAATTAATGACTATGAATACAATACAATAAAAAATCAATGTCTAAGGGCGATTCAGGCAAGGGTTTGAATGATTGTGTGGGATCTCAAATGTACTTGCCCATTTATTGATTAGTGTTAGCCCAATGTTTTAGAGCACTAAATATAGAGGAAACACAATGATTATATCCCATTAACCTTATTTCCAAGGGTACGGTGAGAGTAAGTTTATTGGGAAATACACTCTTCTATGATGCACCATAAATCAAACATTTAAGAGAGGATTCATATGCTATAAACAAGGGATCCTAGGCATTTTTGATATACCATGAGATACGTAGAATTTAAACTCTATGTTTGATGATTTATAATGGCTATGAGTATTGGGGTAAACCCATCATGCTATAATGTTTATAAATATAACACAATGTAACCCTTTATGATAGTCACTAAGTAGTTTTAAAATTGTTAGAACATAGTTTCTAAACACAAGCACTATAAAATAGAAAACAAAGAAAAATAAAATTGAAAGATTTTGTGTATAAATATAAACAAATTTAAATCCAAATTCAAAATAAAAATCTTCTATGTTGGATTTATCTAAGGTGACAATACAATATCTTCAGTGTTGGATTAATGCAAGGTTGAAGATAATTGAATCATTATGTGTCAGATTATATCCAAGGTTGAATTTTTATTTATTTTAATGTCAAGAATTTATATAAATATGTTTTAAATACTATGAAAAAATAAATCAAATAACAAGCAATGTTATAAAAAATAGAAGGTTCATTAGAATGTTTAATCTATTTTAATTAAATGGACTCAAATGAATAAATTTAAATCTTGGAATGTATAGATATGATAATGAAGTACAATATGATACCAAATTTTATAGTATTAGAAACTTGTTAAAATAGTAAATGATCTTACATATATGAAACCTCCCTAAAATAAATCTTATGTTGACTCTAACTAGAAACTCCCTGAAAGGACCTAGGCATTGTGTCGTGACCAAATGTAAGAATTTATTCTATTATTAGAATTGTTCACAAAAGGAGGATGGGGGTGTAGTGCATCCATGTATATCGACTGCAACTATTTCCTAGTTGTCTGTGTAATTGATTTCTTGATTTGGGTATGTGTGATTGCCTATAAGGTTGAATGATTAATTTTAAGTGTGAAATTGATGCACAAAAGACCAACAAAATAAAAAACTTGTGCTCCTGCACAATAAACACAATAGATATAAAATGAAAAGGGGAGAATAGGGTTGAGGGAATAGTTAATCTACCATCATAAAACCATGTGTAATTCAAGTGTTACCTATAAATCCAAAATGGCCTTAGGCCAATGTATTTCTCCCCCTTAGGGTGATTGTGTGATCCATGATTATGAAACTATATGATCCTAACTAGAATATTGATTGAAATTCTTGATAATGGATGCCCTTGACCTAAAATAAAACATATTCACACTTAGATAATGTTTTTAATGATGATACATGATTTAAATTATAACAAATAATGCTCTTTTACTTAGAGTGCAATAGAATTAACAAGTGATTTATAGATGTGTTTGAATAATCCTTGATGTGCTTATATAGGGGAATATTTCAAATAATTTTACTAACCAACCTTGCCAAATACACAAAAGGGATAAAATAAACCATTTGAAATTTAAAAAGTTGTCATTGGAGCGTAGGGAATAAGGTCATAAGTACAACCTTGTTTGACCTAGTGCAAACTTATCGCATAAGGATAGAGATTACCAACAAAGGTCTAATAAGTACTTGTAGGTTGAATAGGGATGAACGTTAGTGAAATAGGGATGTCTATATGGTATTTATAGTGTTTAAAATATAGTTAAGGCTATCTTATATATTACAATTTAGATAAATAGTGAATAAACCACGTAGGGTAAGGATGTCTAGAATAAACATTGTCAAACACATTAATGATTAAATATATGTGTCTATACTTTTAAAATCATTTTTTGTAAAATCATAGTATATCATTATTGAGGTATAATGAGAGATACATCCTTATGCCATTTTATTAGGCTTTGAAATGATTTACTATTGGCATTCACATTATAGGTAACCCTCTACTATATTTATATAATTCATTTGGTCCTTACTTGATGGTCCAAGTATCATAGGATCTATTTGATTGACATTATTTGAGTACTATTCTATTGAGATAAAGAGGATAATTTTAGGTTATTCCTATCTCATGAATACATTTTGTTTAACCTAATGTGAATCTTATCCCACCTTCGGTTGGATTAGTTTCATGTTTAAACTTATATCAACTTATATTTTTTTCCAAACCACCATGTATTTTACAATCTAACTATATTGGTTGAAATGATAACTTTATTTATTCATATATGAATGGTATCAACCAAATTGGTACCATTTTATGTGTTTTAAAACTATTCAAATCAACCATATATAGTTATATGTCTATCTAATTTTATTGACTAGGCTGATATAGTTCATTTTTATCCTACCATAATTAGCACTACCTTTTTGCCAAAATATATTATCCTGGTTGATATAGTCTATTTTTATAGATCAATAACTAACTATATCTACTAACCCAATACCATCTAGTTAATTTGATAAACTATGATCACCATTGACCACAAATCCTCATGGTGTAACTATAATACACCTTTTCTCATGACCGAGGATCCCAATAATACTCTTCTCACTTATGTTGATACTTCTAGTGAGACCAAAGATTATCAATATGACCCTCCCCCTTGATGAATATCCTTATGAGAATCCTCATGATATCACTTTTGATACTTATAACATTGTAAAACATCCCCATGATGATCCTCCCCCCTATGACCCTAATTACCCTTACACTTATAGTTACCCTGAACAAATCCCTATGAAGATCTTAATTATCCCACCTCCACCACTTATCACATGATTGAAAAAAAATATCATGATTTTCCCATTTATAATGATAATTATTATAGAGGTGACTACCTTATAATGATATTATATTTTCCCATTGATGATAGCTATGAAATTTAATCATATCCCTATTATGAATTTCCCATCTTTAGCAATCCCAATTCAAAATCAAGTAATGATGAACATGGTTTCCTTGATGTCTACCCACCCTCTGCACCACCATTGGAAGGAATTAAGAGGATGAGTCATCAAACCTATATTCACATTCAACCAATCTTTTATCCACTAATCAAATTATGAAGAACACTTAATTCAAATGCCTGCTACCTTACACATTATAAGTGATTCGATTCTCGAGCTTGTATGAACATTTATGATTATCATATTTTAGATTCTTCCTATATACCTAAATCATAAATAAAATAGTTTATTTAAAATGGTATCAACCAACACAATATTATTTATTTACAACCATCTATAGTTAAATACACCAACCATAACCCAAAATGTGCCAATACAGTTCATTTTATCTCACTAGATTATATCAAATTGGTCGATAAAATCCATTCTAGTCCTATTGTATTAGAATGTATTGACATATATTATATAGTCACTTTTAGTATTATTTCATTAGACTATATCAACTAGGTTGATACAATCTATTTCACTCCTATTATATCAACAAAATGTATTGAACTCGATAATAAAATTCCTTTTTCATCAGATTGTATCAATTATTTGATACAATGCCTTTCAGTCTTGTTTCTTCATATTATATCAACCTATTAGATAACATACATAAAATTTTTATATCTTCTCCAAAATATATTGACATTACCTTAGATGCCATATTTCATTCTGTAACACATATTTACACAAAATTTTACATCATTCCTAGGCCTGTAAATCTTGAGATTAACTCCAATATACCTACATCCTACATGATGGGGCATATTGAAATGCTTATCCCATTATTATCACACATATTGGGGCATCTTAAAATGCCAATCCTTTTCTCATTACACATACTAGGGCATCTTGCATTCTCTATAATTCAGCCATTAGGGTATCTTGTGATACCCATCCTTTATCTTACACATTATTTTGGTGCATATGATGATGCCCATCCTCATTTTATTAGCTTCTTGATCTATAATTATTACCATGATGTAATAATAAATAATATTTCACATATTATGAATATAAAAAATTAGATTCAAGAAACTTTTAGAGAAATGTACACTCACATTTCACATGCTCTTATTTGCTATAATCATTATCATAGATTTCACTTGTTATTTTGTTTGACATTTCTTAGCTTTCTTACATTATATTTCCTAAGCATAATTTTTATTACATAAATTCTTCATTTTTAGTTATTTGGTATTTATAAAATTGGCTTTAGATTCACTTAAGAATCTTAGGTATCACTTTTGTGTTTTATATCATTTTACAGTCAACCTTTATTCCCTTGTGGATCTTAGGCTTTGTATTTATCATTATTATTAGCCTTTGGTTCACTTGAAAATCTTAGGTATCACCTTTGAGTTTTGTACATCACATTTTTCCCATTTTTTTATTTTGCCTTAGTCTCCTTATGATTCTTTGGCCCCATTTTTACTTTCCCCCTCTTTTGGGATGAAATTATACATATCAATGCTTGTGTTAAATCCCATGCAGGTTAGCATAGATTCTTTAGTGACATGACTATTATATTTTCAACTCATATCCTCATCATTATTGGAACACTGATATTCCTCCTTATGGACAGTTATAAGCTTATCCTTCATTATATCACATCATTTTTACATGGACATATCTCTAATGATCCCTATCTATCCTTCATTTTCTTTTTCATTGAGACACATATAGGTCAGTTTTGAGATAACACACTTCCATATGAGGCAAGTCTATGAGTCTTTTAAGCATCATGATATTTAGGCTCTCCTATTTAGTAGCTAAACATGAGTTCTATTGTGTTAGTTATGTATATCACTAATATTTAGTTTTTTAAAATATTACTAGGGAGGAATATAAAAATCCAAAATAGTTAAAAGCCATATTATAATAAAAGGAAAACATAAAAGGCAACATTACCATCTTAAAATTCATATCACACAAAAATATGTGTTTTTTTTTAGGCACATATCCTATTCTAGTCAAAGATCAAACTCCATAGTTGGCTTCATGATGGAGCTAAGGTCCATTGGGGTACAATAAGATAGTTAACTAGGGTAAGATGTCTTATATAAGTATATAAGTATATCTTCCTATATCCAACACCACCTATCTTCTCACATAAGTACCTAATATTTGTAGTAGGTAAATGCATCTATAAAGGGACCTAAAGAATAGGGAAAATGTTATGGGAAGGTAGGATCCTTTTATTTTTCATGAATATATCCTTCATGGGTTGATATATGTACTACACTTGATAGCTCAATCTTTCTGCTTCTTAAGTGGATTTTCTTAGGTCCTTGAAGTTGAAAGCTTTTAGCCTTGCCCACTTGTCTAGAGTGTCTCATATTTACTAAGTATTTATACTCACCCATGTGGCACCTTGCATCCCTTATTTCATCACTTCTTCCTAATATCTCCTTGATGGATAACACTTATATCTAATCAAGTATCCTCTCATATACCTTGAGAGTTGATTTTACTTCATCATTTATGATGCTATTTGGATTTTTAGTTTGTGAGTTACATTATAAGACATGAAGAATATAACCAAGTCTTCCTTATAAATTCCCATCATATTTTATCCATACCATCATAGTCATCACAATCATGTCATTAGGTGATTGTGTTTTTGTACATCATGTTTTAGAGTGAGCATTGATTTTGAGTTTTCACTTATTGTAGTCTTTTGATTGTTTTCCATCATGTTCTTGTTTAATTTTATGGACTTCACTATTATCTAGGACATTTTGATTACAATAATTTTTATCTTTATTTATGTTTGATATAAGTTGACTCAAGTTTTATTAAATATTTTGGTGATGATTATTTACAATCAGTTTCTATTTTAACTATGTTTAACATAACTTGACTTGACTTATACATTTTTATAATCGGTTGTGCCTTTAATTTAAGTTGACTTTACTTTTTGGATGACATATTGACAATCATTTTCAGTCTTTCTTTATATTTGAGATAAATTAACTTGACATGTATTACATTTTGAATGGCATTCACTTACAACCACTTTGCATTCTCCTTCATGTTTGATTTAAATTGCTTTTACTTGTCTTACGCGAGATGAAATAATTTTTAGGCATATCCTTATTTGATTATCTTTTACATTTTCTTAAATTGGATACTTTCCTTCTATTTATATGTTTTACATGCTTTCTCACATGATTTAGTGTGTTTTACATTCATTTTCATCATTTTAGTTTTTGTTATTTTTGATAATGCATTTACTTACACTTTATGTAAAAGAATAAGACACACATCACATCTTAAATTTATCAAAATTTTCAGCCTTTAATTATTTACCATAAGATTTCATTTTTCACCCATATCTTTGTTTCTATAGGTCCTTTTTGTGAATTGAAATAAGACTTAGAATCTTAGTGAGATAGATAGTTTTTAGGTACGAACAAAATATTTTTGTAAAAAATTGGAATTTTATCTTCTTTTTTAGTTCCATCTCTTGATTAATTCATTAGGTGCCTTCCATTACCTGTGACACACAAAATTTTATATAATCAACAAGGCAAGTGAAGTTACACATTTTTAATTTAATTTAAATTATTTTAACATTTCATTTTATTTATGATTTTTAGTGCGTTGCTATGTTTCTTTACCCAAACACCATCTCATGTTACACTATTGTGACATGTGATGATCTTTAGGTAGGGCATATGTATACACATAATATTTTTCATTTAATCATTTACACAAGGTTTATATTCCAATGTCTTGTCAATGCATTGGTCTCCTTGAGTAAATGCCTTAGAGGGTGCATCAGGAATGAGGTGGTAAAGGATCATGGTGATTTATGAGATATGTTACTATAATATCATGATTACATCATTAATACTATAAAATTGACATTATGTAGTGTCTATCCATCTACCAATCCTATATGTCTCTTATTCAAATTTATTAGCTTCCCTATATCCTATGGTATTAGCCTAGCTGATACCATATGTTTAGTGCATTTTACCCTTCCTATACTATATCATCAAGCGTGATACTATTTTGTTTTTGTCTTTAATTATTTGTACTATATTATTTTGGCTGATATCATTCTGTGTTAGTCAAATTCTTTTAATTATATCAGCTGGGTTGATACTATCGATGGACTATTTAGGGTTAGTTTTGGGTTATTGGATATATATATGGGTCATATTTCATTCATATCATATTGTATACACTTTATTCACTCTAATTTTACTCGTACTTCTACCCTGAGTCCATTTAGGAGAGTTAGTGGTGTAGAAACTTATCTTGAAGATTCTTATTTTATGGTGTTATTGAAGTTTAATAAGAGGAGTCATTGTGAGTTCACAATTTTAGATATCTAGGTACTTATCCAACCATTTAAGGTCTTCAAACTAAAACATATCTTTTAAAGTTTCACTTAAGCTGAGGGGGAGGTTTAAGCATCAATTGGTCCACCTAAAGGTAAGTATATTCAATGCCTACACTCTTTCATTTGTAACTTACTATATTAGGTATTACTTGTTGCTTTGTGAATATATGTATGTGTATCATTGTTTAGGCCTTTTCCATACCAAATTAGTTGGTGTGGATTTAGGATTGATTATAATTTCCATAATCACTTTCTGTTACATAGACCTTGATTTGGTTGACCATAACACCTTACCTTTTACAACCATTCTAACCCATCCTTATTTCAGTATAGTATAATAATTTGTTGTACAATCATGGTATATCATTGTTGAGGTCTAGTGAGAACTACATCTTTGTGTTATTTTAAACCCTTTCCTATTTAAATTCATATTATAGGTAACCCTCTTCTATATCTACGAACTTCATGTGTTCCTTACACAATCATTCAAGTATTGTAGGCTCTATTTGATTGACCTTATTTGAGTCCTAGTCTATTGAGAGAAAGAAGATAGTTTTAGGTTAATCCTAGCCTAAGCATAAAAAAAAATATTACAAAACTAACCCAAAATATACTAAAATTGATACAAATATCATAGTCAATGCTATATCTCAACTTTTAGACAAGCTTGTCTTATCAAATCAACCAAGAAGGATTTTTTTTAGATTATGATAATTGTATCTTAAATTTCTATAATAGTTACTTGAGTGAAATATAATTACTCTACCTCCACCACTATCGGTTGACATGAGTAGACATCAAAGTAAATCATTCAGTAACAATGAATTTTATGATTACCATAGATGCAATAGACACTCTACCGATATATGTTATAAGCTCAAGCACCATAGTCAAGATATTATCGATAACAATGTCATTCAGCTAAGCATTTCTACATAAGAAACTAAGCCATAACATAATGAAAATGCTAAGTTTGATTTTTTTAGTGAGCCATTCCAAAACCATGAGATAAATAAGGATAATTCAATAATGTATCATACCTTTAATACACACCCACCTCGTAAGACATATGATCATCCATTAGATATCATTATTGGTATAATTATTTAAACCTCCCAACCACATCCTATTATCACCATTGATGATGGTGAGATAATGGATGATGATTATGATTTCCATGCATTATGTATACAAACATAAATTGATAAACAAACCATAGTGTATTAGTTGATAATGTATCAAGTGAAAAACCATGTACAATGACATTACTTCAGTCACTGGGTTACATAGAACATGACATACAATAAACATCTAAAAGTTTTAAAATATTTAGTGGGAAACAAAAAACTAATTCAGGCCACATTGTAATACCTCTTTTTATTTTATTCTTTTTGGGAATTAGGCATTTTAATTCCTAAGCAAATAAAGGTCTGAGTAAATGTAAATCAGTAATTAATGTGTCTCAATTATCCTACTAATTTGTGTAAATAGATATGTATTTTACCTTTTCTAAAAATAGTAAGAAATGTGAAGAAATTAAATTTAGCTTTATTCTAGGCTGAAACAGATGATGAAGGGTTTGGAAAATACTATGTAGGGATGGCAGACTATCATAAATAGGACCCAAAATTCTATTTTTATATTGGACAAGAGCACCAAACTTAGGACACTCTGCTAATTGGCATTGTAGTCCACTTTTTAGCACTGTTGTCCACTTTCAGAATTGTTTTCCACTTCCAACACTATTGTCCTAGTGTTTTAGTTTTTTTAAGTTCTATTGGTAGGCCTGTGATACCCTGACAGTGCAATAGTGAAGTCTAGGTCCATGTGGAGCTTGTTGTGTCTGATTCAATCTTCAAAACCCTTAGGATCTCTTGGTACTTAAACTTGAGTATCAAACTTTAAAAAGAGAGAAGGGGTTAGTGTGTAAAGGATACACTAGACACACTTCACACCTCATGTGTTGGCATGCTGCCTACATACCAATACTCTGAAGAGGGATCAAGCTAATGTAGTGATCCCATTTGAAGTGCTTGGTGTAATTATGTGATGTATATAACTATATGCAAAACTAAAATGTACTTTGGATGACTAGATACTAGTATGAGTGTTTGAATAGGATTGAATTGGTCTTGGAAGGCTACATGTAGAGAATATGGAAGAGTGCTTGAGTATACTTCCTTATATTCTTCCTTCTTTCCTATGAATGAGTATCAACCCTTATAAATGGATATTAAATGGAATTTTATAGGAAAAATGATGATTATGGGTTAGATGATCTTGCATTATGCTGATAGGAGAAAAGATAAGGAATCAAGAAAATCTGACCATTTGAGGCTAAAGTGAACTTAGACAACAATTCAAAAAATAAGACACCCCTAAATTTTGGTGCTCCTATCTAAATTGGGAAACATTTTCCTAAGAGGATGAGACCTAGTGGGATGGATTTGGGTCTGAGAGTTCTACTTGGGTCTCAAAAAGCTAAGTCTAAGAAGCTATAGGTGATTGGGAATCAGTGAAAGTCTAGTTGAGAAGGGTTAAGTGAGCAAGAAAGAGGATCTATAGGTTGGGTGCTATTAGCCATGCCTAAGTCATCCAATTTCACATTTTATATGATTACACTTGTATACACATAATATTTTCAAACTTTTATTAAATATTTACACTTTGTATCATGCAAGAACCTATCGAGTCTCAATCTCTTTGAGTGCATGCCTTAA
Organism: Torreya grandis; assembly: GCA_037957365.1. Lineage (NCBI taxonomy): Eukaryota > Viridiplantae > Streptophyta > Pinopsida > Cupressales > Taxaceae > Torreya > Torreya grandis. Next base: position 1,870,860 of record JARHVA010002351.1, read on the forward strand.
GGGGTGCACTAGGAAAGGGGTGGGGAGACCATTGGTGCTTCATAAGATTGTTATTCCTTTCATTTATTACCATCTACACAATTGTCTCCTAAAAACTTAAACCCCAAGCTTATTTATCTCTTGCCTAACAATTCATATTATTTACAATGATTTATCCCTCTTTCCTTGCTTTATCTCCCTTCTTCCTATTCAACAAACTAGGTCGACCATCATGGCTGATCTAGTGCATTTTTAGGCTTCCTATCCAAAAAAATAGGTAAACTTGGTTGACTTAGTATATTTTAGGGTCTTCCTCTCTCTTTTTGTTTGTTATCTTTCTGATCGACCTAACACAGACCTAGTGAGTTAGCCCAAAAACGTGCTAGGTCAACCCGGTCGACCTAGTATAACCGACATGTCCCAATGATTTTAGGGAAAGATACTAATATATATACAAGGCCATTCATTAACATTTCATAAGAGCTAATAATTAAGCGAAGAAGTGTGAATGAACATTTGCCTATTGACCATTCTACTTGGGGAATAAAGCTTTAGGGTTTAATACTTTCTTTGGATCTCCAATCTCATCTTGTGGATAAGTCTTTTGGATGCTTGGATTGGCTATGTAGCCTAGGGATTATTTATCTTAGTTTATCCTTAAATACCATGAAAATATCTTGTGAATCACCTTGGCCAAGGGGGAGATTGAGGTTTGGTGGGTTCATCTTCAAAGGTAAGTATTCATAACTTTATTCCTCCTTTGTAAGAGTAGATAGATAGTGTATTTGTATTCTTCTCTTCCATGTATTAGGATTATATATACGTTGACATGAGTATATGTATTCTATACATGTTTAGTTTAGTTGTTTATTTTATTTTTTTATAAACCCCATGTTGTGCCACAAGCTTTGGTGCACACTAGATTAGATTTACTTTTCTTGTTATTAGATTAGTGAAATATTAAATCATAAGATTCTTTTAGGGTTGTTGTGTAATTGTGTTAGACTGTAGTCTTTAAACCCTAACTCACATGCTATGTTATGAAAATTGATCCCCTAATTGGGTCTAGAATATCCTCACATTGGTCATTCTCCCACTTAAAAATTGTATGCTCCCCAATCGAAAGTATAGGTGTGCTCAATCCCATCTGATCCATGATTGATTTATGGACATGATGTAATTTTGATTACATACTTTTGGTGAACCCGACGTGAAACTAATCCTTGAAATATTTGTTTCACTTTTTGAATTTATTTTGATCATCATTTTGATAATATATTTTGACATTTTGGATCGATTCTATCAACTTAGTTATTTTTTCTCTGTGCATAGGTTTTTAAGAACAAGCAACTAGATTGACCAACTCAACCCAGTATAGGTTTCAATATTCCAAACTTAAAAATTAGCCTGCTAGGTCAACCAACATGACCTATTGCATTTTTAGACTTCTAGTTTAACCTACTAGGTTGATAAGGTCTCTAGTGTATTTTTAGTAGGTTCCTGCATAGCTTGATCGACTAGCTTGACCCAGTTCGTAGGTTATTACCAAAATTTCCAAGGTCTTAGATCAATAATCTTCTCCTTTTCATCTCTAAACCATTTGTGTTAGTTTCTATTTCTCTATATCTTTCCTTTTCTCTATTTCCTTTCATAGTTTTAAATCTTTAAAACTACCCCTACATAGTCAATAGGTCGACCCTGTGGACTTAGTTCTATGTTTTATGTTTTCTGAAATAACTAGGTCAATTTGACTGACCTAGTTCATTTTCAGACTTTGCTTCCATAGTATAGGTTTGACCCTATTGACCTTATTTTGTATGATTGTCCATATAGTTTCTCAACTATACCTTGTTTCAAAGTTGGAATGAACCATATATATTAATGACATCTTTTTTTTAGTTGTTTGCATTCTTAGAATAGTTCACATAGTCTGATTCAGGGATTTTCAATTAAATGCTTAGTTTCACTATTTCTATTCTTTTACACACATGGAAAAACCACATAAACATCAATAAGCATTTAAACATTTGACTACCCATATATACCTACTTGGATTTAATCACCAAGGGAGAAGCTGACTTGATGCTCTAGTCAATTATAAAGCGTGGTTAATGGTATATTTTGGCTAAGAACCTATTACCCTTATTATTGTGTTTTATGAAGTGAGGGGATAGGCCCTAATACCAAGCTTTCATAATTACCACTATAGTCCCTTTCATCCCAAATTACCTGAAACCACCCTTAAATTATTATCTAGTACCTTATAACTAATCTCCCTTTCACATTTAAAATCATTCTTAATAATCTAATCATCATTCTAGGTTTACCAATTATCTATGTTTACTTTCAAGTTATTTTATTTATCTTTTATTAAATTATGTGTGCAAAAAACTTGTACTAGCTAGTGTTAGTGCAAAGTTTTGCTTTGTGTGCATTAATTGGATTGGCCAATATCAATTCAATTAACTATTTGTTTCCCTTTAATACTTATTGTTTTTCATTATTTTAAAATTGTTTTGTTTAAATTAAAAACTTGATATCAAATTTTTCATCTTCCTTACATCATCATGAATCCAACACATTTTATAGTTTGAAAAACAAATGAGTAGAACCAAAGATATAAGAAAAACAAGGAACCTGTCTGTTGTACTAGGTTGACCCTATCAACCTAGTATCTTTTTCAACCTTTGCCCATTATGATAGGTCAACATGATCAACCCTATACTATCTACAACCTTTTTATCTTTTTTACTAATATTTGTTCACTTTACTGGATCAACCTGGTTGACCCTGTATAGTTTTATAGTATCTATTTTTGTGTTAGGTCAACTCTGTACTACTTTCCATCACTTTTTATTCCACTTGTGTGGTTATATAATCTTGTTTCATCATGATGACATATTTTTAACCTTCCCTTATTCAATAACATTGCATTATTAAAGACTTGGATATCAACATCACTTATTTCATTACTTCCTGTGAAACTATCCAATTTCTTCATTCCCCTTCTCCTAAGCCTAAAGCACTCACTACACAATGCAATGTAGTTGAGATCCTTTGTCATAATCCTCCTCCCAATACCAATGTTGGTAATCATTAATCAAATAATATTGATCAAATTGATAATATAGATAGTTACCAATTATTTAAAAATCTTGATGATAATACTATTTACACTCCTCACAAGAATGGTGGCTTGACTAAGCTTTCTTCTTCTTCTACCACTCTTAATATAACTAACACCAATGTTGGGAATCCTCCATCTACAAAGAATACTCCTCATACCAACACTAAAAATCGTCTTCCTATCAACACTAATACCCCACCTTCAAACCCACCTATTGATACAACTCAACTTCTTTCCCAAGTCATTCAACAAATGAACATCATGTAAAAAACTAATCAATCCCAATTGATGTGCATGCAACAACATTTATGCAACATGATTAGTCAACCACCTCAAGTCATCATGTCTCAACCAAATGAAAATTTTGTCCCTCCTCCTCTTAGATATCCCAATGGGAATATCATCCTGTAACCTCCAATGAATAACAAAATGATTCAACATATTTAATATGAACCTTTAGCCCCATTCATTGCATCCATAGATATTGGAAATATTTCTTTAACTATAACATAAAATGGGACTAAGGATCCTACTATATTTTTAAAGTATTTTGGTAATCTCTATAAGTAATGGGTCTAGACTAACACCTTTTATAGCACCAAGAACTTAGCTAAAACATTTGTTGGTGATGCACTTAAATAGTACAACCAAATTCTTAGACATTCCATCTCACAACTAGAGGATTTAGTCAATGCTCTAGTGAAGGAATTTCAACATGATGACCTTCCTAAAAATTACCTTATCTATTTCATCAATGCTAAACAACTTCCTAATCAATCGACTCATACTTTTATCAAATGATGGAAGTCCCTCACTCATAAAGTGGACCATAACATGAAGGATGATACTCTTTTAAAATTATTTGTCACAGCTCTTAAATCTCCCCTTCAATATAAAGTTTGAATCTTTTCACCTAAAACTTTAGAATAAGCCTTAGACCAAGAAAAAATATAAGACTTTCATATGACTCAATTTAAAACACCTCAAACAAATACTAAAACATCTTTCCAATCTTCTTCTCATACCATTGAGTCATCCAAGATTCCCCAACCTCAAAGTGGAGCATCCAATTCAACTAATTTTAACCTAGCCCACCCTCCCTTGAGTCTAGAATAACTTAAAGATAAATTACCACCCTCTAAACCCATGAAATTTGATCCTTCCAAACCTCCTCCAAAATGGTACAATCTGGATAAATTTGTTCGTGGCATGTTAATATAGGTCATTCTCATGAGTCTTGTCATGGTCTTTACCATTTTCTTCTTTATTACTTGCTTGTTCCACATTTAAATCTTGATACTCTCACAAAACAACATTATCAAGACTATATTTAAGCTTCTTAAATTGAATCTCAAGAACCACAATCACATCAACATCAACTACCTAATGAGCACACCTCATCTACTAATTTTGTTTAAACTATAGTTGATCCTTCTTCCTAAACCAATAAGGAAAGGATAACTAACATGAAAAAATTTAAACATATTATTGCATCTATTGAACCTTAACCTCTTAAGTCAAATGAAATAAAAGAGTACCTAGTTCAAATGCCTAATCCAAATCATATCATACATGGTCCTCCTTTACCTCCTTTATCTCTTCATGCCTCTCCTACACATCATATATCACATTCAACATCCTTAAAATCTAACAAACCAACACATTTAACTATTTCCAAATGCACGTATTAACCAAATGAAAATAATTCTAATGATTCAATGTCACCTTCCTCCAACTCACATGTTGGGGCATCTTACAATGCCCATCCACATATCCATTCAGAATTTGGGGCATCTTGCGATTCCCATCCCTACATCCACTTACTTTTTGGGGCATATTATGATGCCCAATCTTATTCTATAATGTATAATACCAAAAAAATCTATCTTCAAGAAACTTTTTGAGACTTATAGACTTGTATTTCACATGCTCCTCTTTGATATAGACGTTATCATAGATTTTACTTATTCTTTTTTTCTCATGTTTCTTTGTTTTTATGCATTTTTCTTCTTTGAGTTTCACTTTCCTAAGCCTAATTGTTTTCCTTTAGATTATTTGGTTTTATTACACATTACATTTGACATTTTCTTTAAGTTTTGTCCTCATACATTTATTTTGTCTTTTTATGTCATTCTTTGCCTTAATAGCTTTATGATCATTTTTGCCTCTTTCTTTAGCATTTAACTCTTGATGTACCATAGTCTTATTTTTATTTTGACATTTTTTTTGGCACCCTCTTGGGTTTCTCTTTTGTGAGTTGATTTTTAAGACCATGGATAGGACCTAGCACCCCGCGCAAAAATTACCATATTTTTAGAATATTTCATCATTTTGCTTACCAATGCTATTTTGACACCCTTTGGGTTTTTCTTTCATGAGCTACTTTGTAAGAAGGCTCCCTCACCTTGCTTTTTATCTTGCTTATTGGCACCCTTATGGGTCTATCTTTTATTATTTTCTTTGTAAGACCATGGATACGACCCAACTATCTGTTGACGCAAAATATTTCACCCTTGGCAAGAAGTCGAGCTCCTACCTTCCTCACGCAACAATGGAAACTCCCCTCTCACCTGTGGGACTGGTGAAGCTAGAGGGGAGAGTCTCTAGATAAGGGTTAGCTCCCTTTGATGCATTTGATTTTGTTCCAATAAGTTCTAACACACACACACACACACACACACACACACACACACACACACACACACACACACACACACACACACACATATCTAATGGGGGGGATGAAAAAGGAGAAAGATTGTAGGAAAACAAACTGCTCTAAAAGAGGTGATGCACCAAATGATTGACCTACTCACACTTACACTCTAAAACATACAAACACATACATACACTTCAACTGGTAAATGGACCAGACTGTAGGGAATGGTAGGAAGGCTTTGATGGAACACACATAAAACAAAGATTCACCATAGGTGTTGTAGAAGAGACACACTGTGTAGTAGATCCTTCTACCTCTGCACTTCCAAGTACAACTCTTCTTGTTACCTACAAAATGACACCATATAGACATTAGGTGTGTTGGTGTTAACCTATAGAAGCATTAAGAAGTAATGACTAAACACAGACTGACACTCAGACACACACAGAGATATCCAACCAGCATAGAGGTAAAAATGCGTTTATTGATTGCAGGTGAAAAATTTGCCAGGGCTCCGCCTTAAAAAAATGTGGAAGGTGTTTCTCAAATGACAAGTCTCCAATATATAGAGGAAGGAAAGAGGCCTTTTGGCACCCTTTTTACAAATGTCCCATGTGCACTTTGGTTACTAGGAAGAGCAGGCCGCTTAAACATAAATGTTGTGTCGGCCCTGGCTCTAACTTCAGGCATTTTTGACATAGGCCGCACCATTTCCCCATTAACCAAGACTGCTCTTTGAAGGCACCCACGTGGTTTGTCTGCTCATAAATGTGAAATGAAGAAAAATGGGTCACATAGTTGGCTGTTTACACCTTCTAATGGTCAATTTGTAAACATTGCATCACCTGCTAGAGTAACTTCTTGAATCGGTGCCTCCCTTTGCCACTTGGATTGTTTGCCTACTCCTACACGATACTTTTGTCTTTTCCCTACCTTGTCTCTTTCTATCTCCTTCAGCCCTCGGGGCTATCTTTGGGTGGGTCGCTACATTCTATGGGCTCCTTTCATGGTTGGCGCTAGGGTATTTAAAAACCAATGACTTTTTTACTAGCTTAAATTTGATGTTCATGCACCCATCATCACTTAAAAACCAATGGATAGTTCGCCCTCTTAAAGTTGATGGCTTTCAAGATGTCACTATCCTTTGTAATTTCCTTTTGGCTTTTCTGCTTTGCCCTTTTCTATGGACTCCCTTTTTAGCACCTTCCCAAAGGGAAGGTGACCCTTCAACCTTTGGAAAGTGCCCCTTTATTTTGGCTAAGAGTCCCTTGCAAGGGCACCTGCCCTTCAGGGTCCTTCGGCTCTTTGGCAGGTCTCTTCTTTGTTTCAAACTTTTCTTGTGGACAAAAAGTCCATGGGAATTGGCCGTTTGGCTTCCCCAGATTTTTTGTTTCAGGATTTTTCCCCGCGGACAAAATGTCCGTGGGAATTGGCCACCTCTGAATTTCTTTGGACAAAAAGTCTGAAGAAATTTTCTTCGCTTCACTTTAGTCTTTGAAGTATTCTTTCGGGTAGCCCCTCCAAATTTCTTTAGGCTTTTTATCTGAAGGAATTATTTTAGACAAAAGTCCAAAGAAATTGCACCTTTCGACTGCCTTAAGCAAAATTTCAACTTACCTTTTGCGGCTTTTTTTATTTGTGGCCTCTTTGAAGTGCCTTTGCCCTCTATAAGGGCTTATTGAACCTAGACTACCCTCCACAAGGGTACCTATCCTTTGGCTTTGGGGGCACCTCGTTGAACCAACTCATTGAACCAAAATTGGTTCAATGGTTTAACGTTACGCACAGAGCTGATTGAACCAAAGGCAGTTGAACCATTCATTGAATCGAAGTGATGAACTTGAAGATTGAACCAAGGCTTGAAATTGAAGCGATGGACTTTAAGATTAAACTAAGGCTTGAACCAAGGCTGATTGAACTATTGATTGAACCAAGGCTTTGAACTAAAGTGATGGTTTAATGGTTTGAAGATGCCAACTTTCCTTGTAAATTTCTTTAGATAAAGGCCCAAAAGAGCCTTGTAAACCCCAACACTCTCTTAACTGATTCTTCATGCGCTAAAAGACTAACCTACAGAGTCCATAGAAAGTCTTGGACTTGTGCAAAATAAAAAATGAAATGGCCTAGAACAGTAGGGGAGGAAAGGGGACTGATTTTTGGCATGTTGGGCAAAAAATGGTCAACAAATTGGTGACTCCCAGGGGAAGCATGCTAGCTATGCTTAGAAACTAGTTTCCTCAAATCCATTGGGCACAGAGTCAGATTGTAACTTAAAATCAATAATAGCCTCGATAAATTCTAGAATCAATCATGAAGATTTACCTCAAAGGAAATGAAACACACACAAAGTTAAGAAAACTACTAACATGTGTAGAAAGCACTTAGGAAAAAAAAGAGAAAAACAAGTGAAGTATATACATGATGGAGAAGGGGCTTAGTGGAAGTGCTTAAGATGTATCCCATTAATTGGGATATACAGTTCTTCACCATCCAACCTGGAGAGTTGGAATGCATTATGTTGCTTGCACTAAATGATCACGTACGGGCCACTCCATAGGGCATCAAATTTTGCATGCTTCCTAGGTTTAGCTCGGTCTTCATCCCATTTCAAGACAATGTCTCCTTTAGAGAAACCTTTTGATGAAGATTTCTTATCGAAGTGTCTCTTCACTTGCTATTGGTGATTGGTCATAAAAACCATAGCCTGGTCCCTTGTCTCTTGGAGTTCCATTAGCTCACATAGCCTAACCTCCATGCTATTTCCTTCTTCTAATTACAGCTGGTGAGTGAGGTCTAAGGCTGGCAATTCGAATGAAATGGGGAGCCTAGCTTCCCTTCCATAGATGAGCATGTATGGCAAGTTTCCAATTTCCCTCTTTAGGGTGACCCTATCTACCCACAGGGCTATTTTCAACTTGGCATGCCAAGTCCTTTGATTTTCTTCCATGGTCCTCTTGATGATCCTGATCAAGTTCTTGTTGGTGGACTTAGCCAGCCCATTCCCCTATGGGTAATAATTGGATGAAGTGTTGAGATATATACCATATTTCAGTGCCCATTCCCTTGTTTTGGTTCCTAGAAAAGCTAATGCATTATCTAAGATTATGGTTGTTGGAACCCTGAACCTTGCTACCAAGTCCTCATAAAAATCTAGGACCACACTTTCATTGGCCTCCTTCAAAGCAATAGCCTCTACCCATCTTGTGAAATAGTCTATGGTGGTCAGGACCCACTTGTGTCTAGCACTGGAGGGAGGGTTAATCATCCCTATGAAGTCTAGGCCCCACTGCATGAATGGCTGTCCACCTAAATAGGCTGTAGAGGCATGGCAGCCAATCATTACTTACCATAAAAAAGTACACACTTCTAGCACTTTCATACCCAGGCATGGGTATCCCTGAAAAGAGTAGGCCAAAAATAACTAGCTCTCATTATTCTTGCTATAGTAGCCCTAGGAGCAAAATGACCATCTTTTGGCCCATCATGGAACTCAGGCAGCACCTTGTCAGCCTGATTTGAGTCTATGCACCTTAGAAGGACCCCTAAGAGATCCTTCCTAAACAATACTCCATCAACCAAGACATAAGGGAGAGACTGGAGCCTAAAGTACCTTCTTTTGGTCCTATCAAGACCCTGTGGGCACTCACCAGTGAGAAGAAAATGCCTCAGGTCTGATGTCCAATCTTTCATGACAACTGGTTCTTCTACTGTAGTTACATTGTGAATTAGTAAGTTTTCTTCCCTTTTCTGCTTAAAGTCCACAACAACGTGTTCGCACAAGCCTCTTCCTCTCACCAACTTGGTGATTTTGATGTCTACGTCATAGTCCATTACCTTGGTGATCCACCCCGCTCTCTTTTCATTTAGGTCTCGGTTGGTCAAGAAATCCTTAATGCCAAGATGTGGAACCATGAGGTGAATCCTGCTATTAGACAGCATATGCCTAAATTTCTTCAGGCTCCATATTACTACCAGGACTTGCTTCTCTATATATGTGTATCTGACTTTAAAATCCTCTAACCCCTGGCTAAAAAATGCAAGTGGTTATTCAAGGTCATCACCATTTGCTTGGGTAAGCATGGCGGAGATTACCTCTTCATTGCCAAAAGTGTAGAGGTTGAAATCTTTGTTGAAGTCAAGGCTGATCAAAGTAGGAGCCCAGATTATGGCCTGTTTGATGTCTTCAAAGCTGTCCTTCCTTTGTGTTGTCCACTTGAACTCCTCACCCTTCCTCAGCATAGAGGTCAGTGGCTTGACTATGTCTACAAAATTTGGGATGAATCTCTGAATGAAATTTATCCTGCCAAAGAAGCTCTACAGACCTTTCTTGTGCTTAGGCAGGGACATCTCTAGAATAGAATGAACTCTCTTAGGGTCAATGGATAAGCCCTCTTTAGACATAATGTGGCCAAGGAGTTTCCCCTCGTGAACAAAAAACACACATTTCTTCGAGTTGAGAGAGATGCTAAACTCTCTACACCTCTCAAAGATTTGCTTGAGGTGTTTCATGTGTTGGCTCACTTCCTTGGAGAATACTGTCACATCATCAAGGTATACTAGCACATTGTTGTTTGTCAAGCCTGAAAAATCCATGTCCATGGCTCCCTAAAAGGTAGCACCAACATTAGACAACTCAAATGGCATCTTCTTGTAGGCAAACATTCCCCATTTAGTAGTGAAGGCTGTTTTGTGCTGGTCACAGCCTTGCACCAAAATCTGATTATATCCTAAATATCAATCCAAGAGGGAGAAATGCTCTCTACCTGTTACCTTCTGAAGGATCCACTCCATGCTCAAGAGAGGATAATGGTCTTTCAAAGAGACTTTATTAAGGTCTCTAAAATCAACACATAGCCTGATCTCCCCATTCTTCTTTTGGACAGGAATAAGATTGGCCAGCCAAGAGGAATGTTTGATTGGAAATATAATCCTGGACTCAATCAATTTGGCCAGTTCTTTCTGCATGAGAGGCTTAATCATTAGGTTGATAGGTCTCTACTTCTGCGTGATTGGCTTGGTACCTTCTTCTAATTTGATGGTGTGTTGAGTGAGTCTTGGGTTGAAACCCTTCAAATCACTATAATCCCAAGTGAAAACATCAACAAACTCATGACACAACAAAATGAAAGTCTACCTTTCTTGAATCATGCAGACTTTTCCAAGTGCAAGCAGCTTATCCTTGAAGATCTCAACCTTCTCATAATTCTCCTCCTTAGTTGTGATGCATGCCTTGTCACTTCTCAATTTTTCATCTCCATTGAAGATACTCTTTAGAGTGACCAAACCTTTAGGGAGCTTATTGTTCTTCAGTTGAACAATCTGGTTGCCATATTGTTGTTGCAATTTTGCCTGGTTCTTTATAGCAAACTCAGCTTCTTCCTACATGAATAATGATATTTTTTGGTCATTATTGAAGACCTATTAGTTTGTAATGTTATCGGGGACAGAGGGCTGAACTACCACCTTCAATTAGCATGAACCATAGTCTCAGCTTATCTCCCTAGAAACATCAAACTGAGCACTAATTACTGCTAGCCTATCTGCTTGTTTATTCTGCTCTCTAGGAATGGAGGTGATATTGAAAGTAAGTAAATCTTCCACCAAGTCCCAGATATTATGCTTGTAGGACTTTAGCAAAGAATTTTTTGTTAGATTCTAGCCTCTCACCTGATTTACAATTAGCTCACTGTCACCCAAAACTTGCATCTCCTTGATTCCTCTTTTCCTTACCCATTCTAGACCATGGATAAGGGACTCATATTTTGCAACATTACTTGTGTAATAAAATTGGAAACAAAAAGCCGAAAAGTATCTCTCCTTTGAAGGGGAGACTAACATCACTCCGCCACTAGCTCCCAACCTACTTCTAGAACCATCAGAGTACAACTGTCATAGACCTAAGTCCTCTTGGCTTGCCTTCATTATATTTGGTATGAAGGTACCCTCTTTGTGTATGTAATAGACTCCAAGGCCTACCTCCTCTATGAACTTATAAGGGTCATGCTCAAAGTTATCACTTCCCCATTCATCCAAGAGTAGGTTTGCAACTCCTTCAAGAGCAGAGGATAGAGATTGGTCTGTTTGGGACTCTTCTTGGTCGATAATGGCATAGTTGACATTTGCTGCCTTGAGTGAATATGGTTCTAGATGGTCCCTATGGAGTGGCTCAGATTCAATCTTTACCTTGGTCCCATACTTGGTTCTAAAAACTAGATAGGACCAATTCACTTCTAGATAGCCACCTATCTTAGATGTGAAGTCCCTGGATAAGCAAATGGCAAAATAAAGGGGAACATATGCCACTATTATATCATGGGGAACTAAGAAAGTCAGGCAAGCATGTAATGTCAAGGTCAAACCCTTCATTATCCCAACTGTCTTTACAGGTGTCCCATCCAACTGTAGGACTCCCTTATTCATCTCTTCATATTTCAATCCCAGCTTGTCAGCGATGCACTTGGGCATTACTGAAGTACTAGCCCCACTGTCAATGATGCAAATGTGCACCAAGAAATCTCCTATGACAAAAGACACATAGAAAGGGGGAATTTTATCTTCTTTCTTGACCTGGTCTGAGGTGGAAGGTTGTCCATTCATCATCAAGACATTATCAGTCCTTGCTGGGATAGCTCATTGATTCAGCTCATGCAATTCCCTTTGTAACATGTCCTTTTGTCCTGGTAGAGACAATGAATCCCATAAGGAGATGTTCATATGCAAATTCTTCATTTGGTCCACCACATTGACTTGAGGACTGCCTCCCTTTAAGCTTTCTTTGGGGCTAATTCCAACTTGAGGTGCAGGCTGAGGGGCTGAAGGTACAAATGCCGGTTTGAAGTTTGGGACCCTCTGATTTTCCTATGATGAGGAAGGCATTGCTGATGTTTGTGTAGCAACCTGAGTTTCTCTTATTTCTCTCCTTTTAAATCTTGTGTTGGCTGCAACACAGTCAGCCTGATTGTCTGCAGCACCCACATAATTGATTACACAGAACTCACCCTCCAAGTGGTTCATAAGAGTAAAGTCAGGCTGACTCTGACTGTTGCTTGTGCTGGATTGCATTGGAGCCTCAAAGACCTGGGAATGAGTGGCTACCTGATTATCTTGTACATTTGGGTAATAACCCATCATGTCATTTGTATAAATAGCTTGTTCATAACCATATCCCATGGTTGAACAACTTGGTTGTTCCTATACTAGATTGTTTTGAATGGGCACCATGACCTTAGATGATGAAGGAGCACCTGGGTTGTATCCTTGAAAAGGTTTGGTCTAAGTAAGTTGACCCTGTCCTTGATTGTAATTTTGGAAAAGGGGTCTAAGAGCTTGGCCATACTGTTGGTATCCTTGGTTTCGTCTGTTGCTTTGAGCTTGCTGCCTTTTAAGAGCCACAAGTTCATTTGACATAATTTGCAACAAAGTCTTAACTTCATGAAGTTTATTGGATGGAGTAGTAGCTAGTTTCTCTATGATAGGTAGAGGAGCTAATGTGGGAGCAATAGTCTGAATTAGATGTAACATTTTAGGAAAAAGTGGCATATGGGGTCTAGGGGTAATTTTCAGCTGCTATAGCTATATCACAGGCAATAGGCAACACATGTCCCCCCATGGATTGTATCATAACATCGATATCACTATTTAATGCTCTTACATAATACAAGAAAGCATAGCTAGTAGTTGGTCTTACCAGAATGGGGATTCTATCCCATGTCTTTTGGAACTGAGTGTTGAAATCCTACATGTATTCATGTGGGGCTCTTTTCATGGTAGTCAGCTGCTCATCAAGTGAAAGGTGGTTGCTCTTCTCTCCAAAATGGTCTGTCAAGTGAGTGCCCAATTCATTCTAGGAATGGATTGAATTTATAGCCAAAGTCCCATACCAATCAAGAGCTTTGCCCTTGAGAGACAATGCCAATAATCTAATTGCGATATTTTCCTCCGTGACATTGTGAATATTGCAGAGGTTAGCAATATTTCTAATGTGCTTGATGACTGTAATGGGCCCCTCTCCATAAAAAAAGGCACATTTTTGAGGGCTGCTCCTAGAATTGGGTCATAACATGGGAGATTCAAGGGACTCTGACCACGAAAAGTGACAAAGGGCAATGCCATAACTGGGATGGGATATAACTGTGACTCTGCTGCATATGCATTCCTTACAATAGGTATGGGAAGATGGTTTGCTGAATAAGGATGGGTCCTCTCAAACCTTAGTCGCTTTGCTGAGTTTAAAGGTAACTTAACAAATTTGAAAGGGACACCCTTAGAAACAGACTGTGTGGTGACTTTAGGCATAAGAAGTCAAACTGGTCTTTGATTAGGAAATGAAGTTCTTACCAGTGGAGTCGCTAGATGCTAAAAATAGTTGATTTGCTATAATAAGACCAACATCAATCCTAAAACTTTACTGAGTCCCATCGGGCATGCCAAAAACTGTTGATGCAGAAGATTGCACCCTTGGCAGGAGGCTGAGCTCTTGCCTTCCTCACGCAACAATGGAAACTCCCCTCTCACCTGTGGGACTGGTGAGGCTGGAAGGGAGAGTCTCTAGATAAGGGCTATCTCCTTTTGATGCATCTGATTTTGTTTTAATAAGTGTTAACACACACACACATATATAGATATATAATGGGGGGGATGAAAAGGGAGAAAGATTGCAGGAAAACAAACTGCTCTAAAGGAGGTGATGCACCAAATGATTGACCTACTCACACTTACAATTTAAAACATACAAACACATACATACACTTCAACTGGTAAATAGACTAGATTACAGGGAATGGTAGGAAGGATTTGATGGAACACATAGAAAATAGAGATTCACCATAGGTGTTGTAGAAGAGACACACTATGTAGTAGATCCTTCTGCCTCTGCACTTCCAAGTACAAATCTTCTTATTACCTGCAAAATGACACCTTATAAACACCAGGTGTGTTGGTGTTAACCTATAGAAGTATTAAGAAGCAATGACTAAACACAGATTGACACTCAGACACACACAAAGATATCCAACCAGCATAGAGGTAAAAATGCATTTATTAATTTCAGGTGAAAAATTTGCCAGGGCTCTGCCTTACAAAAATGTGGAAGGTGTTTCTCAAATGACAAGTCTCCAATATATAGAGAAAGGAAAGAGGCCTTTTGGTGCCCTTTTTACAAATGTCCCATGTGCGCTCTAGTCATTGGGAAGAGCAGGCCGCTTAAACATAAATGTTGTGTCAGCCCTGGCTCTGACTTTAGGCATTTTTGACATAGGCCGCATCATTTTCCCATTAACTGAGATTGCTCCTTGAAGGCACCCATGCAGTTTGTCTGCTCATAAATGTGAAATGAAGAAAAATGGGTCGCACACTTGGCCATTTATGCCTTTTAATGGTCAATTTGCAAACATTGTATCACCTTCTAGAGTAACTTCTTGAATCGGTGCCTCCCTTTGCCATTTGGATTGTCTGCCTGCTCCTACACTTGGCACTTTTGTCTTTTCCCTACCTTGTCTCTTTTTGGCTCCTTCGGCCCTCAGGGCTATCTCTATGTGGGTTGCTACATTCCTTGGGCTCCTTTCATGGTTGGCGCTGAGGTATTTAAAAACCAACAACTTTTTTACTGGCTTAAATTTGATGTTTGTGCACCTGTCATTGCTTAAAAACCAATGGCTAGTTTGCCCTCTTAAAGTTGATGACTTTCAGGATGTCACCGTCCTTGGCAATTTCCTTCAGGCTTTTCTGCTTTGCCCTTTTCTATGGACTCCCTTCTTGAAGGGAAGGTGACCCTTCAGCCTTTAAAAAGTTCCCCTTTATTTTGGCTGAGAGTCCCCCACAAGGGCACTTGCCCTTCGGGGTTATTTAGCTCTTTGGCGGGTCTCTTCTTTGTTTCAGACTTTTCCCACAGACAAAAAGTCCACGGGAATTAGCCATTTGGCTTCCCTGGGCTTTTTGTTTCGGGCTTTTTTCCTGTGGACAAAAAGTCTGCTGGAATTGGCCACCTCCGAATTTCTTCAGACTTTTGTCTGAAGGAATTCCTTTAGACAAAAAGTTTGAAGAAATTTTCTTCGCTTCGCTTTAGTGTTTGAAGTATTCTTTTGGGCAGCCCCTCCAAATTTCTTCGAGCTTTTTGTCCAAAGGAATTCCTTTAGACAAAAGTCCAAAGAAATTGCACCTTTCGACTACCTTAAGCAAAATTCCAACTTACCTTTTACGGATTTCTTTCTTTATGGCCTTTTTGAAGTGCCTTTGCCCTCCGTAAGGGCTTATTGAACCTAGACTGCCCTCTGCAAGGGTACTTGTCCTTCAGCTTTGGGGGCACCTCGTTGAACCAACCCATTAAACCGAAATTGGTTCAACGGTTCAATGTTGTGCACCGAGCTGATTGAACCAAAGGCGATTAAACCATTTATTGAACTAAAGCGATGAACTTGAAGATTGAACCAAGGCTTGAAATTGAAGTGATGGACTTGGGCTTGAACCAAGGCCAATTGAACCAAGGCTTTGAACTGAAGCAATGGTTCAATGGTTCAAAGATGCCAACTTTCCTTGTGAATTTCTTCAGACGAAGGCCCAAAAGAGCCTTGTAAATCCTAGCACTCTCTGAACTGATTCTTCATGTGCCAAAAGACTAACTTGCAGAGTCCATAGAAAATCTTGAACTTATGCAAAATAAAAAATGAAATGGCCTAGAACAGTAGGGGAAGAAAGGGGACCGATTTTTGGCCTATTGGGTAAAAAATGGTCAACACTATCCTCATAAAATTACCATCTTTTCATGTTTTTGATCCTTGTTCTTAAACTTTAGCTTTTACTTCTTTTAGATAAAATCTACATAACAATCTATGTTAGCATGATTTCTTCCATTTCCCTCATTCTCATGATAAGGAATCACCCTTTTCTATCATTGTATCCTTATTTTTGCCCTTTGTCATATTTTTTGCAATATTTCAAAATTTTCCATGTGTCATTCTTCTTGATTTCCCCTCTTTTTCATCTCAACATTGGATAAAACAAGGTCAAAGTCAAGATATCACTTTTATTTCACCTTGATTTATGAGACTCTTAGACTCCATGTACTTTGAAGTTTTCTCTCTTAGAAAACTTGTCCCAAGTTTTTAAATGAAAGTCATCTTTAGCACCCATGTTTGGTCTTTCAAATCCATATAGAGGAGGAATCTAAAAAATCCATCAAAAAAGTTAAAATCCAAATCATTTGAATCAAAAGGAAATGATATCTAAAAGGTAACATACAAATATCAAAAGTCAAATCACACCAAAAGATGTGATTATAAACACATCTTCTATCTCCAATCGAAGCTCAAATTCCATAGTTGGATTCACATAGAGCTAAAGTCCTTTGGGGTACATTAGGCTAGTAGATTGGAATAGGGGATTTAAAAAAAAAAAAAAACTCTATGGTGATACCTACATTTTCATGTAAGTACCCAATCTTCATAGTAGACTGACGGCTTTGTAAGGGGTCTTGAAGAATGGGGAACACGTTATGGGGATGTAGTTCTATTTTACTTTTCACACATATAGCCTTCATGGGATGATCTATATACTCTATTTGTTAACCTAAAACTTGTGTCACTAAGTTAAGTTCTTTATAGTTCTTAAGGTTGAAAGTCTTCTTGTTTTGACAAACTCAATTTGAGTGTCTTGACTTCGATAAAGAGTTCTCTCTACCTTAGTTTTTCCTTCATTATTCCCTACACCCATTTCAGTTTACCCCCTTGATAGACAAATTGTAACTCCAATTTTTTTCCCCTCTTATTTAATTCCTTACAAGTAACCTCTTAAAAACATGTTAACATAACTTTGTTTTAGTTTTATCTATCTTTAGAGCAAAACAACATGTTTGAGTAACTAAGGATCATTCTTTTCTTTCATTTGTCATTATTATACTACCATTCTATTATAGGCAGTTGAGTCCACACCCTTTTACCATTATTACATATTTTTTTATGTATGCCTTCTTCATGTTTGTCTTACATAACTTACATTTCATTCAACATTCTTTCATATTTTTCTTTACGTTTTTCTATTTGACTATCTTACATAAGCTTAATTTTTAATTTCTTACATATATTTGTTAAATTTTTCTTGCATTGACATTCCTTTTGCAATTTATGTTTTACATGCTTTCCAATGTGATTTACTACATTTGTCAATCATTTGTCATTTATTTTACAATCATTTTTCATTTATTTCCTAATCATTTGTCATTTATTTCCCAATCATTTGTCATTAATTTGCCATTATTTTGTCATTCATTTGCATTTAATATTATAAACTTACGTTAACAATCCTAATATGCCAAATTTTCCTAAATTTTTTATCTCTACTAACCATCATATGCCTATTTTCCAATTTTTTTGAATTTTGGCTATTTTTTGTACTAACTTCTACAGGTTCGCCTAGTGTAGTCTACATTGGACACCTTTATTTCTTACAATTTCCTTATTTATCTATGACACTAAGGTAAGTTACAAGTATGTGTTTTTCAATACAATTCTTTCATTTATCTTATTTTCTACTTATTACACCATACTTAGCATCAACGTTGTGTGTTATCATGTTTTCTTCTGAAGCACCATCTTATGTTGCACATACATGAAATATGATGAGCTTTGGATAGGGAATATGTATAAACATAATATTTTCAAACTTTTATTGATTACTGAAACTTTGTATCTTTCAAGAACCTATTGAGTCTCAATCTTTCTGAGTGCATGCCTTAAGGGGTGCAATAGGAAAGGGGTACATAGACCATTGGTGCTTCGTAAGATTGTTGTTCCTTTTGCCACTTGACATATACACACTCATCTCCTAGAACCTTGAACCCTAAGCTTAATTATCTCTTGCATAATTATTCTTATCATTTTCAATTCTTTATCCCTTTTTTCCTTGATTTATCTCCCTTCTTCCTATTCAGTAAATTAGGTTAACCACCATGGTTGACCTAGTGTATTTTCAGGCTTCCTATTCAGTAAACTAGGTCAACATAGTATAGTTTAGGGTCTTCCTCTCTCTTTTGGTTTGTTATCCTTCTATCTAACCTATCATAAACCTAGTGAGTTATCCCAAAACATGTTAGGTAAAGCAAGTCAACCTAGTACAGTCGACATGTCTAAATGATTTTAGGGCAAGATACTACTATGTATACAAGGTCATTCCTTACCATTTCATAAGAGTGAATAATTAAGAGAAAAAGTGTGAATGAATATCTGATTATTGGCCATTATACTTGAGGAATAGAACTTTAGGGTTCAATAATTTCTTTGGAGCTCTTATCTCATCTTATGGATAAGTCTTTTGGATGCTTGGATAGGTTGTGTAGCCTAGAGCTGATTTATCTTAGTTTATCCTTACATACCATGACAATCTCATGCGAAACACTTTGGCCAAGGGGGATATTGAGGCTCAATGGGTTCATCTTCAAAGGTAAGTATTCCTAACTTTATTCCTCTTTTATAAGAGTAGATAGATAGTGCATTTATATTCTTCTCTTCTATGTATTAGGATTATGTATACATTGACGTGAGTATATGTCTTCTGTACATGTTTAGTTTATTTGTTTTGTTTCTAACCCCCACTTTATGCCACAAGCTTTGGTGTACAATTGATTAGATTTAATTTTCTTGTTATTATATTAGTGAAATATTAAATCATAAAACTCTTTTAGGGTTGTGCGATTGTGTTAGACTGTAGGCTTTGGAAACCTACCTCACATGGTGTGTTATGAAAAGTGATCCACTAATCAGGTTTATAATATCCTCACATTGGTCATGTTCTCACTTAATAATTGCATGCCCCCTAATCAAAAGTGTAGGTGTAATCTATCCCATCTGATTTAGGATTGATTTATAGACATAATGCATTTCCAATTGCATACACCTCTTCAGGTAGGTCCTACCATATTATCCACACTTCTTCTAGTTATACCATAGAATGGGATCTTAATCATGATATTAGGATGTCTTTGGTTATAAAAGGCTTGTGATGTACCTTACATAAAATATATAAGCCTAAAGTACATTCATTTCAATTAAGTGGTCATAGTTTCAAGAATTAGATATGAGTACATTAGAAAATAACACAATATTTTTTTATCACACATCCATTTCACTAGTATTTATGAGTGTTATGTAGGACATAATTTTTTTACATGGACTGAGATGTTAAAATTTCCTCTACCTTTCCTTTACCTAGTGGTTATGCCTATGTTAGGGTATCTTATACAGAGATTTAAGTATTTTTAGGTGTTACCTTTCTATAACCCCTATACTATGTTGAGATATATACTCTTTATAAAATCATTTCTAACATTTATATCTTACATTTTATACATGGATATGTTATTTTATAGTATGTGATCACATTACATATACATAGTGTAGAATAAATTTTGTAGTTATATGCTCCATTGATGTTATTACTTGTACATATTAGATTATAATTATATTTTATATTATGTATGGCCCTTGTCCCTTATGTGTGATTGAGACATATTCATGTCCATTAAGTGAATAACCTTAGCCTTATTATGTGTGAAACTTGGTCTCCTTGAGTGTATTACATTCATATGTCCCTTGTGTGTTGGCCCTTGGCCTTTTGAGTGGCATTGATCTTGTTGTGTTTATGTGCTTTTTGAGATTTTTGAGCTTGATGAGTGTCATGATCCATATCATGCATCAAATATTACATAGGCTTCTTCAATTACAAATACTAATATGAGATTCATTGATAAATTGCTCTAGATTAGACACTTTAGGCCTTCAAATATATGTTACATACATGATTTTAATGATATATATATATATATATATATATATATATATATATATATATATATATATATATATATATATATATATATATATATATATATATATATATATATTACTATGAAGATATACCTTTTCACATATGATGCAATATTTAATGATTATATCTTGATACACATATTATAATAATTAATTAAATAATAGTATAAATACGTGTTAGTGATAATTCTAATGTAATAACTATTGGTACAAATATTGAATATGCAATTGTAGGTTAATCACTTGTGTCACCACCTTATGTAAATTTTACAGTTAGTGTTGTCAATAAGAAAAGAGGGATAACTCTTGTTTTATCTATATATAACCTTATCTCTATGTAATTTTGTTACTATGTTAAATACACGTAATTATATATTTTTTCTATCATTTGGTATCAAATATGGAGCAACGAGATAAAGGAGAAATGATATTTTTATTGTGGATATTCATGCACTTAGATTTATTACAATTGAAAGGAGAAACACACCATTTCTTTCTTCTTCATATTTTGTTTCTGGATCTATATATGATTTGTTTATTTTTTATAAGAGTTCCAAAGCATTTCAAAAATTACTTCAGAGGATAGAAAGCTATTAGAGGCACATAAAAGATGAAAGATATTAATTATAATTTCAAGGAACATATAATGTTCTTTGGAAATATTCAAATCTAAATTAGTCATGAAATAGACCAAAGGAAGAGTGAGAATAAAATAAATTGGATCACCATTGCACTTGAATAATTCTTCTTCACATGTGAAAGCTTCAAGTGACAATTTTTATTATTATTTTACTTCATTTATTTATTTCCTAAGATAATATCTAAAAAATGGATAAATAAATTCTATTTTTCCCAACAAAGAGGGGATTTTTTAGAGATATTGTAGAGATTTATTTTTAGAAAATCATGACTACTTTGTATAAGGTTTTTATCCTCATAAAGGTGTCTGATTCAAACAATTATTTCATAGCTAAAAAGAGGAATTTAAGAGATTTTACAAAAGTGGTCACATTAAGGATTTTGAAAAATATCAAGGGAGATATCACAATCTAAATTTGACCCTAATAAAAAGAGTTTTTGACTATTTTTTCATGCATGATCCAAAAAAAATAGATCTTATATTTCAGGTGAGAAAATAAGGTGTTTTTATTTATGGTAAAAGTGGGTTATTAAAGGGGTCCCACCCCATTAAAAATAAATAAGCAGATTGGGTATGCAACCCTAAATTAACATGAAAGCCTATTCAAAGAACCAAATATAAAAAAAACTACAAATAATAAATAAATAGAAAAAACACCACAGAAACACAATAAAGACAAAATTAACTGTGAAGGCCCTTCTAGTATTCCATTACATTAATCTAATTCTTCATGTTTTTTACCATAACATCCATTATCTGCATTATTTTTTGGTCATGACTCTCTTCTATCACTCACTTCTTCTTATTGTCTAATTTTCCAAGATCTAAAGTTTCACTCTTCCTTCTCACCATCACTCGAATTCCTTCCATGTTTTGAAGGTAATTATGCATCAAAGTAATACTAAAATCAATAATCATTATCATATTATCTTTGATGGATTCATTTTATTTATCCATCCTTATGAATTTGTCATTGATTATTTCCAATTTTTCATTAATTTTCATTAACTCATTCTTTGTGCAATAAATTACGTCATTCTTATTCATATTGTTCACTATTTCCTTTAGCCTGACATGGTTCCTCATGAAACAATTCATGAATGGATTATTCAATTAAATCTCATGTTTCATTTGATCTAGCTTATTATAAATTTTTGAATATGTAAAGAAGACCTCAAAGTCCTTATCCCTTGTTTTATTCTCATTAGTTACTTCAAGCATGCTCACCACAAACCCCTTTTCCACATACCCCTTCTTAAAGTGTTGCAACCCTTCAACCACCTCATTCAATTTATTATTTTCCATAGGCATTACCTAATTCCCCATGTCAAATTCCCATAATTTTTCCCATCCATTCTTCACATTTTCAACCTCCCCTGCATCCTCCTCCTTATCCAAGTCAATAGAAAAACTACCCTAATGATCCCTCCTCTATTTCTTCCCTGAAGAAATCCTAAGAATTATTTTAGGGGTCAGGGTCCCTTTACTAGAGTTTATCTTAGGTCGAGGAGTTAGAGATGAATATTTGATTCCCTTAAAATATTTAAAAATTAAAAAGATTACAGTCTAATGAAGAGGATATGGTTTTTTACCTTTCTTCACATCCTATACAAAAATTTTTAGATAGTGTAAAATATAGAATGGAAGATTGATTGGATTTTTTTGCCTAAAATAGTTCAAAATAGGGAAATTATAAAAATATACCTATCAGACAAAATTGGTGTACATACAAATTTTTTTCCTAGATGGATCAAGCCACTCTCCTAAACCTTTTTGTGACTCCTTTTGCCTTGATGACTAGTCTCTTTCTAGTCATAACTTGATGATATGATGGACTATTTTGGAAGGTCTTAGCATGGTGTTGTGAAATATCTCAAGATATTATTGCATTGGTGATTCAATGATGGAGAGAGAAGAACATTTTATTGGCATACATCAGTGTCCTTTCACTCTTTTGAAACACTTTAGAAAAGTTTAAGGTGAAATTGGAGACTTTAAGGTAAAGGCCTATAAATGGATTTTTGGAATCTAAGTGAAGGACATAAATAGTTTACAAGGTTTTTGAGCATCTAATTTCATGAATGAGAGATCAGATCTTTCATAAAGTCAAAAATGGAGTCCCATGGAGCCAAATTTCCCAAAATACACCAAAAGTGCATTAAGTCACTCGATGAACCTTCAAATAGAAATTTTAAAGGTTAAGTGAGGATTTTTGAAGAAGTGAATTTGGTTTTTAATTAATCCACATAATTTTGGTGAATTTAATCCATTAAAATATTTTTTATACCATTTCAATTCATTTAGAGTGGAGGAGAGATGTTTGAATGAAGAAGGATGTAGTTTTGGCCTTCTTGGAGGCATGGTTGAATATGTTTTTGTGGGTTTTAATTAGTAAAATAGATTTATTATATTTTTAAATAATATAAAGTGTCTATAATGGACTCCAAAATTCCTATACAATTAGTTTTAGGTTTGAAGATCATTTGAAATACAAATTCAGGCCCTTAGCCTATGCTACCCAAGCCTAAAAGAGGGCCTTCAATGAAGTTTCTCTTAGTTCCATTCCCTTGAAATTATATGGGAGGTTTTTATCATTTTTTAAATTCCCATAAATCATAACACACCTTAACTAATAGTTTCCAATCTATTATCAGAGGTGATCTAGTTCATCACCCTCTCATGCCTATGCATTTGCCATGCCTAGTATTTAAGCATTTTTTAGTTTGTACATGAGTACAAGGACTCAGACCTTAAAATTTGGTATGTGTCATAAAAAAATACTTATAAAAGTTAATCACATACTTTTTTAGAGGTTCCATATGTGTAAGATTTTAGAAAGGCCAAAATTCAATCTTAGAGATCACAAGCCTAAAAGAGGCCTAATTGGAGAGAAAAAAGGGCAAAATAAGTGCACGTAACTTGGGAGTTAGGTCATGAAATTAATAAAAAATATGTATGATCCAAATGGGTTGTCAAATATATTATTATTTTGATGAGGTCACCTCTGGATTGCTCCCAACAAGGAGTTTTGCATGTTTTTAGGGATATAAAGAGACAATAGCTTATATGAGCCTCAAGCATGAAATAAGGTGTTAGAGAGAAATTGAGGTGCCAATGAGAGTTTGAAAAAGTATAATTATGATAAATAAACCTCTTATACAATGGATTTTGTGTACATTAAGGTCCAAGCAAATTTTGAAGGGTTTTGAGTAAAGTTGCCATTCTTCATTGATGGCAACCAATTAGTTGCAGGTCTAAATTCCTTGTTTAGGTGCACTAAAATTGTCTTGATTAAATTTAATAATGATAAATAATGACTATAGGTAACCTTTATACATTATAATAAATATTATAAGATCCACAAAGAGACTAAGGTGCCTAAACTAGCCTAAGACACCCATATACACCACCAAGCCAAAAGTTGCAGCTCTACCAAAGCTAATTACAAGAGTAAATGGTGGATATATAGGTTAAAAGGGGTATAAAATGAATTGGGAGAATATTGAAGAAGTATTTATCAGTATAAAAATCCATTGAAAACCTCAAGCAATTGTGGAGGAGCCAAAACCCTTGCAAGGCTTAAGAAGCCTATCGCCACCTACATGTGGTCTAAGAGGTTTTGACCATGAATGAGGATAGATAAACATGGAATTATATATTACAGGTATGATAAGGGGTTTTAAAATATTTAACCAGGTTTTCAATACCTTTCAAATTGAATTTTTGTGTTTTAGGCCAAAATGCACTCTCTTGGCCAAGCATGTAAGTATAAGTTCAAGATGAATTTTCAAATGATTAGTACATGATAAAAAAGTTTAGTTGGAATATTATATTATATTAATGGTTGTATAGGGTTTTATAATTCCTTTTAAAAGCATTGAATAGGCCATTAAGGCTTACAACTCTCTGAACAAAAAAAAAATTTTAAAACCCTTCTTAAACCCTCATAGCTTGGTTTAAGGAGATGAATTAATTTTTTAAAGTTATTTGATGGAAAAAAGGTATTTTGATCTATTATGGTGAATATATGACCTTTATACACCTTAATAAATAATATTTTCAAGGTAAAAAGTGGATAAGTGTAAATTTGCAAAATTTAGGGTTTTGGCATGCAAGTGGGGATAGTTAGAAAAGGCATTTTAAAGAGGTTTAAAGGGTTTTATGATGAAATATAATGATATTAACAGTTATAGGAGATGTTATATATCAAAATTAAAAAATAATTAGGTCTTGAGACCTCATAAATCTCAAGATACGCCTTTTTTTCTCTTCTTAGGTTTATTGGTTCTCATTTTCTAAGTGTATAACAGGTCCAAATTGGCGATTCTAGATATTTTCATTGATTTAAAATTGAAAAAAAATGATTGGAATATTTTTGGGTGTCCATAATATTAATAATTCAAAAATAATTAATTATTTTAACCTCATAAAACTTAAGGAAATGGAAAAACTTAGAGCTACACATGATCATAAATTTGACAAGGCAAGTTAAGACAACACCAAAATATGTTTATCTTGAGTTGTACTCAATGAAATGACTTTAAATTTGACATAGATGTATATTTTTTAGTAATTAAAGTTTTATAAGTGGTTTAATCTTCCTAATATATTTAAGGATATATAAAATTATGAATTATAGGTCTACTAAAGAAGTATTTCAAAGATTCTTAGTTGATTGCTCACACATGGAGTTGGAATTGAGTGTTCTAGGTCTTTCCAAAGGAAAAAATTTATTTGATTTTATGTGATAATAATTTATAAGTATTAATAAATAATAATCCAATGAAAACCTATCCAAAATTTGATTCATGAAAGGAAAATCACTTCTAGGCAACCGTATTGGCTTGGAAAGCTCAAGAAAACACAAAGTTTGCATTTTTTAAGAGTTATAATTGGAATTACGATATGAAATGTTGTGTGTAGGTATGTTAAATAATTTATTAATTTTTAAAATAATTTTTATACCCATTCCATGCTCAAATAATTAATATCCACCAAGTTACAAGATCTCATGGCGCTTTTAAGGCTAAAAAATGGCCTAGAAAAGCTCATAGTTACACGTCTAATGGAGGTTTATAGCACTGATTCAGGTATTTAGAGAAGAATAAAACTTATTTTTAATCCTTATATGAATGGTATGGATGTATGGAAGTCTTAAAAATTTCCCAAGATGTCTACCATGGTGTCAAGATGACCCTAAATGGGAGTTTTATAGTAACCAATGAAGAAAGGTTTGAGCTTGAAGACCTCTATTAATGGAATCTCAAGAATTTCAAGTTTGGTAATGCATCCAATGGTATTTAAAAAACTAATTAACACATTTAATATTCATATTAAGGTTCTCTAAACTTCTTATCAAGCCCAAACAAGCCATAAATGGTGGTTATTAGCTCTTAAGAAGCCTTTTTAGGCTATGTTGTGAGAAAAGCTTCAAGTTTTAGGTTTCATGGTGTTATTGAAGGTTGAAGGATAAATTATCCATAGGAAAGTATGAAATTAAAATAAACCCTCAAGGTATACCAAACATCAAATACTAAAGTGTCAAGCCTTCACAAAGTTACTAGAGGCTTCTAGAGGACCAAGTAGAGATGTGATGTAGAAGGCAAGTGGGCAAGTTGAGGGAGTTGAAGGGATTTTCAAGCCAAGTAGAGATGGGGTGTATAATTAAAGTGGAGGTTTTTTATGGATTTGAGTATCAAGTTGGAATATTTAATAAATATTCTAGATGTTTGGAGACCTTTCTCAACCAAGTGGAGCATGATGTTATCTTCCTCAAAGCTTTTTTCTCCTCTCCCTTCCCTTTTCTCTTATATATACATCTTCTTCTCCATTGTAAAGATACAGTATCATTTGAAAAGTCAAAACCTACCAATTTTTTTAAGAATAACCTCATGAACTAGTAAGACAACTTATTTACCTTTCTCTATGCCTACATCTAGTGTTCTAGTTAGCTTATTCATGATTACCTTATGGAGGAGTATTCTTCCTCTATGATTGTTCTTCTTTATTCCTTTTTTTTAGGTATTTAAAGGTGTTTTAAGGTCTGATTTTTTAATCTTTTGATCACTGATGAAGGTATAATGTGATTTTTGATACTCCTACATGCTTCATCTCTTATCTAGGGAGCCTAGTTTGGAAATATTGATGCAAAATGACTAGTTTGAGAGATTGTGCGAGTGAAGTTTATCTTTGAGATACCTTAGTTTTATTTTAAAACAATTTTAAGTATCTTTAAATATCGTGTATCACCTTTTGTATGATTTCATTTATCCCTTGCATCTTTTTTACCCTTTTCTAAGTGAAAACTAGTAGTTTAGGTGATCTACCAAGAGGAACCAGCCTTATCTAGAGGTTCACCCCCATCATAGGATACCCATAGCCTAGGTATGATCCTATTTTTTATCCAAGAGTGAGAGAGTTAGAAGAAACCTCTCATAGGGTGCAATTTTGTGTTACAATAATACCACCATAAATTGACCTTCTAGTGTCACATACCTGATAATTTACTCTATTACTTCATCATATGGTTGAGGGAAGTCTTCCCTGAGATAACCCCCTTGATATTATGTTAGATCCTCACCCTCACTTGGAAATCCCCCCCTTTATATTATGTTAGATCCTCACCCTTATAAATTTTCTTATCTCCTCTTTTTAATCTTTGTTGAACTTTATATAGTCAGAATCCTTAACTTTTGTTTTGTGTATATGAAAATAAAAATTTAACTATATTTTTATACATAATTTTATTTTTAGATATGTTGTATAAGGAAATAAAATAAATAAATTTTAAAACTCTATAAAATTGTACATTTTGCATACATGTAGTGTTTGGTATAAGTGGTATTTTTGATTCACTTTTATGAGTAAAGTCCTTGCATTGAAATACTAAATCTAATGCCTAACATATCTGAAATAGTGGTGTCTATGGCATCATAATTTTAAATAGTCAAGAATTAATAAGGATCATTATTTAATTTTTAACTTTCCCTCTATTACCCATTTATCACTATCATTAGATGTAAATCTTGAAAGATTAAAATTTTGATTTTATTGGGAAGTAACACCTTCATAGAAACATTTATCTAGAATCATGTATAATTGATAGAAAAATCCTTTTCACATACTATCTAGGTACAATGCATCTATCTAATTTCATGTACTTTAACATATCTTTCATCTACCACCAAGTATATAGAAAGGATGAGATTCTTCCACGTATCAATAAGTATATAAGAAGGTTGATCATATTGAGAGTTTTGGTATATAAATTTGATAGTATATAGAAAGGGAGATCTATTGTAGTAATAAGGAATGAATATATCTCCCACAATTTCTTTTGTTCAAATGGATGGAAATGGTCCAAAAATATTTTCTGCTAGATTCATAGCTTATTCATGGTGATAACTATTCTACATGGAAAACAAAGGCAAAAAATTACATATAATTTGAAGATATTTGTCCATTTATTGATGATTCATACACCCATAATGCCATAGATATTAACCAATGACATAAATTTGACAAAGTGAACTAGAAGGAAAAGTCGATCATTATGTTTGGGGTATTAGATGAGGTACAATCTCATATCCAAAATTCTACTTTAGCCAAAAACTAAACATCATATATGAGGCCAAGAAATAGAATATCATTCTTCATCTACAAAACCATCTTCACTATCTCAAGATGAAGATAAATGAAAACGTTGAAAATTTTCTTTGTCATGTTATAACACTATAGGCCTCGCTCCAAGTTTTGGGTGGATAAGTCTTAGATGACTCATTTCTACCTATAATTTTGAGAGCACTAACCCCCTATATAAAATATATTTGTGACTAATATAATTATTTTGGAGAAAGTTAACTTTTTAAAAGTTGAGTATTATGTTGTAACAGGAAGAATCAATACACACAATAGACTTGCATCATGACAAAAGGGTAAAATGACCATGAAGTCTTAAAATAACCTCATAAGCATAAAAAATGAAAACATAAAGGGGAAAAAACTCATTCATATAAGGTTAATCTAATCTATGGAAAGATACGTCATTAACTGAAGGATTGATGGTACATGCATTTACACAAGGCTCATCCAAAAATAAGAAGCCCACATAAGAAAAATCTCCACAAGGAAAAAAATTAAAAAAAAGATAATACACAAGTACTTGGAAACAAAATAATTCCTCACATCAACAAAATGGGAACATTTCAAAAGATAATGATTCCTTATATAATTTTTTTTCTATGCTACATAGATAACTGAGGAGATTTCTCCTCTAAATTTAATCTAGTATGTGGATTTAGGTAACACAAGGCACATGACTGGCTAGAAATATTTGTTCACCATTTTGAAACATTCATCATATCATGGTAGTATATCTCTTGAAGATGACACATCATATTGTGTCCAAGGTACTAGTGACATTTTTGTACCACTTGGTAATCATGGATATATAATTACTAATATCATATATATTTTAGGCCTAACAAAAAAATATGTTGTATGTCAACCAATTAATTTATCACAACCTTATAATTGAATTTGATTAGAAAAATAATAATAAATTATTTCTCAATAAAAATAAGTCTTGAAGCTCAAAAATTATTACAAGAGCTTCTAGTGTAGCCAAAATGTTTTATCTTGATGTTGTCCACAAAGACAATCAAGCACTAGTTATCAAAGATACAAACTCAACCAATCTATGGCACATGAGATATGAAAATTTGAGCTCTGGGTACTTGATTGTATTAAGTAGATGCAACATTATGAGAGGTTCTCCCTCACTTAAGAAAACTAGTGATTTGTGATCTAATTATTTTGGCTAGAAAACAACATAGAGCTCAGTTTGGTTACATATTGGGAAACTAGTCCATTGGATATGGTTCACATCTATATGTGTGGATAGTTTTCTCCTAGTATTAGTGGATTTAAATATTTTTATCTCTTTATTGATGATTACTCAAAAAAATGTGGGTATACTAATTTAAGATAAATTATCAAGCCTTGGAAGTATTCAAACAATTAAAATCTCCAGTTGAGAGACAATCTGGTCATCACATACATATCCTCTACTAATATAATGGGGGGAATACACTAGGAATGAATTTTAAATATTTTTAAAGGCACATAACATTCACCATCAACTAACTACTCATACATAATATAAAAATGATGTTGATAAGCAACACAATCATACAATTATTGAAATGCTATGATACATGCTAAAATATGCCAACCTATCATGTCCATATTGGGAAGAATCAATTCACACAATGGTATAACTATTGAACTATGCACCCAACAAATATCTCAATGTGATCACTATAATAGAAGCATGGTTAGGGAATACGCCTTCTATATCTCATATTCATGTTTGTGGTTGCAAATCACATATGCACATTCTAAATAAGATGGAAAAGTAAAATGAAATATATTTAAAGTTTATATTTCTTAGGTAAATTAAGAGTCAAAGTCCTATTGTATCATGTATCATGAGACCAATAATTTATATATTATTAGAGATGTCATATTTGATGATAAGGGTGATTCTAATCTACTCTACACACTTGCACCTAATATAGGATTTAGTCCAGTAAACATTTATAACTTAGATATTGGTAGTGAGGATGAGGAAAAAGATGATGGTCAACCATGTCCTATAGCTCCACCACCTACTACTATTGTTTAATGTATGCTAAGTGGTATACAAGTATAATTCAAGATGTAAAATTGGATAGAATTCCAGACACTTTCACTTTAGGATGATAGACTTGTAGTGTGGCTTGTGAAGAGGTGAATTTTGACCTTATGAGTACTATTGAAAAATAATTTGAGCCCTCAATGGTTCATGAATACCAAGATTCAAAACCTTAGAAAGAAGTCATAGATATATAGTGTCGGTCCTTGATGAAGAATAATACTTGACAACTTATTGATATTACAACATTGTAGAATCCTATTGGTTTCAGGTGGGTATTTAAGACAAAGTAAAAAATAAATGGAAAATTTGACAAGTACAAGGCAAGACTTGTAGAAAATAGATACACACAAAACTAAGGCATTGATTATTAGTATAATTTTACTCCCATAGACAAAATAAAGACTATCAAAATAGTATTTTATATTGCTACATAGTTTAGATGGAAACTCAATAATAAGGATGTAAAAAGTGCCTTCCTAAATGGAGATCTAAAATAAGTCTACATGATCCAAACATAGGGTTTCATCACACTTGATTAATAATAAAAGGTATATAGACTCATCAAGTCATTATATGATATCAAGAAGGCTCTTTAAGCACGGTATATCAATATTTACAAGTATTTAATTCATCATGGATTCCAATAGATTAAGAATAAAAGGTATATAGACTCATCAAGTCATAATATGATATCAAGTAGGCTTTCAAAGCATGGTATATCAATATTCACAAGTATTTAATTCATCATGGATTCAAATAGATTATATATGATCCAAAGTTCCACCTCAAAGAACATAGGGGGATATGATGATTATGATTATATATAATGATGATCTAGTCATCACTGGTATCGTAGTGAAGATGATTGATGCAAAAAAGGAAGATATTAAGTGATCATTTGACATGACAAATCTTAGGATAATACACTATTGTCTTGGTTTGGAGGAATGGAAGAAAATGACATCACATATTTATGTCTAAAAATAAATATGCCAAGATAATGCTCAAGAAATTTTAAATGATGGATTTCAATCCTATTAAAACATCTATGAAGACAAGACTTTAGTTTTCTTGTTTAAATCCATCAGCACCAGTAAATGCCACTCTCTATAATCAGTTGATTGGGAGTCTCATTTACCTAACTTAAACTAGGCCATATATAAACTATGTTATCAATTATCTTTCAATATTAATGTAGGAACCAAAGGTGAGTCATTGGAAAACAACA
The DNA here is from genome assembly GCA_037957365.1 of Torreya grandis. Lineage (NCBI taxonomy): Eukaryota > Viridiplantae > Streptophyta > Pinopsida > Cupressales > Taxaceae > Torreya > Torreya grandis. The sequence continues at coordinate 1,903,003 of JARHVA010002351.1, forward strand.
AGAAAATATTGAGATATATTCAAGGTAATTTCAAGCATGGCCTATTTCACAAGAAAAATGACAATTTATTCTTGATAGGATACATAAAAAAATATCATGTAGGCTTTATTGATGACAAGAAGTCCATATTTGGATTTGTTTTCTTTTTAAAATATGGTCTTATCTCATGGGGGATAAAGAATAAATTTTTTATTTCTTGATCTTCCATTGAGACATAAGATCATGCAACAAGATGATCTATTTATGAAGTGATATGGCTATGTTACATAATTATAGGTTTGTGATTACCATATGTAAAACCAACAATTCTATACTATGACAATTAAGATGTTTTGTAACTTATTCACAACTGAGTGTTTCAAGAGCACACAAAACACATCAAAATTCAAATCCATTTTATAGATGAGTATGTTCAATAACACAACATTTAGCTCTAGTTTTTCCATACTCAAGATCACTAGGTATATTCTTCACCAAGGCACTTGCACATGATAATTTTGAGGCATTGTAAAATTCTCTCTCTTGTACTCTTAAGACTACGATGAATTAAGGATGGGAATGCTATAATAATTGACTAGACCATTGTAAAAATAAGTGTTGGTGATAATATTAAATGTAATATGTGTTAATTCAAATATTAAATGTGTATGTTTAGGTTAGTCACATATGTCACCACATTTTGTAAATACCACCATTAACATGGATAATAAGAAAAAGAGGGATAACTCTTGTTTTAACTATATATATATATATATATATATATATATATATATATATATATATATATATATATATATATATATATATATATATATATATATATATATATATGCACTTTTGTTATTATGTTGAATACAAGTAATTATATTTTTTGTAATAAACATGACACAACTAAATTTTATTTTGAGATGAGTGAATTTTAGAACATATCTCTTACGTCAAAAGGGGAGAATTTTGGTGGGATTTTCATACAAAGATAAGCTTCTATGACCAAAAAATCAGCTTTGAGTTAAAAAAAATAGTTTAAGATAATTCATAATATTTTAAAATTTAGTTCTTAATATAGATTATGGGTGCATATGCCATGCATATGGATTCAAATTATAAGAACACATTATAGATTCATATATTTTTAGTGCATATGCACAAGAATGTGTGCACAAGATTCAAACATAGATAAATTTTTTTACATCTACATACAATTATATATTTTACACTTATCACATGAGGGAATGAAAAAAATTCATGCACACTATACCTTTTTTCATATTTAGGGGGAATGATGAGAATTCATGCACACTTTTTTGTTAAGTATAATGTCATGATAAGGGTTAAGATACCCTTCCATTATTCTATGAGAAGTTACAATCTCAAAATTCATTACAAGTATCAAAAGAACTAAGGAACAATGTGATAGTTGAATCTATATGCCATATTCACTTGTTAATTTAGTTAAGTTAATAATGCATATTATAAATTTAATGCCCTTCAACATTATAGCCTAAAAATCCATTATGGATTTGAACCTATTTTGTCTTGGAGTTACAAATTCCAAAAACACAAATTGAGGTTTCTACATCCCTCAATGGGTTCTATTTTCTATATACATGTTCACTTCAAATTAGGGATTGATCACCCTTAATTCTCCATGGTTCAAAAAAAGAATCAATCCCTCAAGTGCTTAATGGGAAGCATAAATTTTATAATGTTTTAAGGAAACATCATATTCAATTAAAATTACAAAAGCAACATTGGTTTCAAACATATAGGTGTACTCATTATTTAAAATATTTCCAAATTTAAGTTACATTTCAAATTTTAAATTCACATATGGACATTAACTAATTTTACACCATTGAAATATTTACTATGGAACACATTGCATTATTGGATCTTCCTCCCAAAGGTAATCTTTCCTTTTACTTTAGTAATTTCATTTCTAAATTTAAGTTGGGGAAAATGTAGATACTAAAATTTGGTCATAAATACTTGATAATACCATTTTTAGTCCACATTACCTTAATTGATTCGAGCACTTAAATTGGTCCTATTTTTTCACCTCACTCTATCCTAAGTAATTATATGGGTCCATCCCTTCAATTTATAGTTTAAACCTACATAAACATTCTTAATTTTTGAAACCTCTCTAAGCATATGTATGGACATGTCAAATTCGTTAGATCAAACATTACCCTTCATAGGTTAGAATCAACCTACATGGGTCAAGATTACAATTGATCTTGACCTTTATAGGTCGATCTCTCCCCTCTGCCAACAATGACTCTTTTTTAAATTTAAACCCTTCTGTAAATACTGATTTACATTTTTAGGATAGGTATTGTGAGTTTTCACCCATTTGGATTTCTATAAATGTAAATCTAAGACACTTATTTTATGAACTTAGAAACTTTGGCAATTTCACTATTGAGGCACAGTCATACTATTTCACATTGATAAAAGCTTCCCTATTATTTCCAAATCAATTCTATTCAATTGAAGTTAAATTTATCCAAGTCATGAGGCTTTTCTATTAGAGTCAATCAAAGCTTTATCAAGTATTCAAGCCATCTTTAGATGCATACATATATTAAATCACTATTACACTAAGCACTCTAGGTGAGAAAAATATGTGAGGCTTGATTCCATCTTCATATTATTATGGATATGTAGGTATATCTCAATCATCATGGGGTGATTAGGGTTAAGTTATCACATTACACTCAACATTTTTATTTTTTTAGGTTTTCAATGATCAAAAACCCTAGTGGGCTTTCAACTTTGAATAGGTCATTTGAAGGTCATCCACACATAGCCAAACGTCTAAATTCTACATATAATCATATTTTAAGAAGACACATGTGACTGTACCACTAATTTTCTATTTTAATGTGTAGGTCAAGATCAACCCATATGGGTCAAGAGTGATAGTTAATCCCGACTTTTTCCAGTTGGTATTTGTGAGATAGGAATCTAAGATGGGAGTTAGTCAAGTGTTAGTATGATAAAACTCAATAAAAACATATAAATAAATCTAGCAACTCAATCCTAGCCAGTTAAGGAGTAAGATAACAATGCAAGTAACAAACAAAATAAGGCAAAACAAGTATTCTTCACCTTTCTTCTGAGCAAGAGTTGCACATTGGCCGTGGAGTAATGTGCTTGGTCATGTGCTCAAAGAGTTTTTGACAATGGTGCTCCTTTCATTTATCCTTGTTACTTTGGAAATTTTTAGTTTGGCTTTGCCAAGATGTATAAATCTATAAATAATTTTGCATTGTAAAATTACAATAAAGCTTTATCTCTCAATAATTTAACATTATAACTTTGGCTTGAGAGTTTTTTTTATAATGGCCATGACACTTCAATTTATAAGTTCTCTAACTCTAACCCAATATAAGTTAGGTTAGATTTAATTGTGGCTAAGTTAAGTTTAACCCTAGTTAAGGAGGGGATAAATAATTAATATTTGGGATAGAGATCCCATTTATTAAGCATGGTTCTCCATTTCTAAATTTAAATATTTAATGGATATATACTCAATTCTTTGACTTTGAAGATGATGACATCATCATGCCCTCAATTTTATTTGAATTTGCTTTTTACAAAATTAATATTCACTAATTACACATGGAAATTTCACTTAAACATTTAATTTCATTTGCTTAGTTAATTCATTCTACTTAACATTTTTACATTTTAGGAATTTCTTAAGTGCCCCACTTAATGGGTTCAAAGGCCAATCTATCAATTTGCTAGGTCACAATTTGACTAGAGATGAATCAATGAGAGGTTATTATTGTGTACATGATAATACCCCAAATATGGATGCCTCATCATGATTTTGGGTAATAATATTTGATGTGCAAATGAAATTGGGATATTTAGTGATTCTTAGGCTTAATTTGCATTATTTGGTAGAAATCAATCTGAAGTACAATTAGAACACAATTGAGGTCAAAATGGAATGTTTATAGTTTTCCCCTATTCGGGAAGGCATTACAAGACATAGGCACAATAAAAATTTCTCAAAAAATGAAAATGTCATTAATGCCTTGGCTAATACCCTAGAGGGTGATGGATTAGCCCTGGATGCCCCCTCAAGGGATCAACCAAAAAATAAAGTAATTGAACATTCCCTCAAAAATAAGGAAATGATGTGACCTATATGGAATAGGGGTGTAAATATTGATTTTCCCAAAGGTGGTTATAATCAGTGTCACAATGAGGTGCCCCAATAGGGTAGATGAGTGAAAATAATGATTCACCCAAAGGTAGTTATAATCATTGGTATAATGAGGTACCCTAATAGGGTAGATGAAAGTGTGATATAATTCATCTTTACCCTAGTAGGGAAGATATGATCGAGAAAGGTCTACATAATTTACCTCAATATGGAAAATTGAGAAAGGGGGCTTACATATTGAATCCATACTCACGGAGTAATAATAAGCTGGTATAGAGGATAGTATAGAGATGCATGTCATAACTAGCAGTGATTACTATTCAGTTGTGATTTAATTAATATACATTTGGATAGTGCTTGGGTAGGTCTGGGATTTACTGGGTCTGAACAAGGAGAATTACTATCCACTACATCTTAATTTTTACTATAACTTGTGATATTATGTATCATAGTTATAGTTAACTATAAAAACCATGTGTATCCAAAGCATGGGATACTTAGTTTAAATGCAAGTAAAAATAACTTAGGCATAATATATGAACAATCAAATCCCAAGTGAATATAATACAATAAACTAAGTGTAAGAATGTATAAAAATTTACAACTCAAGTATAGGATATGGGTAATCAAGACTCAAGTATAATAATCCTATGGAAACTTGATAAATAAAAAGGTAAAAAGGCAAAAAAATAAACAAACATAAAAAAAAAACACCAATTATCAAATGTAAATAAATAAAAAAACATCAATAAAAATAAACAAACAAGACAAGACTCAACATAAAATTAAATTAAAAAAAAACATATAAAGTAAGCAAAACAAATAAAAATAGATAAAATAAACAAACAAGGCCATAAATAAATAAATCCAAACAATCAAAACAAGTAAGCAATTCAAAGAAAAGAAAAGTGCAATAGAGAAACTATTTTAAACACACAAAGTAAAAAAAACAAATTAAGCTAAAAAAATAGAAATATACAAACAATGGATAATCAAAATGTTAGTACAAATAAAATACAAATTGTTCATGCATGTGTAATATAGGTGTTACTCTAGGTGATAGGATGACCCATATGCTAGGTAGTAATGACACAAGTAAAACAACACAAGAACAAATGACACAATGTTTTCTCATGGCTATAGAGAACAATGACTCAAACAAGATAGGGGAATAGAAGAAAAGGAAGGGGTAGTCAAGCGGACTCTAGATGCACTAAGAAAGTGGTTGTTACTACCTAAAAGTTCCATGGACACAAGGTCCAACATGAACTTTAGGCCAAATGTAGTTCTCCTAGGACATGGGATAGAAGAAAATTGATGATAAGAAAACATGATTATCTTGTAGAATAAAATATGAATGATCTCAAAAAATGACAAGTGTGTAGGAAAAGAGGGGGATGATGCTCACAATCATGAAAATGTCAACACAAACAAATTGTGTAAGCATGAGAGTATGGTTTAGGCTAAAACCACAAAAAAAGATAATAGACAAGCACACACACATGAACTTGGTTCATAATGCTTACTATGTAGAAGGATGAGAATGAGAATAAGCTCACAAAATGGTGAGAGTGTATAATGTCTCTAACTTGTAAAATGGTGATAATGTAAATAACTCGTAAAAATGGCAAGAACATTTTTGGAGACAAACCTAGAGGAAGAAATGATCCAAGATAATGGTGAATAAAATTAATCACCAAAATTATCCAAGCTAACTCCAAATACACTAGGTAAGTGGAAACTTCCTACATAGTTTCATGGATACAAGGTCTAATGTGAACTTTAGGCCAAATGCAGTTATCTTGGGAATGGGATGAAATATTATTAGAAAATGAAATAGGAAAATGGAAATGGTCATGAAAAAAGCCATGAGAATGCTTTAGTTATACCTGCCAACTAGGAGATACATGTCTATAGTGGCGAGGATATAATTTAAATTTCCCAATGCTGAAGGTGAACATGTTTTTGTATGTTTCTAGGAATCTCAACTCAATGAAGAAGTATGAGACATAGAATGGTTTAACTCATAAAATTATGAGAGCATGGCTTAAAAATGCTTAAAAAATGGTCGGAGTATGGTAAAAAGTGTGACTTAACTAACCTTAATGCAAATCAAGTGTTGCCTACATAGTCCCACAGGACCTCAAGTCATTTTAATTTCTCCTATAGGGGAAGATATAACTAGGTAACAATAAGTTCATGAATATGTAAATGACAAAGTATAGAATAGTGATGTGGTACTATGGATAAAAATTGGGTTGTTCCTAATTTTTCCAAAGGCAATTATAATGAGGAAACAATGGCATGGGTCAGTGATACTAATTTTACCAAAGACAGTTATAACTAATAGTACTAGTAAAGAGATAGAATGTGATAATAATGAATAATGATATTGTTAAACCACTATCATACTACCCCCAAAATATTACCTTATTTTAAAAAATATGCACTAAACAAATCACCATACTGAATCAACTACTAAAACTTCATCTAAATCCAACCTTTAAAGGTGTCCAAAAAATAAATGAATTGGAACCAAGGTAAAAAAGGGTGGGTAAATAACTTTGGACATTAGGGAAGGTATGGAAGGAATGGTATATGGTATGGTACAAGGAAGATGATATGCCTTCACTATCCTTTACATACCTATCAAGGGAGGGTAAATATCTTATCTTCTAGCTTTTGTTGAGGACAAGATCACCAAGATCAAAATCTCTATGCTTCACATGCCTATCATATTGACCATGTAACTGATTCTAATATGCTTGAAGGTTGTTTACAATATACATGCATTTTTTATCCAGTAACTCTAGCTCTTGTAGGTGAGCTACCCTATAATCCTCATCATCAAGGATGTGATTTAATGAGATATGAAGAAAAGGCAACTTGAATTTGATGGGAAGAATGGCCTCAGTTCCATAGACAAGGTAATATGGTGTGGCTCATGTTAGAGTACAATAATTAGTATGGTAAGCCTAAAGGGTGTAAAAGATTAGTATGTGCCAATCACAGACAACATCATTGACAATATTCTTAAGAATATTGATAATGGTATTGTTATATGCCTTTGCTTAGCCATTACCTTATGGGTAATATGAAGTGGAAAAATGTTGGATAATTTTAAACTCAACACAAAGTGCCTTGACATCCTTATTCTTAAATGACCTACCATTATTAGATATAATTTCAGATGGGATACCATAGTGGAAAATGAGATGGTTGAACATCAAATGAATTTAGAAATTTGTTTTTCAGTCATGTAAGTGAGGAGTATAACTTTAATCCACTTAGTGAAGTAATTAGTGGCGGTAAGGATATGATTCTGTCCATCTAAAGAGGTAGGGTTATTCTTCCCTATGATATTGAGTCCCCACATTGAGAATGACCATGGTTTAGTCATTGGTTTAAGTGTTCTTGTTAAAGCATGGATCAAATTTGCATGCCTCTAACATTGTTTACATCATTTTACATAATTAGTTGCATCTACTTCTATGGTTGGCCAATAAAAACTAGTAATAAGAGATTTTTGGTAATGACAACCATACTAGTGTGAGATCCACAAACTCCCTCAACACTAATCCTGATTCTATCAAATTTAAACAATGAACCATAGTTCCATCAAAGTTTCTATAGTAAAGGGTTAGGCTAAGTAGGGTATATCGAGAGGCTTGGTGTGTGAAATATTTTTGTTGATTACGTGAAAGGTCAGGTGGAAGGACTTGGTCATGGAAGTAATTATATAAGTTAGAATACCAAATATAATTAGGACCAGTAATATCAAATATCATTTCAATGGTTGAGGGTTGATGATTAGGCACTAGAATATGTTCAATAAGGAATTGATAGTCTCTTTCCTTGTCTATGTTGTGAATCAAAGAACTAATGGTATCAATGGCATTTAATGTCATGTTATTAGCCCAAGGTATGTATTCAAACTGAATATGAATAATATATTATTTGAGAATGTCCACCATGGCTTTATACGGTTCCAACTTATCATCTTTGGTCTGGAATTGGTTGGTAACCTGATTAACAATAAGTTGGGAATCTACAAGAATAAGTAAATGTTGAATTTTCCATTATACTTCTAGATGAATCCCTACAATGAGTGCTTCATATTCAACCATGTTATTAGTATAAGGAAAGTTGATATGGAATGATTTGGGAATGAGAAGCCCATGTGGTGTAATTAATAAAAATCCCACTCCTGAGCCATGAGATGTGATTGATCCATCAAAATACATCTTCCATTACTACTCCTCAAGAGATGCTTCTGTAATAGTCATGATGTACTCATCTGGGAATGAAAAAATAAGTGGTTAAGTATATGAAATTGGAGCTTCATCAAGATGATCTATAATTAATTGTCCCTTAATGGCCTTTTAATTGACATATTCAATCTCAAACTCATTTAGAAGCATGATCCACTTAGCCATTTGACCCTGTACATCTATTTTTGATAGTAGATACTTGATCAAATCAACTTTGGCAATGATTATGGTCTTATTGTTAAGCATGTAATGATGAAGCTTTTGGATTGAAAATACCATAGCTAAACAAGTTTTTTTAATTGGTGTATAATTATGTTCATATGATACTAGTGTATGACTTAGATAACACACTGCATGTTCTTTCTCATATTCATCATGTTGGGCTAAAAGTTCCCTCAAGGAATTTTCAGTGGTAGATAGGTAAAGTAGGAATGGCCTCCCTAGCATTGGTGGTAATAGAATAGGCAAATTGGCTAAGTATTATTTTAGGTGCTCAAAGGCTTTATGACGTTATTCATCCCATAGAAAGGTAATACCTATCTTCAATAAGTGAGTGAAAGGATGGAATTTATTGGTTGACTATGAAATGAAGCATCTAATAGATAGAATTTTTCTCTACAAACTACAAATCTACTTCAAAGTGGAATGTGGTAACATCTCAATAATGGATTGAACATTGGCATGATAAAATTTAATGCATCAACAAGAGATAATTAAGCCTAATAGTATTCTTAAAGTAACACCAAAGACACGCTTCTTAGGATTAAGTCAAACCTTATACTCACTAAGCCTTTCAAATATCCTTTATAGTATAGCTAGATGATCTACATGGGTCTTATATTTACCTAGTATGTTGTCAACATAGTCTCTGATAATATCATGCATCATATCATGGAATATAATGGTTATAACCATTTGGTATATTTACCTAATATTATTAAGGACAAACAACATGACTTGATAGCAAAAAATTCTCTTAAGAGTGGTGAAATCTATTTTGTGTTAGTCCTTTAGTGCAATCCTGATCTGGTTATATCTTGAAAATATATCCATGAGGGAAAACATTTCATACCTCATTGTGGAGTCAATAATCTTGTCAATATTTGATAGAGGAAAGTCATCCTTCAATCAGGACTTGTTGATGTCTCATAAATCAATGCAGATTCTAATACCTTATGGATTTTTACTAATAAAAACAATGTTAGAAATCCATTCTGAATAGTCAACTACCCTGATGCATCTCACTTATAGAGTTTCTCCACTCTTTATTGACTAACACAAAAATACAAGGATTCATTTTATGTAGTTTATTATTAATAGGTTTGGCATCAGGATGTACAATGAGATGGTGTATAACTAAGGTGGGGTCCAAACCTAGCATGTTCAAATAGGCCCATGTAAAAATGTCAACAAACTCCCTGAAAAGGGTAGTAAAGACTTCATGTTCCTCTTTAGTGAGAGATGCACCTAATTTAATCCACCCAGAATCTTTTGAAGTCCTAATGTTGTCTTCTATAGTATCCTCTACAAGGAACGTTGATCCATATTTTAGAATAGTTGGCAAAGATGTAAATTGGCCAATAATGGAAAAGTCCTCTAGTCAGACTAGTTCTCCAAGCTCTCCCAAAAATTTTGAATCTAAATCTCTTAGTTTTTGCAAGGGCCATGTAATAAATACTATAAAACATTATCAAATAATCTGATCAAAGGCATTTCATTCTTATATATTGAGTTTAGACCCAAAATTAGGTTCATTATTAGTGGTATCCTAAGATTTATTTGAATAAGGGTGAACAAACCCATCTAGTGGTGCCTAAAATAGGTTTTCACCAAGATTCTAGCCTTTTTAGTTACTTTTAACCTAGTCTAAAAGTGCCTCAAAGAGGTTTTCACTTTGAGACCTCAATGTTTTAATTTTTAATTTTTGGCTAAGGGTGTTCACCCACACTCCAAAATAGGAAGTAAGATCTAATTTGATAGAGAACCCTTGTTTATGTTCTCCCAAAGGAACATTATCTCTTAGGCCTAGAAAATCATGAGAGGCCTCAAACTCATCTAAAAGTAATATAGATTCTTGTTGGTCCTAGTATATGATTTGGGGATGATAAAGTATAAGTGGGGAATGTTGGATTATTGATGCACTAGTACAAATAATATATGGTCAAATAAGTTGGTACTAGCTAGGTATTCATAAATGCCATGATCAAACTCTATTTGTTATCGGCATCATCATCACTAGTCATTGGTATAGGAACATGAATAAGCTATGTGGGGTCACCCTAGGTAGTTTAAATCTAAGACCATAAGTTCCTTTATATTTAGTCATAAAAGCAATCTCAATAGTACCCCATTGATTTTTCCCCAAACCTATACCTTCATAAGCTTGGTTATCCATAATCCTGTTAGGGATGGGATACTTTGTACTTCAGTAGTAATCATCCAAATTATCATTGTATAACTAAGAATCATCATTAGGATGTAGGTCTTGTTCTTGGCTAGTGTTTGGTGTGAAAATAATAAGCGTTAGGCTATGAAGCTTTCATTTTCCCTTTTATCACCATTCCATGAAAATTATCTTAGATTTGGGCCTTTTATAAGACTTGGGGTTTTGTGGAACCTTATTAATATGGAAGGTATCATGGATAAAATACTCTCTTGAATCATTTTATGAAATGGTAAAATGATTAAAAATTTCAATAGGAGGTGTATGCGAAGTTGAGGCAAGGCTATTAGGGTCTATGTAATTGGTCTATAGAAATCCAAAAAGTAGCTCCTTATCTTTGTCCTTCTTTGGCACTGGGTCTAGACCAAAACAATAGTTATATTTTTTATATTCAAATTCCAAATTCTTAGAGTGTTCATATGGATGTAAATCTCCATGAATAGTTACCTCTATCCCAAAGTGAGGAAACTTGATACACTGGTGCAATGTTTAAGGTATTGCACAAATTTCATGTATCTATGGTCTACCCAAAGATAATTGTATGATAAATCTAGGTTTAGCACATGACAAAGTGTGTCATGGGTCAAAGGACCAATGATCACTGAAAAACTAATGGTTCCTTAGGATTCTTACTCTTCATTTCCATAGGCCTTGATAGTAATAGTATTTGACTGAAGGTTAGTTATTGTATATCCCATATGCTTGATTAATTTTAGAGACACAATATTTAGGCTTGATCTATTGTATATGAAGATGTGTTTAACTTTATGCCATGTTATAACAAATTCAATGTAAAATGGGTTATTATGGAGAGGGTCAAGGGATGACATATCACTTTGGTCAAAATTCAATTATTGGCTTGGGGCTAGTTGTCCAACCAAAGCTTGAAATTTGTCTAGCATAATGTCACTGGGCACTTATGACTGGATTAGGAGTTCAATAAGGATATTTATGTGGATGGTATATGTATGCAACAAATTTTAAATAAATATTTTTATTGGTGACTTTTGGATTTGTTCCTCAATATCATATGTTTTTCCCTTAATAGTAACCTAATTGGCTTATTCTTAGCTGGTGCAGTGAGTTGCATTGACTCATTGTTAGGGGTTACAGGCCTAGAATGGTGACTTTAGATTACCAAGTTATGATTACCTAATTTGGATTGGGGAAAGGACCATCATAAATAGAAGATGATGAAGAATGACAATTGTTATTTTGTTTGACACATGCCACATGGATAGTGAGTCTCACATGGGACTCATTGATTAATATTAATCCTCCCTTCTTGTACATAGTTTCCTTCTATTATGTTCCTTGTACATAGTTTCATTTTCATGTTGCTTGTAAATATCTTATATCCATAAAATAAAATATTATAAAACACAATTTTTTTTGCATATTTACTCAATAAACACAAAATTATAGATTGTATGCATTGTCATATATACACTTCTTATATTTTCCAGACACTAAATATACTAAATATCTTAATATAGTTGGTTTATCATATATAAATGCTTCACTTGTTCTTTTTGAGTGCTTAAAAATTGTTATATGACTCAAGTTTACTATAATAATATAGATTTTATATTATCCACCTATTAGGGGCATACACATTGATACATGGGTTCTTCATTTGACACATTCGCTCATTTTTGGGCACCCTATACATAGTTTTAATTATCATGTTACATATTTCCAAACTCTACATCATATATTTAGCATTTTTATATCTTGATATTTATCATGCTACACTTACTCAAAATTTTTGGTAGATACTACTACTTTAAACTTAGTATATGTACATCTTAGATCTTATACAGATTTGTATTACATGTTCATACATAATTTCATTTCTAAATTTCCTAGTTTAGAATTGATTTTATCTTTATGCTTCTATTTGATGGAATTTGAATATGCCATTACTCTTTGGCTCTACACCACTTATTTTCATAGTATGCATGCTTTGGATATGTGCTCATGTGCTCATGTGTGCCTTACTGATTGTGTATGCATACATTTGAGCATGTCCTTCTATGTGGATCTAACCCAACTTATTTGTTTCTTACATAAGTGGACATTTGAACATGTCCTTGTATGTCTAATTTTTTTAGAGTTAGTGACATATGCTCATGTCCCTTATATTGTGGCCACTTGGCCTACTTTGTGTGCCTCATGTGTGTTGTACGTATGCTTTCTTGTATGCATCATGGACATGACACTTGTCTATTGCTTGTTACACACTCTAGTTTTAGATGCCATGAGGGACCTAATGCATCTCCCCTTCCTAATTGGGAGTCATGATGGACATCATGCCCCATCCCCCTAGGTAGCTACTTAGTTTTTAATCAAATTTATTGTTACATACATCATTATATCTATATCTATATTGATAGCCTTTTGATTTATAGACATAACAGACATCACACATTATAAACTTATGCTAAAATTATATTGCATTTTGATGTTAGCATATTATATTGGCTTATTTTGTAGATATCATAAATGCTCTGGTTAACACACATTTTGTAGAGCTTTTATTTTGAGGATAACTCTTGCATAGGTTTAATAACTCCCATAAAAAGGGGGAATTCACATGGGTTTTTCATAGAGATCAAGCTCTCATAGTGAATTTAAAGTACATTTTCATCACAAAGGCTTAGATTATAAAAATCAATCTCTGATAAACATAGTGAGAAAATAGTGACATAGAGATTAGTCTAATTGCACAAAAATTATAGTAGGACATTAGTGCCCAAATTAGGACACTAGATCCACATGGTGATAATATCCAATATATGGTGCTATTTTCTAGTATCCTTAGTTTTATAAAAATCTATATTGGCCAAAAAAATATAGTAGGTATAGTCCAGGTTTGCACAAGTTCATTATAGATTTACCAATTTTGCTCAGGTTCATACCAATTTGCTCATATTTAAGGAATCATGTATGACATGACCATTTCCATTTAAAATTAAGATACTTAGATACAAATCATTAAAACTCAATCCATAATCCATATGCTTAGATATTAGATTTAGGGGCATGTATATGGCACATTATTTTTGTATGCTCACTTACACACCGATTGATCAAATGGAATGACAAATTCCACTTCATTCTCTACATTTTATACATATAACATCATATTCTTAGTTACACACTAGTTTCATGACTTACTCCATCTATAGTGGTTGGTATTATTGAGTGGACTCAAGCCACCTAATATACTTGAGTGGCTGTAGAGTCAACATTTCCAGTTACATCATACAATTTCAATTTTAGATGCATCTAATACACATAGGTAGGTAATGATGGAGTCATAGTCTACTTTAGTTCTTGATCCACCTACATGAGGTTTGGACACACCATCAGTCAAATCCAATCTATTCATAGATCATGATCTACCAAACATGGGTGGGCAATGATGGAGTCAAAATTGGATTGAGTTCTTGAGCCACCCACACATGAGGATTGAGCAAGCCATCAAATCAGTCCAATCTAAAAAATAATTGATCACTATATACATGAAAACACATAGGTTTTCACTAGGTTTATGCATTATTTTGCGTATCCAATGAGGTATATTCATTCATTTTCTCCCTTCTATCCCTTTACTCAGTTTTGTCTTTGCTTTTGATATCTCTTAAGGACTAATTTATGGACATTTCACTTGAAGGACCCATATTGGAGCATGCATCACATACTCAGACCCAGATTTATCAAATTCACCTCTTAGATAAGTACAAGTATGCTTCTTTTTCTTTTATCATAGTCATCTACTTTGTTGTATTTATATAATAAAGTGGTGAGGGGCAAATGTAATCACCTAAAGTGATATTTGAGTGCTAAGAGTGCTATTGTAATAACCCTAATAGGTTAGACATAGAAATGCATGATTTTTTTAAAATAAAACACATATATAAAAGTAGACTACATCCCGAGAGTCTAACATAGATCACATATATACTCAAGTGATAATAATAAGTACACACTACATCTTATATCATAGATCTCTAATATCATGATAATGCTTCATAAAATGAATATAAAAAGTAATCTAGTAACTCAGCCATGAGTGATACAACTTTGCAATCATCACTATCAATATACAATAATAAGTAATTATAATTCTTCATGATAATACTCAACAATAATATTCAATCTAATACAATGTAAATAATTTATATACCTAGCTCCTCAGAGCATGAGTTCCCTGAACTCTTTACTATTTATGACAATCTCAAGTGTCATCTCAATAGTAGTATTGTTATGGGGAGGGAGAGCATCATTTGAGAATTTTAACACCCAACCATGGACCAATGATCTCCCCACACTATCCCATTAGGGAATGGCCTTCCCTTCATAGATGAGTTTATAGTGATGGCATGGGAATCCAAAGAGACTAGTAAGTACCCGTGTGCCATATGATTCTAAAATAAACATGCAGTGTATCATATAAATCCATTCTATTGAAAGATATCACACTAACATGTAAACCATACTAATAAAATGATAATGTCTCACTAAACATACTTTGGCCCAAATATTTATAGATAATAAAATATAATGATCTAGATAAATCAATTTCATGCACACCACTTGATCAAACTACCTTCATCTAAAATTGTAATGTTAGTAAGCTAGTGAAGTTCATCTCAATCCTTACTCCACATTAGCAATATAGATTCATCAACTTACATCCTACTAGAAAATCCATCACATGACATGCTATACATAAGATTAATAATAACATACATTTAGTATGTCAAACATTTTTATGAATCTTTCATTATATTCTATCCCATACTAGAAATAATATTTATAAATATACCACCCATGTAAACATATAATTTAACTATACAATTCAATTAATATAATTTATTTCCACTTGTCTACACCCTATGGTAACCCATATTACCAAAGTCCAGTGTTCTAATAATTTAACTACCAATTTTCCACAATCAATCATACAAAGTAGTTTCAAATACACAAAACCATAAAAATTATGCAAGTAATTATATTTAGCAAAGCAAGTCATTGTTTCCATGGAGTACAATAACATACCAACACATCATTAGCTAAACTCTCTAAAAGTTTTCATGTACACATACATGAGTCTTACCAATTGTAAATCGACACATGTCATCCATAAAAATAAACTACTATGTATACAATATATAGATAAATGTGAGTTAGGTATAATAACTAGAGTAAGTACCACTTGGGTACAATATACTTCTATTTTGTAGAACCCTATGATATCCCATACTATCATAGGTTCTCAACTACATGATAACACACAATCCAAACTTATGATTATCAAGACCCAACTGAATCATAATAATAAGCATACAATAACCAGTAAGGTATTATACCATTTGGGTATACTTTGCATACAAAATTTTTAAGGTATCTTAACCTAAAAACATGCATCATGATACACCATTATTTACTAAGTATAACTATATTTTTAACACACTTATAGTGTGTAATTCACACAATTATTTCATACTAAATACATATGACAAAAATTCATTCACATTACTAATAGTGAGTTAGATAAATCCATTATCCTATTGACCCATTTACTTCTAGGAGATTGTTCTAAAGGTTATAGTTTGTGATTCCTATGAAGCTTAATGACTTATTTAAATCATCTAATAAATTAAAGGTAAATATCTATATACCGGTACTTGCACATCTTAATGTGTACCACATGTAAAAATTTCTAATGCTATGCAATCTCTAAACCATGGTTTAGTGTTTTAATCATAACTACTAAGCATATAAATTAACTAATGTAGTATTTATAAATACATGAAACAGACTTTGCCTACCACATCTAGAATAACCAGAACTTCATTTTCTCCAAACACAAGCAATCCAATTTCACAACCAATTTATATTTGGGGGTTTATGATAAATCATTTTGCTAAACTAACTTTAATCAATACTTTAAATTTTTAGTTAATATTTCACCTAGAATATTAATTAAATGAATCTACCCTAGGTTCTGACTACACTATAAGTCATAAACATATAACTTGATATATTGTCAAACCTTTGTATAATTGTTTTTCAATAAATATGAGATTTTAAAGGTCTTTCAAGTTTAAATCTCCATAGAGGATAATTATGTTCAACCATTCAACTCTAAGGTTAATCCACTCTATGGTTTGACAATAAAATATTTAATTAATCAACTTCCAATTTAATGATAATTCATAACCAATAAATGAAGGGAATCCTAAGCATTTATTCAACTATTTAGGTATAAACAAACACACCCGAATTTAAAAAAATACATACTGCTATGCTTATGGAGTCATATCAAATATACTCACGTGAGGCTCAAAATATACATATATACTTCTCAAATATTATTTTTAAGCTAATAACACATCCACTCTCTTGGGGTTCTAGGATAAACTAATAAACAAGTTTACACCCATTTCCAATATTCCATAACTTATTATTAAATCAGATATATAACATGTATTCTCCACTAAGAGACGATGGATTTTTGAGAAATTTTCGAAAGGTTTAAAACACCAATTTTATGCTTTTGAATAATTTATAAAACTCATTTGTTTTCTAATCGAATAGGTAAATAAGTCATAATATCTTCATTACATTTAAATACATCCCTTAGCATTACCCGATGCATGGACAAAAGAAAACATATCTACTTCTCAATTAATAAACTATGTTTGTGGACCAATAAATAACAATGTTTTTTGAGGGATTAGTACTGTTAACTAATTATGGTAACTCTATAGATATTAGTTTATACTCCTTATAAATAATTTAATATTTTAGCTAAATTTCCATCATACTAAACCTCAAGTATTTAATACTATTAGCTATGCCAGGTGAGCCATGGTATATAAATACATATTTCTCAAATAATGGTAGTGCAATCATACTAATAACATAATTAGTTATACATGCTTCTAGCTCATGGATAAAATTATATAGTTTTCAACAAATGTCTTACCCATTATTTAAGACACCTAGCTATGAATTTACTCTAGCACTAATAAATATAATTATAAAAGTTATAATTTGTTTTGAAATCCCATCTATAAAGAAAAGGGAGATGCCTATCAGCCATATAGTAATTAAATATCTTAATACTTATTTAAACTATTCAGTTTACTTGAATATAATGATGCCTTAATCAAAGTAGATAGACCAGATTTTAACAGACACCATCTATATGGATGGGAAAGAAAAGTTGGGTGATGCCAAAGATAAATAGGAGAATCAGATCAAGAGAGATGCCAGTTATATGATGGGAGCAACTGAAGTGGGGCGATGCCATGCAAAAAAAAATCTATTTTAAGCAAAAGACAAACTATCAACTCATAAATATAGGGTGATGCCACAACCGTATGAATTTAAATACTAATAGAAAAATGGTTAAATCCATGTTATATAATTTCTACAGCTCTATATGATACTTTAATATATAAATATAATCTCCCTTGATAATTTAATTTACTAAGTCAAGAAGAGTAGGTGGTTTAATAAATATAGATTGTATAAATAGAAAATCAAAAATCTCCATTATCATATGATGTCCTGACGTTGGATAGAAGTATATAAAATATCATACATCTATCTTGTATAACAAACCCAGAGCTAATGTGGTTAATTGTAAGTTAATACAGTTAGAATTAAATACAGGTAACTCTGATTATTATATTAATAATGTCATATACCTTAATTGTAACAATATCAATAACACATTCCCATATGTTAATTATATCTCTAACCACATATAACATTAGTTTTGTAAATAGAATAATCTTACATACTATTATAAATCCTTTGATTTTGTTAAAAAAGAGAGAGACAACCCTATAATATTATTTGATTCCTTCCATCAAATATTATTGAAAAACAAAAAATTTAATGGCTTCACACCTAGATAAGTTTCTTGAATATAATTATATAGACTAACAATTAAAATTTACAATACCCACCTAGAAAAATCCTTTACTTGCTTCCTTCCTTTACTTCCTTGTCTCATTCCTCTCTCTTCCATTCTTCTTACAACATGTTATGCATTTTTTCCTCTCCTACAAGACACTTTTGGTCTCCTTCCTTTAATTATGATGCCCACTTCTCATAAGTAGGCATAACTTCTCTTTTCTCCAAGATTTTTGTTTTAAAGAATTCTCTCTCTCTCTCTCTCTCTCTATATATATATATATATATATATATATATATATATATTTTGAGTTATTTTTTTTAAAATTTAATCAATGATTATCTCTTTTTTTAAAATTATTTTTTCCTTTTTATTTTTATTTCCTAATTGAATATAAATTATTAAATTTTATCAGTTTATTACTAATTTTAATAATTAATATTTATTCCTTAATTAAATTAGCATCTTAAATCAAGAAATGGTTTAATGATTAATTTGCAGAACAATAACCTAAATTAGTCCAATTAAACAAATCAAAATAAAAAATACCTAGTATATGCAATATTAAACATATTAAGCTAATTATATAAATAACACATCTAACATGTGCTAACTATCTATGGTGTGTGTAGGGTACTAGTTGGTTTCTCTATAGACCTTTGACATTGTGATCTATGCCACCCTCTCCAATGATTCTCTCCCTCCAGTACATTTGAGTGATAAATTCTCATGCATTCACATCACAACACACAAGTAATTAGATCATACCCCATGATAACCATAAAGAAAATATATAATTGAAATAATACATATGCTTAAAACATAAACACATACATAAATTAGTTTATAATAAGAAATCATGTATTATCATCTAATTAAGCCACATTCTATTATCCTGAAATAGCATAAATCTCAAGCTTAGTAAAAAAATATAACTAAATATGAATTTGTTAACTGCAGATATCCATAAATAATTTAACGAGTTTATCTAGCAAGAAATAAAAATGTAACATATTTCCCCCCTAAAGTTGGTCATTGTCCCTAATGACTCTAATTCAAAGATGAGTTCACAATCAAAATCATTTCTTAGTAAAGCAATAACATGATATACCATGTTAAACTAAGCAAATAAATGTAAAATTACCTAAAGAACTCACTGAAGTTATTCCAAGTTGATCTATTGTTAGAGTATTGGTCCCACAAGACCCTACTCAATAAGATCTCCCTATTAAGCAAACACAGTTGCGAGTATTACTTACTTTGATTGATTGTATCATGACCACCTTAGGGTCTATAATTATCAATACAAGTCTATAAACTATAGGGATAACCACTTTTGTTACCTTGAAGGGTCTTACATGTCTTAGTGAAAGTTTAACTGACTTTCTAAGAGCACACAAGATCATCATGCAAGCCAAAATAAATGACTAGGGAGAGTTTCACAAACCATCTTGAAACACATCTCTCTATCCTAGAGAGTGTTTTCTTCTCATCCTAAAGAAAAGTAATTAGGAAAACTAGAAAGATTAATGTGTATAAGTTAATACTATCTCTACTCTACATAGCTCCTGATAAGTATAACATGTCAATACTATCACTACTTCATGAAGTTCTTGAAAAGTATGATGATGAATAGGAATGGTAAATATAAAATATACAAAAATCATGTAATACTCATCCATATGGAATCTCTATCCACTATGTACATGTGTATGACCATACGACTGAGTTTGATAAATTCCACCTATCAAATCCTAGATTTGATAAGTCCATCTATCAATCCAACTCATTATCATAATCTGAGTTAATGTGAGTCTAAGTAGCATACCATCCTATTGCTTAGAACTCACATTCCCAATTCACTATTCTTCTCTTTGGTTTTCACGATCTAATGATCTCAAAATGTGCATAGTGTTTTTAGAAAATCACAATTTTATGCTATCAGATCATTGAAATCAAAGCTATATGCTAACTGATTCTAGATGTATCCTCATACATACAAAATAAATCATACAATCAATCTATAATTGTATTAAGATACTACTAACCACACATAACTAATATCATATTTCATAGTTAATATAAAATAATATTATCATTAACATAACATACATAGGTCAAGAAACACATCATTCTTTAAACCTTATATGGAAATAAACAAAACAATATCTCCTTACTTGCTCAACTAGAACACAACAAGTTAAAAGTTTATTCGAACCTCTAGATTGTTAAGATGTTCTGCACCTCCTACACCCTACTTGCTTCCAGCAAAAGGTATAAAATATCTCTTTAAAAAAATATGCATTAAGCAAAAGAGATAAATATCAATCTATGCAAAGGTGAATAATATTATACTAATTATAATCAACTTATAATTCCTAGTATTTAATTTAATTTATAAATCAAAGTTTGCCACCTCACGTGGTCTTAAAAATCATAAACTAGATAAAGTAGTGTTTCTACAGAGTCATAATTGAAAAATAGAAAGCTATCATTTCAAAAACTTCTTCTTACCTTCCCAAGGTAAAAATAAAACACCGTAACTCAATGTTTCTCAAACACTACCTATTTACCAAAAATATTTTCACAACTGAGGGAGAGATATACCAACCACCAAGATGTGTCCATCCATCCAATATTAAAACTTATCTCTCACCAAGAGTATAAAATAATCTCCCATAAATTTCAAGGGAGCACAGTCAACAAACATTAAAAAATAATTCCCATAAAAGAGAACATTAAATCAATATCAAAAAAATGTGAATCCTCTCAGCAGCTCATAATGATGTCAAGGGAGAATGAGATAATAATGACTCATTTATAATTCAACTATGAGGGATGACACTATGTATATTAAGAGTGTAAATTCCATAAAAAAACAAACAAAACTAAGGCACATAAATTTATATGAGAAGCATCCTAAGCTTACAACACAAAACACAAATGACAGAGGTGACTTGATAATCAAAAAAGGATACAGTCACTCTCGAGGTGTTTGATCTAAGTGATCAATCTATGGTAGAAATATTTTGTTCATAACTTATGAAATATGCTATATACCTATCTACCTAAGCCTAAAATGCAATCATCACCATTGGTACATCTATAGAACCAATCCTCTAACAACTCAAAAGGGTACGAGTGCTCTTAAGGCATACACTCAAAGTTATCCACACGCATTTTATGAATGTCACAACACTCCAATCATGGTGTAACATAAATTCCACATTGAGACATCACAAATTAAAATACCAATGTGAAACTTCATGTCACTAGATTCATAATACATAGAAATTATAATGGACTCATTAGGTCTAGAGTTTGAGCCACAACTTTGATACCACATGTAACAACTCTACTGGGTTAGACATAGAAATACATGATTTTTAAAAAAATAAAACGCACATATAAAATTATAATATATCCCAAGAGTCTAACAAATATCAAATATATACTCAAGTGATAACAATAAGCACACACTACATCTTATATCACAAATCTCTAATGTCACAATAATGCTTCATAAAACAAATATATAAAGTAATCCAATAACTCAACCACAACTGATATAACTCTGCAATCACTGCTATCAATACACAGTAATAAGTAATTATAACTCTTCATGACAATACTCAATAATAATAATAAATCTAATATAGTGTACACAATTTAGATACTTAGCTCCCCAAATCATGAGCTCCCTAGACTCTTCAATATCTATGGCAATCTCAAGTGTCGTCTCAATATTAGTAGTATTGTGGGGAGGGAGAACATCATCCAAGTATTTTTTCACCCAACCACAGACCAATGATCCCCCTACACTATCCTATTAGGGAATGTACCTCCCTTCATGGATGAGTAGATAGTGACAACATGAGAATCCAAAGAGACTAGCAAATACGCATGTGTTGTATCATTCTAAAATAAACATGTAGTATATCATAGAAATCCATTCTATTGCAAGATATCACACTAGCATGTGAACCATACTTATGAAATGATAATGTCTCAATAAACATACTTTGGCTTGAAGATTTATAGATAATATAATATAAGGTTAAGTGCACATATTTGGGTGACAAAAAAGGGCCTACCCATGGACATGATTTTTTTTGAAATTTCATAAATGTGAACTTATGAAAATAATTAGAGATGGCTACACTCAAAATTTGAAGATGGTATAAAAACATGAATTGTATAATTTTGAATCTATTTTCTAAAAAACTATTTTTTTTGAAAAATGGTTAAGTATAAATAGGTCAAATATCTAAAATTTGAAGAGGACCTCCTATTTTTTAAGAAAACATAGTAGATAGATGGCTGTGAGGCCCACCATTTTTTGATCATTGTTAAATATTGTTAGAAACCCTTTGGTGAATATTTAGATAATATATTCTAGTGTGTTATGATTTTTTATTTTTATTTTTTAGATGAACCTGAAAACTAACAAAAAAATGGATAGCCAGCCATGCAACCCACCCTAACTACCTCAAAAAAAATGAAAATTGATTTTTTTTTAATGTGTGTAGAATTAGGCCTAGTTTATTGCCATATACTTGTTTTTCACTTGGATCAATGAAAAAAATTAGATAAACATGAATAGGCATGTATGGGTGTGGCATGTAGTGGCCTAAAAAAGGTGTTGTTAGAAAGAAATATAGTTTGAACCCTTAAAATAGCTAAAAATTATAAAAATCATATATTTAGAAAGAAGACAATGTGATCATCATAATGGTAATAATTTTTTGAATTTTGATGTTCAAATCCATAGTGTATTTGGTGATTGAAGTTGAAATTTGTTGGTTTTTATTAAAACTCTTAGTCTCAGCTGTAGATGCACAATCCCAAGCCTTTGGCTAAAAAATCCAAGTTGTTTATTAGCCTAAAGACTCAATTTTAAATTCAAATAATGCGTATGCATTGTATAACATGTATGTGTTGTAATTAAATATACAACACGTATGTTTTATATAACACATATGTGTTACTTTGACATAAAACAAAACATATGAATATTGTGTTTGTTATAAGGGAAAGGTCCCATTAGTCGTGCATCCTTATAGGGGAAATGTCAAATTTTATGTTTCTTATAGGGGAAAGGTCCCATTATGTTTGGAAAATGAATCAAGGTGACATAACATCACATTAGACTTCAAAAATTTTACCCATTTCAATATGTCATCTTAACTACTTATAACTAAGGTTTCAAGGTCTAACACATTATATATTTTAAAATATAACTAATTTTATCACAAGAGATCACAAAATGCATTTTTTTAACCTATGATCAAAACTTAACCTTTAAAGTACCAATCATTATGCATTAAAGTATCAATACTTGACTCTTACTTGTCAAGATGTGATTGGTTACTTTTAATTTTATAGAATAAATGTTGAACAAGTATTATATATTACATGTTCAAATTATGGTGTACTTTAATATTTATATACACTATTATGTTTGATCAATGTAACACATGTTAACAAAATTCTTGTTCAAAAATTGAAAAATGCACAACTATTGAGACCTTTCCCCCATTACGGAAAGGATATACCTAACCACCTTACTTGCTTAAAATCCTACTTGCCCATAAATTTTGTTTCTTATTGGTATTATCCTACTTGACTAAAATCCTATCTTACCCTTTTGTTTTTTCTTTGATATCTTTGACTAGACCCCTTTATTTATAAATTTTGAACTAATTTGTTTAAGTGGCAAACCTATTGAATTAGACTATGTAGTATAGATAATCTTGTGTAAGTAGAAATAAAAATTGAGCCCTTGGTGTAATAGTGCATCTCTTGGATATCTATTTCAATAATGTTATCTAATGGAGCCCAATCCTATGAATTATGCCTTGGATTACCCCAAAAAAATTCCTAAAATGTGTTGAATAAAGTCCCTTAAGTTTCTTCCAAGTTCACGTAGTGCATCTAATTCAATAGGCATTTTGAGGTCCCAATTGAAAGTCTAACAAGAGTCTTCTATTATTACAATTATTCACTTGATTCCCCTAATGTATTCAAATAAATTATTTAAATTTTGACTAAAATAAATATCGCTTGTGAAAATATGGTTAATCCTCCATTCTGTACACCTCCTTCATCTATCCCTCCATCACACATGGGACAACCATCAACCATTCCATCAATTCCCATGTCATTTCAAGAGTGTGTCTTTGACATGAGACTAGTCCTAGTCACACCATTGATGCAACAATTGTAAGCTCAAAAATAAGATAGACAACACTTGTTACTTATCAGTACTATAGATTTCTATACCTTACTATGTAATTGGGATGGTAAGATATGAAGGTAGGATGATGGGTACAAGGTATGTACATGTTTTTATTAAATATTTTGGTCAAGTTGGGTATGCATTTTATTTTGTATAAGATGTGGTTTTGAGCTCAATAAACTTGAAATGGTCACATGTATCCATTAGTGATGATGTGGTTTTAAGATGTCATGCTTGTAGTGATGACTGTATAGCTTATAAAATATATAAATGCACGAGGGACTTTGTTTGAAACCATTAAGGGATGGTGTAGACCTGGCATTGTCCAAGTATGACATATGCATAAGTTACCCCAGCTCAAACTCTATTAAGCTTATTCAAGATACATTAAACCTATGATAATGTCCCCTCAATTTGAGACCTACTTCCCCTCAAGGATGATTCTGAGCATAGAGACCCAATAATTATTCATGTGGATGATGAACTACTCACCTCATATAGATGGTTGATCAAAATTGAATACTAGTCTACACCCCCTCACCAAAGGTTTAAAGATTATATATTTTGTATATATATCTTCAATCCTCTTGTTCATATTTCATTGTAATGAGCTTAAAACTTATGTTGTGGATTATAAGAAAGTATTACATGTCTCAGAATTCTTGCTCCAGCTTGGGATTTGAGGTTGAGGCTCATCCATTACTAAATTATGTTCTCTCCTACGTGTACAACTTAATATGAATGTACTTTAGGATCTATAGGTAATTCAAGGTAGAGGGATATAAATAGTTTAAATACATACATATAAATAATTGATAACATTCAATGCTTTATTAATTCAAATGGGACCTTAAAGGGATCTACATGACAATTTTCGTATAGTAATGAAAAGTTAGAGGCTCACATCATGTGAATTATTTACTAGACATGAGTTGATTGGATTGATGTCAATATTTAAACATTATTGGCTTATATGTATGAATGATAAATTTATGAATATGCCTTAGTTGGATTGGTTGGCTTGGTGATGGAACATGTTTAAGTATCAAAGATGTGCATATCTGACAACTCTAACACTTCTCCAAGTGTACTAAACCTACACATGTGGAAATATTTGATTGGATTGGGCATCCTAAGGCTATGGAAAATATGATACTTTTAGAGTAAGTAACAATTATATATTTAACACAAATATATGTGTGTACAAGATACACATGTGGTAATGTATCGAATTAGATCGAGCCTCATTGGGATTTGATAGAGATTTTTAATGCTTCTAGGACTTGCCACCTCTAATAGTGCTGACACTTCTGAGCACGTATGAGGTACATGTGGTGATATGTAATTGGATTTTGACTCTTAGGGCATTGTCAACATTAAAACTTTTAGGACTTGATGCATCTCTAATAGCTTTAACACTTTAGGGTATATGAGGTACACACGTGGCACAATAAGGTTCAATTATAGGGGAAATTCAATCGAGGAGGCATGGGAGGCTAATTTAAACCCCTTTTTGACATAACTATAAGATCATGATATATGATTTGGGATAAAATTAAGTATGATTCTATCTATCATTAATTGAACCAATTAGTTGATTGGTTCAATTAGGGATGTGATTTGGGTAAAATTGAGCCCCTAAACCAAATTTATGGCCCAATCAATTGTATAATCTAGATGTAATATGTATGACTTAACTTACCCTAATTTAATAAAATATGCAAATACAGATGCAAATGTGGCCAATTTTAACCTATTAAGCTTAAATTAGAGTTTATAATGTGATTGAAAGGGATAAATTAGGTCACATTTCATGACATGTTAATTGTAAACCCTAATTTTATCACTTGAACATGTATAGTTCCCTTAAACCCTAATTTCATGACATATACACATGTACAAATCCATTACACTAAATTCCTAACCCTAAATCCTAATTTTATAACAAACACAACCCTGAGTTCCCTAATTTCATCATAAATGCATAAATTCATGGATGTAATTAGTGCCAATTTGTGAACCTATTATTCATCAAGTTTTGTAAGGACCAATGATGGGATTTTGGGAAAAATTATCTCATTTCATCTTACATATTATGTCTTATTACATCATTCATTAGTCTTATTGCTTCATAGTCTTATTAAGAGTCTTATTGCATCATGTATTGGAGATTTATGCATCATATTGAACTTTATTGCATCATATTAAGCCTAATTTCATCATATAATAGCCTTATTACATCATATTAGATATTTATTACATTGTATAATAGTCTTATTTCATTGCATCATAGTCTTATTGCATCGTATGATAGTCTTATTGGATCATATTGAGCCTTATTGCATGATATGATAATGTTATTATAATACCTGATAGTCTTATTGCATCATATTAGGGATTTATGCATCACATTATAGTCTTATTGAGTCTTACTTCATTATATTATAATATTATAGTGGAAAAAATGAATTGAATATGAGCCTTTTTACTTATTTTTATAGTATATGCCTATACTTCAAGGAATGCATACACATTATAAGATCACGTATGTGTTACTATAATACATACATGTTCCTATAACACATACGCATTCCTTAAATTAAAAATAAAAACTCACTTTTCAACATCTATTTTATCCCTAATCGAGATTATTGTCCCCACAGACAATCCCTACGTAATTTGCATACTTTCTTGGTTGCAGTTTTTTTAGACCCCACATTTGAACTACTTTCTTGGTTGTTTTTGTTAAAATGACCCATGGTTCACATTTAGAGAAGAGGAATAAGCTGAAGAACAAAACATCAAATTAATTAGAAGAGTTGAGACAAAAAACAAGGCACGAATGCAAGCATTTCATTTTAGACAAGGTACAAACACTAACCCTCATGAGATAAATACCTTAGATAATGAGGAAGTTGACAATAATAAATTGAATAATGATGAAATTCACAATAATAAATTGAATAATGATGAAATTTACAATAATAAATTGAATTGTGATGAAATTCATAATAATGAATTGAATTACGATAAAATTGACAATAAAAAATTAGATAATGTTAGAAATTCACATTCAAAGTTTAAAGTTTTTGATTTTGTTGATGAAGAGCCTATGCATGATACTTTACCCACAAACAATGAAGAAAATTTAATGGACTCAAATAATGATGGAATTAGCAATGAAGAAATTTTTATGGAAACATATAATGAAGAAACAAATAATGAAGAAAATTTCATGGAAACATATAATGATTTTGAAACAGCCTCTGAATGGATTCCACCAGTAACAACACCTCCAAGAATTATGTGTGGAAAAGATAAGTACTTAATTGAAGTTGATGAAAATATTTTGAAACCAATGCATAAAAAAATGTTTGACCACCATTCAATAAGATTGGTTCAAGAAATTTGGGATAGTTTCTTTCATAGATTGGAATATGATAGTCAAAAGTGTCAATTATTTATTTTTTTGATGAAATTGATTAAGATGAGACCTATAATGTACACATTAAGACTAAGAACATCTAACATAGATAATGAAAATTATCAAATTATTAAAAATCTACATGATGTATATCATATTGTAGGCCTAAAATCATGAAACAAAGATTGTAATACTTTTTGACGTATAATGACAATTTGTACAGTGAGTGCTAAAATAGGGAAAAATGATTGATTTCAAAAACAAGTCAAACACTTGATATAAATAGAAAAATGTTAATGAAAATAATTTCAAGATGTGAAAGACTTAATGAACCCAATATGAAAGATCTTTGGGCATTCTCTGGTAGACTTCCATGAAAGGACAAGGCTATAGTCGATGCTTTGAAAGACTTACACAATTTTGTAAAGATAATACAAGAGTTTTACCTAATGCAAGAGATGTAGTGAAAATAAGAGTTGGTTCTCATAATCATGAACCACATCTAAAACATTTATAAGATATGACTCAAAGACAATTATACTCTAAGTTTTTAGAAAAACATCCACAAATTGCTATTAGTCAAAGACTTTTTGAGATGACCAAACCTTTTCATGTAAAAATAAATCACACATGCACCACTTGTTGTCGTAGGCAACATGTTTAATTTTCAATGAAATATGACATTTTTGCCATATTCATTGTATTTTGCATACTAAAAACATTTTGTAGGAGTGTGGCATAGAAGTTACACCAAAATCAACTAGGGAATTTATTTCATTTTGTTTTTGTGAAAGACCAGATGGACAATTATTTTATAAGAAAACATATTTGGATGGAAATTGCAACATTTATGGTTGATTTACAAAATTAAAAAACTGTATCTATGAGGAGTGTACAAGTGCAATTGGATAGGAATAAGTTGGTTTGAGCATATAAAAATATGTGACTTATCAAGTAAAAGATGGAAAAGAATATAAAAGGTGTGAGTTTGTTATGAAAGAGATACATGTGTCAAAATTTATGGTCAAATTCATGGAGAAAATTGTTTATGAGTATGAAAGACGTGCACATAGGGATAAATGGTTGGATGAACATTTCAAGATAATAAAGGACACATTCCCACTTGATTCTATTGTTCTAGTATTTAACTTTGTTGAGAATTATACATTCAAACCACAAATGGAAGTTCAATCATAGTATTACAACTCAATACAAATTGCCATATTCATGCATATAACATTCATGCATGCACCTGATAGTATATAAGAAGATAAAAAAATATTAAGGGAGTACCATTTATACTTCAGTGATGACCGATCACATTGTACAAAGTATGTGCAAGGTTATTTTAAGAAGTTCTATGGATAGTTGACTCAGGGCAATATTATTTTCAAATAACATTACATTTGGTCAGACAATTGCAGATTGCAATCAAAGAATGCATGGATGTTTTATTGGTTGAGAAGGATGCACATTACTACTAATGTAGAACATATTTGGAGTTTCACTGAGGATGGCCATGGAAAAGGGGAACATGATGGTGTTGGAGTATGTGTAAAAATAGCTGTTGCAAGGGAGGAGTTAAAATATGACAATGTTGCTAATTTGATTGATGCAAAAACTATGGTTGACTAGTATAATAAGAACGTATGTCATGGTGCTCAAGAAAATTCTACTATTTATAGAAATTTTTGGTTAATGGAGGAAGAAGACTTGGAAAACTATAAGGATTGTATGACTCTAATAGGCTCAAGTGAGCTCTACTCATTTTGTATCTCAAATGTAAGTTCTTGGACTATTCATACCCAACACTTGGTATGTTTTTGTTCTACATGCACAGGCTTTATTTTGAATGAGTGTGAGTCACAAGAGTGGGTAGATGAATATATTTTCAAACCTATAATTCCAATCAACACATATTAGGTTCCACTAGTATTGTAACTTACAAACATGAAATTGTCACATGACTTTGACCATATATCAGATCTAGTACAACCAGGTAGAAGATTAATATTTATGTACTATTTATTCTCATAATCTATCTTCATAATGTCATTAAAAATTGTTTTTTATGATTTAGGCCATGTTTTTACAGTTATTGTAGATGAGGACAATGAAGAGGGACGAGATTACTACTTATGTCAGTGTGTAGATGGAAAGAAAAAATTGATTTCCTTGATCATAGATGGAGAAAATATTGATTATCCCACTGGGTCTGTGGTAGTCACTAGAACTTGGCTTGATGATATCCTATAAAAAATTCAAATGTATGGTTGTTTAAAGACTTTTAAATTCACAGGAAGATTCTACACTATTTAAATTTGGTTCTTGCAACGAATATTCAATTGCAAAAATAACATGGGAGGCCAATAAACAAGAATCTATGGAAAATTCATGAGTTAGACCATGCATCTATTCTTGATACTATTAAGATTAGATCATATCCAAGTGGTTCATTGGATTTAAATGAATAGGTATGTCAACTTTTAAAATGTAGATGTAATTAATTTTTTTGTTGCATAAATTTCATCTTTAATTTCTTAATAACATTTTTTTTAGGTTAATGGTGCCAAATCAATTTCTACCTTCATGTGGTTGGCACTATTAGTAAATAATTTCATATTCTTGAAGCTAAGAGGAGCTTACTTAAAGTACTTGCCATTTTCATGCTTCTAAATAATTATTCATGACAAGTTTATTTCTCCTTATACCCTTCCAATCACATTTATTGTCAGTGTTTTCATGCTTCAAAATAGTATTAAAAAGGGACCTACGAGTGCAAGTGGGTATCATGATCATTGAAAAATGTGTAATTTTCCTATATAGACATGCTTAAAGTGGTGGATTTGCACTTTCCAGTCCTGAAGGTAAAGTTTCTAGTTGGAGGTCAACAAGTTTTTAGGACCCTTTACTGCAAATTATGCCACAAATTACTCTTAGAGGTAATTTAGATTAGATTTTGGATGTAATTATAAGAATTTACCATGTACACAAGGGATATTACATTTATCCCATATGACTTATAGTTTTGGTTTTATGTATGCCTAGAGTTAGGCTAAAAATTAGCATTTTCTTGTATTGGGAAGGGTGTTTTTGAGCCCAGAATGGGTGGTGGGTTTGTCATCCAGGCCAAATGGGAGGCAAAGAACCTAGTATTAGATGTTATCTACCCATATGAATGTGTTATAAGTGCCAATTTTTGGATAAAAATCACCAAAATTTGAGTTCTCAGACTGTAGCTTCAACTTTGATAATATTTATTGTCAGTGTTTTTGTGCTTCAGAACAGTAGTGAAAATGCACCTATGGGTGGAATTGGGTGTCAAAATAATAATAAAACATGTAATTTGACTATTTATATGTGTTCTAAGTATTTTATTTGCACTTGTTGATCTCAAAGGCAAAGTTGCTAGTTGGAGGTCAACAAGTTGTCTCTTCACTGCCAAAAAGTTACATTTTAGGACACTTTACTACAACTTCTACCATGGATTTCTCTTAGAGTTTCTTCAGAATAAATTTAGGGTGAAATTAGAGGGTTTTAAAATGCATATTAAGGATCTTAGGATTCCTATATATAGCTTAAATTTTTTATTTTATGTATGCCTAAAGTTAGGCTAAAAATCAACATCTTTCTTGTATTGGGAAGGGCATTCTTGAGCCCAAAATGGGTGGTGGGTTTGTCATCTGGGTTAGATGGGAGACCAAAAACCTAGTCTTGGATGTTATCCATACCTAAATATGTATTGGTAGTGCTATTTTTCAACCAATAAGCACTAAAAATTGAGTTCTCAGACCATAACTTCAACTTTGACAACATTTATTGTCAATGTTTTCATACTTTGGAATAGTAGTGAAAATGCAACTGTAGGTAGAAGTGGGTGTCACAGTCATTAGAGCACATGTAATTTTCCTATATAGACATTCTCAAAGTGGTATATTTTCACTTTCTGGTCCAAGAGGCAAAGTTGCTAGTTGGTCAACAAGTTGTCTCTTCATTGCCAAAAAGTTGCATTTTAGGACCCTTTACTGCAACTTCTACCATGGATTCCTCTTAAAGGTGATTCAGACTATATTTGAGGTGAAATTAGAGGAATTTACCATTAAAATTATGGATCTTATGGTTCCTCCATATGACTTACATTTTTGGTTTTATGCATGCC
Organism: Torreya grandis; assembly: GCA_037957365.1. NCBI lineage: Eukaryota > Viridiplantae > Streptophyta > Pinopsida > Cupressales > Taxaceae > Torreya > Torreya grandis. The sequence continues at coordinate 1,935,660 of JARHVA010002351.1, forward strand.
TGAAGTTAGGCTAAAAATCAACATCTTTCTTGTATTAGGAAGGGTGTTCTTAAGCCTAGAATGGGTGGTGGGTTTGTCATCTAGGCCAGATGGGAGGCTAAGAACCTGGTATTGGATTTTATCCACCCATTTGGATATGTTTATATTACTAATTTTTAACCAACAAGCACCAAAAATTGAGTTCTCAAACTATAGCTTCAACTTTGATAACATTTGTTATCAGTGTTTCCATGCTATGGAACAATAGTGAAAATGCACCTATGGGTGGAAGTGGGTGTCATGGTAATTGGATACCATGTAATTTGATTATATAGACATGCTAAAAGTTTTATATTTGCATTTTCTTGTCCCAAAGTCAAAGTTGCTAGTTGGAGGTCAACAAGTTGTCTCTTCACTGCTAAAAAGTTGCATTTTAGGACCCTTTACTAGAATTTATACCATGGATTGCTCTTAGAGGTGATTCAAAAAATATTTAGAGTGTAATTATAAATATTTAACATTCAATTGAGGGATATTATGGTTCCTCCATATGACTTACATTTTTAGTTTTATGAATGCCTGAAGTTAGGCTAAAAATCAACATCTTTTTTTGTATTGGGAAGGACATTCTTGAGCCTAGAGTGGGTGGTGGGTTTGTCAATCAGGCCAGATGGGAGGCCAAAAACCTGGTCCTATACATTATATACCCATATGGATGTGTTTTAAGTGCCATTTTTTAGCCAACAAGCACCAAAATTTGAGTTCTTAGATCGTAGCTTCAACTTTGATAACATTTATTGTCAGTGTTTTCATGCTCTAAAATGGTAGTGAAAATTCACTTACAGGTGGAATTGGGTTTCATGATTATTATAAAATGTGTAATTTGCCTATTTAGACATGTTAAAAGTACTGGATTTTCACCTACCAGTCTTAGAGGTAAAGTTGCTAGTTGGAGGTCAACATATTATCTCTTCACTGCCAAAAAGTTGCATTTTAGTAGAGAAGTAGAATAGTGCATGGTAGTAAGTATATGATGGCATGAAGATAAATAAGAAAAATAATTTAGAGTATATTATACCTTTATAAATGTGTAATAACTTTTATTTAAGTGTAAATGATGGAAAATCTTGCATTCTTGTACACATGCAGGTTGTGATAGATAGGTATGTGAACCTATGCTTGGACAATGATAAAGAATATTAAAAGAATAACTTAATCAAGAACATAGTGTGGAGTGTTTAATTATATGAAATTATATCCTCTTATAGGAATAAACCATTTTTTGAAACCCTAAGGTAACAATGCCAACTTTTAGATATTGTACAAGCAATATTGTGACAATAAATGTGTCATTACATGAATAAAAGGAATTAAGACTTGATAAAGGGAATTTAAGAGTATTTAAAGGTTTATTGAGAGTTATATGACATAAATGAGGCATTTTTTTAAATCTTAAATACCAATGTAAATCAAATACACAACAATTTAGTATCACCCCTGCTATACATAGTCAATTTTGGCCCATAATCAATTGAGAAATTGATGGTTTAAGCCTAAAACAGATCAAGAAAGTGTTCTAGCCTATTGTATGATGTAGAGGATATTGTGATATAAATTTTTGTGAGGATTTTATCCTTTGAAACATTGTATCATTCAATATATATATAATTTAAAGTGCTTAAAGGGTCTATACAGGGCTTGAAACCCTAAAAACTAGGGTTTAAGAGAATTTGAGAGATGTAACCATCATAATGGGTCCAAATTTTGTAATCTTTCATAATGATATGTTTATAACTAATGAAAGTGGTTTGGGAATGTAAATGTATGGATATGTATGGTTTTGAGGACTGTAGGGTTAGAATAGGCCTAATTAGGCCTAGTTTGGGGGTTTCTATCAAAGTAAGTGATAACTAGGAGAAGATTAAAATGTTGTAACTTTGTGGAGAGTTTAATGGTGATAGAGGGTGCCCTAAAGTGTTCTTACATATTCAAGAAAGGACACAAATTAATCAAAAAAAGGGGAAAATAGTTAAAATAGGGTTATAAGCCTAGATAGAGTATTGTGACTTTGAGGTGTAGAAGGAATGGAACAGAGTGTTTAGTCACTTGAGAAGGGTTTATAAAAGTATGTCATGATCACTTAAGACCATCAATGTAATGAATTTAATTCTTAGAAGCTTAAACTAACAAATGGTCCTAGAGACCTAATGGGCTACATAGTGTGAAGGATAGTGAACACCCAAGGATAATTATTGACAGGTGAAGTAGGTTTGGACACTTGAAAGAGATTTGGGTAGGAATTTTTTGACCATTTAAGACCATTCAAGCACTATGATTATACTTTTGAAACCTAATGTGAGATTTGGTCCTTGGAACCCAAGGGGTTGTGCTTAGTCAAAACTAGTGAAGAGACTTCAAGCAATTTTATCAATAAACTAATATAAGGAGGTAGAGAGTTATTTAAAATTATAAATGAGTAAAAACCGTTAGGAAAATTGTCTCTATATATTCAACAAATAGGTAAATGTGTCAAGTGACTAGTAAGCCCAAGAATCAAAGAACAATTTTGAATTAGTAACAGAATATTGAAGATCAAAATAATCAAGTACATTGACACCAGTTATAATGATGAGTTATAGACTTCTCATCAATTATTTTCATCATAAAACAAGACAAAAGTGGATGATGATTAATTTATGAAATTTGACCAAGTAAACATGTATCACTAGCTTTTGCCAAAATGGGCCTACAGGCCAAAATATGCCAAATCTAATCACAAAATTTGGTGGAGAGGCTCATTATGACCTAATATATCCATTAAATATATTTTTATGGATTTTTTAGAAAGGAAACTATTCAGAATTTTATTATAGTCAACCCTATGCTAAATCATGGTCAACATTGGATCCCACCCTTGAGAAATTGGTCAGTTTGGGGCATCTATAGGTTGATTCAAGGCATAAAATTTGATAATAATGGCATATATGACATAAAAAAAATCCCATTCCATCATAAAGATATTATAAAGAGTGACAGTTCCTGATATTTTGACAAAGTCCTCTTGCAGTCAAGAAGGCAACCATTGGAGATTTCTAGAATTTTTGTCAGTTCTAGATGCTAGGAAGTAGGTTAGGCCTTGGAGAGGTCTTAAAAATATAGAATACGATGTTGGAAACATATATTGTCACATATAAGTGATAAAATTAAGGGGTTTCATGCAAAAGTTTGAAGAAGGATAAGTTTTGGCATGAAGGAAGCATGCAGGCAACTCAAGGTAAATTATGGTAAAAAGGGTCTATAGGACAAAGTACTTATCCAAATGACTTTAAAATTGGTATGATTGGTATTAATGACCTAATATATCCATATATAATCTTGGGAAGGTCATATGACAAGTGGAAGTGTTCTCTATTGGTCACTATTTATGCAATCATACTTTTTGGAGTTTTAAGGTGTGTTTGAGGGTTTTAAGCTTAGATAAGTATTTGAGAAGTATGGTAAGATTGTTTTAAACCCATTTAAAAACTTTCAAGTGTGTTCAAACTCCAAAATTAATGCAATACCCACATGCAACCTCAAAGGTATAAAAGCAAAGTTGGTTTTTTGATCATTGGAAAGGTGTTATGAGATGTTTTAGATGTCATGAGGATGTTTTAAAGAAAATAATATCAGTGGGAAGGTCAAATTGGTCCTTTGGAGAGTATGTATAGGGCATGGGAAACCCTAGATTAGCAATCTTTGGGCATTTATAAGAGATTTAAAAATGGAAATTTAATGAAAATTTGTAATCTTGCTCCCCTATACATGTACAAGGTGAATAAATAGGTTTTAACCTAAGATTATATTGCCGTATATGGATTATAGGACCAAGGGTTTGGAATAGGGATAATTAGGACTAAATGAGGGTAGCCTAATGAAGGAAGTGATAGTTAGAGGTGGATTCGAGCTATGAAATTTGACATAGACATGGAAAAGGATAGAGTGTACCTATAAATTCCATTATAATCTATTGAGAAATCATAACTTTTTTGTATAAGGAAAAATAAAATAAAAAAAGGCTACGAGCCTTGAGAGAGCATTGTGTCCATAAGGTGTGGAATGAGAGTATGTTATTGTTATTGTTTGAGTACTTTAAAGGGGTTATAAAAGGTATGTTATGATGATCTAAGACCATATGTGATAATAGGTTGAGCTCTTGAAACATAGACCAAGATTTGGTCCTTGAGACCCAAAGAAGGTGCCTAGGAATAAACTAAAAAGAGATTGAGAGGAAGTTTGTGAATGAGACATGAATGTAATGAGGTAAAGGATGTATGAACAAAGGTCAATGTCATTAAGGAGGTGCTACTAAAAGTACAAAGAATAAGTACTAGGTGTAAGAAGCTAATTAAGCCCAAAGAGTCAAAAGAGGAACTAACTTTTCAAAGAAGATTCAAATCAAACCATAACAAGTGAATGTGATCAGTTGGGTTTAGAACTAGCTAATTATATTTTTGTAGACTTATCTTTCATACCTCTACATCAATATATAAACATAATTCAAATGCAATCATTTATTTATTTTATTTCTTATAAGGGTCTGATTTGCAACATTATCCTCACAAGTTATTCTCAATCTCATAAAATTTGTATTCCTTAAGAATACTTCAAAACCAATCATTTATAATACTCTAAACACAAGTAATTCAAAAAATATTTACTTCATTGGTTTTATTAAACATTCATGTAAAAAATAAGAATTCCATGTACGAATGCCATATATAGGTATACAATGTCAATAATACATGCATTGACATATAGGCATATAAAAAATTACATCATGTCTAACAACATAGTATCTAATTTCAGGTGAATACATCATATATGTATGTACAATTATAAAAATACATACATTTCCATATAGGCATACGAGGAATTGCATCATCTACAACATCTTAATCATCAAATAATCTCCCTTTCTTTGCCTTCTTTGAATAAGGCTCTCATTGGGATGCCCTACTTATAGATGGAGATATCCTGAATGCCTTGGATTGATCCAAGGTTTGACTATGGGTAATATGTTCATATCTCTCTTGCATCCAAACCTATTCAAATAAAAAAATTATTGTAAAATTAATAAGTATACATAAAACCAAGTTAAGAAACTCATGTTTTAAACTATAATAAAAAAATCATTTAATTATGCACTTACCGCAATCTAATGGTCCTCCTCAATTTTATGTTGACACTCGACTAGGTTAGTACCAAGTTCAATTGCACAAACTAGAATGTTAAATGATGAAGAACCATGAGGAGATCTCATAGTAGTCATCTACATTAGACTGTCAAATGTCATATGACAACCCTACATACACAATACATTCATGAATATAAGTTATATTTGCCAAAGTATATAGTAAAATTATTAAAACAAAAGTACTAAATTATAATTCAAAATTATAAGTGAATATACATACCTCAGTGAGTGCCTATGCAGATGAAATTACATCAATAATGCCTAAGTCTGTCTCGACTCATAATGATGGAGGAGTGTCTACACTAGTCATCATCTAAACAAATAACCTAATAATTAGTAACTTGGGAAACTCATTGGTTAAACAAGTTGCTAACAAACTTAGTCTTTCATAAGATATGAAAAAATATAATGAGGTCATGAGAAGAATGAATGTGATAAGTGGATATGTGCAACATGTGACTTGTAACACTACATTGAAGGCAAGAAATGCCAATTTCATAAGAGAGAATGACAAGACAACGAGGGAAGATTTTTGAGTTAATTTTGTGAAAATGAGTCATTGAATGCAAGTTAGGTGTTGAAACATCCTTGATATGTACCTATATACACTGGTTTGGATGCTTGTAAAGCTTTACTAAGGTGTATTTTGGATTTTGACCTAATTACTTGGTCATTAGGCTTAATTGTATTAAGGAAATGACTTGGTATAGCTGAGGATAATCTTATGAGTATTGGCATGATAAAAAATCCCTTAGAAGCAATCATTGTGATAAGACAAGTAACTTGTATAGGTGTTTGTTAATAAGCTTATAAACTAAGTTTTAATAAGGTTAAGACACCTAGAGTGATAGGTTGATTTTATGGGGGACATCTATACTTGAGCCTTTTAAGAGTGTCTAGAACCTTATAAAATAGGTCTTGTCAAAATCTAAAGAAACTTATAGAAAATAAAACTAAATATTATAGAGATTAGAGTGAGTGGACAGTCTTCTTTTCACGTGCATGATTTTGGTTTCCCTATAGGTGACATTAGTTTGACTATTTATCCTTAGATTACCCACAATTTTTGTAAGGGAAAGTATATATGTATAGAGTTCAAGTAGGTTGAGGTCAACACAAGGTTCTATAGTCTTGTTGATACTCAATATTCATTTTAGAGGGACTTTCTAGATGAAAGGTGTTATAGTCTTATAGAGTCGGCATGTCACTCGAGTGATGAAAGTGTATGGATATAGATAGGACCTCTCCCCCAACTAGATATAGCAGATCTTTGAGCCCCTTAGTAGGTGTTGGTAATAAACTACTCAACCCCATCTATCTATATAGGGTTGAGGTCCCCTAATTGTATATGGTTGCAAGGCCTATGCCATATACATATAGGCTATAGTTTATAGTTGACACTCTCCAAAAAAACTAATGGGATCTAATGGACACTTTCCCAAAAAACCAATGGAATTGACTAGGTACAATGAGATTAAAAGGCTATGCCACAAAAATTAATAAATCCATAGATAGAGATGAAATTATTATGCTCAGATGGAATCAAGATGGGAATTGAATTTCTAGCTATGGACATTTTGGATATCGATCATATTGATTGAACTGATATATGTGATAGGATAATATGAAATCAAGTGCTTAAATATGAGGCTAGTATTTAAAATAAAGGAGTGGTTTTCATATTGATGAAGACATGTTATGATTGATTGGGAAATTGATAGAAATATATTGTACCAAACAAATTTTATCAAATGAATTCTATATATATATATATATATACATACATCCAATATTACTGATTGGGATTGAACCGCTATGCTAACTACATATAATGGGATATCAATCAAATGTTCAACTTGATATTTTGGTTATTGAAAACATAGTTAAGATAGAGGATGAGTTTTTAACAAGTAACGCAAATCTATGTTAATACATCAAACAATAAAAAGTCCAAAAAAATTATATTAGGTATTTTATATTTTCTTACACAAAATCTACTAATGATGCAATTAAGGTGTATGAATATACATATAGAGTATATAATAATCACTTGAAAAATTACTTATATAAATGTATATGGTGTTGTACTGACATAGATAGATGTAGCAGGGGTTGGCCCACTACGAAGTTTTGATGTCAAAGGCAATGTATCCTCCTTGAACACAAAAAAATACATATATATTATTCAATTTAAACATGTAAATTAATTTTTACCTTTTAATTTTCAAATATAACTTAGAAATTTAACATTAAATTTATATAAAAGATACCTGCATGTGTGTAGAAACTCCCAACGTATCCAAACCAAATGTGTGTATAGCACCACAACATCCTCCAAGCCCCCTAAAGCACCACCATCATCATATGAAGGTCCAACATATATATCACCACAACATTTACATGGGTGGGGTTAGGTATGACCACTAGCTAGAGTATCTTGAGCATATATCTCTAAAAGTCTACTCATAAGATGAATGAGTGTATTAGTAAGTGCACTAAGCACATGCAAAGTGTCTATCTCTACAACCCTTTTCATCACAGAGGTAATGTATGGATGAAGTGGATTTTGGGTAGGTATCCTTGTAGGTCGATTAGGTGTATGATTTGCACTTAGTTTATCTTGCATGAATTCTTTCCCTCAGCCATGAAACTCACCATAGTCAAAGTAGTTTAGAATTTGATTGAGGACAAACTCACAATAGAGTTTCCTTAAAAAATACAAAGGGACCTCTTGGTTATTATAAGGAGGATAGTCAAACACCATCCACCATCACTCTAAAAAATTGGCTTTAATCAAATCATACTGGCATTAGTGGGTTTGAAAATGTTTGATTGTTATGGAAAATGGGGTATTGGTGGCCAGGTCAATAAATAAGGCACAAATTTGATATTTTTTTATATTTTTGTTCTTCACCTCAGATGCTAACAATTTATCAGTATGGTAAGCCCTAAAGCTATTTCTATATGACCTCCATCTATCAATTTGACTCATTATCAAGTCAATTTGACCTAATACTAACTCTAGGTTATTGGCCAAATAGGAGTGGTGTGTGTTCATGAAATTGGGCTCCCTTATTATCTTAATTATCTACTTAATTTCAATTTTGTTCTCCACTATGTGAGTAACTATATCCTCTTGAATAATTGGGGGATCTATTGGAACTATAGGAGGCTTAGGTAGAAGATTAGGTGGAGGGTTAAACAGAGCATGCCAACTTGTTAGACAAAAATTAAAAATCAAACTATGCAATTTACCTTCACAAAAAAAAAAAAAAAATCTAAAAAAAACCTACCTCTTCTTCAAGGTAGCATTGTCACTATCGTAAATGCAAGCCAAAATGAAGATCTGCAAGCCAAAATGTGAGTTGGAGGGTAAAAGAAAGATTTTCAAGCCAAAACATGATGAAAAACACCAAAACATGAATGGGAAGTAGGAAAAAATGAGAGGAGTAAAGGGTTTTTTTTTGTTTTATAGTTTTATAAATGTGTATGCATTATTTTTAGTTATAGGAACACGTATGTGTTCCTATAATGCATACACATTCTTATAAGTAAACATAATTCATACATGTTATTGTAATAATGGATATGCATAGTGAGTTATGTCCAAGAAATTATCCCCCAACTCCATGCACATACCCATACTGATCTAGATCAATCAATTTCATACACACCACTTGTGTTAAGATAAATTAAAACCCATGTTTTTCTCCAAATCACATATAAGAGAAACTATGAAATGAATTAATAAAAAAATTATGAAAATGAACACAAACATGCACATAATAGGAGATGCTATATTTAACATGGTTCATTTAAGATGGGATACATCCACCAAACTTGTCCAGTATATTATTTCTAGTAATAAAAGGGAGAAATAACATCTTATAACAAACCTGATTACACCTCTCTACCTTTTTTACCTCCTCTCAGTGCAAAATATTTCATAATCATCTCACACTCATACATCATATCCATATATCAATACATTTTAGAGTAAAAAACACCTAAACATAACCTATACCATCAGATCTAGAAACCTTTAATCAATGACCTATATTGACTTTGAAATTACAATTTAACAAGGCAATTTTAATAAAAATTTTCTTCAAGGCACGTGGCTCCTGGACCCCTTATTGGGGGGGGGGGTCATGTTCTCCTCTTATAACCCCCTATTCCATCAGGGATTCAAAGAATGAGATCCAAACCTAGCTAAAATAACATCATAATTTTAACCTCTAATGCTGAAAGACAATCAGGGTCCACACCTAACAACTTGATTGGACTACCTTCATTTAACATTGCAATCCTAGTAAGCCAGTGAAGTTCATCTCACTATTTACTCTACATTAGCAATGTAGATTGGTCACATATAATTCAACCATAATATTCATAAACTTACATCCTAATAGCAAATGAATCACATGACATGATATACATAAGAATAGTAATAACATACATTTAGTCTATCAAACATTTGTCTGACTATTTCATTATATTATATCCCATATTAGAAATAATGATTACAAATATACCGCCCAAGTAAACATACAATTTAACTATATAATTCAAATAATATAATTATTTTCCATTTATCTACACCCTATGGAAACTCGTATTAGCACAATCCACTATTTTAAGACTTTAACTACCAGTTTTCCATAATCAATCATATAAATTAGTTTTAAATACATATAACCACAAGCATTATATAAGTAATTATATTTAGTAAATCAAGTCATCATTTCCATGGAGCACAATAAAATACCAACACAACATTAGCTAAACTCTCTAAATGTTTTCATGTACACATACACGAGTCTTACCAACTATAAATCCACAGACATTATCCACAACTATAAACTAGTATGCATATAGTATATAGATAAATGTGAGTTAGGTATAATAACTATAGTAAGTGCTGATCGAGTATAATATACTTCTATATTATAATACCCTATGATATCCCATACTATCATAGGTTTCCAACTACATGACAACACACAATCCAAAATTATGATTATCAAGACTAAACTAAATCATAATAACAAGCATACAATAAACATTAAAGTATTATACCATTTGGGTATACTCTATATACAAACATTCCAAGGTATCTCAACCTAAAAACATGCATAATGATACACCATTATTTACTAAGTATAATTATATTTCTAACACACTGATAGTGTATAATTCACACAAGTACTCCATACTGAATACATATGACAAATAATCATTCACATTATTAATAATGAGTTAGATAAAACTGTTATCTTATTGACCCATTTACTTCTAAGAGATTGTTTCAAAGGTTATAGTTCTTGATTCTTATGGAGATTAATGACTTCTTTAAATCATCTAATAAATTAAAGGTAAAATCCCTATATACCAGTACTTGCACATCCTAATGTGCACCACATGTAAATATTCTAATGCTATGCAATATTTAAACCATGATCCAGTGTTTTAATCATAACTACTAAGCATAAAGATTAACTAATGTAATAGTTAGAAATACATGAAACATACTTTGCCTACCACATCTAGAAGAACCAGAACTTCATTTTTATGAAACACAAGTAATCCAGTTTCACAACCAATTTATATTTGAGGGTTTACGAGCAATCATTTTGATAAACTAACTTTAATCTATCCTTTAAATTTCTAGTTAATATCTCACCCAAGAATATTAATTAAATGAATTTACCCTAGGTTTTGACTACACTATAATTCCTAAACATATAACTTGATATATTTTCAAAATTTTGTATAACAATTTTTCAATAAATAAGAGATTTTAAAGCTCTTTTAGGTTTAACTCTCCATAGAGGATAATTATGTTCAACCATTCAACTCTAAAGTTAATCCACTCTATATTTTGATAATAAACTATTTAATCAATTAGCTTCCAATCTAATGATAATCTATAACCAATCAATTTAGGGAATCCTAAGCTTTTATTCAATTATTTAGGTATAAACAAACATACCTGAATTTAAAAAAATACATATTGCTACGTTTACGGAGTCATATCAAATATACTCACGTGAAGTTCAAAAAAAACATATATACTTCTTAAATATTATTTTTAAGAAATAACACATCTACTTTCCCGGGGTTCTAAGATAAACTAATAAATAAATTTACTCCCATTTTCAATATTCCATAACTTGTTATTAAATCAGATATATAACATGTATTCTCCAACATAAGTGTTTAACTATGACTTTTTGAGAAATTTTTGAAAGGTTTAAAATAATGGTTTTATGTTTTTGAATAATTTATAAAATTCATTTGTTTTCTACTCCAATAGGTAAATAAGTCATAGTATCCTCATTACATTTAAACACATCTCTTAGCATTACCTAATCCCTGGACAAAAAAAACATATTTACTTCTCAATTAATAAACTATGTTTGTGGAGCAATAAATAACAATGTTTTTTTGAGGGATTAGTACTGTTAACTAATTATGGTAACTCTATAGTTATCGATTTATACTCATAAATAATTTAATATTTTAACTAAATTCCATCATATTAACCCTCAAGTATTTAATACTATTAGTTGTGTCGGGTGAGCCATGGTGTATAAATACATATTTCTTAAATAATGGCAGTGCAATCATACTAATAACACAATCAATTATACATGCTTCTAGCTCATGGATAAAATTATATAGTTTATGACAAATGTGTTACCCATTATTTAACACCCAACTATGAATTTACTCCAACACTAATAAATATAATTATAAAAGTTTTAATTTTTTTCGAAATCCCAGCTGTAAGGAAAAGGGTGATGCCTTTTAGCCATATAGTAAGTAAATATTTTAATACTTATTTAAACTACTCAGTTTGATGGAATAGAGTGATGACTTAAGCAAAGTAGATGGAACAGATTTTAAGAGACACCATCTATATAGCTGGGAAAGCAAATTTGGGCGATGCCAAAGATAAACAGGAAGATCAAATCAAGAGAGATGCCAGTTATATGATGGAAGTCGCTGAAGTGGGGTGATTCCATGTACTAAAAAATCTAATTTTAAGTAAAAGATAAACTATCAGCTCATAAATATAGGGTGATGCCATAGCTCTATGCACTTAAATACTACCAGGAAAATGGTTTAATCCATGTTATATAATTACTATGGCTCTGTATGATGCTTTAATATATAAATATAATCTCCCTTGCTAATTTAATTTACTAAGTCAAGCAGAGCAGGTTTAATAAATATAGATCATATAAATAGAAAATCATAAATCTCCATTACCGTACGGTGTCCTACTATTGGATAAAAGTATATAAAATATCATACATATATCTAGTATAACAAACCCAGAGCTAATGTGGTTAATTGTAATTTAATGTAGTTAGAATTAAATATGGGTAACTCTAATTATTATATTAATAATGCCATATGCCTTAATTGTAATTATATCAATAATGACTTCCCTTATGTTAGTTGCATCTCTAACCACATATAACATCAGTTTTATAGAAAGAATAATCTTACGTACTAATATATATCCTTTGATGTTGTTAAAAATGAGAGTGATAACCATATAATAATATTTGATTCCTTCCATCGAATATTATTGAAAAACAAAAAAATTAATGGCTTCACACTCGGATAATTTTCTTGAATATAATTATATAGACTAGCAATTAAAATTTATAATACCCACCTGGCAAAATCCTTTACTTTCTTCTTTCTTTTACTTCCTTGTCTCATTCCTCTCTCTTCCATTCTTCTTACAACACGTTACACTTTTTTTCCTCTCCTCCAAAATAATTTTGGTCTACTTCCTTTGATTATGATGCTCCCTTCTCATAAGTAGGTGTAGTTTCTCTTTTCCCCAAGATTTTTGTTTTAAAGAATTCTCTCTATGAATATATATTTTTTAAATTATTTTTATTTTTATTTAATCAATGATTTTCTATTTTTTTAAAATTATTTTCTCATTTTTGTTTTTATTTCCTTATTGAATATAAATTACCATATTTTATCAATTTATTACTAATTTTAATAATTAATATCTATTCCTTAATTAAATTAACATCTTAAATATCAAGAAGTGGTTTAATGATTAATTTGAAAAAGAATAATCTAAATTAATCAAATTAAAAAAATCAAAATCAACAACTATCTAATATACACAATATTAAACATACTACATTAACTATATAAATTACACATCTAACATGTGATAACTGTTTGTGGTGTGTGCAAGGTACTAGTTGATTTCTCAGTAGACCTTTGACATCATGATCTATGCCACCCTCTCTAATGATGCTCTCCCTCTAGTACACTCGAGGGATGAATTCTCTTGCATCCACCTCACAACATGCAGATAATTAGATCATACCACATGATAACCATAAAGCAAATATATAAGTGAAATAATATATTAATATGCTTAAAATAGAAATATATACACAAACCAATTTTTAATAAGAAATCATGTATTATCATCTAACTAAAGCATATTATATTATCTTGAAATAACATAAATCTCAAGCTTAGTAAAAAATATAACCAAATTTGAATTTATTAACTACAGATATCCACAGATAATCTAGTGATTTTGTCTAACGAGAAATCAAGATGTAGCGGTTACTTGATACCACCTATACCTAATTTATCCTTAGACCTATCCTAGATCCTATTAACACACTTATCCATCCTTCATGTGCGCTACAAGAATCCCTAGTCATCCCTAAAGCAGTCATAGACCCTCATTCTTATATCTTGACCCTTCATGCTTAGTGTTCTACCACTTGGACACTAGCGCCATAATATGGACAGTAACACCACATGGTGCTAGTGTCCTAATAATGGTGAGACTACTCTTTCTCTCCCCTTTTCAAAAACATATATATCTTTTCAAATCTTAGACTTCTTGTGGTTGGCCTAGACCATTTTTAACACCTGCACAAACACTAAAACAATATAAATACATGACTTTAGCCCTCTAACCATTGCATAGAAAAAAATACAAATTAAATATATAAACTCAAATCAAGTTGTGCATAATTTAGGTTATCAATCTATATTCTTTCCTACTTCTGCATACTACCATCTACAACATTCTAAGCTTAGATTATCCAGATTTCCAATTTCAAGCACATACAAAGAACTCGAGTTAACTATCATACTAGCTTCACTTACAATTGCACTAGCACTTAGGTGGGGAGAAATACATCACATTTGATCCCTCTTCAGACTATTGGTACATAGGAAACTCTATTCATAGTGGGGTATTGAGGATGTCCAACCTACCCCATTAACAAACACACTTCTAAGCTTGTGTCAACTAGATGCCCTAATAACATATAGGATTAAGGTTTGATCACAAAATTAGTCAAAATAGGTAGTATATAGGGTTTCAAATCTTGTGCATGCAAAGATAGACCTCATAGATCCAAACACAGGTGCACCCAAAATCTCTAGACAGTCTTGCATAGAGGACACTATCACCAAAAAAAGGACACTAACACCACATGGTGCTACTATCCAATTAGGGTTCTATTATCCAAGAGGGGTTTTGACACTTGTATCTTATTTGTGACACTTAGACCAACCTCTACCTCATTTTTTAGCCTCTTGATCATCCGTCTCAATGATTTTCTAGTTAAGTTATTACTTAAATTATTTTTTAATATATTTAGAAATGTCAAAGTTAGTCAATTTTGTAATAGATCAGTGGCTATATTTATTGCATATTATTACTCTGATTTAGTATACATAGCTCTTTTAAACATATATGATTTACATTCATTAAGTTTTAAAAGGTTAAAACACTAAGAAAACATAATGGATAAAAAAATAACCAGAGAAATATTTGGAGTACATTTACCCTACTCATTTTTCAATCTACCATATTGCAAAGGTTGCTAAGAAAAACATTGGGCTATTTAAAGAGAAAAATTATGTAGTTCCTTGATAAATAAGTGATTTGGGTTTATAAAAACTCATAGAGAAGTATTTATTATGTTTCAATGCTTGTCAAAATTATATTCTAGAAGAAGTGTTATTACAACATTTGGGGAAAATATAGACTAGGTGTACTCATTCCTATCACACCCTTCCTAGAACCACTTTAGTTTAAGCCCATGGTTAATTATTAATCAGGGTTAGAATGGTGGATTGATGTAATTTATATGTTTGGTATGATTATTTGTTCCAAGTACCCTTTTATTATTTCATATTGGAACATGAGAAAAGAGATATATGTTTATGGTTGTAATAATAAAATAATAATAATAATAATTATTATTATTATTATTATTATTATTATTATTATTATTATTATTATTATTATTATTATTATTATTATTATTATTATTATTATTATTATCTCATCTTATCATAAAAGAACCATGATAATTTCAATATGTATGAATGAAATAATGGTTTGTGAATAGGTTTCAATCTTATTTATATATAAAAATGAGATAAATTTATATGAATTTGAATTGAGTTTATTGAGTAGTTATTTAAGTTGACATGATAAAAATGGGAGATCTAACAATGAACATCCAAAAGAAAACATGGGTCCCAATATTAGTATTGATGATGGTAATTAACTTATACATAGTTTATACAGAACATTTTACACTTAAACACTTGTAAATTTAAGTTTAGATGTCATGAACATGAGGAAAAAAATCAAGGGTAAGGATGGATATTTATCCACACATCCAAGGGATAATAAAAATATGTTTTATGGCCATTTAAAAAAAAGGGATATGATAAACAAGAGAGAGAAAAATATTCCTTCAAATATTAGTTATAAAATTATCATTGAGTGATTCCTGATTCACATGGTGGAAGCCGTGATGGAAAAATTCTTTGCAGTAGATTATAATAATATGGAAAAGTCTCTAAGTGGGAAGGAGATTGATAATAAATTAAAATGAATGTGGGTGGCCAAAATAAAACACCATCAATAAAATATTAAATTTGGACTATGAAAATTAAATTCAAATGACCATACAGATGTACATGATATTAGAAGTAAATGTGAATAGAGAAAGGAAGGGGACCACAAGAAATATTCAACTCAGAATACAAGGATCACCCCTCCTCAATTGAATACGAATTGACCAAATGAAAATAAGTTATTCTTAAAATTAATACACACTAAGAATTCATTTGAAAAATATGGAGAGTTGTAAAAGAGGAAATATAAAATAGGAAAATAAAGCAACTAGGGGATCCATATTAGGTTTCTAATCATCTATCCATGGGATGATTAAAGGATAGTTCAATTGGATTTTCTTATGGTGGATATAAATTGGTCATTGTAATGAGTTAAATATAAGGATTGATAGTGGACTGAGTGTTTCATAGGAATTTCATAGAAGATGAAAGATTATAATATATATTTTTTTCAAAATATTTAAGTGAAATTTGAATGGAATTAATATAACTAGATAGATAGAATATAAAATAGATTCTTTAGTATTATTTTATGGATTCCATATAAAATTTTTAAGGGTGTAAGGGTAGATCATAGTACTAAATACATTTTATCATGTGGTATCCATTGATTTTATTGTGAATAATCATGTCGATAATATTTTAAACATACAATGCATGTATTCTAATCTTCATCCTTTAAATTTTGTAAAAATTAACATAAACTAAGAAAATTTAGATAGAGGTAAGTTTTATTTTGAAGGTAATTTACTATAATGAAATCATTGGACATCCTTACATATTATAGATAAATTTTTTCTTGTTATATATGCATGTTTTAAATTGAATAAAATGTATAATCAAATTAAGATAAGAAAAGAGAATATATAAAATTAAGACCTATGTTTCCTTCTTTTTATTAATGAATGATCTGCTAATGATATATAGATATACTCAACATAGGAGGCTTAAGACACTCATTTCTATTAGTGGATGGGCTATACCTAAATTAGCTATTGCAATGCTAAGAAAATGATGCCATTGATAAGGAATTAACCTATGGATAATAAATAAATAGGTCCCCTTAATTTAAGGATTACTAATGGAAATGAATACTTGAATTCAACATTAGGCTATATACTCTTAAAACTTAAGTTTTTATTGAATTATTTAGTGGATTATACCTTAATACATATGTTTTATTCACTTGGTGATAATGGATTCTTTATTAATTCCTAAATATTAAACATTTTTTGTAGTCATCGATGATTATGCATGTGACTTATATTCACAAGTCACTAGTATAACTCTAACTCTTTGTTTAAGTGAACAAAGATCCAAATCAATAATTTAACACATGTAAAATAAAAATTCAAATATATTAAGTTCCAAATGTGTATTTTTGTTTTAGACTACTTTCAATAGATATCAAGTCATTTATACATGATTGTGCTCTTTAATAAGAATGTTGTGCATACAAAATGAAGATATATAATAAGTTTCTAGCTCTTGATCTATCTCATTCCTTGTAACAAAGCCATGAAAATTTTAAAAAACCTATGAAGGATCACATTTATTGTGATTTTTTTGGATTTAAGTTCTTATGATCTCAAGGAATCCATATTCACTAATCACATTAAAAGGAAATACAAAAATCATGTGGAATGATACTTGAATTCTATCTAAGTGTTAGATTGTAACCGTGGATTTTTTTAACCATTCACAGTGACCCCCAAGGTGAAAATACATTCTCTATGGACTCAATATGATTTTACATCCCTTGTACTTGTGCACTATATCCATCTCATGAATTATATGTTTTGTGGATGTGTTGGATTATAAAATACATTTAATTTATATGCCCATACCAGCCTCATGATGCATAGACTCTTCCATCTAAGTTATGTGGATTGTACCTTGTGAGTGGATGGACATAGGTTTTGTAGTGAAATTTTGAATATGACCACATTTATATTGGATCAGCACTATGTAAACATTTACAAGGCATGTCAATATTATGATCAATTATAGTTGGTAGCCATGTGTGTAATTAGCCCCTATGCCTCATGCCTCAAACACAACGTTGTGATCAGCCAAATAACCCCAAAATCTATTTTCAAATAACCCCAAATTAAATAAATACCAAATTTTTCTACTAAAGCAACTAGGTTGATTCTCTTATAAAATCTAAAGTGCATGTTATAGAACTAGGTTGGCTTAACCAACCTAATTCAAGGTCTAATGATAAATTATTATTTAAAATTGGATCATGTTGGCTTACATTATTAGATAAATTCAAATAAGGGTTAAGGTTTATTAATTTATATAAATGCAAGGATAATTTAAATATAATAGAGATGAACATTCATTTTTGAATCATTATAGTTCATCATTTTGCTAAATTTTCATTTGGAAGAATCATTGCATGGGGTTTACCTTGGAGGGAAGATAACTTGTCTTATGAGAAGTATTGGATGAAAAGTAGGATTATTTTATTATAAAGATTATTTTGATAATATGGTTCTTACAAATCCAGAACAACCCCTTGCAAAACACCATTTTCCAAAGGAGAGATTGAGACTCAACAGGTTCACCCAAAGGTACGTCTTCCTAACTATTCCTATTTCATCTGATAGATAGATATTATATAAGTAATTTGTGTTGAATGGATAAATTATTTCTTATATTAAATTTATAATTAAACTTAGTATAAATATAGGGTCTTTTTTTCTTGCCATCTTTCACTTGATTTGTCTTGTTTGTTTAACCATCCCCTTTTATGCCACAAGCTTTGGTGAGTACTATATTAGTCTTATTTTATGTAGTTAGGTGTAGATAAAGTTATTGTATAGTATCATTTGCATAAAGGATTTGGAACCCTCTTCTTTAGTGTTGTGTGATAAGAGATCCCTTGATTAGATTTAATAGATCTAATTTGATCATGCTCTTGATATAAATAGTATTGCAATAAATGTTATTACCTTATCTGATCTTGGGTTTACCAAGTCAAATAAACTATAGATATAGATTAATTTATTTTTTATATTCTGGTGAACCTGATGTGAATCTAACCCTTTCATTTTAAAATTTTCCTTTATAGTCAACTAGATCATGCTAGTTAATTTAGTCTTGATCTTTGTTTGTAGATTTAAGATCTACAATCAATTAGGTCATGCTAGTTGACCTAGTTTTGTCCTCTATTTATAGATTTTTCATTTATAGTCAACTAGATCATGTTGGTTAATCTAGTGTTGATCTATGTTTGTAGATTCAGGATCTATAGTCAACTAGGACATGTTGGTCAACCTAATTTTGTCCTTTGTTTGTAGATTTTTAATTTACAATCAATTAGATCACACTAATTGATCTAGTCTTAACATCTATCTGTAGATTCATGATTTACAGTCAATTAAGTCATACTGGTCTATCTAGTTTTAACCTCTATTTTAAGGTTTTTCATCTTTGATAAACTAAGTCAAGATGGTTTACCTAGTTTATTTTAATAGTATTTATTTTATAATTTTTTAGCACACTAGATCGCATTGGTTAACCTAATTTCATTTTATTGCTTTCAATTTTTAGCTCTCTACATATTAGGTTGACCTGGTTGACCCTATTTAACCTATATATTTTTTATATTTTTACCTTTTTAGGACTCAATTAGGCTTGGACACTATTGTCAACAATCATATCTTTAGAATTTTTAGTCAACCAAATTTTCCTAGTCAACCTAGTTATACTTTTCAGGTTGACCCTAAATAATCTTTGTACATCCATTTTTGTCAATTACCTCAATTTTTTATTTCTATATTTTAGTAAAATTATTTAGCATTTCAATTTCTACATTATTTTTACTAGTTTTTTCAAAACTATAAAATGGTATCACACAGTCAACTAAGTCGACCTAGCCAACTTAGTTCTATGTCTATCTATTCTACTAAACATACTAAGTTAACCTAGCTGACTGTGTTTGATTTTGGCTTGTTTTCAAAATAGATTGGATCAACTTACCCGACTATGTTTTATTCTATTTACCAACTAGATTAGATTGGTTGATCTTGTTATATCTCTCTTGTTTTTAGCATAAAAAAGATAATTCACTTTTATTTCTTAGTAATTAATATCATATTTTCTTTAAAAAAAGTTATCTACCTATTTATTTACTTTCTAAAGCTATAAACTAGTTTTCAACACTTGATTTTCACCTTTATTTTTTAATTTGTCTTGATTTCCATAGAAATTGTATACCAATAGTTTTAAAACTACTTAGATATTATCATGAAGGGATATAAAATACTCTATTTACGGTCTTTGTCTATCATTTATAGATATCTTGGCATGAGGGGATTACCTCAATACTCATAACCATAGTAAAAAGCTAACATGATCATTAGTTTTCACGTATCTCATGGTATTTTATAAATACCTAAGACTTTCCTTTGAAATCAACCTGAGGAATCCATCCATCTATTTAATCTTGTGGTGTATCAGTTATCAATTAGCATTGATAAGTCACTTCTAGCTTACCCTTGACATTGGGTTTACTAGGATATAAGAATGATACTTCCTCCATGGTTAGCACTCTGAAACATTGGGTCATCACTAACCAATGGATAGGAAAGTATATTTATAATCCTACAAATTAATCAAAACCTTAGTACAACATTTTGGTATTATTTTTAGACAATTAATTAGCAATAGTAGTTACAAAATTACATTTTCTACTTGTTGCTTGGTATTCTTTGTTGTATTGCAGATTATATTGACCAAAATTAATACATTCTTGTGCTGTGTAGTAGATAGTTTTTTAATCTACTTATTTAAAAACTACATAGTTCAAATTAATGTTAATTTTTTCCAGATTCAACTAAGTCGACCAACACAACTTAATATAACCTTGTATTTTCCCACCTGTACAATTAAGTCAACTAGTTCAACTTAGTAAGTTTTCAAAAACTTTGTAATTTATAGATTTTACAATTAAGTTGACCAACTCAACTTAGTAGGCTTTCAAAAACTATATATATTTTAGCCTATACAACTACGTTAACCAACTTAACTTAATAGAATTTTAAAAACAATATTTTCTGATCTGTACAACTATGTCAACCAGTTTGACTTAGTAAGATTTTAAAAATTCAATATTTTCCCTCTTGTACAACTAAGTCAACCAACATGACTTAGTATAATTTTAAAAACTCTTTATGTTATTGCCTTTAAAACTAAGTCAATTAGCTCGACTTAGTAGGCTTTCAAAAACTCTATCCATTTCTTGCTTGTTTAGTTAAGTCAATGAGATTGACTTGGTAGTATTTTGACACTCTATATATTTACTATTTTCCAAACTAAGTCAACTAGATTGACTCAATTGGTTTTTATATTATTACATTTTAGTCTCTACCCAAATAAGCTAATCAACTCAAGTCAATTGGTTTCCATATTGTTATGTTTTACTCTCTATCCAACTCGATTAACTACCTCGAATCAGTTAGTTTCTAGCTTCTCACTTTATCTTTACTTCTCACCATGAAATACATATTTGATAAAACTCAAAATCAAAATCAAAATGATATGATGATTTTAACTAACCCTCTTAAGCATCCACATTCTCACCTTCCTTATATTTCCATAAAAATGTAGATGTTAGCCATGTCCATGTGGCCACTAGATTCAAAAACTATGGGTCACCACCTCCTAAAACTTTGTATCCACCTACATACCATAAAAAAATGTCTATTATCAAGGATGAAAATGAACTCAAATATATTGCAAAAATGATACTTTTCATCAATGAAAACCCTCAACACCAAGAAAAACATACACCATTCATCTACAATATAATGATGGGACCTTACCTTGATTGTCCACCTTCACCTATGGATAACTTACCTACAAGCCTTGGGGAAAATAACCTTATGAATTCTTCCATGAATTTTTATTCTTCCATACCACTTATTTTTCCATGCTGATTTAATTATTTTGGGAATTATGGAATTTAAAACCTTAAGTAGATAAAGAGTTGAGTATATAAATCAAGGAATAAAATACTAAATTATCAATAACCACTAATTTGTATAATAATTGATTTATTTTATTATCTTATAAATATTAATGAATTATAAAGGAGATAGTTGGAAAATAGGATTGAAATAAACAAGTAGTAGGCTATAAATTGATGTAGGAGCTAGGTAGGGTGTCATCAACTAGAAACATGTGCCATAACCCTCCTTGGATAGTAACATGACTCTCTTTTACAATATTGCATTTGGCTAATGACCCTTTCTGTTGTGCCATTGAACCTATGCAAATAAAATATTGAAATATAGGGAAAACCTTCACTCTATTATGAGAGGCTCGTGCCTACATAATCGAGACCTAGATCATCATCTGTGTTTCATTTTGACTAATTTCACTATGGAATCCTAAACCTTCATGCTTGTTGGGGTTTTTGATGAACACAAGTGTAAAAAGAGTGGAATTAGTAGGGTAGGTTGGATGTGACCTCAAAACCCCATGTGTTGAGTGTTGTTTACATACCCATACATTGAAAGGGGATCAAACTCATTGTAGTTATCTTAATCTATATGCCAGTGCAAGTGAGAGTGATAATAGTATGCCTGATTATGAATATTAATTTGAATAATTTGACTATGAATTAAAAATAAAAATCTAAGTAAAAGTAAACTTTGGGTTGTTATAGATGGATGTATGTAGAAATAAGGGTAAATAAGGATCAATGACCTTAATTTTCATAACTATTTCTGAGCTTGTTTGTGAGAATTGCTATTTAAGTGATGAATGAATGAGAGTGGTCTTTATATAGTGTTATGATGCTATTCAAGACATCAAATGAGTCTAGGATAACCCTAAGATGCTTTGGGGAATGTGAATGTATTTGTTGGGGGCAGAATGAGCAAAGGGATAATAGTGTTTCCTCCTTTACCAATAGTACACTACATTATAGACCAAAGGGGCCACACTAATTACCTATGTGATGGCTTAATGCGGCTTTTTGTATATCTGAGCATGAGATAGAAGTGCATATAAGTTGGAAAAGGATCAAAAGAGGCCTTAAGATAGGTTTAAGGCTAATCTAAGAATAGGGTGGTCTCAAGTGACACTCATTACATTAAAAGGAATTTTAGATGACTACATTCCCCCTTTTATTCTAGAAATGCAATAAAGTGAAATGACTAGGATAAAGAAAAGAGAGACGTACCTATACTTACTTAAGAGGTGAAGCTCATGAATATGGATATGAGTTTACTAACTTTGCTCCATTACATATCTTATAAATGAAACATGTATGAATTAGTCCTTACTTAAGAAACATCAAAATCAAATAAAAACTAAGTAAAGAGATGGGAGAGAGAGGAAATGAATGAATACACCTCATTGGGTATTAAACCAATGAAAAAACTTGATGGCATCCTTTGTGTGTGTAAATGGTGATCAAATGGTGAATATCTTGGACTAGGCTAATGGCTTGCCCAATCCCCATGTGTATGGTTAAAAAACTCAAGTTGGCCTTGATTCCATAATTTCCAACCCCTATTTAGTGGACCATAATTTGTAAATAAAATGTATTAGACTAATGATTTTTCTAACCCTCTCATGTAAGTGGATCAATAACTCAAGTAGGCTATGATTCCATCATTTCTGAGCCCTGTGTATTAGATACATCTAAAGCTGAAACTGTGTGATGTAATTGAAACTATGTAACATGGATCTAGGCCATATGGAAAATTTGAAATGTAAAAATGGCTATGGGACACTCAAGAATGCTACCCATTACAGATGGAATGAGACATCAATATGGTATAATTTTCATGAAAAATTGGTGCCAAACTAGTGGATATGGTATTTGGAGTATACAACATGGAGAATGACATGGAGTTGTCATTCCATTTGAGAGAACTGGTGAATGTGCCAGACACATACCCCTAATTCTTATATTTATGT
The DNA here is from genome assembly GCA_037957365.1 of Torreya grandis. Taxonomy (NCBI): domain Eukaryota; kingdom Viridiplantae; phylum Streptophyta; class Pinopsida; order Cupressales; family Taxaceae; genus Torreya; species Torreya grandis. Next base: position 1,959,763 of record JARHVA010002351.1, read on the forward strand.
ATATGGATTCTGGATTAAGTCATAGTGATATGGGCCTATGCATATCTGAAATTAAAATAGGAGTGATCATCTCACACATGATGCCCCCAATTTAAGCAAACCTATGTAGTATTGCATAAAAACTAAGTATATACTAAATATATTTGATAATCTATGACTAAAACCATGTAAATATGAATCATATCTAATATACCTTTCTAATAATTCCAAAATTTTCTATTTCTAGGGCTACTGGATAGTAGTGTGGCCCCCTTTTCTAAAAGCACGTTGCACTCATCATCCAGACTTGCATTTACTTCGTGGTATAATTTATTAGTAAACTATTAATCCAGAATAATAATTTTGTAATCATCTTTAAAAAAATAATGGTAGTGAGACACGTGCATTGGATGAGAGCATCAACAACATGATTCTACTTACTTTTAACATATTCAATGTTCGTATCAAAATTACTCACAAATTCTAACCATCTACACTAACGAGCATTAAGATCATCCTGGGTGAACAAATATTATAGGCTATGATGATTAGATTTAACTTTATAATGCTTACCTAACAAAATAAATTTCCACTATTTCAAAGCATGAAAATAGGAACAAGCTCTAAATCATGTGTGGGATAATTATTTTCATGCTCCTTGAGCTTACATGAATCATATAACACAACCTTTCCATACTACATAAATATACTACCAAAACCCTCCTTAGAGGCATCACACCAAATTTCAAAATTACCTTTAGGATCTGGAATAATAAGCATAACTATTGTAGCTAACATCTACTTAATCCTCTTAATAGTTTATTCACATGCCAAAGTATAAATAAATTTTTTACCTTTGTATTGTAAAGAAGTAATGTGGTTAACTGATCTACAAAACAAATCCACAAACCTTCTATAGTAACCAACCAAACCCATAAAACTACACACTTTATGTACATTGGTAGGGGACAGACACTCTTGAATATATTTTATCTTTATTAGATCTATATCAAGGCCATCCTTGGAAATAACATGGCACAAGTAATGTATTTCAATTTGAAAAAATATACATTTAAAACTTGCTTTCCATAAAGTTTATGTTACCTTAACCTTTGTAGTACTAAACACAAATGTTGTTTATGTTCAAATACATTCTTAGAATAGATTATTATATCATCAAGTAAAACAAGAACAAACTTGTCCAAATAATCCCTAAACACAATATTGAAAAGATTCATAAAATTAACAGGTGCATTTATTAAATCAAAGGGCATTTCCATGAACTTATAATGGCATACTGAGTATAGAAAACTATTTTATGAATGTCTTATTCATTAATTATCAACTAATGGTAACCTAATATCAAATAAAGATTAAAAAATACTACTACATCCTTCATTTGATCAAAGAAATCATATATCATTGGCAAAGGATATCGATTCTTGATAGCAACCTTGTTAAGCATATGATATTCCACACAAAGCCTAAGTGCACCATCTTTCTTTTTCACAAAGGCATCAAGAGCACCCTAAGGAGACACACTTGATCTAATGCTTCTATTTTACAATAGTTCTTGTAGTTGAAAATTAAGTTCCTATAAATCATCTAAATTCATATGATACTGAGCTTTAAATGTAGGGTAAACCTTGATATAACATCAATGGAAAAATCAAATACACACCTAGGAGAAAGTCTAGGCAAGCTTTTAGGAAAAACATCAAAAAATTAATTCAAAAAATAAAAATTATGATAAGCAGTTTCCTTATACATGATTATTTATTTCATTTAAACAACATAAATTTTATAGCTTTTATGCATAACCTTTCTTATCTATAGCGCTGAAAGTAGCTTTCTCACTTTAAGTTTATTAATACCTTAGATTTTAACAGTTTTTCCCAAGTCATCAAAATATTAAACCACTTCATTACCACTATCTAGTGTGTCTTTATTTTGTTGCAGCCAATCCATTCCAAAAATAAGATCATAAGACCCAAGGGTGCTAAAAATAGGTTTACTCTAGTTGAGAAAACTCCTAAATTAAGCTCAATTTTCTCTAAGCATTCAGAAATTGGTACCTTTTTACATTTACTAAATTCAACCTCTCATCATTCTCTTAAACTAACATGATTCAATTTATATTGATAAAAAACATTAGGGGAGACAAAACTATCAGTTGCGCTAAAATCAATCAAAACTGAAAATGAAAAACTAGCTAGATTAGCTCTGATTTCAGTAGGGGTGATCTAAAATTCAGGATTCCTATTTATACAACTGTATATAGCCTATGATTAACCAATTTCCATAGGTTTAATATAGGACAATCTTTTTATTAGTGATTATCAACACATTTTCAACATACTATAGTTTGCTCAAGTGAAATGGGCATAATGTTTACCCCTATGGTAGGTAAATTATGATTTCCTTGAGTTTCATTTTCATTGAATGACACAATTTTAGATGAGTTATGAAACTTATCATTTTTATATTAGCCTTGAAAAATTATTAAAAACATTATTTCTCCTAGTAAATATATGGTTCTGATTAAATTTCTTGAAATTTTTGGGGGAAGGAGAAATATTTTTTACTTTAGACTGTTGTCTATTTACTTTAAATTATTGTCTCACTTTCTACCGAGAGCTTTCTTTCTCTTCTACCTTATGAGCAGATTCAATGATAACAGTCAAAGTTTTAGGGCTAGCCATATTAATTTTATGCATCACTATTTCCCTCAGTCTAAGTTTAAACTTTGTTACCTTGGTTTCCTCATCACACATATAGTTCACATGACATAGCAAATTCAAAAATTTATTCTCATATTCTATTACATATATATTTTCTTATTTTTAACAACTAATTTTTTTTTATCTTTTACTCTTTGAAATTGGTACTAAGATACCTCTTTCAAAATTATCTTTTGAAAATAGGCCAAGTAAGTGTCAAAGGTTGATAACCCTCTAAAGCACAGAGATGGTTACATTAAAGAGTTATATCTTCAACTAGATGGTAATTAGCCACCCTTGTCTTCATATTTGAGGGCATGTTATGCATATTGAATTATTTATTTAGGTTGACCAAAAATGAATTAACTACATCACCTGCTTATTCACCTAAAAATATAGGGGGTAGAATATTATTAAGCTCCTTTATTATGATATCAACCCCAGTTAAACAAATTTCTTGGATTACATACTCTTCCACTTGACCTTCATCTAATCAAAGTAATTATTCTTGTGGAACACTCTCTATATTTTTCAACCTACATTCTTGGGATTCCAACTTATTTTAAAGGCATTCAAAGTAGTTAACATACCATTGAGGACTTATTATTAACTAGAGGTAGGATTCTCTCTAACAACATTTATATTGGGTTCACCAACATTACTACCAATATTGATAATGGGAAGTTTTTCTCTACCCAAGTTAAGGTTTTAGGATCCATGACCTTTACTTCTTCCCCTAGTTCTCATCTAGATTTGTGTCTACCAAGATGGTCAACTACCAAGTTGTTGTCATCATTTAACCCACCTGATCTAGTTCTCACCATCTTGAGGTGAAACAAGCAACAACTTAGGTAGGCAAAAGTAGTAACTTCTTTCCCAAATTTCCATAGAGAACATAACTTGGGATCTAATACCAAATTATAAAATACCTATTTTTTTATAAAACAAATTCAAGTTACATAACACCATTCAAACCAATAGAAGAAAACTATACTGTATAAATCATGATCAAGTCCATAACTATGTTATACCAAACATAGGTATTCAATAAAGGTTAAAAATTCCTACTGATGTTATTAGGAAGTTAATTTAACCAATCATTAATTATATTGGGGTGTACTAGTGTATTAAGCTTATATTTATACACCCAAATATGATCACTAAATAATGGCATTCCTAAAAGGATCAATACCAAATTTCACCCTTGATCAAAAACTTGTACTTGAAATTAAAAAATATACACTATGACCATGTAAGTAAGCTAGGATCAGATTGAGGGTATAAGTCAATATCAAGGTGGTTTTAGAATATGCTAAGGTAGAAAGATTTCAATTCACAATAGAATAATTATCATATTAAGCTTTTGCAGTAAGTTATCTATATAATTATGTGAACAACAAGACTTGAAATTTGAGTTTGTTTCTAAAAGCAATACAATTCAAATTATTTGACATTATTCTAATAATACATGTTGCATGAAGACACTGGCCATCAGTTAGAGCTACCTGCTTATGTATTCATGACTTAATCTAGGATCATTGATCTCATGGATTAAAATGATAACATCAAATCAATTTATCAAAATAATATAAATTAAGTAAAGTATAATGTTGATTTTAGCATTGATGAACATTACCACAACCATGAATATTAAGTCAATTAGAATCACAACCAAATCGAATTACACATAATAATTAAATTCACAACATTTAGTTGTGTGTATGCATTGACCACCTTGTTTTTCATACAATAAGAACATACTATATGTATATTATGTTAGACATATGGTCCATTTACGTTAGGATAAAGAATGAAAATTCATCAAACAAGTATTTAACATTTTAAAATTCTTTTGATGTTTCAAGAAACATACTTATGTTCTAAATATTAAAAATTTAGATAAATTCATAAAGTTAATCAATATTTCAACTAAGTCACTTGATACAAATGTGAACTTACTATCACTTAATACATGAATTGAATCTTTTTTTTCAAAAAGATAAGATATTACAATTATATTTATTTAATAGATTGCCTTATCAATCTCTTTCTTCTTTCATTTATGACTCAATAAGATCATTGAATATGAAATTCATGCAAGCATGTAAGATACACCATCCGACCTCCCATTATATTCAATAATTGAGATAAGATTGATAATTATTCAATTACTATAAGAATGGTAATTAATACCAACTACAGTATCATGGTATTAATGAACTTACTACCACTAGCATAAATATCAACATGAAAGAAAACATGAAGATAATCCATCTTTATAAATGTCTAAATTATCTTCACAAGATATTGAGAAATCTTGTAAGACTCAATGACAAAATAGAATCTATTGGAAATATAACATATCTTAAATAAGAGCAATAATGAGCTCAGTATAGCTAATATTCATATCATAATATATTTTCCTTCTATTTCAAACAAAAAAAATCCATAAATTAGAACACGTTTCAAATGAATATACAACTCTTGAATATCCATGTGTATTCTAAAAAGAGAATTATAACTTCTTCTTATTAAACACAATTAGAGTGGTAGTTCAATGTATCATTTCCACTTGAATATATCAGTGTGTAACTTGTAATAATTTCTCAAGATTAAGTAAATTTAACATGTATAGAACATGACTGAAAATAAATATCACATAAGTAAGAACTATAAAATTATAAAAATCAGAACTTCATTCTATGATGCTAGGAGTACATATCCTAAAAAGACATGAAAATCGTAGTTTTTATAAGTTACCTTTTTGAAAACTGCAACTTCTTAAGATATAGTAAACAATCAATTTTACATTATCACCTATTAGTATTTTATTCATTTCAAAAAATGACAAGAGAATGGGACTACTTAGATTTTAACACTAAATTTACTTATTTTATATACTTCTTAAGACTTAAGAACTATCTACTATTTTTATAAAACAAGTAATAGGTCCACTTTCCAAAATCCAACATGCTAATTTAGACAATAACCTTAATGATTGAAATTAAAAGATTACATTCCTATAAGATAGACATTTATTAACATTTACAATTACATGTAGGTTAAATAAATGTATAGGATTATCCATATAATAACATCATAAATAAATGTTACATCCATTACATAATCAAATACATACAACTTATGGTCTTTGATACATTGATTTATATCATGTCTTTATACTAAATAACATATCAATAGAAATCAAATAAATAGAGAGAGACCAAGTCCTTGAATCATATTCTAAAGAGAAACATGAAAATAACCCACCTATCCTGCACAATTATCCCCCCATCGGTGGTCCTAGACCACTCAATCCATCAGTTAAATGTGGAGTTCAACAACAAGGTTCATAGAAGGGTGAACTCGAAATCAAGATTTTGAGCTTTAGAATCCAATAAAATAAATAATGAAAAATAATTAACTTAAGATAATGCATGGAAAAAAGAGTACTGATGATTACTATTAATACTATCATTCAACCTATGAAAAATCCATTTGAATTCTTTGTGTTAAACAATGATTGATTAAACCATTGACTTCAAATGAGATATGCATGTGAAAATACCATACATGTATTTGTTAATCAATAGTACTAATGATATTCATGACCATTGCAATTTTCAAATCATTACCCTCCACAAGAATAGACATCAATAGTCCAAAACACAATGACACCATAAAGAGGCATATTCTTTGAATATACACAAAATGAAAAAGAGTCCAACTTAGAAATTTACACAATGAACATCATAGACTGAAAATAATATTCCAATAGTAAATTCACCTAGTTAATCTTTCACAATTTTTTTTTCTCATGCAATACCATCCAAGTCATACACATGTTCCAAACCCTATCAATAAAATAAATGATCACCTATATCCATATTGCCACTTTATGCAATGACAATCCCAAAAATGTTCACCATCACCACATCACACAACCATTCCACTAAAACAAATAAAAATAGAAAAATGGAAATTAAAAAGTAACACCCCTATCTTCCAAATTGATGAGAATACACTATTCAATAATAAAGCCTATGACTTATCCAAAATGAGTCCCAAAAATCCATTCAAACACGGTCATAACAAAAACAACTACACAACTGAGTATACATACTACATGAAAAATAAATCAAAACATTATAAATATGATCATATTAAATTTAACATCATTTACTTGAATTATGTGTTCATGAAGTTGATAAACTTCATAATGAATCTATAATGATTGATTATTACCTTTTTTTTCAACCCATTTCGATAGAATGTAGAATAACCATTACAATAAGCTCTAACACAAAGAGAAACAAAAAACCACTTACTTATTGAATGTAACCTCAATGCAGATAAAAACCATGGCTATTTTTCTATAAAAAATCAATATATTGTTCCTATAAACACCTACTCAAACTCTCACAAACTCCACTGACTGACATTAAATCCCAAAGTAGTCCTGAATTATAGCCACAAATAACTAGGAACATGGATAAACTAAAAAATAGAATTCAAAATCACAACCCAACCCTATCAAGACTCCAATGATTCCAACAAAATTTTGGCAAAGCTTTGGTAGGGTTTTGTTGACCAAGCTCACTACAAAACCAAAAATTCCCCAAACAAAAGACTTCAAATCTACTCAACCAAGCTGGCTTTGGGATTCAATGCATCATGACCTAATCCATAATTGAAGTCAAAACTAAAGTTTAAAAGCCAAGATGTAATCAAACTAATGAAGACCCCATGACCCATGGTTCCATCTTTAAGCTAAGCAACAAAGTCAATACAAATGTTAAGACACCATGTTCAAGTTATGCTACAAACTTGATAACCAAAACTAGTTTTAAAGTATTTAATGAAAATAAAGGCACATGTTCCCATCATAGATCATATGTGAAACTCAAGACGTTCTAAATGAATAAAATAAAACAATGACAAGTTTATAACTATTCCACAGGACACCAACAAAAGAGAAACATAAATACATTGCTACAATAGTCAAGATGAAAGTAATATCAAGAATAAGAATGTAGTCAAAGACTAATTTAAAACCAATTTGATCATCAACCAACTGATTAAGAAAATGAATATCAAGAAAGACGTAATCAAAATAAAGCTTGGAATCTTGTTACTCATAAATCACTAGCTCATTATTACCCTTTATTCCCTTTGTTGTTGAGCACCAAATCCAACCTATCTCATTAACATTTTTCCTAATCTTGTAATCATCTGAATGATACATTAACATTATTTGAATGGAAAATAATATATCAAATATGATAATAATTCAAATTTTAATAAAATCAATTAGTTATATAATGAACTAAATAAAATTATTCATGATAATATAAACATGTCCAATATACCACCTAACATAATAATAACTCAAACATAGTCTCAACATCAACCAATATTAATCCAATAGCTATTAATTGGATAAGAAGTATGGCAAGCAATAAACAACTGTGAAATTAAGAGTGCTAAATAAATGAACTAAAACACTCAAACTAAGGTCATGATGTGTTATTAGTTCCTTTTAGTATCTCTTATAGAGAAAAAACCTTTAAAAAAATATTTTGTCTCCCTTTCACGTAATCTATGTAATTTTGATTATATATACAAACTAAAGAAATGCAAAGATATTCAAATTGTTCAAACATATTCCTTTAAGATTGATAAAATGTTGATTTGTTTTCTTAAATAAAAAAATCTAAAGAAAGGGATTCACCAAAATGGAAAGGTCCACATATGAGTTTTATCCCACAAATGGTTAAAATTAAACCAAGAATCCTTCTCTAACTAATAATAACTTGGTGATAGTTTCCAAAGATTTTGAAATATATGCTACCATGAAAATGATAAGACATGTATTTGTTAAATGCAAAATTGTGACTCTCTCTGTGTGTGTGTGTGTGTGTGTGTGTGTGTGTGTGTGTGTGTGTGTGTGAGTTTTTGAGAACAATAAACTGTGGATATAAAAAAATAAATATAAATAAATTATATTATATAATAACTATCATATATGGTAATACAATATATTCCATGAAAAAATTTAATAACTTTTATTCAACAAATATTTTATACTAAGAAAAATAAGATTAAAAAAATTATTGACATGAAGTAATTTGAATGCTAAATGATATTTTAATGTACACATTATGAAAATACAACAACATGAGGCACACATAAATTTAAACTTTTTATGCATGAATAACTTATATAAACGTATAAGTATAAAATCAAATATGGTGTCACATTAAAATATATTTTGATTTCTATTATACTATTTTTTAAATATTCATGTTTTATAATATTATTAGAAATATGAAAAAAAATATTTTTAAAGTTTATCAAATCATTATTAAACTTAAAAAAATATGTTTTCATGTAAAAATATAATAAAATTATTCACATTGATAATAAATTTCTTCTTCGAAATTAAAATAATATACAAAACCAATAAAATGATTTTATACCCATACACCTATTAAACCAACACTTTATTTTTTCATCCAAAAATTAGTTTCATTATAACTAAAAATCATTCATTTCCTTATTTTTTTATGAATGAAAATTATGTGTTTAGTGAAATTGTCAAAAATCATTCACAAAACAATAATATTTAGTAGGTGTCATCATGTGGCATTGCCAATGTATGACGACTAGCAATTTGATCACCCTTAAAAGGGGGAAAATGTGGTTTCATTATGTATAATACAAAATTATTCTACATACACCTAATGAATTGAGACTTATGTTATATACCTAATCGATGACACACATTTACTTATATAGGGTGAATACAAGTGTACTAGTTTTTTCTTGATGTGTATTCTTGAATTAGGCCTTGCATTTTGTACCTAACCAATGGTCTGTATTACATGTTAGAGAATGAATAAAATAAAATTTACCTAATTTTGATATGTTGTACATGTTGGTGTAGCTAAATCACAAAGACTAATAGTGCCTGACATGGATGTTTTAGCCTATCAAAAATTAGGTGAAAGACACAAAAGTGTGAATGGTCAATAAATTGAATCAATGGTACACATAAATTTTTCCATTGTAGCAAGTTTATTTTACATATATTTACCTTTTTATTATACACATCATACTACTGGGTGATATGTTGTCCATTAATAATGTTGTGACATATACAACAAGGTGAGGGGTCAATAAGTTTAATCAATGACATTAATACATCTTTTGTTTATGGTAATTTTATTTTGAAAATACTTATGTTATTATATTAAATACTAAACTTTTGTTATATATTTTTGTGCATATAAGGATACAAATTTTTGATTTGATATGTTATTAACTCAATTCAAATGGTTGTATCAACAACATATCAAGTCCATATATATTGTTTTTTCTATCAGTGGTAATTTTACTAAGCAAAAAATATTAATTATTTTGTTTTTGCACAATTTTTTTTGTTTTTATTGTTTAGTGGGATAGAAAAGGCCTATAATTTTGATAGCTTGATGAACATAGATGAGATATTAGGCATGTAATGATTTTTAGGTGAGTTAATCTCAAATAAATGTATTTACATGATTGTAGTGAGAATATTTTATTTCTCTCATTTTTTGACTAAGACTGATTACATAGTGAGAGATATAAAACTCAAATTTGTTTATAATTATTTTTTTGATGGTTGGTAATATAGTATTTTTAATCTTTGTTTGAAAAGAAAATGCTTTCCAATCATAAGGGAGATTGAAAATGATTTTTTGATAGTTTTTTATGCCTTTTTATAGAAACAAAACATATGTTCACACACACACACACACACACACACACACACACACACACATTTATCAATTTTTATTACATTTTATGTAATAAAATAGGTTGTGAGTTCAAAACACTATGTAAAGGCATGTATAATAATGACTATGTTGTTTTAGCCTCGCATTCCATTCTTGGTCAATGATCCAAATTATTTTTTAGAGGATGGCTTAGGTGTGAGCAAAGACATTAATTGTTTTTTTCCATTAGTGGTAAATATGTTTAGATTAAAATAAACCCACATTTAGATGGTGTGAGAACCATCTCGAGCACAACTAGAGGCCTGGGTCTCCATGGGAATTGTCAATGAAATATCCTTGGGCAGTCAGCCCAACCAAAAAACTAAAATAACAATAGTGAAAAAGATAAAATAAAGTATAAACAACTAGTATGAAACAAATGATAAAATATCTAAAATTAGGTCCTATGGATAAACTAAGACTTACCAAAAATCTTTAGTAGATTTTCCCTTGGTCCTAGACCAAGGGCCTTCTTTGGGGTTGGGTTTCATGCCTTGCTTAGCCAAGGGAGAAATAGATTTATCATAGGTTCAAAAATGGTATGCCAATGTGTCCAAAACATCACCAGATGGAGTTGAAGTCTGAGGTTATACAATAACCTCCTTCCTTCCTCACTCAAGGGTGCCTAAATCTAATGATCTGCCAAGCAAGCCCTCAAAACTAGCATTAAAGAACACCCCCCGCTCCCCCCCTCCCATATCTCCTTTAACTCTAACCGAATTTTCTCATTTCCTTTATTTTTAATTTTAAGCATAATTCAATGGCACATAATCTAGTGTAAGGGGAGTTGGCTTCCTGCTAAAAATTATTGGGGCAAGGCTCTTCATGCACACCCTTAATAACTATAATGTAAGCCTTAGGGGATCTTGGGTTTGAGAGGATAACTATAGGGTCATCTTTATTATGGGGAAGTCAATTCCTCTTTTAGAACCTATGAATTTTTAGGATCCAAGATAATTTTATTCTTGGGCTGACCCACCTTGGATTTATTAACTCTTTCCTTAGAATCCTCCACACTTTCACATTTAGGTCTTTACTTTTCATGGGGTTCCAATTCCTGAGAAGATGGAGATAGTTTGGTGTTCCTTACTAGGGGCACAAACTTAAATAAAAATAATATTAGGGATTAATGCACTACTGCCACCTTGTTATTACCCTTGAAGTCTCTCATAGAGTCCTCCAACAAGTGGATTAAGTATAAGGGGAGACTAATAGTGAAAATTACTTTAAAATGATTTAACAATATAAAGTGGTAGGACCTTACCAAACTAAATTTTGAGTCTAAGATGATGTAAAACATCACTTGTTTGTATACCTTTAGCTAGACCTCTGCGATGTCCATTTTTAAAATAAATTTAGTGACCTCTTTAGCCTTTTTTATTGAGTTGAAAAATTTAGTCACCCACTCATCCTTCATTATTTTATTCTTCTAATACTTGAGATCCTGCACAACCAAACTAGTGGCCCCCATAATGGATTCTTTAGTAACTTTAATCCTCATGCCCCTTAAGATGATGACTCTTTATTTATAGGCCTTGAAAAACTCATTTAAAAGATTGAGGTCATGTGCAATGATTCTGAGCATGAATTGAGTGAGGTTCCCCTTCTCTAAAATTTCTCAAATAGTAGGATTACAATTTTTAATTGTAGAATAGGAGATGGGTTATACTCTTACAGTTCTTAGTTTGGGAACATCATCTTACAGAGAATCATGATTTGATTTAGAATATTTATATTTATCATCCGTGTAATCATCTAATGTGGCTAAAATTTTAAAAACACTAAAAATGAGAATATACAAGAGAAAGAAAGCAAATAAGTAATTCAAAACAAATCTCGAAGCCTCTAAAAAAGGAAAAAGAAATAAATGATCATAAAAGTGAAAAGGGGTAATGATTAGACAAAGAGTCTTGGAAATGATTACATAGAAAGGGGAAGAGAGAGAGACAAAGGGGTTGATAGCACACCAAGTGAAAGGAAAGGTCATAATGAAGAGACATAGGGGGGCGAGAAGGGAGTTTCCACGAGGTGAGGAATGATGACAAAAAATAATAAAAGTGGAAAAGGAATAAGATATATGCCACCAACTTAATAAATCTGACACACACCCAACCCAAGGAGAGGGGACAAAAGGAAAAAGGGAAAAAATGGTAGAAAAAATGAAGATCCCACAGGGAAAAAAATTCAAAAAAGGAAAAGAATGAAAGAGCCATCTCAGGGAAGGATCATGGAAAGGATCACCATGAAAGAACCAATACCTATAGAAAAATAAACCACAAGGTACTTGAAATCATTTAAAAAATACCAAAAAAAACCCCAACTCAAAGGTCTTCTGAGGGTCCATTAACAACTAGATAGAATTCCTCTCAAGAGGACTCTGTGTACCCTTCAGGTTCCATATTTATCAATGGTAAATATGTTCAGTAGATATTATTAAGCCTTTTTGTTTTTGTTTATTGAAACATTCATGTTTTTTATTTATTGAGATAACAAAGACTTATCTATTTAATGTTATGTATTAAAAATAATTGTGTTGTTATGTTAGATGATATTTATATTTTTTTGTAACAACCCCATTGAATTAGACATAGAAATCCATGATTTTTTTAAATTTAACATATATACTAAATGTAGATTACACCACAAAAATCTATAAAGATCATAATAAATACACAAGATGATAATAGTAACAAGCATAATACATCATGCAATATGGATTTTTAATATCATGAGAGTACATGTCATAATGTGAATATAGAAAGTAATTACATTAACTTAGCTAAAATTGAAATAAGTCTACAACCATGAATGCTGATTTACAATAATAAGTAATTAAAACTCTCATGACAATAATCAATGATAAATATAATATAATATAATATACATATAGATATATGGCTCCCCAGAGCATGAGTTCCTTGGACTCTCCAGTATCTATGATGATATCAGGTGTTGTCTCAATAGTAGTAATGCTATGGGGAGGGAGAGCATCATCTAAGTAATTTTTCACACCAATCATGTACCAACGATCCCCTGCACAATCTCCTATCAGGTAATGGCCCTCCCTTCATAGATGAGTAGATAGTGATGGTGTGGGAATCTAGAGAGACTAGAAAGTACCTATGTGTTGTATAATTCTAAACTAAACATATAGTATATCATAGAAATACATTTTATTACAAGATATCACACAAATATGTGAATCATACTTATGAAATGATAATGTCTCACTAAATATACTTTGTCCCAAAGTTTTATAAATGATAAATAATAATGATATAGATCAATTAATTACATATACACCACTTGATCGGACTGCCTTCATCTGTCATTGTGATACTAGTAAACCAGTGAAATCTATCTCACTGCTTAATCCATACTGATAAAATAGATTGGTCAAATACAATTCAACCATAAGATTTATTTAGTTTACCTCTTATTTAAAAACATAACATATAACACGTCAAATATAGGAGTAATCAAAGCATACATTTATTTCATCAAATGTATAAATGAATCTTACATTATTTCTATCCCATACTAGAAATAATGACTACAGTCTATATCACCTAGGTAAAATCTACATAAATATAGATTTCAACAACCATAATTTGTTTCCAAACATAAAACACCTATGATAACCCATATTACCATAGTCTAGTATTCTAAGACATAACTACTAATTTTCTCCAAATAGTCATATAAAGTAGTCTTAAAATCATGGAAACATAAAAAAATATATAAGTAACTATTAATTATGAGGTGATTCATAGTTCACATGAAACACAATAACTTAATAACACAACACTCGTTAAACTATCAAAATTTACATACATGCATACACTAAGTCTTACCAACTATGTAAAAACACTATTCATAGTAATAACCATGTATACATAAAATAAATTAAATGTAGATATGATTTTAGGTATAATAATTATAGTATGTATCATCCGAGTACATCATACTTCTATATTGTAGTACCCTATGATATCCCATACTATCATAAGTTCTCAACTACATAATAATCATATAATCCAAACTTATGATTTCAAAAAACAAGTGAAACACATACATAGTAGGAATTAAACAAGTACGGAGCTATACCACCTAGGTATACCTTAAGTCTAAATTACTTACTAGCATTTAAAGAAATATAACATATGAGCACATATCATGATGCACTGCTAAGTATGAGCAATCATTAAAATATATTACCATCTACATAATATCTGCCGCACATAAGTATTAAATATGAAATATTTATAGACTCATAGTTTATCAATCTTTACAGAGAAACAAAGAATTCATAAACCCTTTATATCATTCCTTTAGATATCTCTCTATTAACTAGAATATTGTTTTATTATGGTCATAGTTTTTGGTCCCACTCACACCCTATGACTCAACAAAACCATTATTTCAGCTATAAACTTAGGCATAAGACCCAATACACCCATATATGTTATATACTTATACACATACTTAAATCCATATAAAGATATACATCCTACACATACACACACACACACACACACACACACACCCTTGTATATATTAGTTGTATTTTCACTATGAATCACATATAAGCAACCAATTAATATATAATTAATGTGAAAATCAACTGTCATCTAAAATTCTAATCAATGAATTCATATGGTTTTATCAGCGGTTATAAATTTCTTTGCTAATGATTATTATAAGGTATTAATATTCTTAAAATATTAATGAACTGAGTGTTACTATAAAACATGGATAAATTCCTTTATCCCCATAATCAATAGTTCACTCATTCTACTCATTTTTATAAGTAGCACCAAATACAATACCTCTATTCATGTAGGTCTGTAAACATCATTGAGTTAGTGAATTAATAGATCATCTTATTCCGCAGTTTGATTATATAAAATTATACATAGCGAGATGTAACATATATACCTTTAAAATAGGTGATATCTCAGTGAATAACTCGCATGAAGGCTTAAAATTCCCAAATAATGCATTTATATACAGCTGAGGCATAAAAATAAAGTGACACCAAATAACATGCAATTCAAAATATACATAGGTAGTGATGTCATTTATATACCATAATAGATGAGGGTGAATTATCTAATGACTTACAACAACTCTTTAAAATACAATGACTATCTAAATATGATTTCAATATAGATTTAATACAGAGATAATTATATAAATGACTCACTAGTCATTGCATGAGTTTGATAGGGAAAGATTGGGATATGCAGTATGTAGTGATTTAAAGCATCAAATATCTATTGTATTATCTTATATATTATTATCTTCAACTTATTCATTAAAATTACCTAATGATAACATGATATACTCCATATACATGTAAGGATTATAAATCATGTCATGGTTTTTAAGCGACCCAAACAATAAATATTAGATTTCTTGATCACATATTATACTGACACATAATAATCGCACACCACGGTATATTGATGAGAATACATAGAAAATGAATCTAAGCAACCTACAAATCCTTACCAAATCATAGTTTACTATAACCATAAACCTATACTTTTTACTATTCACAAACTATAACTATATAACATACCACTTCGTTTTACTTCTATGAACATATAAATATATAAAATAATCAATTTTCATATATAAAATTTAAGGATGACCCCTACTTGACCACGGTGATGGATATACCTGATCTGGCAAAAGTTTCTCCTCTTTTCTTCACCTATTATTTTTATTTCCTATTTTTATTTTAAATGTTCTCTTTTATTATTATTTTATTTTAAATTGAAAATTCCATTTTATTATATATTTTAATATGAAATACTCGATTTCATATTAAATTCATTTATCTTTTGATTCTATTTAAGTAATTTAATGCCAAATTCTAAAATTCATAATTAATAATCTATGTATTAATTTGATCTATTCATAAAATCATAGAAATCAATACTTCAACACGTATCAAAAACAATCATTTTTAAATACATTTCTGCCATGACTATCTACTCTGTGTGTAGAGTTTTTGTAGGTCTCTGTAGACCTTCAATATCTCTATCTACATCACCCTCTTTGATGATGCTCTCCCTCCAAAAAGCTCAAGGGATGAATTCTCATGTGTCCACCTCACAATACATAGGTAATTAGATCATATCACATGATAATAATAAATCAATAACAATACATTAATACACTCAAAATGTAAATGCATAAATAAATTTAACTCATAGTAAGCAATCATATATCATTATCTAACTAAACAACATTCTACTATCTCATAATAGCATAAGTCTCAAACTTAGTTAGAAATATAATCAAATCTTAATTTTTAATTGATACTCAGATAATCTAGCAAGTTTGTTCGATAAAAAATTGGGATGTAACATTTTTCTTCAAATTTTAATGTATATGTAATAATGTAGAGGTTCACTTGATGCATTATTAATTGAAGCTAGTGATAGAATTAACAACACATTTGAAAAATATAATCTATATATAAACTAGACATATATGGATAATAAATTTGATATCACATTCAAAATAAGTTTTATTAAATATTTTAATCAAAATATTTGTAAATATATTTCACTATTTTATATAAGGCCTCTAAAGTCTTGTAAAAACTTTGTTTTAAATCCCTATTTTTAGTATTTTTATTAACACCCATAATAATGTGGCCATATGGAAAGGTGTTTGGTTGTAGTTGACCTAGGTCATGGTATTCTAAAAATATCCTATGTATTAGAATCTAACAAACTAGGTTTTATATAGGCACACGAAAATCTTGCATATCAATTAGGTGATGGAAGATACAAAAATGTGAGATTTTAACAAGTTTAACCAATGAAATTTATTCCTTATTATTTTTGGTGGTAAGAATATTATTAATGTCATCATTGGTTTGATTTAATAATATGTCAAATGAATCTTTGCATTCTTACATTTACAATAAAATTCAACAAATTTTTTAATGGAAACTAATGAAGGAACACAAACATATACAAAATACACTAAACTTTAATGAAAAAGACACATCTATCATTAATTCAATTTATTGATCATTCATATTTATATATCATTCAAAACCCTGTGTAACTCTATAGTCCTAAATTTATGTTTTTCAGAGTTTCAAGATTTAGAGAATGGGATATACTGTGGGAGAAAATTATATGGAATCCATGGTTTTCAAGCTAGATCGAGAATCTTGCATTTACTATAGCCATGTCCAATAGGTTTGATTTTTAATTGTATGGTTTCATTTATTTTCAGATTATTAGTTTTAGTACCTATGACATCACTACACTCTTGTTTTACCCTTTTTAGGAAAAAAGCCTTGTGTATTGGAACTTGTTAATTTTAAAATTTAGGGATCTCTTATAAAAACAAGTGCTCATAGTTATTTTATGTGCATTTCTCTTTAAAAAATTCTATGGTACATAATTTTTTACTTGATTTAATGAATCCATTTTTTTTTTTTTTTTTTGGGATGACTATCTAAGGTGTTCATAATTTTTTGTGCTTACCTCATACATATTTAGCTTAAGAAAATTATTTGTTCTTCTAAAAAAAATTGTACAAGTTTATAGGGTCATGATTTCATTTCTATCAAAACCCTATCTTATTGTTTTCATGATGGGCTAACTTTTTAACTTTTTATAAATTGTCACTAAGTTATTTTCAAGTAAAGAAAGAAATTACACACACACATAATTTTTAGATATTTTATGCTTTCACATTAAATAATAATTTTATATACTATATTAGATAAGAATTGTGTACAATTTTTTTTGATTGACATTTCCTATCACACTTTGTGATACATAAATAATTGGTTATGTTTTCATTGTTTTGTGAAGTAATATATTATTTAACATTAATATTCATAAATCTTAAAATCAATTTTAGTTATGATTTAGTTTTTTTTAAAAAATTAGTAATGTAGTATTTTTTAAGTTTAAGATAATAGTTGATATTAAAGAGGGGAATTAAATATATTTTCATGCTGTTTATTGATCTTTTAAGGTTTGTGTAATGTGGTTATATATTCATAACTATAGGTTTTTGATGGTTTAAATTTTGAATAAGGGGAGGTGATATCCATAGTGTTAAGACATTTATGTTCAATAAGTTTGGTTTGTAAGTGGGCTGGTATTTTAAAATAAGGTATGATACGTTAAGCACGAAAATAAGTTATTATGTTTTTTAAGGGCATGGGATGATTGGTTTTTATTTTTAGTATATACGGATAACATACCATATTAATATCATGTTTTATATAATTATTTAGCTTGTATGTTTAATAAAGTAATATTATATATGAATTATTTATGATTCTCTTTGTCTATTCAATACATTTTTTCCTCTCATTTTTTTTACAATTTTCTAAGGTCATGATTTTTTAAAGCATCACCTTAATATAATCTTGAAAAATGTCATCAATTTCTTATGAGACTATGAAGGCTTTTAAGTTTAGTCTTAAGTACTCAAGGGTGAAAACTCATGGGTTGGCTTTGGCTTCTGCCAAAGCCCTTTAAACAAAACTTTTATAGTATGTTTATTTGGATCCATAAGAGTTTGGATGTATGGAAAGTCAAATTTAGCTCATAGTAATAATCATTAGTTTGGGTTAATAACAAATTAAATGAATCTTTTCATTTTTGTATGTACATCAAGAACATAAATATTTGCATAATAGATTTATTATAGATATGATACGTATCTCTTTCATTGATTTAATCTATTGACCACTCATCCTTATTTATCATTTTTACATGTACATCACAGACATAAATATTTGCATAATAGATTTACTATAAATATGACATGTACCTCTCTCATTGATCATTCATCCTTATTTATCATTTGAAACATTATGGAACTTTACATTTGTAAATTCAAATTTTTAAGGATTTCAACATTTAGAGAAAGGCATACAATTTAAATTCTTAATTTTGCTTCCTACATTGAAAATAATGGATACCTTCACCATTTTAACAAATTTTTAATCAAATAACATAATAAATATGGGATTTTTTTAAATATATAGTTATAAAGAGATGTGTGGGTACAAATACTAATACATAGATCAAGACATGAAGTAGATAAGTTTACGTGTATAAATGAATAAGGGTAAAATATAATTTTTATAAATATTTATATCAAAATATTAAATTTTAATTTACAATTTGTTTAGACAATCATTAATGTTTTTCAAATTATTTATTAATACAAATGATTTTTTTATATATAAATGATACAAATAAATTAGAATAATTAGTAAAAAAATGATCTATTTGATATTCCATTTTTAGATTAACTTTATAAAAAAAATTATATTAATTTTTAATTTATTTAAATATTTAATTCTATCTTATTTTTATAAAATTTCTTTCAATATTTTCTTTTTCTTTTGGCCTCTATATGTAAACAATAACAACTTTCTATTCCATCATTATAGGTAAAAAAATTGGCACAAGAGAAATTGACATAATATATAATACTACATCTTCATTTTGTCTCTCTATAATGGTAATTCCAAAAAACAAGTAAAACAATAACATTTTGTCAATATTTAGGGATCCCCAAAAAAAAAAAAATCACACTCAATAGCCTTAATATTACACAAATCATATTCCATTATATATTATTGAATTATTTTTTTAATAAAATTTTAATTGAAACATGCTTTAAACAAATATCAATCAATACACCGAAATCATTTCCATACATTCCTCTAATTAATAACTAAAATTTTTAGTTCTTATAATTCTAGATAATCACTTTAACCTTAGATCACATATTAGAAGCATTTTGTCTAATATATTCCTTATTATTTCCTTTCAAAATTATTATCATATTTATATAATCATGCATATTGTAACATTATCTTTATAATTATATGGCTATTGTATATAGAAAACCTTAAATCTCATTCTGAAACAAATCAAAGCAACCGACTTATAAATCAAGCCTTTTGGTTATGGCTATAGTAAACATAATATTATAAATATAGAATATTCACCATGGATCTCACTTTACCTTATCCTACACCATATTCCCTTATATAAATCTCAAAACCTTGAAAACCTTAAATTTAGGACTATAAAGTTAGATAAGGTTTTAAATGATTAAATGGTGAGTCATCAATAAATTGAATCAATGAACGAGGTAACTTTTCTATTAAAATCAGTTCTTTTCTATATATATTTACATTCTACATGTACATGTAAGGATGTAAAGGTTTATTTAATTTAATTTAAACCCAAACTAAAGTTGGAAACTCCATAGTGTAGTCAATACATTAAATTAACAACAAAGGTACCTTTTCTATTAATATTAATTTCATTTTGTATATATTTATGTTCCCATTAGATGCCATTAATATTTTTTCGATAAATTTTATTTTATGTTTAAGGATACAAAGGCTCATTTGATGTGATATTAACTAATGGATGCATTAATAGTGATTGCACAATAAACTTACCACCAGAAAATAACAAATCAAATCTCTACATTATTTTATATGTACATAGGAATTTTTATAAACAAGAGTAATTTAAAAGTACATAAAACTTAACAAGAACCATATAAATTACTAAAAATTAACCCAATCTAATATTAAGGTCAACTAAATTCAAATATTTTTCCATACAATTACGTCCCTATAGACACCAATAAAAATACTAAAAATACCTTTACCAAAATATAAAACTCTTTTATAAAACCATAAGACAAATCTACAATTTTCCTTAGTTTGGATTAAAACTAAACGGATAATACTTCTTTGTTTGGGATGAACCTTGGATGAATTTGGATAGATCTCAAAATGTAGCCCAACACAAGAATTATAAGACATGGTTTTAAGAGAAATGAAACCACAACCTTATAGATTTATACAAACATATTTGAGAAGAAGAAAATATATTTCATGAAACACGTTCTGTAAAACCATTAAAAAAATAATACAAAGGCCAATGATTGAGTTTTATCACCCAAATTCTTTAGACAAAATTGAGAATCCTTCCTATCTTGAAAAATAACCATTGACATTTTATAGAAATTTTGAAACACAGGCTAACACAAGAATGATAAAATAGGACTTTGGAAAAAATGCAATCATGACCTTGTAGACCTATAAAAAAGTTTTTGAGAAGAAGAAATGTACTATCTAAGCACACAAAATTATAAATAATTTATATGGTCATTTAAAAAAGGGTGATCTACTATGTCATGTTAATTTTTAAAACTCATAAGATAGATAATTGTAAATAATTTGATCTTAATATGCCCTATTTGAATCTAAATCCATTCAATTTCAATAAATACCAAATGAAATTGACATAGTTTTGCTTATAGTAAGCTAATGGTTCCATAATGTCAAACAAAATAATACTATCAAATCATTAAAAATGTAGCCAATTCTTTATGCTATTCAGAGGATAGATCCTATTTTCATTTGATGTTAAGCTTAAATAGAATGTGTCAAGACAAGTGCCCATGAAACACTTTCTCTAAAAGTGTAAAATAAATCTACAAATATCCTCACTTCAGCGTAAACTAAAGCAAACTTGGGGATAATTTGGATAGATCCCAAAATGTACTCTAGCATGAGAATGATATGATAAGGTTTTGATATAAATAAAACCATGACTTTGTAGGTTCATAAAAAATTCTTTCACAAGAATAAATGACATTCCAAAAAACACATTAAAAATTATAGAACCATAAAAAAAATAATGCAAATACCAACATATGGATTTTGTCCCCAAAATGCTTAAGATTAAATTGAGAAGCCTTCTCAGCTTGAGAAGAAACTAGTGACATTTTGCAGAGATTTAAAAATACAGGACAACATAATAATAATAAAATGGGATTTTGGAAAAAATGAAATCATGACCTTAAAAATATACACAAAAGTTTTTTAGAATAAGAAACATATTGTATAGGCATGGACAACCACAAACAACCCATATAGTCATTCAAAAAAACAAGGTGATCTTAATATGACTTATACTAATATAAATTCATTTACTTTCAAGAAACACAAAATGGAATGAACATAATTATGTTTACAATAAGCCAATGATTCCATGTCATTAAATAACATATTACTATAAAAAAGAAAATATAACCAATTATTTTTATTATACAAAGGGTAGATTCCACTTTGATATGATGCTAACCCCAACTGAAACTTGTCCATGCAATTACCCATGAAATTCCTTCTCTAAAGATGTAAAAAAAATAGAAATATCTAAATTTGAAATTCTCAATAAAACTTGTTATCATAGATAAAGAGTTCATATATAAATTGGATTTTTTAATGTTATTAATTCCATCTTTAATTTAGGGGTAATAAAACATCAAATGAACATTTACATCCTTACAAACATATTTAAATTCAACAAAAAATATTAATGTCATATAATAAATAAACATAAATATCTATAGAACATAAAATTACACAAATAAGCCTTTTATGCTTGAGAAGAACCTGGTGATAGTTTTGTTAGATTTCAGAACACATACCTAAATGAAAGAAACAAGACAAAGATTTGGTAAAAATGAAATCATGACCCTAAAAACCTATACAATTTTTTTATAGAATATAAAAGGACTTTTCTCGGTTGGTTATGTATTAGGCAGGCATAAATAATTGCTAAGAACTCATATAGTCATCCAAAAAATAAAAATGAAAGGTGGAGGTCAATAATCAAAATCATAACAAAAAATCATTTTAATATTTATGGCTATTACTGTGAATAAATATTTTCCACTTCAAACTTTATTGAATAATTAAAATGTTCTCATTGCATTCACATAGAGACACTTATTTGAGCATATCTCACCTGATAATGGCTACATGCTCAATCTATAGTCTATGTGTTCGAGACATCAATAGATAATGGCTTCATTGTCCCAATGGATAAGTATAATAAATGTTTTACTATGTGAAAAAATAAAAAAAACTAATAGCAATTGCATAAAAGACTCATCACTGACAAAAAATAATAATAAATGACATTGATTGAATTTATTGATTTCTCACCCTTCTATATCTTCCACCACCTCACTAACAAAGAACATGTAACTTCTGACCAATCTTAATTAATTAAATATATCCACAAAAACACTTGTCATGGTTACAAGTAGGTAAATATGATTGTATCCATTCTCCCAAATCTGGGAATATATTGCACCACCTCATCAACAAACAACATGTTTTTTCTAACCAAAGCCCTGGGTAAGTCCATGCAAGTAATAAGAGACCTACAAATTTCTCCATGTAACTAATATGTGACTAACATATTTTGGATAAAAAAAGAACTGTAAAATTGTGTTTAAAAGTCTTTTGCCATAATTTAAAGGTTGATGTGTGAGTTTTGTCCCCAAAATTATCAAAATTAAACCAAGAAGTTTTATATGAGCAATAACAACATGGAAAAAATTTGGTGAGATTTAAAAACATAGGACATCATGAAAATGATAAGACATGAATTTGATACAAATAAAAGTACAACCATGCTTGGCAAAGCTACAACTAGAATAATTGAAAAGGACATGATCATCATATGTCCTATCTAAAAATGAAGGCATTTAATTTGAGTCACAAAAAATATTTAGTAAATTTTTTTAACAAGAATCCAATGATTTCATGCCCTCAAACAATAAGCCCTATATAGAAAATATAAACCCACATAAAAATTAATATTCTTGACCATAAATCTGGATCGACCATCATGGATATCACCTCCCCTCCACCCACAACATTACCCCTTATGTAAAGCTTGAAACCCTCTATTTAGGAATATAGGTCCACACAATGTTTTGAACCCATAACCTAGTTTATTACATAAATCCTAAGAAGAGCCATAAGTTCTTTATTTATCCTAGAAAACATGAAAAAATATATAAAACCCCTTTTCAATCTCTATTATTACCTTAAAGAATCAAAATATTGCATTCTCAATAGCCAACAAATGAAATCATAACCAAAAATAATTTTGAGGTTTATGGCTCTCATTGTTGTAATATGAATCTTTACACCATGAGGACAGAGATAACTATACACAAAACTTTTCCACTTCAAACCTTATTAAAAAACTAATATTAGTGTCAGAAATAAATCAAATCAAATAAAAGACTCTCATCGAACTCATGTAAAGATAATGATTTGAGCTTAACTCACTTGACAATGGTTGCATGCCCAATCTCTGATATATGCAAATTGAGTTATTAATACTACACAATGTTTCAAACCCATAATGTATTTTTACATAAACCTACGAAGAACCATAAACACTCTATTTTTTACAAAAAGCATGGAAAACTATCTAAACCCTTATTTGAATATTTTTTGTGATTTAAAAAAATTTAATCTTCAAGAAAATAATTAAAATATTATATTAGTAATGGCCGAAAACACAAATCATAACAAGAAATTATTTCAAGGTTAATGGTTTTAATATCCTCAAACTACTTAAAACCCTAGATTAAGAATATAAATCCACATAATTTTTCAAACCCAAAACTATTTTATTATATAAACCCTAAGAAGAGCCATAAACAATCTATTTCTTCAAAAAGGAATGAAAAGTTAATTAAAACCTCTTTTTAATTTTCACTATTATATTAAAGACTCAAAATCTTACATTACTAATGGAAAAAAATCATAATTAGAAATTATTTCAAGGTTTATGGCTATCACCCTTGTAAAATGAAGCTTTTTACTATGATGATAGATAAAATTATCCCAAAAAAATTTCCATCACAAACCTTATTAGAAAATTAACATCACTACCAGAAACAAAAACCAAGACAAAAGAAAATCTTATCACATTCACATAGAGACATTGATTCAAGATTAAATCACTTGAACATATATGTATGCCTAATCTCTGTTCTATTTATAAACCCTAAAAATACCCATTAATTTTTTATTTCTCAAAATGGTATGAAAAAATCTTTGAAACCTCTTTTTGATATCCAATTTCATCTTACAGAATAAAAATACTACTTTACCAATAGACAAAAAACTAATTCATAACTGAAACTAGTTTTCATGTTTATGGTTCTCACCCTTTCAAACTAAAGCTTTCCATCATGAAAACAAAGACATATATATATATATATATATATATATATATATATATATATTTTTATTTTTTTTCAAATATAAACATTATTAAAAAATGTTATCATTGTTAGCAACAAAAGTGAGACAACCAAAATAATATTGCTAAATTAATACAAAGACACTAGTTTAAGCTTAACTAACTAGACAATGTTTGCATGTATAATCTTTGGTCTCTATGAATTGAGTTATCAAAACTATACAATGTCTCAAACCCACAACCTATTTCTAAATAAATCCTAAGAAGATCCATACACACTATAATTCTCTAAAAATGCATTAAAAACTATGTAAACCCCATTTTCAATCTCCAATATAAATTTTTAGCATTTACTACTTAAATAAAGAATTAAATCATTACATTACCAATGGCCAAAAAAAAATCACGACCAGAAATTATTTCAAGGTTTATTGCTCTCACCATTGTAAACTTAAGATTTCTACCATGAAGATGGAGACAAATATCCACAAATATTTTTCACCACAAACTTTATTGAAAAACATTTATATAATTAGTCTAAAAAATTAAAAAAAAAATTATTCTCACCACATTCAAGAGAGACATTGCTTTGAGCTTAACCCACCCAAAAATGGTTGTATGCCAAATCTTTGGTCTAAGCATGTCAATTTATCAAAAATACAAGCCTTCATTTTCACACTAAATAATAAAGATGGAATGTTTCATTATTCAAAAACCAAAACCATATTTTTTTACAATAGACTTACCATCTATTAAAAAACACAATGAATGTCATTAGTTAAATTCATTTACCTCTCACCCTTCCATATCTAGCACTACCTCACTAGAAACCAACTTGTCACCATTCACCACTTTCCTTCCCTGTCATGTGGCCACACTAATGTGTACCACACATAATAAATAGGTAAATGTTATTTTATTCATCCTCAAACATCCATTTTGGACTATCAATTAGACATGAAAAGTAAGGCTTAATCTAGTAGGTGAATGCCTATCAGTGTAGCCAATCCTAGGGTTAGACTTGGTAACTTTGTCATTACTTAGAAGTCACATTGAAAAGTTTATTGGACCTCTCTTAAGACATTTTCACACAAGCATACACTTCTAAAACCCCCTCAAAGGATCAACCATAGAGATATGTTTTAATATACAACCAAGTCAAAGGTGCATGATGCCAAGTGTTGAAAGAAAAAAATTACATTTCACTCTATATTGAACATCATATTGCATACACACATGTAACTAGGAGAAATACATGGGGTTTAAGCCATATTCAGAGTAATAGAACATAGGAAATGCTCAGTCACTAAACAAGGATTAGTTGGGGTTGTCCAACTCAACATACTAATAAATGGTTCAAGGTTATTCTTGTGATCAAAATTGAGATTAGGATTTCAAATGAAATAAAATGAAAATAGGGATCAATGCATAGGACTGAAGGAAAATACACACAAATGAAGCATCTATAGGAACATGTGGAGTGTTTTGAGGTTTCATTACCTACAAAAACTATAGGGACATTGCTGGCAAAGGTAAGATAATGCTTATCACCCTAATGGTTTGAATGTTTATGGAAACATCTAAGCAGGGTTTGAGCTATAGTTTCCTAGGTTTGAGTACTGACAAGCCATTTATTATTTTGTCAATTTCCAATCTTCTAGGTGTAATATAAATATTTATATTCTCAAATTTAGATTAGGGTATTATTTATATATTCTACTCAGTTTGAATTATCTCTATACTTTACTTTTGTTAGGATCTTTTCTTTTAATATAACATGTTTTCCCTAGTTATGTGCCTAAGAGAACAAGATTTTCAATGAGCTAGCACATCGACACATCATATGAGAAAAGGTTCTTATGTACTCACCTGAAGCATACAACTTAAGACTGATTCTTTTTGGTTTTATCACATGGTAGTGTATTCATCTAGTCTCTTAAACTAGGGTGATCGAACATACACTTAGTTGTAAATTCATACTTAGTTCTATGTCTAACTCTTACTTATTCATTTCAT
The DNA here is from genome assembly GCA_037957365.1 of Torreya grandis. Classification (NCBI taxonomy): domain Eukaryota; kingdom Viridiplantae; phylum Streptophyta; class Pinopsida; order Cupressales; family Taxaceae; genus Torreya; species Torreya grandis. Next base: position 1,987,402 of record JARHVA010002351.1, read on the forward strand.
ACTTAACTAATCAAATAAAAAGAAGCTGGGTGCAAACTGAGAACAAAATAATAATAATTCCATTATATTCATGAACAAATTACATAAGTATTTCATTAACACATACGCTTCCTCTCATTACATTCATTTTTCATATCTAGATTTATGATGACATCATATTACAATTACCAACCAATACTAAATAAAAGTAGCGATATTTATACATGGGTCTACCCTAACCATTCAATTATAGAAGTAATTAAAAAAAGATGACTCAATAATGACAATTAATAGGAAGCTATTTACAATAAATTCCTAAGGACTCAGGATTAATTGCCCCTATATGCTCTCTCTATGTTTGATCCTCGTTGCCATATGCCTATCTTCTCATGGACTAGTGATGGATTCACACATGACTATTCTTCTTCGATGTTCATGTGAACCATTCCCTAACCATCTCTACTTTACGCACCTTTACCCAATTCTTTATCTATTGTCTGAATCCTACATTTTCAATTTCTTCATGTTTCATGTTTCCTTACTCCATGTGACTTGCCTATTTTGTGCCATGGTCTTCCTCATCATGTCTCTTTTGAACCATTGTTTTTGGTGTGGTGTTTCTTATGTACTATTGTCTTAAAAAAACACTTAATAAAATTAGATACAAAATTGAGGGCCCAATATCACCCCACACTAAAATATGTCTAAAAATTAGATACAAAATTGAGGGCCCAATATCACCCCACACTAAAATATGTCTATGGTCCTCAACAACATGATAAAGAAAAAAAGAAAGAACCAAGTGTTGATCTAAACCTAAGTGAAATGTGTGAAAACAATGCCATGTTTTTTAAAAAAATAGACCAAAATCCTAAACTAATCTATTAACATATTCCTTATTAAAAACAGGGAAACATCACTCAAAATAGTAGGGTCGAAGCTAACTACCATCGAAATGGCTTATAGAAGGAATTAGCCATCTAACCTCTTCAACTTACATATGCCTATGGGACGAACGCCATGAATGATGAATAGACCATCCCAATGGACATAAAATTTCCTAAATGGTGCATGAACTTGGAGTCATAGACCAACACATGCATACTAGGAGAAAAATTCTTATTATTAATATATCTATCATGCTAGACATTTTATTTCTATTTATCCACTCCTTAAATCCATTGTGCAATAAAATATGTTTCATCCAACTATAGTAAATCTACAGGCACACTTTCAAATATTCCTCATCATCCAACTGACCAACAGTGTAATACGTAGAGAAGGTACAAAGAACTCAATTAGAAGAACAACTTTAACACCAAAGATAAGGTTAAAATGAGTACTCCTTTTCAATCATTGATACATGGTATGATATGCCCATAATATTATATAAACATGATCATCCTAGTCAGTGCGACCAATATTACAAATCTTCATCAATGTATGACCGAATATTTGTTAAGGTATAGTGTGTTAACATTATTAATTTAACCTTATTATTATTAGTTATAATAATACGTCAATATGTTTGTAATAGTTTTATATAGCTTGTGATTAGATTTGTTATTTTACCGAATATATTGTGAGTCACAATATATTCGTATAATAGTGTTTGTTAGTTTACAAGTAAGTTATCAGAACTATTTAGTTGAGAGTTTGAAGGGATACAGATCTCCCTATTTATAGGGTAGACATTCCCTATATATTTGTAATTATGTTTGTATAAAATAATATAGTGAGATTATATTATTATCAAAAAAAATTTTGTCTGTGTTTTGTGTTAATCCTTTGCAGATAAAAACCAAAATTAGTATCTAGTATCAAAGCCATATATGATCTTGTTTCTATAAACAATAAGTGTCCTAAGAGGGTCTTAGAGTTTATTTTTATCAGTGTCTCATTATGAGTAATTATAGAACGTCTTATTCATATCAGGAGTCTCATTGCTACTATTGAGGTTTCGTTCATTGTACTTATAAGAGATCTAGCCAAATATTTTGCTTTCATACACATGTCGTAGCCTATCAAAATGATCTTTAGTTAGTTATTAATGATAAAGCAGATGTTGGAACGGTAATATGATCATGAATATTGACTACAGGTGTTTTGTATTAGCTACACTTCTGACCAATTTTTTTGTTCTACCTACAAGTTTGTGCCTATGTCTCACCTTCTTCGTGTATTTGATATGTGTTCTCCTGACAAGAAAGTGTGCATCATGTATTGTAGAAACTACTCAACATCTGCTTGATCAAATACTTTGCAATCAAATCGAATGACCTCATTTTGGTTGCTCGAAAGAAAGCTTTGCTCCATAGCAACATCAATCTTGACCCTGTCCGCATTGTGACTTGCAAAGAAGAATCTACAACTTGCGTTAAGACTTGCACATTTATACATTGTCTATATTTCTCCCATCAAAGCTCAATTCCTTTATATTTGTCAATGTCTTTATCAAATCCGCAGCTTGAATTCTTTTATAGATGGCAATTGAAAGTTCAGCATTTTTCATTTGACATTGTGTGTCTAACTGTGAATATACATGGGGAGTACCTGCTACCTCTTTGCCTATCTACATGCCATGCAGATCTGTTCACACATCATCTAAATCTTCACAAAATAAAGGAGAAGAGATTGACTGAATGAAAATCTATTGTGTACCAATGTGTCTGCAAGCTTGTTTGACATGATACACCAATTATCTGACTCGGTCTCCTTGCAAAGTGATTTTTGAGGTGAATCAACAAAGATCAAAATCTACGCAGGGATTTGGTCTCCATGCAAAGTGTCATTCTGTTCACCGTACCAGTCAATTCCATCATGTGGTATTTAAGTTTTAATTCTTTCATGTCATTATAAATCTATTTGTTTTTATATAGTGTTTCGGTCACTTGTGTTTTGGCGAGTTGACATAGTTAAGTCGAGTATTTAGTTAATAGTTTATTATCAATAGTTAATTGTTTTAATTAAGTTATCATTGATAATGTCTTTGGTCAATAAGTCTATTTAAATAAAGTCATTTTAAAAGGTTCAAGGGTCGAGCCTTTATTCATGATCTTTATAAAGAGCATATAGTAGTTTTTAGTCAAAAGAGTTTTTATTGTATGTCAAAATTTTATAAGAATTGATATTGTCAATATTAATATTAAAGTTAAAAATTCAAAAACGTCAATTTATTTAGTCAAATGTTAGTTTTGAGTCAAACAATTGAAAAGAGAGTCAAGAGTCATTTTGTGTGTCAAGTTGTTTTTATGTTAAAAAAGTAAAGTTGTTAAAGTTGTCAATTTTTGTCAAAAGTTCATAGGTCATTTTATGTTATATAAGGTCATTGTCAAAATTGTAAAAATAAAAAAAAAATTGCATCACGAACGCATTTTCGCTTGTACATGACGTCTGAGTTATGAATGGGGTTCAAATTTTTATGGAAGCAACTAATACAGAACCTACCATAACCATTAGAGCACATGTTGATTTTATCATTTGAGTAAGACGTATCACTTACTGGAAGATGGAGGATACATGAAGGATAGAGGTCTTTTAATGACCTCTCATCAGTCGTCAATGATGGGACTGCACCAATGATTTGGTGACTTGTGTGTGTTTGAATAAGAATAAAAGAGCATTCATGTTCACATGTGTGGTGTGATTTTATCTTTTTAGTTGTGTGTTTTCATTCCCCTACTTGTTTGAAACACATCTACTATTTGGAGACAAGGGAGAGTGTGGATATAATGGAATGTGGAAAATAGTTATATAGGAGGGCAACTAATTGCAGAGATCCATGATTGCCTTACTTCTTTATGGAGATGACCCTAGTGACACATCCATTGTGGTCATGTAAAGTAAATGTGGGATGTGTTCCTTCACATATAGTGGTCATGTGTAGCAAGATCACGTCAGTAGTATGCAAACCTAAAAATATGCATTGACATACGATTCTGTTCGTGCCAATTTTTGAAGATGTATATTCTACCCATGCTCACATTAAGGGGGTGTAGATAGGATTAATAATGTCTATAAGGAGGTGAATGTTAAGGTATAGTGTGTTCACATTATTAATTTAATGTTATTATTATCAGTTACAATAATACATTAATATATTTGTAATAGTTTTACATAACTTGTGATTAGATTTGTTAGTTTATCAAATATATTGTGAGTCACAATATATTCATATAATAGTGTTTGTTAGTTTATGGATAAGTTATTAGAGGTATTTATTTGAGAGTTTGAAGGGGTATGGATCTCCCTATTTACAGGGTAGACATTCCCTATCTATTTGTAATTGTGTTCATATAGAATAATATAGTGCGATTATATTATTATCAAGAGATTTCTGTCTATGTTCTATGTTAATCCTTTGTAGATAAAAACCAAATTTATTAATATTTTATTAAAATATTCTGCTATAGCATTTGCCTAATGGTGATATGGTGTAGTCTTGTAGTGCGTAATCATGAACTCGACCAAAAATATGCATATTATCTTGTTAAGGAAATGAGTTCCACAGTCATTAGTCAAAATTAAAGGACATCGATACCTTATGATGATATTCTCTCAATGAAATCAAGTAGTAGTTATAGTAGTACAATCCCAGTTTGGTGTTGTTTCAACCCAACGAGTGAGGTAGTCAGTGGTGGTAATGATATAGAATGCACCAATACACATCACCACAAGAGTAATGAGCCCAACAAAATAAATAAACCATTTATCAAAGGGTTTATGAGAGTATTGGATGAATGGGCATAACATCCATCTGATTTGGTTTACCCACGTTCTAACAGATATCACATTGGCATGTGTAAGCTTTGAAATCCTTAAATAAAGTGGGCCACCATAACCCTGTTAATATAACCTTTCACATTGTAGCATCACTAGCACAATATCCTCTGACAACACCTTCATGAACCTCCCAAAGAAATTTAGTACACTCATGTTGCATCAAGCATCATTTTAATACTTCATCACATCCAAGTTTATAAAGGTCACCTCTAACTAGTTGGAAAGGAGCAACATAGGTAACCAATTATATTTTCTCTTGAGTGTTGAGGTGGGTTGGTTCTAAACCTCTTTTAATAAAATCTATGATATATTCCAATTCATCAGGTACACGCATGACTTAAAAAAATGCACATTAGGTAAGTCATCCTTGATGATACCAGAGTCAATGCATGACAAGTGATCTAGTCCAAAATTAGTCTTAACCATTTTCACCATCACAAAGAATTGAAATTATTTAAAGAGAACATTCCATTGGTAAATGCATCCATGCAATACTGGCTTATTCACAAGGTATTTAATTGTTTCATGATTTGTAAATAAAGTGAATGGGGTTGTCAAACATATTGGTGAAACTTCTGAAGCACAAGGCTTCACATTCTATAATTGAGTAATTCCATTTAACTAGAGTGATCTTTCGATTAGCAAAGTAAATGAGATGATCAAGACTACCCTCACTAGGTTGTGTAAGGATAACACCCACTACCATACCTGAAGCATCAACATGTATATGAAAGAGCTTTATCTATTCTAAAAATTAGAGAATGGGGGTAGTGATTAGCTTGTCTTTGAGTGTTACGAATCCCTGATGGTGAGAATTTATCCATAAGAATTGACCATTTTGTTTAAGTAGTTCCTCCAATGGCACTATGATCTTAGCATATCCTCAAATGAATTTTTGATAGTACCCCATGTGTTCTAGGAAGGTACAGACCTCATGTTGGATGGTCGACGCTGGAAGATGAACAATGATTATAATCTTAGATAGATCCACTAGGAGTCCATCACAAAAAATAATGTGACCAAATCAAATTAAAAATAGAGTAGTAAAGATACACTTCTTTAGATTCAAATAAATCTAAAGTTGTTAGCAACACTCAAGCATGAGATCAATATTATCACAATGATCATGAACTAAACCATAGATGATCCAATCATCCAAGTATACTTGAAAGAATTTATGAATAAAATACTTAAAAACCTCTATTACAATATATGAGAACACAACCAGAGCATTCTTCAAACTAAAAGGCATCACATTGTAAGTGAATGAAACCCATTCAGTTGCAAAGGTGGTATTTGGTTTATCTTCTTCTATAATCTAGACTTGAAGATAGCCAAAAAAACCATTGATGAAGGTATAAATCTTGCACCCAACAACTCATAAAATTTCCTTTGTGAAACATGTTAGAAAAGGGTCAGTTATGTAAGCAACATTGAGAACTTGATATTCTACATAGATGTGAATGTAGCTATCCTTTTTAATACTGATCACCATAGGGCTCACCCATTTTGATTAGTTGATAATAGTGATAATTTCAGCATACAACATACTATTAATTTGCTCTTTAACTTGAGCACTAATTATGAATCATTCAATAAGGTCTCTTTTTGACTGGTTGAGCACCTTTCCCAATGAAGGATGCACTCATTTCATCTCTAGGTAATTATTAAGGGAAAACATCTTGATATTCCTGTAAGATTTCAAAAATCTTGGTGATCTCAGTATCATACCAATAATTTCCCATAATGGCCATGTTGGGTGCATCCTCTATTCTAGTATTACATTGAACCATCTTAAGTGTCTCTAAATATAGTTGTTGGTCAGTCTGCATGGTGTCTCAGACATTTCACACTCCATAATCAGTATATAAATCCAAGTGATCAATGGATGGATCTTGCATATCGAAAATGGTACCTTCCTCAACTTGGTACACAACCATCTATTTTCCCTTTTGTATTTATTCCCTTAATGTATGGTCCAATTGAGAGTCAATATGTGATGAAGATGAGGCAAGAGTATCATATTATTTGAAAATGGATAATATATCCTCATGCATGCCATGTATATGTTGTATGCAATCTTAAACTAACACTTGATTGCCTACAATAGCTTGATGGATGGCTTGTAGGGATAAGTGTAAATCCATGTGAGCTGATGAGTAAGATAGTGATAAAATCATATTAATTCTAGTGTTACTCAAGGAATCTATGTTGAGGAGTCATTCTTGATGAATGTACCATGCTTTAGCCCAAGTGTGTAGAGTACCATAAAATGCATGAACCCACAAATACTCAAGCAAAGATGTCTCATTTGCATTCTAAAGGTTTTTTTAGGCCTCAAGATGAGCCTCTGGAGCATTAACACCATCATAACTTAGAGTGGCATGATTGCAATTATCATGATGGAAGTGATAATGCATGGCAACATGCACTTGATCCCAATTAAGCAAATTATGATGGTGAATTACCCACCATCGAGAAACTTTCCCTTGAAGAACATACCTCTGTGAGTGTACTCATTCATATTACAACACATAAATGTTTTCCAACTACTGCACATACTCCTAAACTTCCATTTGACCATGAAACCTAGGTGCTTGATCTAACTGCAAGGGTGGTCTAGCCATTAAATGTCCACCAATAAGGTGAAAAAACTTATGGTGCTTAAGCAACATGGGTGAAGCATCCTCTTAAATACCAACTATGACACAAATTTGTCCAATAAGATCATATTGTCCATGAGCCCAATGTTCACAAGTATTGGTGGTAGTGTCATAAATGGATTGTGTGTCTTCTCACTATAATATACCATCTGAACTAGGATCAATATGCTCAGTTCCCCATGTTGTGAAATTATAGATATGATTGAGATCCTCATCAATGTTAATTAGTTCAACAAAAGGAGGTCCCTAAGCATTGTCTAAGGGAATTATAATGCATTAATCACCATTTTCAAAATTGATGTATCACTTTTTGAAGTTCAAGTTACCATTTTTTACATGGCACCATGGCCAACCCAAAAGATACATAAAATTATTATCTTTATCCAATTAAATCACTTCAAATTCAACATTGAAATTGACACCTAAAATGTTATTGATGGCATCCTTAAGAAATTTTATGGGTAGTACACAAGTCTTATTAGCCATGAACAATACATGAAGATAAGGTTTTAAAGGAGGGCTCACCATATTTCTCAAAGAATCCTTGGTTAATAAATTTACCTTCATGCCAGTGTTGACTAGTATATCTTGAATGATCCAACCATTAATAGCTTCATTTACTAAGATTTCTTTATCGCATTCTGTATTGGGTTAGACATGAGCCTCTTTTCATCGTGTATGGTTAAATAAGGATCCTTTCTAGGCTTTGGTGCTTGATGACTCGACCAATTCCTCATAATGGGAATGTTGTCTTCATTAATAATCTATTTTCACAATTCATGAAACTCATCATGTGTCAAGTCTTGGAGAACTGAAGCTTTCCACAATTTAGCATGTGTAGTAGCATACCTATCCTTAAGGAGCTAAATCTCACCTTGTATTTCCCACACCAAAGTCATTATGTCCATCAACATTTTTTTCTATTACTGATCATCCAGGTAGTGATTTGTACAAGGCTCTTCTTGTTGAACCTTGTCAATGGATGGATTTAAAATGGATTTAGAAAGAACACCACTTCATGTAGTAATATTTATCTTGGGACTGATCAGAGTATTCGGTATGGTATCCATTGAACAATTAGATTTTTTAAAATATTTATCATTCTAGAACCCTTCTCATTCTGCTCCTTGGTGATGGCAACATATAGGTTTAGGTATTCCTCTAGACTATGCTCATTATTACAAAAGGCACAGGTTGGATAGTCATGCTAGTAATGCTTTGGAGATCTGCACTTATAATAGGTTCTAGGCATAAAAATACCACCTCTATGTCCATGACCACAAACTTTATAAGATCGACCTCCACCATTGTTCTGGTTATTAGTTACATAGATTTCACGAGTACCACACGTGCATGCCTCACGAATATCACTAATAAAGTGGTAATTATTCGTATCATGTGTATATGAATTACATATTTTATATTATGATGATACCTTAGATTGAGTTTCATGCTAAAATAGGGGAAAATCTCTCACATCATGGTATTCTTAGCATATTTCAAAGGACTGCTTTACAATGACGTGAATACTATTCCTAGCATAAATATTTCTATTATGACCTTTTACTTCATAGTCAACATAACATAAACTACTGTGAGTATCTTGAGTACTATTTACAGTGATCTTCTACAACTGAGATTCCATAGCAACAATCTAGGCTTCTATAAAGGGACCGATCCTTATATTCATACTTCCAATGGCTTCTACATGAAGGACAACTTCTAATGCCTCATATAGGTTAGTGAAGGTCTTATAGGACAATATACATCAAATGGAAGTAACAAGACTCCTAAAAACCACTAGGCATGCTATATTGTGTTTATCTCAAATGATAACTTATAAATAAACATTTTAAACTGTGCATCATACTCATGCACACTCTTAGTGAGTTCTTGTTTAATATCCTTTAGGGCAGTAATAATTTTTTGTTCAAACTCTGGGATGTCAATTTTTTAGAAAAAATCCACCTTCAACTACTCGTAGTTTACCACATCATGCTGTGGATCAAACTTTCAGTACCCCTTATGTGTAAAGTCTAAAAGGGTAGTGGTAAATTGAGTTGCCTTATGTTCAGTATAAGTAACGCCTCACACCTGCTAAATGAGTTCATACTTATGAACATGTTCTTCTACATTTTTAACACCATGATATTTATGTATATGAAGCATCATCTTGTAGTAGGTTGTAGGTGGATTGGGTGTTGTCAATGGATCTTTTTGTGACACACCTCTAGTCCCTCCTGTACCTTATGGGTGAGTTCCATAAATGCCTCTTGCACCACCTTCCAGATCCTCTAGTTGAACAATTGTTGGTACCACCTCCCATACCTCCTGTGGAAATAGAAATACCTAAGATGTTAGGCTTAGAAATAAGTTGATTAATTGAGGAAGGGCATGCACTTTACCCACTATCTATACTTGGTCCACTAGGCATTCTAAAGTGAGCCATAGGGTTGACTTGTAATGGAAAAAAATTAATAACAAACTATTATCCTGATTCTATACATCAAAAACTTCTTCGACATGTTCAAACTCTGACTTTACACTATTTGTATCCCAATTTCTTACAAGAACATCATCTAACTCAAAGGCATGAACATACATGATGGGTGGGGAATTGGACCTATCCTAATTAGGTTATGTAATCACCAATGCTTGAATTATTTATCCTTCATGTATCTATGCCAATGTAAGGTGCAATCTTGTGGTTGAGGAGTCCTCATTATGCCTTTCTACCTCCCTACATATCCTCATGACACTTCCAAAGTCCTCTTGACCCCTCCCTATATTTCTTCCAATCATATTCCTTCGCTTAGCCTCATCATACTTGATCTTATGAAACTCATGTTGACTGGTTGCCATACTCAACCAACAATCTTATATTAATGTGTGCCCCTTCATTTCCCCACCAATTGCACTACTTATTCAAGGGATAGTTTAGCCATCCATGTGAAAGTTTTCAAGTCTTGAGTCAATTATAATCTTCTTAAATTATAATGAAAACTACATAAGATACCTTCCACGTGGATCCCAGAGGAAGTTAAATCAAGCTTCCTCTAGATAAGAGTACATAGAGACTGCATATTCTAAAATATAGTTATTAAGTGTTTCTCACCACCAAATATCCACTGTATGCATCTAGCGCACTCTCAATCTTGCCAAGGCCAACTAACACTATATTGACTAGGATGCCTTCCATCCGTAATTCCTTGAATGGTCTTACGTGTATGTCAAAACCTAGGCATGCAAGTGAATGGGAAATTTTACAAAGAAAAGTTCATAGACTGAGTCATAAAAGTGTTTTTGTACCCATTTGCACATAGAAACTCTTGGTTCAAGATATTGAAGTTCCAAATTATCTTCTATGGTAATAACCCAAAGTTTCAAATTTTCTAGAGATAACTGGTCGAGTATTTTCCCACCATCATGTGAATAAGTGCAATGGGTATAGGTAACAAAACAAAAATGTTGGGATCTTTTCCTTTAATCTAGCATGTTTTTCCCTAATTGCATGACTAATGGAACAAGAGTTCTAATGAGCTAGTGTGTCGGTACATCACGTGAGAAAAGGTTCTTTCATGCTCACCCAAAGTACGCATTTTAAGATTGGTTCCTATTAGTTTCATCATGCAGTGGTGTATTCATCTAGTTTCTTAAGCTAGGGTGCTTGAAAAGACACTTAGTTCTAAATTCATACTTAGTTCCATGTCTAACTCTTAACTATTCATTTTCTATGTAACTAATCAAAGAAAAAGAAGTGAGACACAAAATGGGAACAAAATAGTAATAATCCCATTATATTCATGAGCATATTACATATTTATTTCATTAACACATAAGCTTACTCTCATTGCATTCGTATGTCATATCCAAAATTATGATAGCATCAGATTATTATTATCAACCAACACTAAATGATGAATCACCAATGACCATTAATAATAATGAGTTTTGGGAATCCATTTACAATAAATTCCTAAGGACTCAGGCCTAACTACCCTTATATGCTCTCTATGCTGGATCCTCATCATCATGTGCCTATCTTCTCACAGACTGGTGCTAGATTTACATTTGACTATTCTTCTCTGATGTTCATGCAAACTGTTCCCTAACCATCTCCACTTTCTGTGCCTTTTCCCAAGTCTTTCTCTATTGTTAAAGTCCTACATTCTCAGTTTCTATATGTTTCATATTTCCTTTTTCCATGTGACTTGCCTCTTCTGCACCATGATCTTCCACAACATGTCTCTTCCATACCACGGTCTTTCGTGTCATGTCTCTTCCATGTTGTTGTAAGAAAAAAGTACTTAAGAAAATTAGATATAAAATTAAGGGCTCAACATTTTCATTTAGATGAGATTAATCCAAAATAATTATAATATTTGTTGGTGCATATTAATTTGTTACAAAAATCTAAGGCTTCTAATAGTTTGTTAAGATAATTATTGTAATTAGGTGGATATTTTGCCTATACAAACATTCCTGTATGTTTAATCCAACTAGTCAATAAGCTTAAGGATATAGATCTACTATATATTTGAGGGTATATTAAAATGCATCTATTTTGAGATTTTTGTTTTATTTTTATAATGTATGCAAGCTATAATTTCAAGTTGTTGAGATCAAATAAACACATCATGTATTAATTTTTATGTGTAATTATGAGGTTTATGTGGTTAAATGTATTTGTTCATTGAGGCCCCTAAATATGACTTCATCATTTTGTATTAGAGTGAGGTTTTTTTCCTTGTTGGTGAGCATGTGATTTTTTTTTTTTTTTTTGCATTCTTGATTGTGGGTATAAAACAGAGAAGACATATTCAAATAAATGGTTTTTATAATTAATAAAAGAGGGTTGTCAAGTCTCTCAACCCTTTCATTAATAAAAAATAATTATTACTAGAAGATTTAATCTGTAAAATTAGCAAGATTAAAGTTACTATAATTACCTCAATGAAAACAACCATATAAATATTATAGCTTCTTAAAAGATTACCAAAAAAACTTAAAATTAAATATTTCAAAAATAAAAGGCAATCAAAATCCCAACTGAGCATGTTTGAAAGTCTCCCACAAAACACATAGAGAGAATGATTTCCTTTACAATTGAAATATAACCACTTATATATCAAAATAGTCTTCCACAATAGAAACTAGTGCTTTTGTAGTAGTGACAAAAAAGCCCAAAAAAATAAAGTTGATAAAAAATCCAACTACAAGAGTAACAAGAGGAAACCTATAGGTTCTAAAATAAAATTTTATGTTTTTTTTAAATATTTTTCTAAAATCCATAAATTATGGGCTCGTAATTATGTAGCAATAAAATTAATTATTTCACCAAATTTTATAACCCAATAAATTTTTAAAAAACTTTATTATGATATGGCCATATTAGGGGTTAAAAACATGAAAAAAATACTACGTAGAGAGCATATGAAGTATTATATTTTTTTCTCATACTTCGTTTCTTAAAGGAGAGCCCCCAGGTAGGTAGGTAGGTATTTTTTTTAAAATTATTATTATTTCAATTTTTATTACATTAATAGCTAATTTTTATTTTATCTTTTTATTATTTTAATATCTTACGTTTTTATTTTTGTTTATTTTTAATTTTTATATTTTTAAATTTAAAGTTTATTTTTTTCTCAAATAATGTTATACGTTTGATGTATTTTATATTTAATTTTTATAAATGTTTGAAAATTTATGTTGTTTATTTATACATTTTCAATTTTATTTTTTTTTAAATTTAAATTTTATTAAAAAATATATTTATTTATAAAATTATATTTAATTATTAAAAAAAATTGTTTAAATTTAATTACAATTTTATTTTAAATATTATCTATTGGTAAATTTGAATCAAATTTTATTTTCATCGAATTTAAATTTGAAATCAAACTTTGTGATTTAAATTACAACCAATAAAGATTATAAACAAAGTCAGGAAACCAAAGTTCTTAGATATAATGGGAAGAAATAAAGGATAAATATTCATAATTATGTGAGTTACCAAAGAAATCCGAGATAATATAAATTGAAAAACTGAGTTTTTCATGGATTCGCTGAACAACTTCCACACCACCACAATCCCCCAAAATCCCTTTTTATCCACTACCATATATAGAATTCATTCATCCAATAAAAACACCTTATGATTTCCACCTACATCCTCCATCAACAATAAAACCCACACAACTTCATGTAATAATCCGTCAATCCTACCCCAACACCTTCTTTCTCTTATCACCTCACTCACCATATTCTAAAGTGAACGAATGTTAATGGAGAAAGATAAAATTAATAAGTCTTAGTATCTCCTTGAGGCACAACCAAATTGTCAAATATGAATGGGGAGTGACAACTGAGCATAAAGAGTCCTTGGAACAAGAGCGGGACCCCAACCCATTATCTAACATTATAATATTAGAATGAGTGATATTTGACGTAGAAACTATTGATCTCCTAAAACAATCCTTGAAAACCATATATCTAGGGTCAAATAAAGAGAAGGTGACAACCCTAGGTTTAAAAGAAGCCACAAATATAAGGTTTGCGGATGTATCTTTAAAAATTCTCAATCCAACCATTTTTGAATCTTAAGGATTTCCAGAAGGTTTAAAAGAAGGAATGAATGAACCCAAAGTATGTGATGAAAAAAATGAAGACAAGGAGGAAGAATCAAATAGAAAATATTCAGAGCTTCTCTTAGGGAGAAAGAAAAATAATAATTAAGACTGATTGGACCCATTTTTGATAGTAATATACAAATAATGGGTAGGCTCGCATTGATAGTTATTATTTATTGCATTTTAAATGACATTTACACTTTGTTTCTTCATTAATGTTCTTAGAAAAAATGAGAAAAATAAATCTACAAACCCTAAATCATCTCTATGAGAAAAATTTGAAACACTAGAAGCTCCCCTTTCCTCTCCATCACTCCAAATCCTATGTGTCGCTTTCCATTTCTCCCAATTGAAGTGATGAACAAAGTTGGTCATATTACAATAGGTGTTGGGTGGAATGTGTAATAAATAATTTATTATTCTTTGATTTTAAGGGAATGACACATAGGATAGGGTTTTCTACAAGATCGCCAAGACTTGAAGACTTTGATAGAATGATGTGAGATATGCAATCATATCTAGAGGCTATAAAGTTTGTGAAATGTCAAGGTGTAAGTGTGGTGGTTAATGAAAGTAATAGTGAAGCCACATAATAAGCACCTAAGATCTGGGTTGTAGAAGAAGAGATCTATGAACTTGAAGATAAACTCCTTCATGTAGTAGAAAGGATGACTAACAAGATGAAGTTGGACCCTCTCAGTTATTCAGGTAATTTGAGTCCTGAATATCTCATTGAATTAGAGAAATTATTTGAGTATGAAATTATGGAAGGTCCCAATAAAGTCGTATTTCCATGAATAAAATTGAAATTTTATGAATCCTTATTGTGGTATCATGTGAAAGGAAAAATGATTCCATATAGGTAAAGATAAGATCAAGAGTTGGGATAGACTAGTTGTAAAGTTATGGGATATATTAATTCCTTTTGATTAGTAGTTAACTTTGTTCAAAAAGTTTAAAAAATTGTGACAAAGTGATATGAGTGTGAAATATTACATTGAGGGGTTTTATATACTCATCATAAGAGCGGGTCATGTTGAATATGACACCAAAAATATTTCAAGGTATTTGAATGGGTTTCAATTTTTCATCTAAGACAAGTATGGTATGTTCTCGTTGTGATCTATCGAAGAATCCTATCAATGCATGTTCAAGGTTGAAGATAAGTTGTCACACAAACAAAAAGGTGTAGTGCAAGGGATAAATTTTTTCTAATGTGCATGAGAATAATGAAGCAATGGTAGAGGATACTCTATGCAAGAAGGATAAGATATTACTTCTAAGTGCAATGATAATAGTACATAAAGAGGTATAGGAAATCCTGTGGAGAATCATATAGACAAAGTAGACGAAGATGATTCATGGGTAAATGTTTCAGATGGGGTGAAATTGGACATGGGGAATTTGAGTGTCTACATGCATGTATAATGAAGGAAGTTGAAGAAGTGACTTGACTACACATATTGCACAAGCATATGAGGAGAGGATAAAGTCTATACATATCCTATATGAATAAGAAATTGAAGATTTTTTCATGATGAAGAGGGTGATATTGAGACCATCAAAATAATGTAATAGTCACACATAGAATAAGAGTATATTTTGAACCATTTTTTGGATCTGAAGGTGACTTTTGCAGTTTGATTATTAATATAAGTAGTAAAAGAAATCTTTTTTCTAAAAAAATAGTTGAAAATATTAGTGTAAATAGGATTTTGTATCCAAATCCCTATAAAATGTCTTGGTTTTTGAAGGGATATCAGATTATAATGAATCAAACATTTATAGTAAGTTTTAATATAATTACCTTCAAGGTTCAAATTCTATATGACATATTACCCAAAAATATTTTAAATGTGTTATTAGCAATGCCTTATAAGCTCAATAGGAGGGTGAAACATGATGGTCATGTGAACACATATATATTGGTGAAATATGGAGTGACACACAACTTGACTCATATGCAAGATACATATAAGGAGTAAACAAATGCTGCATACATGTTCAAAAAGTTAGTATGTAATCACATATAATACATGAATATTTTATCATGTCAGTAGTAAAATGGAGAAATGAGTAATACTGTTGATCACACAATAATCCAAAACTCATCAAAACATCCATAGACAAACCATACAGAGGTAAACAAAGTTATTCATAACAATCATGTCCATAATCTATAGAACATGAAAATATAATAACATAGTTTCATCATGGCATATTCATAAAATAAGTAAAATAATCATGTCCATATAGTTAATAGACATCAAAAATTGCATAATACAAACTTGACATATCTAACATAAGAAATAGATTAAAATACTAAAGTACAAAAATGGAGATGAAAATTGATATCACATGTAAAATAAAAACCTTGAAATTGATATCTCATAATATATTTAAAATAAATATTTATTTAACAAATATTTATACATTTAAATAAATGATTAAAAAAGAAATTTAATAATATTCAAAATTTAATTTTGTTTTTTAATTTTTATAGTAAATAAAATGATTATGACTTATCTTAAACCAGATCCTAAGTTTGTTTCAATTCAACTTAGATGACAAACACTTATATTGAATACTAAAATGAAAGAATACATTTTTAGTGGCCTTTTTGGTTACATATGTTATGAGGATTAATTATTAAATGGCATATTGTCATGAGAATTAACCTAGTATCTATCACTCGAGTGGTGAAATTGTATATAATTTATATATAGGATATAAAATTTCATATAAATGATGAATAGAGGTTGAAAATTTGAGTTGACAAATAATTATGAAAGAGGACTAAGACTATAATTTTTTTTGGATAAGATTAAAAATAATGTTTCGATGAGGCCCCATAATTTATATAAAATCAATCAAAACAATAACCAATCAAATTAAATTAAACACAATATCTAACACTATCCTCAAAATAATCAGGCTAAATCTACAAAAGAAAATGACATTTAAGAATCTTTGTAGAAAATCTACCAAAAAGTAACAAAACAACCTGGATTCAACCTTAATTTAGTGTAAGAGTAGTGAAAGTATGATCATCAAATACCAAGAAACCAATCACAATATTGATGTCAATAAACATAAGGGATGAACACTAAATACTTTAGTAAATAATGAAAAGAGGGTTAAAATTAATTAGTTGACATAATTCTAAAAGATTGAAGACCAAAATGGATAATATGTTCTAGGTAGGAGGGGATTAAATGCAATAATTTGGTGTAATTATTCAAATAAAAAGAATTAAATATAATAATTATTTTTAATTATTGGAAGAAATAAATTATTTATTAAGTTTAAAGGTTTTTTATAATAATAATTGATGGGTGGTGGCAGGGGATAATGTTTGTGACATTTATTTGACCATCATTTAAATTTTTTTTTGAGAAATTAAATAAAGAATCATGTTTTTGGATTCTATATATACGTATACATATATACATATATTTATGATAAATATTATAAAATTATAAATAATTATAATTTGAAAAAAAAATTAAAATAACATTTTTAAGATTGACATTTCTAACATTTTTCATATAAATTTATTTAAAAAATTTATAATAATTACTTACAATAAATATAAATATATAATTTAATTTTGAAAAGACTTTATCATAACAATACCAACAAAAATAATAATAATTTTTTTTTTTGTGGCAATGACCAAATGATAAAAAAAAATGGACTTGATAATTGACTCAAATTTAACAATCTAAAATTGTTAATTATAAAATCACTTAATATTATAATATAAAAATACTTTAAATTATATTTATTTTATTTAAACTTATTTAAATCTCTAACTTGGTAATCAAAGAAGACAAAAACTTCTAACTAGTCATAATGTAAACTCATAATTAGTTTATTTATTAAAAAGGAATAAATAAAATAAATATAAAAACAAATTAATTCACTTAGGAGACAAGCAATCACCCAACTTATCTAAATCTAGAAACTAATTAAAAAAACAAATGAAAAATAAAAGACTTTGTATAAATCGAGTACCATTTCTAATCCACACATAAAACAAAATTTCCATATTTGGAAACTCAGATTCATCCATCCATCGATTGTGAATGCAAATGTGTAAAGGAAACTCACTATCAAAGAAAAATAAAAGAGAGATATGGTTGCAGGTCAATTCTCAATTGTCTTGGGTATGGTTATATAGTGAAGACCAAAGAAAGTGCTGTATCAGTGGAGTTGATGGTGAATTGGAGATGGATCGCGCCAATAGTGTAAAATTGGATTTGTGATCTTCATTGTCATTCTAGTAATAAATGTAATCTATGCACTAAATATATTTACCATAATTGTTTTGTGCAAGTTGTACACTCTAATATTAATTCAAGTAACATATTTCTGGTTGAATATGTGACAACTCATGTAATAGATTTTAAAATAGTTAGAATGATTTGTGGGTCAAACTTTATGGAATTAAGAAGTACTTCCACTCTAATATGAAAGGATTTATGGGCTACATTGCATAAGGTATTTGTTTCTTATATAATTCCCTATTGAGTATGATATAATATCATGTTTAAATTTTGTTAAACATAGAGTATGGAGTTGGTGGATGGACATCTGAAGAGGGTGATGTTTATGACTGAGCTTAACTAGCATCCATAAATTACATATGTGTTGGTATCATTTAGTATTTTTAACTTTTCAAATGGTTCAACTGCATTAGCAATTAACACTACTTGTCATTAAACCATCGATGTCGCCATCAATTAACCGTGACTATCAACTAGAGAGATCGTCAACATTGATTCTAACCATTAATCATCACACATCACTAATCATGATCGTCAACCGTCAAGGCAAACATCATTGCCTACATGACACACACATAGTGGCATGGAGATGATTCTCAAGTACACACGATTTTAATTGATGTTTCATTGCTATGTTATCATTCCTCATGGGGCACATTGGGGCATCCTTTTCCATATCATGAACCTACTACTATGATTTGGGTAAAGGCTAAAGGTTAAAGTCCATGTCATTTATGATTCAATTCCTATTGGATCCAAGGTGAAGGGAGATAACTAGAGCACAGGGAAATGGAAGAAGCTTAGAGATTGCTGCCACATTTTGTCCTAGTTAGTAATAGACAATGTCTGTGTTGTGTTTGAAAAAATGTCTCAAACATGATTGTTAGGTTACTAGTACATTTTGTCGGAAAAATGTGCATATGAATTTTGAGGCAAGGAATTTGACAAACAGAGCTTTAGAATAGGTAGAACAAGGTGTATGGCATATAAGTTTAAGATCCTTTGTGGTATTTTCCATTTTGAAGATGTTGAGCTTTGTTTTTGATTGAGTAAACCATTATTCAATATACTAGTATATTTATTATTATACATGCCTTATGTTTGTCTATGGTTTAAGCATAAGCTTTCTGATTTGTTGGATTCTTATCACATAAATTTTTGTTTGCTAGATTAGTGAAACCTTGATTTCCAATAACATACATATTTGTAAAATATTGAGCAATGTCAACAGTGTGTTACCAATTTTTGGTTTTTGATAAATCTAAGGATGTTTTTCCCATTCTTTGGTTATGTGTAGGTTTCACAATAAACATAATTAGATGTGAAGAATAATGAATCACAAGTCGATGATATATAAACCATATTGTGCATGTTAATTTTATTTTAGACAATTGGGTTCCAAGGTATAATAGCTTGAAGTATACATTGATTCATGTACTTAACCTTTTTTTATAAAATAATTATACTTTTCTTTACTAAATGTTTTTTTGGCTAGATAACAGCTTTTGACCAGAGCTTGAACCAGTCTGGGACACAATCAGGGGCCCGTATCTCAATGTAATACCACATGTATACCATATATTACCAAATATATAACAACAATTGTAGATATCTAAAATTGGACACCAATGGATTCATACCTAACTTTAGATCAATTCTTACCAACCTTTGTAAATCTAGCTTAAGAGCTTCTAAATGTATCAAATTTGGCTTCATAACATGCAATTAAATCAATTTACCCCATAAATCAATTAAATTGAGCAAATGCACATTGAATAAAATCAAAATCTTGAAAATGATCCAAAAGCCTAAAATGGATTAATTAACATGCAAATCCTAATCAAATCCTAATTGAATTCATCCTTGAATAATTAAATGAATTATCAAAAAGGAAATTCAAAATCAAAATCATAAGCCAAGCCAAGCCACTTTCAAGCCATATCAAAGCCAAAACCATGAGCATGATGCCAAGAGGATATGGAGATAGACAAGCCCCACTGATGAAGACCTTTTGAGCACAATCCGAACAAGTCAAATGAAGAAGACTCTTGGAGCATTAAAGGATTTGGTAGGGAATTTGTGAGTAAGTTCTTTCCATTTTTAGTTCTGCTTTGTTCATATGTGTTTCTTTACCATGTTCCTCCCTTTGATCTAGGCAAGGTAGTGTTATGAATGTTAGTGTGTTATTGCTTTCATTTTTCATTGATTTCATTTGAAGATAATATATGGTCTAACCTCCCTCCTTGGATTCCTTAATAAAAAATGGCACACTTGGTGAGACCCAAATAATTCCCTTACCAAGGAAATCAAAATGCAACTCATAAAATTTTAGATTAATGCTTAAATTCCTTAAAAATTAGAGTTTTTGTTTTGATTTTCTGTGTTATATTCTTTTAATTACACTTAGTTTTGACAGTGAATCAACACCGATTATTTCAAATATCAATGCTGATTCTCATGAATCGACGTTGATTCATTCTATATAGAAACAAGACGTGGTGAGAATGAGTCCTTTTGAATTTCTCTTCAGTTTGCTAGAATTGTTGTGTTTTCAAGGACCTAGATGTTGTTTTGCTAATGATTTTACTGCAGACTTTGGTGTTATTCTTTATATTTGTGCTCATATTGCTAACCAAATTCCTTGTGAGGAAAAAACATGTTTTTTTATTTTATGTGTTTTTGTAGATAGGATAAAATTGATGCTAATTCACACAAATCGATGCTAATCCTTGCATGAATTGATGATGATTTACTGTGTAAAAATATAGAGTAATCCTAAGACCAACTTTTTCAAAGTTTATTTGCCCATAATCAAAGCTGCTTGTAAGCAGAGGTTTGTTATCTGACAATTGCAAGTCATGGATGTGATTTGAACACACATTTGCTAAGTTTTGCCTATCTAACATTTCATTTTGAACTTTTCTTGTGAGATACATTTTTTATTTTATGTGTTCTTGTAGACATGATAGAATTGATGTCGATTCACATAGATCGATGCCAATCCCTACCTAAATCTATGTCGATTCACTGTGTAAAAACATAGAACTAACCTGAGAGCTACCTTTTCAAAAATAGTTTGCTTAAAAACAAAAGTACTTCAAAGCGGAACATTATTATCTAACAATTACAGGTTCAAGGATCAATTTGAACACCAAATTTGCTTGTTTAGACTAATCAAACATTTCATTTTAGGCTTCTAAAAATAATTTAGTTGAATCTTGCACATTTCAATTTGGGTGATAAAATGGACATGCTAGATCTCACACATTTAGATATTGGCGTTTAAAATGAACTAAGATTGCTAATGTTTACAAAAGCTTCATTTTTGGTGCTTAAAATAAATTCTTAAATCTTGAAACCTTTTAAGTTGGTGCTGTAAAAAGAATAATAGGCTAAAGTCTTGAACACTTTGACTTTGGGCTTAAAACAAATTTAGATGATTTTTATTTAATTTGGTTTTGTGAAATCATTTCAATCTTTTGCCACTTAAGCCAAGGGGCCAAGTAAAGAACATCTTCTCATTTCAACTTGGTGTCTAAAATCAAACTTCACTCACAATTATTTGAAACTTATTTATTGATTGCTTGTTTTGTAAAAAGGATAGCACGCATATGCTCTCTCTCCATCCCCTATAGGGAACTCATGGGATCAAAATCACCTTTTCATTATATTTAGTGCCTATTCCAAGGCATAGAAAGATAGTTGCGTAGGCTCTCCCCAAACTCACATAGTATTGGATAATCTAAAATCAACCCTAAAGTCTTTCTGCGTATCTTTTATTTTCATGCATCTTGGCTTGTGAAGGGGATGCCATTACCTCTCACAAGTTATTTAGGGAAGCATTGACTTGAGGCTTCATCTCTTTATAGTGTTTCAATGCCTCTCCATAGGGGGTATACAAATTGGGATCATCCGACTGGGACGATGGTTTGAGTAGTTAAACCATCTCTATCAGTGGTAAACTAACCCAAAACATATAATCAATCAGGACATCACACTATACTAAGCAATTGACAGATGTAATGGTTGTGAAAAGGACAAGACTTTTTCACAACAAGTTGACTAACATGGATCCAATTGATGTGTTGCTTATTTTGTGTGCAAACATGAAAGTTTGTACACATGGGATCAATCTAGATGGTCGTAACTTGTAAGTTTTAGTCAACCCCACTTTGACACACATTGATATGATCTAGGATGATATACTTTGTTATATTTTATCATTTATTCTTTTATCACTTGGTGTGTTAGAACTAAAACTTGTTATTTAAACCATGTCATGAACGAGTCTTGTGTCTAACATTACTTTATTATTTGAGGAGGCATTATGTCATCTATTTGATACCTTGATTTAACTTAGAAAACATGTGTCAAAATTTTATGTGTATCACCTAATTGAAATAGGTAACATTAATTTTTACAAATCAATTCAATTTTCAAACCTTAGCAAGTTTTGAAACAAACCATTGTCACATCTTTTGGGAGTGATAATGCCATTACACTACCCAAATTATTTCAAAAGACCTATCTTGTTTTATGTCTCAATTATCATTATTGAACCAATCATTTGTGTCTTGTTGGATATTTGTTTAGTATAGTCATGTTTTTCAAAATTACCTAACTTGTTGGTCATCAAAACCCTAGTTTACCTTAGTTGAATCTTTGATAAAATTTTACAAGTTTGGATCCAAACATTGATTGATTTTTGTTTAAGCCTTGACATGCAAGGGTTGATACACATATCTTTATTTTTGAGTTGCGTAACTTAGGTTAATTGATTACTCAAATTTGAAAACTTTATTGTTTGTGCCTTTATTTGATAGAATCAGTCCATCTTCAAAGTACCTTTTATTTAGTGTTTTATACCAATCAAATCATGTTTATGTCTAGAATCAAGTACCTAGTCTTTGTCAAAATGTTCCAAGTTTGTTAGATTAATCATCATCATCCTTTATTTTAAGTCTCTATTTTAATGCTGAGTTTAGCCAAAAGTCCTAGCACAACCTGTTTGAGCCTATATTTTGAATCCATGTTTGGACAAAAGACCTAGTGACTCTTTTCACTTTCTTAGTTTAGACCTATTTGGAACATATTTGGATATTAGATTTTGGCATCTTGTTTTTAGGTCATTTTACTTGACCTTATTTGTGTGAAACATTTATTTTTAGACATTTGATGTTATACTATTTTACCAAGTCTTTGCATAGATTTTTTGGAGATACAACTCCACCCTTGACCAAATTAGATAGATTTGAATGCTTTATCTTTTTAGACATAGTTTTTTAGAGTTTTTAGAACTCTAATCCCATCTTGTTATGTAGTATTTATTATAGATTTTATCATGAATCACTATACACGTAGTGAAACTATGTACAATCTAAGATATGGAAATGTTAGCACATAGGAAGACTTTTTTCAAGATCCTTATGGAGAAGTTGTTGTTTGGGAGATGGATTCCTATCCACCATACAACACTCAAACAAGGGAACAGAGTCAAGATCCTTTGGCTAATTATTTGGTTAGTACACCTCCTTATATGGAGAAAGATCAAGAACAAATAGATCAATACTTGGTGAGTGTACCTACAGTTATTGAAAACATCCAATAACAACCTTATTATGGTATAATGCTAACAAATTTTGAGGTAGGGCAAGACAATTTGCCAAGTTTACCAAGAGGGCCTTATAACATGTCTTATCAAAACAACGATCATGCCTTTTCTAATAACCCTAATGTCATAGTACCAATTCCATATCAAGATACACATATGCTTGTCACACAAAGAGGCCTCATGGAGGACCACTTCATTCAGATGTAGATATCATACTAGACATATCGAGACCTAATGCATAACTTTAACAATATGACCATGTCAAACAAGCTACTTATTAATTTATGTCCTTCAACAGGAGTTTTAATGGAATTGATTGGTCAAGAAAATTAGGGTTTATACCTATTTATGCAAAACACTTCAGTCAAAAACATGTTCAATACCCCAACTATGAAGGAAGTATCTTCTACTTCTATGTAGAATAGTGAACAAAACATAGTGGATAATGCACAAGCAACATCCAATTTAGACCAAAGTGGTGTTAATACACAAATAAATAGTCAACAATAAAATGTGCCTTTAACTATCACCATTAGTGGTTCATAAACTCAGAGACTAGGAGTTTCTACTTCCCAACCTCAACCAACTACCTCTAATCCTCAACCAACTACTTCTTCTAGCACCCAACAATAAGGATTAAGTAGTCAACCAACAACTAGTGCTATGCCATAATAGAATGGGATGAATCTTAATCCACCCTTATAGGTGACTAGTAATATTCCAAAATAGTAGGCACCATTTAATCAACTCATATAGTAGAGGAAAAACATATTTCCAACTCAATAGGAAGAAACCAATGTTCTACCTTATCAGATAGTGATAAACATACCTCTTTCATCATAGACTGACATGCCAATTCAAAACCAAATGATGTCTAACCAATAACACATAAATAATGGTCAACGACAGATGTCGAATATCCAACATGTATCTACTTCCCAATGAGAATTCACACAACCAATAGGTTCCCATGTTCCATAAGTACCTACTAGGAAACAATTACCTTTCTTGCCAAACATGCTATAAGTTTAGAGATAGGGTCTTGGTCTACAAGTCTCTCTCAATCAAAAAGGTATGAATAGTTAGCAACATGTCTCTATTCAACCTCAACATCCATAGTACAACTATATACCACCATCCCAACCTCATTATTCCCAACATCAAGCCTACATACCCAATCCCAACCAAAATGTTGCATCATAGTACATGCAATATCAACAATTATACCCAAATATATACATGTGTATTCTTGGTACATAATCCAACATTCCCTAGTAAATACCTCCATCATACCTTAGTCAAAGTGATCCACTTATGACCACTCAACCATCACCTTAGGCCAATATTTCCATAAGTTTCTTTGAATAGGAGATACAACAAATAAAGGATGTAATTACCACCATCCAAGCTAGGAAATAAGTCAAAAAGTTTAAATTGGATGACGTGTGTACTTACCCTTTCAACATACAATACTTATAGATATCATTTTATCTAGGATATGAGCCACCAAAGTTTGACAAATACAAGGGAAAAAGTGACCCTAAATTACATCTAATAGAATTCTTTGTCGCATGCTAACCAGTGACCTATAGTGACATATACTTGTTATTTACAAGAAGTCTAGCTGGACAAGCCTTGGAATGGTTTTTGAAACTACCAAAGAATTCATTTTTTGATATTGATGATCTTTTAGACCAGTTTATGCAACATTTTTCTTACAATCTTGAGCATGAGATTTCATTAGTAGACTTAACACAAGAAAAATAAAAACTAGATGAAAGCTTCACAAAATATCTATAGTGATGGAGAGCCCTTGCAAGTCGTTTTAACCATAGTCTACTTGACAAACAACTAGCCATTATTTTTACCAAAAAATCTACACAATGAGATATCCTACTATCTAGAATTGTAGTGTGCACATGCGTTTAAAAAAGCATTATTAAAGGTTTAGTGATCGAACGAGCCCTTATTAACAAAGGGATCATTAAACTAACCTCATCAAATAAAAAAAATAGATAGAATCAACACTAGAATAGTGGCCAAAATCCACATCTAGTCCAAGCATAAGCATCACAACCAGCATAGGCTAATAACAATGACAGACCTAAGTAATTCAATCACAACAAGAATATTGTAGGGAATAGAGTAACAGAGTCATGACATGTCTAAATGGTATAATCACCATTTTCTCTACCTACATCACCATACTATCTTACTACTAACGAATAACCTTTTTAGTAGCTGCAACACATGAAATAAGCATAACAACCTAGACCAGTACCACAAATACAATAAAAGTAAAAAATGCTTATGCCTTTTCAAAACCCTTCTCCTTCAAGGAAAAACATGCCTACTTGTCATGCTTTTACTGACCTTGAAGATACTATAGAATCAATATTTTGAAAGATTTTAATTAGTTAACTTGATTAAATGGCCTATTCAGAAAGAGTAAATTTGTGAGGCTTCTGACATGCCAGACAAATATAGGCCAGAATAATTTTGAAATTTTCATAGGGTCAATGGCCATAATTTTTAGCATTGTGTGTAAATTAGACATGTAATTCATAATACTTCACATTAGATCACGAAGCTTCTACCTCCAATTAGAGCCTTGGCATTTATCATAATCCTTTCCCCCACATAACAATCATCAACAACAACAACATCAAAAACAACATAATAATAATAATAATAATAATAATAATAATAATAATAATAATAATAATAATAATAATAATAATAATAATAATAATAATAGCCAGTGCAACATCAAAAAAATAGTATCAATAACCAAATCCGAACCAACAGAGTCAATATAACTAATAGCAAAACCAATAGCATCAAAACAATGAACAAAACCAAGATCATAATGATGGTAACAACCAATAGAGATACCATGTATTCACACATGACTACAACACAGTTGTAGGCCATATTGTAGGAGGTCATGTTAACACCATTTCCATCAATCTAAGACTAAGTATCAATCAAACAAGATCATTTCTAATTGTACCAAATCAACAAAATCATTCTAGAAATCCTTCCTTGACTTGAGACCACACACAAACAAACCAACAAGCAAGGTTTCCCATGTTAGGACCTTATACTGATAGGCTTTGTATGGTAATCTTTGACCTCAAAATTGTGATTGCATAATCAGGGTTAGATACATGACCATTTTTTCTAATAAATGATGGTGGAGGGGGACCATTTATGATAAGTCTCAATTACCAATGCACTTATGTGTGGTCACAGGATATCAACAATAGTCTTGTATTTAATCTTAATTATGCAATCATAAATCAAAGATCAAATATTACCATAGTAGGCCCATAACCATCTACCACTTCACCCATCATCTAGCCAACCATTCTACCTTAGAACAAGCCATTTACTACTATCCAAGAAAATACGTTTGACATTGTGGAACGATTATAAAAGATACCAATACAAATCTCCATTTTAGATTTGTTACATACGTCTACTATCCATAAAAAAATCTTGACAGTGTTCTTTGGTCAATCTATAGATCCAAATGACATATCCCCTGATAAATTTCAAACGTTGGTTGGACACCTAGCTCCAACCCAACAAGTAACCTTTAACTAAAGATATATGTCATCCCTTGGCCCATTGCATAATAACCCATTGTATATTGAAGTCTACATAAAGAGGCACAAAGTGAAACGTGTCCTCATAGACAATGGCTTAGGTCTGAACATGGTGTCTCTAAAGCTCATCAAGTTTCTTGGGTACACCTTAGTAGATCTCCAAGTAGAAAAAATCACCATCAAAGCCTATGATAATGAAGAATAAGAATCATAAGGCACCATTAGAATGCTATCTATCATTGGGCCCTTGACCCATTATACTTTTTACCATGTGTTAGATCTTGATTTATCATGCAATATGCTTTTGGGTAGACCTTGGTTATATGAGATTCATGCAGTCCCATCAACATTGTGCTAGTGTATCAAGTTCTCCCATTCAGGGATGGAGGTTAGTATTCCAATAGATTTGCATCTATATGATCATTGCAAACATCTAGAGGCCAAGTTCAAGATCTCCAATTAATGTTTTGACATGATTCTAGTCATCAAATAGGACAAAGGTAAATCCATACTTATTGATTTACCAAAGGACAACTGTATTGACCTTGATACCCTTAATTCACTTTACCACATACTTCCTTATAAAATGTCCAATCATTATACCATCTTGGCTAATGGCCCAGGAGAGTATTTGAGTATGACACCTTTCACATTGCAAAAATCCCATAGAACCCAAAGTCCTTTGAAAGACCTAAATCCAAAGCACTTCGTATGGAATGGCAAAGAAAGGGAAAATCCAAACTACATAGTCCAACACTTGTCACTTTCATAGTAGATTTTGGCCAAGCACAAAACCCTCTTAAAGGTGATGAATCATGGTTATACAATGAAAAATTAGTTGATTGTTACAATAATGTAAAGTATCCTATTCCTAATAGGATCATGAAAAATTAAGACTATGTAGGAGGAGGCCTCAGGTCAAATTAGCAGGGAAAACTTGAGCTAATATCTATGACTAAATATAAAAGAACCTATGGACTTAGATTTAAACTGCTTGGGGGTAACCCCATGTATCTTATTTGAGTTCCATCACCAATGACTAGTGATGATGATGTTGGAAGTGAAGTAGAGTATGATTATAGCCAATTCGATGACTTATCCCAAACCAATATGTTTGATATTAACACCATTTATACACTTCACCTAGTCATTCATCATAATCCACTACCATTGTATTATCCCCAACTGATAGACTAAGACCAACAAGAATCCAACATGCTAATTGATGAGTTTTAAAATGATGAAGCTTTCTATGATTTTTTAGGCCTTAGGGACAAAGTTCCATTGGGAGACCATAAATCAAGGTTCTCAATCAAACTGGATCCTGAAGCATATTTTGAAGAGCAGGTGAACACCCTTAGCCAAAAACAATAAATAAAACATTGAGGTCCTAAAGTAAAAACCTCTTTGAGGTGATTTAGACCAGGGAAAAAGTAAAAATAAAGGCCAATCTAATGATGAAAACCTATTTCAAGCACCACTAGACATGGGTGTTCAACCTTATCTAAGTATAGACTAAGAAACCACCAATGATGAACTTGTGTAAGGGTTTGAGTTTAGTCTTGAATATGAATAGTATTTTTATAAAATCATCTTGGATAACAATGATGGTGAACTTGCCTATGGTTCCAAATTCAGTCTTGAAGAACATTAAGCATTTGATCGCATAATCTAGGAGTTTCTAATAATATTTTTTACATGTATCCCTCCCATTAGGGGATTATGATTCATCATGTCTAGGAGAACTTGAAAAACCAATCCTAACATAGGACTCTACTATTGTAAACTAGTTCAAATCTTTGCCCACTATTCTTGAAGATGGTTCGACCCTTCTAGTGGAAGATAGTCATATTTCATGATCAGGTTATGTCATTTGGTCTTAAGAATGTATGAGTCACCTATAAAATATCCATGACAATCATATTTCGTGATATGATGCATGATGATGTTGAAGACTACATGGATGACATACTAGGTAAATCATAAATGAGGGTCGATCATCTAACAACATTGAGGAGGATATTTGAGTGGCTACGTGAATACAAAGTCAGGATCAACCCTAAGAAATGTGTTTTCAGAGTTACTTCAAGAAATTTTTTGGCTTCATTGTGTCTCATAGAGGCATTGAATTCGATCTATCCAAAGTATGAGTAAAAGAGATGCCACCACCGACCAATTTGAAGCAGCTCCATAGTTTGTAGGGAAAGATCAAGTTTATTAGATGCTTCATATCTCAATTGGCCAAAAAGTGTCATCCTTTTACACATATTTTGAAGAAAGGTGTCAAATTTATTTTGGATAATTTTTGAAAAGCTTTTCAACAACTAAAGGACTATTTTAAAAATCTACTAGTTTTATTGCCTCCAATACTAGGAAAACTATTCCTTCTATATCTATTGGCCACATATAATACCTTGGGGGCACTTCTAGCTCAAGATGATGAAAATGGAAATGAGTATGCCATATAATATCTAAGTCATACATTGGTCGTATATAAACAAAATTATACGCCCTTTGAAAAAGCTTGTTTAGTTATGGTCTTCATAGCTTAGAAATTGCACCATCACATGTTGAACAATATGACTGTGGTCAATTCATAAATAGATCCATTCAAGTATCTAATATCTAAGATAAATTTAAAATGATTTATGACAAAATTAATCATGCCTCTCAGTTAGTTTTAGATAGAGTATGTGAACTAGAAAGCCATCAAGGGGTAAATTCTTGCAGATTAGCTTGTTGAAACACACCTTGCAAATATAGATCCACTAACATTGCAATTTCATAATGAATTTATCATGACCATCATTGAAACACCTCTTGAGAAGTATAATTGGTATTTATATTTTGATGGTTCATCCATAGCACATGGATCAGAGGTAGGCCTTTTATTTATTACATCATAGGGGGATCTAATCCCTAAGTCATTCGTAATCAAATTTTCTTGTACCAAAAACATGTCCAAATGTGAAGCACTCATTACAAGGCTTCAATAGGCAATACAATGGAATATATCATATCTAAAAGTTTATGGTGATTCTTAGTTAATCATCAATCAAGTTACAAACCATTTTCAAACCAATGATGACAAGTTGATTCCTTACAAGGCCATAGTTGACACTCTCAAGTAGTAGATTGTCGACATCCGATTTGAACATATACCAAGGGCTAGTAATAGGACAATATATGTCATGGCTACCATTGTATCTTTGATTATACATGTCAACAAAACCAAGGAATACCAGTTCCTCATTGAAAATCTAATAGCACCATCTCATGAACCTACAAATGTCACAATGATTTGTGATATTATTGGTCTCAGATCTACTTGGTATTCAGACCTATATGCCTATCTTCATGATTAAAGACTACCACTAGAATTATATTGGAAACAAATAAAAGCCTTCATCCATAATTCCCAACATTATTCCTTACTTAGACCAACCCTATACCATTATAGTTTTGATGAAACTCTGCTTCATTTTTTACCTTCGACAAAATCTATACTAACGTTATGATAAGTTTATAAAGGGCTATACAGATCCCACACTAGTGGGTTATTCTTATCCAAAAATCTCTTTCATACTAATTATTATTGGTTAATGATGGATGCAGATGTAATTACATATGTAAAAATATGTGATAAGTGTCAATGTCATGCTAATTTGATTCATGCGCTAGGCAAGGCTTTGAAACCAATGTTGACACCACATCTATTTGCTATATGGGGCCTCAATCTCATTGGGAAGATAAACCCCACCTCATTAGATGGCCATAAACATATTCTTACAACCACAAAATATTTCACTAAGTGGGTTGAAGCTATACCCCTCACATGACTAAAAATAAAATTTCCAAATTTATCTTTAACCATCTCATTTTCCACTATAGTATCAATTTTAACATTGTATCTGATAATGGAGGATGATTAAAGAACAAGGAAGTCAAATCACTATGTGCTAAGTATAATATCATATAACATTTTCCATGGCATATACCCTCAAGTAATGGCTAGGCCAAAGCATAAAAAAAATTAGCACCTTTAGATATTCTGTGCCCTCTGAGTATACCATCCTTAAAAATATTGTCAATGATGTCGATCATAATTGGAAACTTTAGATATTTTATGACCTTTGAGCATACCATACCACTCATTGCACTCCAATAGGAGCCACTCCATACTCACTTGTTTATAACACTGAAGCCATTCTTCCCATTGAGGTCAAGTTGCGTTCATTATGAATCTCTTTGAGGCATGTCTTGGATGACAACAACTATTGAGTAGCTTACCTACAAGAGCTAGAGTTACTTGATGAGAAATGCATGGATGTAGTGAAAAATCTACAAGCATATTAGAATCAACTCTATGGCCATTACAATTGGTGTGTGAAACTAGACAATTCGAGCTTGGTGATCTTATCCTTAAAGAGAACCAAAAGAATACCATGGCCAAAAATAAGCATAAAGACAAGTTCAAACCCAACTGGGTAGGTCCTTTCATCATTATTACATACTATGGTGCATGAGCATACAGGATTGCCACACCAAATAGGGATGAACTTGATGAGCCTATGAACATTATACACCCCAAGTGGTACCAACTTGATTGACTTTATATATTTTCTATGAAGACCATTTCAAGTTATACCATATTATCAATATTCTTCTTTTTACTATACCATTTGGCCATCTTATCATCATATCATTCTATCATCCTATTATCCTATCATTCTATCATCCTATCATTCTACCATCCTATCACTTTGTCTATCACTTAGCCATTCTACTACTCTGGTTCTATCGACCAATCATTTTTTTATCCATCCTATCTTAACCCATTTGACCTTGGTTCATCCATTGGTTTCATGTTCAACACAAAGAATCAAATTAGTTTTAGTAGTTGTTTCAAGAATTTTAGACAGAGGCAGTATTTTGGATTAGTAAAACATAAGTTTTGGCAGTTTCATCCTTCATATTTTGTTCCCTTATTATCATGTTTGTTTATGTGAGCCTGATTATATTCGCCTACATGGGCAAATCAGTATTTGACCGGTCTTGCTACTAATTATAACCACATATGGCAAAATTAGTATCATTGATCTAATCAATTGTATCCTAAATGTAACTTCCTATTGACAAACTAGGGGCAACATTTGTTTATTGTTCATTGACATACCAACTAGCCATTCCTATGAATATTATGCCACTGTGCCAACTTTGCTTGTTTTGTTTGAATTGGATGCTACACTAGTCAAATTCCTCCACTGTAAGGTGGAGGTAATGTGAACTAGGGCCATTTTGGGACTGTATAGCCTTACTCAATTCATGTTGAGTTCATCAATCTCCCTTTTCATCACACGCTCATCATTTTACAAGTAAAATTCAAGTTTTCCACACTCTTTCCATTTTATGAGCTTGGACTATTTAATGTCTCATCATTCTTGATTGATTTGAGATACTTTAAAATTCTAAAAACATTTAAAAACAATTTAGAAAAACCAAAAACAATGACCACTTCTTTGCCTTAAGGATTTTGGGAACCCTTACTAAGTCACAAAAAATCACTTGTCACTTAGTTTTTCCATCCTTTTTGGCCTATTATCCCATGCAATTATTATTTTTCAAGATCATTCCCATTCTTATATAACATCCATCATGTTTATTTTTTGATCATCATCATTTTTCTTCTATTTCATTTCCTAGGAGAACTACATTTGGCCTAAAGTTTTGTTAATTATTACATCCATATTACTATGTAGGCATCATCCACTTGCCTAGTACATCTAGAGATAGATCGACCACCTCCTTCTTATTCTTCGACTCCCTCATCATGTTTGTTTTTTAAGTTTCTACCTATTTTTTAGGGGCAATGTTCATCATCTTGTTTATGTCATGGTGTTTGTATTAACATTGGGACTAACCATTCTTTCTTTCTTTCTTTCTTTTTTTTTTAAATTTTTTGTGTGCACGTTTATTTTCTTTCAGTATTATTACCTTTATTTAGTCTCTCTATATTCAGTATATGATTCCTTGTGCATTTATTCTTTAATCCATCCATATTCATATGTCAACATTATCATCATAGATTTTATCTTGATGCATTATTTTCCACTGAGTATTGGATCATGAGAGTTAGTCCTTATGCATATTTTGGCCAAGTCCTCATGGTGTTCTATCATTATTCCTACCATTAAGTGATACAACAAAAATCATATTCAATAAGTCTACATAGCAGTGCAACATCGATATCTCCTCAATACTAGCACCATCAACAATCCCAATCATATCCCAAATAGAGTAATTAAACAATGAAAGAATTTCAACCTTTGCTAGTTCAGATGAGCATCTCCCTACTAGCAGGTTATCCCAATCCATTTTTAACCTCTATATCAAGTTGTTATCATGTTTTCAATCATCAACTATCAATCTTGTTTACCATAGTCAGGGTACAATGCTTATGAATACCTTTGGGCAAAACCATTGTACACCATCCCACCTACATTCTCAATGATTCTAACCACCTTTGGGAAAATCATTTTCTTATCACCAATCTAAGGGTTAATGATTATAACCAACTTTGGGCAAATCATTCAGTTTCATTTGCCCACCTAGGGCATGTTCTTATCTTATTTGTCTTCCCTAACTGGGACAACTCCATTTTCTTAATGATTATAACCACTTTTGGGCAAATCATTGTGTTATCATTCCATGTTTTCCACTATCAGGGTACAATGCTTATAATCAACTTTGATAAAACCATTTTACACCATCCCATCTGCATTCTCAATGATTTTGCTCAGTTTTGAGAAAATCATTGTGTTATCACCCTATCATTTTCATTTGTTTGGTTCCCTCATTTCCTTCTTTTGAGGGACCATTTATCGACCCTTTTATCAACTGCTCACTCAAGGGGGTACCCTAGTGTTCATAATTCATCATTGAAGTAGTAAGAACATAAAACATTTTTATTTTTTTTAGAATAAATTACTATGCTTATAACTTGCAATGCCTTCCCAAACAGGGACAAACTATAGGCATACACAATTAGCCACCAATGGCTTCATACCCAACTTTGGATCAATTCTTACCAACATTTGTACATCTAGCCTAAGAAATTGTAAATGTCTCAAAATTGGCTTCATAACATGCAATTAAATCAATTTGGCCCTTCAATCAATTAAATTGAACAAATGCACATTGAATAAAATCAAAAGATTGAAAATGATTCAAAATCCTAAAAGGGATTAATTAACATGCAAAGCCTAATCAAATCCTAATTGAATTCATCCTTGATTAATTAAATAAATTATCAAAAAAGAAATTCAAAATCAAACTAATATCCTAAGAAGTAATCATTAACTTTTATGAGTTGTCCAAAATGCAAAATATCTCAAACCATGCCTATTCATTGCTAATTATGATGTTTTGACACCTTTTAACTCTATTGGGGTTAATTAATGAACTAAGGTAAGGATTTAACTCATTATAAGCTTGTTTGATAAAATTATAAATGCAATGCTTTGTCCATTGAATTAAAAATCTATTTTGGTGCAAAGTTATCATGCACAAATGACTTTAGATATTTTATAATAATAGTGTTATAATGCAAAAATGCATATGAAGTAGTGTTATAATGTTAAAATCATAAGCCAAAATAAGCAACTTTCAAGCCATATCAAAACCAAAACCATGAGCATGATGCCAAGACGAGATGGATATAGCCAAGCAATCCAAATGAAGAATCCTCTTGGAGAATTCAAGGATTTGATAAGGAATTTGTGAATAAGTTCTTTCCATTTTTTATTTTGCTTTGTTCATTTGTGTTTCTTCACCATGCTCCTCCCTTTGATCTAGGCAAGGTAGTGTTATGAATGTTAGTGTGTTATTAATTTCATTTTGAGTTGATTTCTTTGATTTAATTGTCAAGCTAACATATGATCAAACCCAACTCCTTGGATTCCTTGATCACAATAATTACCAAAAATGGCCACCACCAGCCTCAAGAATATCCAATAGCCATTAACAACCTCGAGAATATAACCAAAATACACAACTAAACTTATATGCCTTTCCATAGATTTAAACCTAGATGGGGCTTGAAAAAACCAATCCACTTAACCAACTAACTCACATCTCATTGGCGACTCTACTACATGTTATGGTTGTAATTTTTTTACTAATAATTGTTGTGTCAAATA
Source organism: Torreya grandis (assembly GCA_037957365.1). Lineage (NCBI taxonomy): Eukaryota > Viridiplantae > Streptophyta > Pinopsida > Cupressales > Taxaceae > Torreya > Torreya grandis. Next base: position 2,023,164 of record JARHVA010002351.1, read on the forward strand.
TCTTGTGAAAATCCTAGATGTATTGAGTTGTATGGCCATGGTAAACATGAACTTTTTCAAATCTATAATTCATATTTTGATTTCATTAATATAAATATGACCAACTATACTTTATTTTTTAACATTGATAATTACCATTTTCACTTTTCATACTTGTAGTTCACCAAACATAGGTACCATTTTCTGTTTTCAACTATTTTTATCCATATCTTTTCAATCTAACATTAGAATTTGAGATACTAAAATAAATTTTCCTTTTCATTATGAAAATGTAATCTAAAAATTCATTCAAAAATCCATACATGGTTTTTTGACTTAAAAAATTCATATAAAAAATCCTTCATATTCTCCACCTAAGAAAAAGGGCACTTCTTTTAGTTTATCATATGTACATTTCAACAGATTACTAGTGTTATATATATGAGCATAATATTAATTATGGGACTGATTCATAAGTGTTTAGTTTTAAAATCCCTTAGGTGTTTGTGTGGTTTTAAGATTTGAATTTTATGTTCCCTTATATCCACGAGAGCATATTTTATTCATTTTTGTATGGTTTAGAAGCACTTGCAATTAACAGTAAAAGAAAAAAAAGTCAATTATTTTCAATTTAGTATTAATAAATTCCAACATGTTTTTTAAGTTTTAATTGATTCATGTGTGTTTATCCTTGAAAGTGCCTAAACACACTCCATTTTGGTTTAGGAGGTTTGTGGATGAAACTTCATAATTCCTTGTGATGGGGTCATCATGTATGTGCCTAAATGCACTCCAGTTTGGTTTAGGAGGTGTGTGGATGAAGCTTCATAATTCCTTGTGATGGGTCATAATGTATGTATGATTTTAAGTACATTGAAAGGGTTAATCTTATCATATTTTGATGTGTTTGTGTAGACTTCCACTTTGTAAGAGTATGTCAATCCATGTTTAATGTACACCATTGTACTATATAATGTTATTTATTATTATTGAATTATTCATTCAAAATATTCACTATGCTTATTAAATATTACCATCAACCTATTTGAAATAAGCTCCAACTAACATTATTATTTTTGTATACAATCTCCATGGAATTGATATTCCTTGCTTTAAAAATATTTGTTTGACCCTTAATTTTGACTAAGTATTTTGGGTTATGGCACAGTATGAGCATGGTGTGGGAAGACCATGGCATGAAATAAAATGACACAAGATACCATGGTTCAAGAAAACACATTCAAACGAGAGCCATAATAAGTGGAGGACCTAAGAGTGAAGGAACTATATATTAGTGAAAGACTTAGGGAGTATGAAGCAAATGAGAAATAGTTGAGGAATGATTCTCAAGGATAAAACAAACTTTAATCATACATAAGTTTTACACCAGCCCATATGAAAGAGGAAATTTGGCAATAAGGATCCAACAATGATCAAGAATAAAGGAGGACACAAGCCTAAGTCCTTAGGTTAAAATAAGTAAACAACTGCCATGACTCTCAGTCTACTGGAGATCACTGGCTAATCACTAAAGTGTCATAATTAATGTAATAACTTAGTTAGGGAAAACAAGTATAAATACCCCTATGTAGAGATTTATAATGTTTCTAAACATTTGGTATTATGTAATGATTGATTATGGTAATAGTGAAATCATGGAAGTTACTTTAGTTATGATGTTATACTATAGTTGTTAGTTAAGTTGTAACATTTCTTTATCAGTACGTTTATTATGTAACATGTGGTTTGTATTTGAGTATAATGAATATAAACTACATTATATGAACTTACATAATCCATACTTTGAATCTCATGGCAGTTATCTTTATAATCATAATTGTTTACATAATTGAAACAATGTCCAGAGCTATGTATTTTTTTTTATTTAGCCAGTAATTAAGATATATGAACAAGCACCAATATATGATAAGTATGTTATTGTGTAACATAATCCATGGTAACTAATTTCTTGCTGCATGCTTTGGGTGAGCATGCAAGAGTTTGGTCTTGTGTGAAAGGCTAGCACATTAGCTTGTTGGGAACTAGACACTTCAGTGCCTCAAGAAAAAAATGATAGAAAAATTAAACATTTTGGTACCATTGTTGGGACCCATTATACTTGTTACATAGCAATGGAAAATCATCAAACAATTATCCTTTAATAATATTGAATAATGGCTTACTGAGGCTAATGATAATTTTTCAATTCCCTATCTTAGACTAGCAGTTTCTACACATGTGTGGGTTGAACAATATTTATATAGCTCTTTATATGAAACTTTCTTTGTTGAAGTACCTGATCATTTGCATGCTTGGCCCTTAGCCTATACTCAAGACCAGTCATGAAATTTTGGGAGGAGGTAAACTTGGACGATAGAACATCAAAGGTATTTAGCACATTTGGGAACACCATGGACATGAGTTGTTAATATCTAGTGGAGAGGGGTGTTGAATACCTATATCTTGGAGTATAGTATAACCACTTACTCTTGTCCTGAAGAAGCAAAGTTTTAATTCCTGCAACCATGTGGTTGTTATATTAGAAATTTCCAACTAGAAGTAAAGAATTTATTTATTGATTTTGGACTTCAAACTATGCCTGTAAAGAGCTAAACTTATCCTTACATGAGTATCACAATTGGGAAGGGAATGCAGGGGTGTTGGTAAAGGATTGTTGGTTTGGAATGGAAGCTAGTTAGTAGGAGTTATGAAATCATTAAACAATGAAGAAATGAAAAAGGTGTTAGTATTATACGCATTGAGAAACCAAATTATCAACCATGCTCTAGCACTTTGACATCTCAATAGGTTAACATCACCACATGTAGTGGATAGTCCCAATCTACATCTATTCCACCCATTGAGAAGATATAGTGTGAAGAGCCTCATACAACGAAGTATCCTAATGCCTAGTAATATAAATACGTGCTTCAAGATACTATGACCTTGATATAGGAACTACAAGGGGAAATTTAATTTCTTAAGGACTTAGAAGCTGTCCAACATGTTGATTTACAAAAAGCTACAGAACCTCAAAACATAATACAAGATGATTTCTAAGAACTGTAAAATCCCCTAGTAGAGGAAAATATTATCCCATAGTTAAGTAATTGGATTAAACACTATGTTACAATGCTAATTAAATATCATCAATTAAACCATGCTTGATGATAAGATACTATTATTCCTCCTAGCCCGCAAGAGGAGAAGGAAATACTAGTGAATGTTGCCATCGATAGATGTGTATTTTGAGATATTTTAGTCAATACTAGCATCGAGTTTTATGTCCTCACAAAGGATGCATGGAAAAATGGCTAGCCCAACATTAAAACTATTTCCTCATGTGTTATTTATGGCTAATAAAACCTGTGCTCTACCAATTGGCATTCTTGAAAATGTAATTATTGATATCATTGGGGTACCTTTTAAGGCTAACTTTGAAGTTCTTGAATTGGCTGAAGCTAATGATTTTCTATCCATATTGGGCCATCCTTGGTGTTATACAAACAATTTTGATTTAAGATTCAAAAAGTGATATATCAGTTTTGAAAATGTTGATCAATGAGTCATCATCCCATTGGACCAAGCACATGGTCCCCTATATGTAGAACCTATCAGCATAGATGAGGATATTAATCATATCTACAACATCATAGCTAGAAATAGTGAACATCATGATCCTAATCTATATGCCATCCTTCGATAGATGGACACATAGTCCATTTCTAATACTACAAATAATGCTTGTAATTGATGGGCCTAAGGTGACTGTGACCTCACTAGAAGAGTGTGTGGTTCTATTGGTAGTTGTGAAGACATTCCATGATAGTACCACAAGTGCCATAGATTTATTCATCTTATTGTCAAACAAGTCATGTAAGGACCAATTATGGATACACCACTCAAAAGGCTAGATGAAGCTTCACAATTTCATGGGTAAATGGAAGTCTGCACCTTCATCTATAAATTTAAGGCCTTTTATGAATTTGATATTGATCATATACATTCACTAGTTCACCTTTTTGATGGCATGGATACAATATGGTGGCACACTCATAATGAGCATCTCATTCATTATGACCAAGTATGTTCTACTTTACATCACTAGTTTTATCATGATAACTGTGTTTGGGGTACAATTAGTTGTAATGGAGTCTGAGCACTAGAACCACATTTATAAGGTTGTGAACTAATGTGGTTGGATGAAGAATCTTTCTTTCTAGAGTACTTGTGGGTACATGTAATTGATGGGACTTTATGAACTTGGGCCACAGTATGGTATATTCACGAAGAATGATATTTAGGTATCCATTTCTGGCATTTGTTAAAAAATAGCATGGTCTCAACATTATCTTATTCATCCCCAAAGATATACTTGAGACTCACACTGTAAGTGATGTGTCAAGAAGTTGTTGGTGACCTTAGTCCTATCAAGGATTGGTTAAAACATATACATGGTGTAACAAAAGAAGGCTTAGTCATTTTTAATGAACCAACTGAGTAATCTTCCCTTACACCAGAACCTATCTTCCATTAGGCTCATTGTGAAGAAACAAATAAAGGGAAACAAAAACTAGTGTTTTATGTTGATGAAGGTGAAGGGTCCAAACTACCTGACCCATTTAAAAATAATTATTATGCCCCCACAAACTATGGTTCTCAAACTATTCATGATACTACTCTTAATGTAGATCACCCATACTAGGAACCTATTCAAATCATCTAATGAAACATTCACACATAAGAAGCACCAGAGATAGCTATTGTGGGTAACTACTAGTCCAATACTGAGATTTATAAAGTGTTTGAGTTGTTAAAAGAGTACCAAGATGTTTTTCCAAGGAATTATAGTGAAATGGAAGGTGTTCATTTATCCTTAGGCAAAATGCATATCAAATAGGTTGAAGGTGCTCAGTGAATTAGGAAGTAGCTGTATCAGATGAATCTAAATTTACATGTATAGGTGAAATAAGAAATTGAAAGTATGTTGCATGTTGGAGCTATAACTCCAATTGATGAGTTTGAATGGGTTAGCCCCATTGTTATAAGAATTAAAAAACAAGGGTGCATTATAATTTGTTTTGATTATAAAATACTTAACACATCATGCATTACTTATCCTTTTCCAATGCCTTTCACCACATAAATCCTTGAAGGTGTCATGAGGTGTGAAATTTCACAAATGGATTTTCTAGGTACCAGTAGGTCCAAATCATAGATAAAGATCGACCTAAGACTACATGTTACTGAGTGGTGTTATTTTGCATATACCATCATGCCATTTGGGTTAAAAAATACACTTGATGTATTCTCCTAAATATCCATTGCGGATTTTAAATACTTTATTCATAAATTCATTTAAGTTTTTTTGGACGATTGGACAGTATATGGCCTAGTCAAAAACCAATTTTTTAATCTAAGGGTTATGCTTGAACATTACTAAGTGCTTCAAATTTCACTCAATTTAAAGAAATGTCTTTTTCTACACCATTCAATGTTCTCCTTGGTCACATTATATGCTAAGATGGAATTCTATTGGACCTTATTAAGGTTGTTGTCATCTTCCATCTACTAATGCCAACATCCCAACACGTAGTTTGTATCTTTCTAGGTCATATTGGGTACTATTGTAAATTAATCCAAGGTTATGCAAAGATTATCACACCATTAGAGGACCTATTAAAATACAATAAATATTTTATTTGTACCCACTCTTGTCAATAAGACTTTGAAGCCTTGAAAGACAAGCTCATCACTTCATTGATTCTCTAGTTCCTTGATTGGACTAAACTATTCCATGTCCATGTTGACGCTTCTAGTATGGACATTAGTGCGATACTTGAACAACCTGGATAAGGTCACCTTGATCACCCCATCTAATTTTCAAGTAAAAATATTATTCTAGTTGAGAGAAATTATAACACCATAGAGTGTGAAGCACTTTTCATGGTTTATGCTTTACAAAGGTTTTGAAAGTATTTGTTGGTGACTCCTTTTATGTTCTATATAAACCATGAAGCTTTGAAATATCTAGTTAATAAACCTATGTTACATGGTCACATCTACTGATGGATTATGTTATTCTAAGAATTCTAATTCTCTGTCATGGTCAAACTAAGAAATACCAATTATAATCTTGACCATCTCTCTAGAATTGATTCTAATGAACCAACATGAGCCATTGAGGATGACTTACCTAATGTATAGTTTTTTCATGTTTCACGTGTTCTTGAAGAATTAGAAGATATAATTTTTTTTTAACTATTGGCATAACTCTTAGTCATTTGAGTCCATAGGCTAAGAAGTAATTAGCTGTTTACATTACACCATTCCAGCTCATTGGAGGGGACCTCTACAAAATTGGATGAGATGAAATCCTTCGATGATGTGCCATGAAACACAAGCATCCTAAAGTACTTTGAGAGTTTTAACAAAGAATTTATTGTAAGCACTATGCCAGTGAGGCTACTGCGTGCAAAGTTTTGTTAGCAATGTCTATGGTGGCCTATGCTTTTCTAAGATTCCAAGATGTATGTCAAACAATGTGATATTTACCAGTGCATGGGGAAACCAAATCATTAGGATGTCATTCCATTACATTCTATTCTATCATAAGAACCATTTGATAAATGGGCCATTGATTTTATCAACCCCATCATCTTAATTAGATGATGTACAGGTTCCCATAATATCATCATAAAAATTGATTATCTCACGTGCTATGCTGAGGCAATGCCATCAAGGGATTGTACTACAACAACCACCATGTGCTTCATATGAAAGCATATTATAACACAATTTGATTATCCATTAATTTTTACTACTAATCATGGTACACACTTCCTCAATGAGATTATCCATGTATTACTCACTAAATTCATGATTACCCATCATAACACAACATTGTATCATCCCTAGGCCAATGGCATTGTTAAAGCATACAACAAAATATTGAGCACACTGCTTAAAAAAGTTTTTAATATTAGACTCATTGAATGAGATGATCAGATGTCTACTACATTTTGGGCTTACTGAATAACTTACAAGTGCCTCAACAAAAGTACAACTTTAAATATGGTGTTTAAAACTAAAGTAGTTCTTTCAATTAAATTCTTGGTAACTTCTCTTTACATTATATGCGTTGGATAGTTAAATAATGAATCATCATTGAAAACACATTTGGATATTTTATTATGATTTGATGAAGCACATTTTCTTACTCATTAGAGTCAATATGTGGAAAAATGCAAACAAAAGGCATGACATGATCACCACCTTAAGCATAAGATATTTACCCCAGGAATGCAAGTTTTACTCTATGAATCCAAGTTCACATGCCACTCTAGGAAGCTCCATGTTCACTGGGATGGTCCTTTTGTTGTTCATAGTATTCATCCTACCGATGCATGTCATTTACAAAGATTAGATGGCCAATTTCTTCTTGGTCATTATAATGGTATTCGACTATAGCTACATTTCTCTACTAGAAGTTTGGTTTCAATTGTATCAATAATGCATATGAAATTAGTTTAGGATTTCTTATTTTTAATAAAACATTACCTTAGTCATGTGCCCTTTTCTATTATTTGCTTTCTTTTTCTAACTTAGTACTTAAGTTTTCAAGGAGGACCATGAAATGCATTTAGTGTGGGGTAAGGGGTGTTACATGTGAAAGGAAATGTTCCATAGGGATGCCCACACAAGCAAATAGGTCTAGTGTTATATATTCCTACCAATGGTATGAATATTCAAATGGTTTTATAGCTTCCATGCACTCTCAGAAAAATGTGGGATAAGATGTGTCATTAATATAAAGAGATAGTGGTTATGATAACCATTCCAACATTGTGTCATGACGATACCATTAATTGCATTTATGTCAAGAAGTGATAGTTGAAGAAAGAAGATCATCAATCACATTAATTGTGAGAAGTGATGGCTAAAGAGAGTGGGGTATTAAATCAAGTTACCCTATAAAATCTATAAAAATACATTTGGGGGCTTATTATGAACTTTACCTTTGCTTTGAATTTGAGTTTACAAAGTCAAAGAGTGAACAAATGAGTTCAAAAAATTCCAAGACAAGTGTAGAGTATTGATTTCCCATTCATTGATCATTTAAGTAGGGTATTATTTGAGTGATTAGGTAGAAGATAGCTAAACTAAAATCATGTAGAGTAAATTTGGTGATTACAAGTTGTAGAAGTCAGTATCTACCATTAACGAGTGTTAAAGTAGGAGAGTCGAGACACTTCCACAATAAACACATATTGTTTTGGGAATATTGGGTGGTTGTGACTCAACATTTAGGATCCATGAAGGGTGATGCAACCTAAGAAAAAGGTCCAATGAACTGAACCACTACCAACTATTCTAGAAAAGAGGAGCTAAGTATTGGGGGGAAACAATATTAATCTTAGAGGACACACTCAAAAAATAGAGTAAGTGCATGGAAAGTGAAGGAATAGGAATGGAATACCAAACTAAGAAGAAATCCAAAGTGCCTCCACATCCACCTTTGATAATGGAGGAGATGCAGTACCCAAAAATGGTGCTATGTGTGAAGAATTAGGTATCAAATGTACCCACTAGTACCATTTTTGACTATAACCACTGCCAACCCAAAAATGAGGTTGAGCTTTAGAATGTATATACATTATTTTGATGATGATATGATGCTATTTGGTGTGGTCATTGTTTAAGAATTAGATAGATCGAGACAAATTTTGCTTAGCCATGAAAAGCCTTAGGGAAATTGATGAGTGAAATCAAATCATAAATCTATTTTGTGAATATCAATAAGATTACTCAATTTCACATTTCTAATATTTTGAATTTCAATATTGATATCCCCCAACCAAGTATTTAGGGGTCCCTCTTTTGGGAGGGTCTAGAAATGCGAGATTATGGGATAACCTCCTTGCAACATTCAAGGTTCATTTGGAATCTTGGAAGGTTAGATGGTTATCTCTATCAGGTAGAATCATTATGATTAAATTAGTTCTTAGTACCCTCCTAATACATATGATGTCAGTCCTTTCTCCACTAATCAAAGTGCTTAATGAAATCAATAGAATCATGAGAAAATTCTTATGGCAAGGAGTGGCAGATAAAAATAAAGTGACCCTTTTGAAATGGGATAAAGTGTGCCAACCCCAAGCTAGTGGGGGAGTAGGAATCAAGAATATTGCTATTCAAAACTTGGCCTTGGGAGCGAAGCTAGTGTGGGGCATGGTAGCTCAACCACATATTACATGGAATAGGTTTATATAACATAAATACTTGGGTGATTTTGAGCCCACAAAAATCATCTCAGTGTGAAATACTCCCAAGGGATCACACCTTTAGGACTTTATAGTCAAATGTCATCTTATAATTGCAAATCAAATTTCCTAAATAATAAATAATGGGCATAAAGCTAATTTTAGGAGTGATTATTAGAATGTTCACAAGCCTATTTAGGAAACCCCAGACTTGAAAAAGGCTAATGCCTTACTTTTTAATACTTAGGGACATAAGATTTGTGACTAATTAGAGCCTCATCCTTGGGTAGGTATGATCAAATGGAAGTGGATTTTTTTTGAAGGAATCCCAATCCTAGATAACCAAAAGGAAATTTTGGAAAACATTTTAGTAAAAAGGAAAGTCTTTATCAATACTAAAGAAGACTCCATTCATTAGATTGGTGCTAAATTGGGGATCTACTTAGTAAATCTAGGGTACAAGTTGTCTGAATGTGAGGATTCTTTATTTACCTAGGCCAAAGTGATATATTAGAATAAGGGTGGTCTTTCTAAGGCTAGCATATTTACGTGGATGGCTACTTAAAATAGATTCTCACTTAAGACAGGCTTCAAAAGATTGGGATCAAAGGTCCATCTCAATGTTGCTTATGCCTCTTGGCTGAAGAAGATGTTCATCATCTTATATATATGGTTGTTCCTTTGCATCAAAATGTTGGCATTAGCTATGTGCTCATTTGGGGATGAGTTGGGCAAGTCTGAGGTCTCTCTTGGAGGTTTTATCTTATTGGATTGGATGCCCTCTAAAGAGTGCATTTGTTATCCTTTAGATAGCTTGCCCTCCTATCCTAATTTGGACCTTGTGGAAAGAAAGGAATTAGATAATTTTTGAAAACAAAGTTTGTCATATTGTTGAAGTGCTTTGCAATGCTGAGGTTGTGATGTCTGAAGTTGGTTTTGCTCATGCCAAAAGGTGCAAAGGCTTTCTTTTTAATTGGGTCAACCAAATCCTTAGGAATTGGCCTCTTTTGAAAGCTCCTCTTATTAATGGGTTACTGGTATCTAGAAATAAAGTTTGCAGAGCAGAAAATGTAGTATGGGATCTAACTCCTATGGGATTTTTCAAACTAAATTTTGACAAGGCAACTTGAGGAAATATAAGAGATTTAGGGGTCAACTATATCATTCGTGATTGTGTAGGATCACTAATAAGAGCGACATCTTTCAAATTAGTCAATGGAACTAAAAGCAAACTAGAGGCCCCACCATTATCTTTGGGAATCAACTTGGTGAGCTAATGTGGCATACAAAAGGTGATTTTAAAAGGGGATTCCATGGTTATGATTTAGGTTTTGAGAAATAGGCATGCTTACACTTGGTACATAGAAAACATTTTGGGCCAATCCTAGGATATTTTGAACTTTTTTCCTCAGTGGGAGGCATCTCATTGCTTTTGAAAAACAAACAAGGAAGAAGACTTCTTAGAAAACCAAGGGATCAAGCAGGAGGTTGATTTTATTAGTGACAATGTATGGGGGTTTTGACCCATGGCCCCACCCTTTGCATTCAATTAATTTTACCTTGGAGGATGTCAATTGGCTCAAATTTTTTATTTGAAATTTTCAATTTCATGGCCATAGTCATTGATTTGGTTACAACTCTCATGAGGAGAGATGGTTGAGGTAGAAGCTTGTGTCACTCTGAGTTTATTATTGCTATGGTCACCAAGATGATTTATTCATGTGCTTTACATTGGGGTGATTTTATGTGTTGGATTTAATCACTTAATACAAGTTTGGATGAGTGGTGTAATGGAGAGGTACATGCAATTGACCCTTAGCAAACCTATGGTAAGGGTAGGAACACAACATTATGATATGTTGTTTGAAGGTTTTGTGAGTGATGTTAGGATCAAACACATATTTGTAGTGTAATTAGGCTAAAATTTGGATAATATCAAATCCCTGGCAAGTTCTATTTTCTTTGAAATGCCTCATAGGGTTAAGGTGAACTCAGATTTGGCTTCCCTTTTCCTTGATAATTTCTTGCTAGTTATTGAGGATAGAAAGTTAGTGAAAGTTGTGGATAAAGGGCTAATTAGGCCTATATATAGAGTAGGTTTAGAGGTTGTAATTTCTAGGTTTCCTCTCAAGATCCTTACTAAGCTTCAATTTTTAGGCAAAGAAATGACAAGACTTGTCCCTCTTTCAGTTTTTAGGGAAGTAGAAGCATGATTGATCTCAGCTTTAGCCTTTGTGTAAAATGTTAAGGAGATTATCAGGGCTCTAGTGCACTCAGGAAAATAAATTTCAATGATGAATGTGGCTGTGATGCATTCTCCACCTTCTTTGAGAATGGTGATGGCCTTCCTCTCTTTTATCTGGGTTCAAGACATGGATCGACATCTGAACAGGGTTTTTAGGGGTGGTAGGGTCTTGCCACCCCCTACTAGTATGATTTCTAAGGGAGCTTCATAAGCTAGTGCTGTGATGGCAGACAAGCAGGGGGTTGGAAAGGGCTCAGCTCCAAAATTAGCTTTGAAGGCTTACAACATAGGTGTGTTCATGGGTGTGCAAGGGGTAGATCAACATGACACTATGGAGGTCAACATGGGGAATGATGAATAGGTTGGGATCATGAAGGATGATAGAAATTTGGAAGCTCCTCTTGGGATGGTTTAATTCAACATGCCTTTTTGGTTCTTTGTCAGTTTGTGTGTTCATGTTTGGTTCTTTGATTATGCATGGTTCTTTTTTGGTAGACATATACATAGTAGTTGCTCATGTCTTTGAATGACTCTGTGATCATTTTTTTGGTTTTTTGTAATTTATGAAGTGTGACATTTTTTCTTTCTCATTCCCTCATGGATTTTCATCTGAGACTTGCAAGGTTTTTTAAACATTTTATACTATAGCTGAAAGTCTCCATTAACCTTCAATTATCTATTAAAAAAAATTGAGATTGAAAAAAGAAATATTCATAAAACATCATTATATTTTTGATGCATGATAATATTTGAAAGCCTTTTTAATTAAAAAAGTTTTCTAAATTTAACACATTAATATAACTAGATTGATAATATTTATCAACATTTAATAATATGTATCTTTTATTTACTAAAATTACTACTAAGCTTTATATGTACATCTAAATCCTTATACAAGAGTCATTTGATCCATTTCCATGTACTTCAATTTAAATTTATTTATAATCTTCTACACTCTCCTTGTCAATATATTTAACCCTTTTCAATTTCTAAGTATTTGCATTCTTTATTGTGCCTCTGCGCACGTATGCTTCTTTCTTAATCCTCCCTTCTTCTTAGATGTTCCTTCGTATTCTTCTTTTATATTATTACGTTAGTGCATACTACAACATGCCTCGCCGGATTTTGTACATCTACTTAAAACCTTTAGTAATATTGAGGAAGACACTCCAAGACTTCAAAATTGATATGGGAATCTTGGGGGCTTTATTTTTGTTATGGTAGTTAGTAATTAATTCAGAGCCATTTTCATATACTAATTTTAATTTAAAATATATATTTTATAATTTTTATTTTAAATAATTTTAAATTTTAAATCAAAGTCTCATTTTTTAAAGAATAATATTATAAATTTAAATTAATCTATTATTAAATAAAGAAGTTAATAAAAATTAATAAAATAAAAATATATAGAAAATATAAATTAAAATTAATTGATCTATTGAATAAATAAATATTTAAATTCTCTAAATTTGTAAATTACTAATAAAAATTAATTAATTTATTAAAAAATAAATAAACAAATTAAAATTATATATATATATATATATATATATATATATATATATATATATATTTCAAATTATTTAATTTATAAAAAATGAATACTCAAATTATCTAACAAAATTAAAAATTTATATATATTTATTTATAAATTAATATTTAAAATTTAAAAAATATATCTTAAATTTAAAATGGATATATATAAATTTAATACAATTTCTAATCAATACAACAAAACAAAAACAAAACAAAAAAAAATAAAACACAAAACTAAACTAAACTAAATTAAATTTCAAATAAATTAAAACTTCTTTTGATAAACACCCTTTTATCAATTCAATTAAAAAATCATGAGAGATTATGAGTTTCATGTTTGCTACTTAATACACTAAAACATTAAATAAATGTTTATATCCTTATTTAAATTTTGATTTAAATTTTCATTTTAACCTATTATGTATACTTCAAATGTTTTACTCATTTATTTAGGTAAAACAATAATAAAAAAACAAATTATTTATCAAACAAACAAACAAATATATTAGAAAATATAAATTCAAATTAACTTATTTATAAATAAATATTTATCAAATAAATAAACTAAAATCAATTTATTTATTATTTAAATAAACATTTAAATAAAAGTAAAAATAAATCTATACAAAACCCTTTATTTATCTAAATTTAGCTTCATGCATGACCCTTCATCTAAATGTTTAAATCAACAATTTAAAAAAAAAAACATATAAAAAAATGAAAGGACTATTTCTATAAATCTTTCACCATTTGTAATGAAGACGACAATGTATTTTTTTAATGCAAATTAAAGAAGCCAGATTCATGGTGAAAGCAACCGTGAAAAAGCCTGCCGTAGATTGATATGATGCGGTTGCAGGCTTATTCTCGGCTTTCTGTTGGGTATGGTCAAATAATGAAGTTAAAAAGAAAGCACAAGCACCACAGAAATGGAGTTGATGGTGAATTGCTGACGGATCCTGCCAACTGTGCAAAAATGCAGCTTCAGCCAATGGCAAGAAACCAGCATTCTCAAACAGCAGTACAGCATTATCAGACTCAGACGCAGCCAAAGAATGTGAGAATTCGAAGAATAACGCTGCTTCCTGAGACTAAGCCAAAGGTGCAAAGTCTTGGGAAAATAAAAGGAGGGCGTAGAAGAAGAGGCGTGGTGTATGAAGATGATGATGATGAGGAGGAGCCGCTGCCAATGGCAGATCAGCCGATAAGCAGTTAAAAAGAAAAAGAGACCACCAACGTCAAGAATCATCAACAAAAAAGTATTGCTCTGTTAATGCTGCTCTTGATTTTTCTGACCCTAAAATCAGAGATGAAGAAATGATGCGGGAACTCATTGCTGGTTTTGGGAATGAAATCAATATTGATATCATTAATAAATGGAAAGAAGAAGATATTGCTTTAGAAGTTGAAAAGTTTATGGGAGGGCTGGAATTGGCAGCAAAGATTGACATTGGATTAATGACAGAGGCTCAACCAGGGTTTACTAAGCTCGGATTGCTCCCTCTGCTGGTCACACTCCTCTCTTGCAAACTACTCCAGCGACACTTCCTTAGCAGAGGTGTTCTTTCTCTGTTAAAGAGTTGGATAGGGGACAGATCATTCCCTAAGACCATTCTTCGAACAGAGATTTTGAAGACATTGTGTAATATCGACATTGAAGAAAATAAAAGTCTTTTCATGGAGCAGCTCAAGCTTAGCGGTTTGGGTAGGAATGTATATCTCCTATTCATATGGGATAAAGAGACTCCGCTGAATAGAACACTGGCAAAATCACTGCTTGGTCGCAAATGGAATACAACCAGATGGGAGGATTTTGATATATGATTAGAGGCATGGAGGTGGACTTCTTGTGTCCTATATTATTCCATCCATATATAATAATGGCAGAATTAACATAAATGATGAGATACTTATTTTATCTCCTATACTCTCCTCTTCAATTCGTTTAAATGTTTGAATGATTCAAATGCAAATACTTAGTTTTGCTCCTTTTTAATTTTTTTTTAATCATACAATTTTACAATAATTTTGGAAAACAAATCTGTGGTGGTTTTGTGATTAAGTTTTTATCATAGAATTTTCCTTCACATTTTCCTGTTGAAAGATTGTTAAATATTTTATGGGATATAAGAAAAAATAGTGGCAGCATTTGCAGAAGTGCAGCTGACATGTTAAAGTGAATTCTGCATATGGCTTAGGAAAATATATGCTGCAACATGATAGAGTGAATTTTACTTATTGGATGCATATAGTGATAAAAAAATGTTAAAATTTTGCGTTGAATGTTGTAGCGTTTGAAAATTTTTTTTGAACAGGTTGATAATTGCACTGAACTGTATTGTAGTAAAAAAAACCATGACGGATTATAACCATGATTGATGGATTTTTATTTCAAAAGGATGACATTAAGTGCAATTTGAATATCGAATTGGAATATTGACACCTCTATTTTATTTTTTAAAATGGTAAACCTAATATTTTAATTTTTCAACTAGCGCGCTATAAAACAAAACAATTATGTTGTTGCAATTTCTCTAATAAAAATCTATGAAAAATGTTGAAGCACACAGAATGTCGATGCATTGTACTGATGAATAGAGAAAGCAAAAAATGTAGTTGATCAATCAATCTGGTGTATGCTGAGGCACGCAATGGAAGACAGCTACTCAAAAACTGAGATTAAATGGTCCATTGAAACCACTCAAAGCAGAGATGTCAGATGATCATGGTTACAAAAGCTTGAAAAAATGTATCTTTATTTATTGTGATTTGTACAGCAACAAAAGATCGCATTCTCTAAGAATATGCCTATGGAACAGGAACTCAAAGCTAAATGTATCAAGATCCATCCTAATAAACATAGAACCAGATTTCTGAATGTCTATGGAATGTAAGGCTTCCTCGGCTAACACAATCTCATCATGAATTTGACGACTCGGACGAATCCCCCTTGTTCTGGAGATTTATCAAAGCTTTTTCCTGTAAAAGCCACAGCCTATGTTCCATTTCATTTATTGAAAATTGTAATTTGGGGAAATTATCTATTATCAGATAGCAACCATTTTCCTTCTTTGTTGGAAAATTTAGCTTGGCAATGGCATTTTGTGCATGCTGATGCATAAACTTTAACGAATCCTTTCTAGAAACCTTAACAATTTTGTAGGTAGATTAGCAGGTACTTTAGGAGATTAGTAATCATCAAGAAACTTGATTTTGCTCAAGTTGTCTCAAAATCTAATTTCAATAAGAACTATTTTGGTTATGAAAAGGTATCATCAAAGGTGTGACCTTTGATGTTCACTTGTTTTAGTATTGTAAAATCATTGATCCATTTCAGTTCATAGTTATTTATTGGATGCATAGCTAGTTGTGCATACTATTATATTATGCTATTTGTTTCTGCTGTTATATCTGCTTACTATGCTTTCCAAATAAGCTATAAAAGAACACAAATATAGCAACATAAGCAAACTTATATCTCACTATTTGTAAACAACAGTTACAAATGTCAAGGAAGGGATACGACACCAAAGAATAAACAGTAAGATATGTGAGGAGGTCCGCAAGATTGTGGAGAAATGGGCATTCAACTCATATCAATATCAGCCAAATCCTGCTGTCAAAAATAGAAATATATCTTTTTAAAAAAACTTCTAATATTTTTTCCAAAAATATCAGTTATTCGAAAATTTGGAATAACATTTTTCCAAGAAAAAATTAATATTTACTATCAAAAAATATTTACAATGTCATATATTAGTTCAAAACTGGTTAGGTAGGCTCCAATACATGCCCATCCACTCATATATAATGGCTTGTTAGTATTTTTTTCACTTGGATTCTTTATTCACTAAATTTCGTTTAACATGCAAAAAATATTTAATCTGACAAAAAAAAATACACCTACTGCGATTTTATTGTCCCCCTGAAAAGTGATTTTCTAAATAAGTCAATTTAAAAAAAAAAATAAACCCCCCCCCAAAAAATATATGAATTCCAAAATAGGAATAAAATTTGTCAAAACTTGAATTTTTATTTTTATTTTCAAAAAATATATAAATATTTTACTTTAATTTGTATTAAGAAACTTTAACAGGATACAAATTAGGAGAATAATTCAGATTAATAGATATGACATTCAAATATTTTTTGATTGATTTTATAAGTGTCACTGAACTAAAGGTATGTAGATGTCTATGTAAGATATTAAGACCACATATTTATGCTCAAATCATGTGTGGCAAATCTATGTCATGGTCATTATTCTCAAGTAATTAATACCATATTGTAGTAACTACAACAACAAACATGTTCAATGCTTCGTATTTGCGTGAAATCAATTAGATAAGTTCCCAAAGCATGCCCAATCATTCATATATCCTAAACTTTGAAAAGACAATACAACTTTTAAAATAAAAAATGAGAATATATATATATATATATATATGTATGTATGTATGTATGTGTATATATGTATATATGTATGTGTATATGTATATATGTATACATATACATACATACATACATATATGTATATGTATATGTATATAAAAGACAATACAACTTTTAAAATAAAAAATGAGAATATATATATATATATATATATATATATATATATATATATATATATATATATATATATATATATATATATTCTAAAAATGAAGTTGAAGTAAGGAATATAATGTTAATCCATGAAACATCATAATATGCATACCATATAATGGATTTTGGATCCCTTTATTTTTCTTGGAAAGATTTTTCCAAGATCGACAAGGTGGTGTAACTAGATTGAGAGCATTTATCACCATTTAGTAGTATGCATCCTTCATTTGATAAAATTTACTACCTAAAGTCCACATTCCCATCTATATTATTTTATAATATTTGTTTGATTCATCTTCATGTGATTCAAAATTTAAATTTATTTTTAATCATCTACACTCTCGTAATCAATATGTGTAACCTTTTTCAATTCTAAATATCCCTATTCTTCATTGTGCCTATGTACACGTATGCTTCTTTTTCAAATCCACCTTTATTTCCTAGATATTTTCTTCATATTCCTCTTGTTTTTTATTGTTCCTTTAGTGCATATTGTAATGTGCCTTGTAGGATATTGCACATCTACTTAGTCATTTTAATCACAACTTCCTTATACACATAACAGAAGGTCAACAATGAATTAGGAATAATGAAAACTAAGAGATTTCGATCCATGGTTGTCTAAAACCATCATGCTCTAAAGGCCAACTTACATATACAAAGCCATAACTTAGGAAAGAGGAGAGTATGGAGAACTTATGGTCTACTGAATTTTAGGGTTTCCTTTTTTCATATCATCGATCTATCTGATTTAGGTGGGAGTTATTAATAGTGCATTTATTATGCGAAGTCAAGCTAGCCATCTTCCCTTTGGGTGGTTTGTCACCTTCCCCTATATTAAATGGCCACAAGAAAAAGGTACCACCAATAGGAACTAGAGAAGCCATGACACTCAAACAAGATCGTAAGTTTGTCCCAAAGGTTTACCATGAGGTATTTATCTTGAACTCGATGCTCCTCTACTAAATATGGTTTTGGATTTACTAGAGTTTGATAAAACCTATCATTATTTTAAAATTTTTACCCTTGTTGCTTACTTTATGGGTTGAGTTCCTCTAAAGAGCCTTTTGAAACAATTGGTTCACAACCATTAGCAAGGCCAAGGGGTGAAACTAGAAGGAGTCCAAACCTCATTAAGGGTTTCTTCCTATTTCATTTCACAAACCATGAGTTATTATATATCCATTGTTAATCAGGGTCCATGTTTTATTTACAACACCCTAGTTGTTTTTTCCCATTGAACCCAAGACTTCTAAGTCTCTAAACAAGCTAAGATCAAAATCCCCTTATGGGTAGAGTTTCCAGGCTTACCTCTTCCTCTATGAAACTTTGTCGACCAATTTATCAAGGCTCTAGGTCACTTTATCTACCATGAGCATCCAAAATTGTATGCATCCTAGCCTCAGAGAAAGGTCTATGTTGAAATAAATCTTGTCAAAGATCTCAAAGAGTCCATCAATTTTCAAGTGGATAATAACCAATTATCTTAGTGTGTGCTCTATATTAACATTTGAACACTAGTTTTAGGTGTTAGGATTTGGACCACATGATTAGAGAATGCCCTCTAATGGTCCTCACTCTTTTAATCACTTAGAACAAAATTGGGTCTGAGATAAAACCTCAATCCCCTAATGGGTAGACCATAGTTTCTACTAGGAAAAATACTTCTACTGATAGAAATGTTAGACTTCAACTAGCTATCTACCGGCCAATAGGGGGTCCAAGTTCTTCAATCCATTTATCGGTCCCCAAAGGTGGTCATTCAATTTATGTCTTCCCCATCTCTTGATCTTATGACCCCTTTATCGAAACCCCTTTCAGGGGTGAATGATTTGGATTCATATCTAGGTATTTTAACCCTCAATCGTAACGATACTATGCACCACTCACATAGACCCTCTCCCTCTATAGATGAGGATTATGTGCCAAATAAAATATAAGCCTTCAAACTTGGATAATTTTGTCTTCTAGGATCAAATTTCAATCTATTTTCTACCCTCTTAGACGTCTTTGAGGGATATGATATGAATTTAGATGTTTCTCAATGATAGTTTATTCTTAGAATATTTAAGGATTGATTGATCTAAATCATAAGTATATGGTCAAGAATAATTATCATCATTTCATTCACATGAAAGTTTTATGCATGCAAGAAGTCAATTTTTTTGGCTTTTTGTTTAAATATGCAAATAACACTATTTGGCATGGGCCTTCTATCAGGCCACCTATCATGAGTCTAGTTACGGGGGAGTTATCACCCTATTGGCACCTGACTTATCTCAAAATATCATTTCTCAGGTTTTCAACTGCACCCACCGGGTGGTATGGACTCTTTTTGACTTTGATAATCATATCATTGGCCTTGTCAATTTGTATGCCTCTAATGATGTTGTAAAATGCACCCTAATCTGGAGATTATTGGATTATTCCCTCCTAGATTTGCATTGAATTCTTTATGGTTAATTTAAAATTATCGAATGAATGGAAGATAAAGAATGTCACCTTCTTATGAGATGATATGTAGGAGAAAAAGAAGATTGGTTTTACATGCAAAATAAACTTGGAGTATTCAATACAAATCATTAAAGAAGGGGAGATTCAAATTCCCTATGGTTCACATCACCCAAATTCCATCAAGGAGAAGAACAAGTCCTCAAATTTCTTTATCATGCCTTATCTGCTAAGCATGATCTTTTCTTCTTCACTCATGTTCGTGAGTGACATGTGTTTGTATTTATAAACTCTTTCTTGTCTAACCATCATCCCATCTATTTTTACATAGAATGGACCTCTCCTCAAGTTATTGAACTCACATTTATATACTCAGGCCTTCATGTGGAGACATAAAATCTAGGTTATAGAGGCTTATAAGGCTAGAGGATCCTAACTTCAAAAAAGTATGCATTGGTAGATGGTAGGAGACAAAATGACCAAGGAATTTTTTACTCTCCTTTAGTCAAGGCAAGTTTTTGACAATATCAAAGCCATTAGAAGTGCTTCAAATAGGATTACTAGACTTCCAAATGTCATCCAATCCTTTATGCATCACTACCATGGTGTATTTGTGGTGCAACCTTCATCTCCTACTCATTTTGCCCTCTCTCAATGTCTTGTTGTGGTCCCCTATAAACTCTTAGAAGCTTAGTAAGTTACTTGTGATAGACCTCTTAGGTTTAATGTCCTTAAGAAAGTTGTTATGTAGATGGAATCTGATAAATCCCTAGGTATTGATGAATTTCCCTATGAATTATATCAAACCCTATGGGATACTATTGGACTTGATCTCCATAGAGTTTATTTTTAAGTGGTCCTATCCAATTCTTTAGGTCATCTCATCAATCAGGGCAACATCAAGTTCATCCCCAAGGCAGGGGATCCTGGGGTAATTACCAACTAAAGACCCATCACTTTGTTGAGTGTGTTTTATAAAATAATAGTCAAAGCATTAACTCTCGAAATCAAACACTTTCTCCCTTATTTGTTCTAAGTGAGCAAACTAGTTTCATTCAACAAAATATATTTTGGACAATGTTATTATTTAATTGGAAGGTACATAATGGGATTGAATATCTAAGCAGAAGGTTTTATTCATAAATATTGATTTTGAGAAAGCCTATGACCAAAAAGAGTGGCCTTTTACTATAATTATGTCACATGTTATAAGTTTTTGACCTAAGTTTGTCCTTACTATCAATATGTTGTTTTACGATGTTGGGGCCTGCACCACCATCTATAGCTCCAAATCTCAATGTTGGCCCCCAATTTTGGCTAAGTATTTTGTCTATTTTGGTATGGGTCCAACACAACATGGAAAGACCATGAAATATAACTTGATAAGCATAGAAGCACCATAACATGGAATGTACAAGGTGTAAGATGATAAAGGCATGAAAACACTGGCGTGAGATGACCAAGTCAAAAGAGAAATAGTCATGAGAAACCTAAGAGATTAGGAATCATAATGATAGTGTAAGATTAGAGGAGTGCATGGGAAGTGGGAGAGGTTAAGGAGCAATTCACAAGGGTCACCTAAACATCATTCTTTAGAATTCTTGCACCAACCTGTAGGAACATGAATACATGGCAACAAGAATCCAACATAGTGTGAGTTTATAGGGGGTGCAAAGGCATGGGTCCTTTGGAGGAGTTGACTAGTTGAGTGCCATGACTCTCAATAAATTGAGATTTAATTGCATAATTACTCCTTTCATTGATTATTGTAAACACTTGGTTAGGGATAAACAAGTATAAATACCCCTATTGTAAAGAACTACGATGATGAATTTTTTTTTATTTTGGATACATACACTTAATATATGAGTTGAAGACATTATATAATTTTCTCATGTTCATGATGGATAAATGTGTTGTGTCAAGTTGAGATTAATAACTAGAACTTAGTATGGAACCCAACCAATCTTTTCTTTTTCTAAAGTAATAACGTTAACTAGTAATTGTAGTAGTCTATGTAATCATGGTGGTCAAGCTTGGTAATACTAGATTAAAAGTAGTTTATCTATGATTTTATATAGTATCTATTTAAATAAATAAAGGGAAGAATATGAATAAGGCAATAACACTATAATAAAACCTATTAGAACTAGTCTCTAGTTTTGTGCTTTAGGTGAGTGCACAAGACCACGATCTTGTGTGAAAAGGATAACATGCTAACTCATTGGGAGACTCTAGTGCCAAAGCTATAGTAAAAATAAAAACTCCAACATTTTGGTTCCATTTCTAGGATATCTAGCACTTACTGTTCAATCATGGAAATTGTTTGAGTGCATCACTCTTGAGAATATAGAACAATAGATTATCAGAGTGGAGGATAATTTTGTAGTTCCCTACCTTAAATAGGAGTTTCAACATGGTAGAAGGTAAAGAAAAATATTTATAGTGCACTATATGAAACTTTATTTGTCGAGATACCAATTCATTTGCACACCTAGATATTTGCATATTCTCAAGGATGATCACAAAATCTTAAGAAAAAATAATGTTGGACATTAAAACACCAAAGAGAATTAGAATGAATTAGAACTCCATGGACATGTGTTTTCAACATTTGGTGGACAGGAGTTTTGAATAACTACATTCTGGAGTATGATGTAACTATCTATTCATGTCCTAAATAAGTCAAGTTCCATTTCCTTTGAGAACTATGTGGCTGTTACATGAGACAAATTGACTTAGAAATCAAAAAGTTATTAATTTTGGACTCGAGACCATGCCAATGGAAAGATAAATCCTTCTGTGCATGAGCCACACATTTGGAAGGGGAGTTGAGTAGAGTTAGTAAAATATTGTGGGTTTAAAATGGTCACCATCTAGTAGACATTGTAGAAACATAAATATGATGAAGCTTAGTAAAGGATTGTAGGAATCAATGGGACATGAAGAGATTGGGATAACTCAAGAAATTTTGTTAGGATATACAATGGAGTGAAAATACATAAGGAGTACCTAATCATTTTTGATCCATGCTCAGTGCCACTTATATCATATGAAGGAGAAACTAGCTGGATGGTAGCAATAGAAGAACCAATTCTAAACCAATTAGGCTCCCCAACCATAGTGCATGCTCATGCTCTTGAATTAGATGAAGTAAACATACATAATTCAGATACTGATAGTGTGGAATCAAAGATTGAACTAGTAAGGGATAATGGAACCAAAGCATTTGATGTACATAAAGACTTAACACTTTCTTTCCCTCTTCAAGGGAAATTCATGGCACAACTTGGGATGCCTAGAGGACTTGGAATTCAAAGAGGATAGAATATGGGCCTAACTTTAATAAATCAATTAGATACTATGCCCCATATCATAAGCACTACTACAAAAAGCACTAGAAATAGACTAGGTGGTGGCATAAGGGGGAGTAGTGGACTTCCTCCTCTAGGGACAAGATCTGGAGGTTCAAAAAAATAACTAGTGCAAGCACCTCAACTGACAACAGTATGTTTCAAACTATCAATTTAGTTTCCAAGATATCGGGGTGTGGATAATGTAGTTGAGCACATCCGTAAATGTGAACTAATTTGGAGGGCATGAGGCATCACCTCTTTTGAGCGTAAAGCCACACAATTCACAACTATACTTTTGGAGACATGCACAAATGGTATAGAAAATTTGACCCTCAATAAGTGGTGGTCAACTATGATAACTAAAAATGATATTCTTTCAGGAGTTTGACATTCTTGAATTTGGACAACAAAGCATAGTTTTGCTAAAGGACATAAAGAAGGAACTTACTAAAAGTGTGTGAGAGTATGATGTAAGGTTCAAAACATTATTGTCTAAATTTTCATTTGAAATCAATGTTGGTCAACATGCACAGTGGTTTATAGGATGTTTTATACTTATTTTTAGATGAGCCTTGTCCTGGAGGACCTTTATTAGCCCACATGAAGCCTCAAAAGCTACCCTCTGCACTGAAGCGGTTGGAATTATTGATAAGGGATCAATCCCTTCATAGAAGCTTAGATAGATTCAATGGTGTCACATATTGAAAAATTGACTAAAAATAATGCACATGATACTTGTAGTGGTATTTGGTGCATTGATTGTGAATCTTAAGGTCACACCTAAAGTAACTTCCCACATAATAACATTCATGTTGTTTTGAAGTAGTTATGTGAAATATATCATGAAGAACATGATGTATGTTATTTACCCCTTTTTTAGTGAGAAACACATTCAAAGGTGTCTACATATTGTAATATATGTGATGCCTATACTCATGATACTAATCACTATCGATTAATTAATGACATCCATGAAGCACGAGCACATAGTACGTGATAGACTTTTGTATCCAAAAATCAAGATAATGGTGGCTACCATGGTCAAGGTAGAGGATGAGGACAAGGAGGTGGTCATTTCCCACCCAAGACATCTTAAAAATGTGGATCCCCAGACCACTACCAAAGGGATTGTCCAAACTAACCTACATGTGCATTTTATAAAAAGGATCACCATCTAGAAGAGTGTCCTAACTTGTACACATATATTACCAAGGAGAGAAATGAAAAGGGTGTAGGTATGATTTGAGTTGAGAAACCACATTTGCATGCACATTTAGGTGCCCCAACTATTCAACAAGTGAATATTTCCACATGCAATGGAGGGGAATTTCAATTGACCTCTAATCCTATTGAGAAAGTACAACATGAAGAAGCAAAAGAAATAAAGTATCCTAATTCCCATCAATAGAAGGATGTCCTCTAAGATATGATGGAATTTTTATAGGAATTCAAAAGAGAGATTCAATTCCTTAAAGACAAAGAAGCAATGCAATTTGCTGCCATGAAAAGGGTAGCTTAGCCTCATAATTTGGCATGTGATGAATTCCAAGAACTATTCAAGTGCATGATGGATGAGGGCATTATCCCACAACTAAGAATTTGGCTCAAAAATAAAGAATAAGTACCAATTGATATTCAAATTTAAGTAAATAGGTAGACTAAGGATCAACTTTTAAATCATGCTTAGTGGCAAGACACCCATATTCCCCCTACTCCTCCAGAAGATAAAGAGATACTAGTCAATGCTGCTATTGATGGGTGGGTAATCTGGGACATCCTAGTTGACATTAACATCAAAGTTAATGTTCTCACCAAGGATACATGATGAAATATGAACAATACATCACTATAGCCTTCACCACATGTACTATTAATGGTAAATAAAACTTGAGCATTACCAATTGGTGTCCTCAAGATTATAATAGTTGACATACTTGGAGTATCCTTCAAGATAAATTTTGAGGTTCTTGAATTGGTATAAGCTAATGTTTATCTAGCTCTAAAAACAATGCAGACCTGATTTTTAAGAAGCATTACATTAGTTTTGAGAATGTTGACTAGCATGTTGTTATTCCACTTGATCATGCACAAGGGCCCCCTTACATAGAACCTATCAATGTGAATGAGGATATAAATCATATATATATATATATATATATATATATATATATATATATGTATGTATGTATGTATGTATGTATGTATATATAAGGAATGATGAACAACAAGACCCAAATCTTGATGGCATTCTCAAATGGTCAGACACTCAGTCCCTTTATGACATTACAAGAAATGCTTGTAATTGTTAGGCCTATGGTGACTATGACCTCATGGGAAGTATGTGTATTACCATTAACACTCAAGATAATGATCCATACCAAAACAATAAATGTCACAAGTTTGTTCATCTTACCGAAGTAGTAATGAGAGGACCATTCGTATGTCCATTGTTGGAATGGCTAGATGAAGCTTCATGATTCCATAGACAAATGGAGGTACATGACTTCATACAATGCCTTGAAGAATTCTATGACACTAAAAGTGATTATATGAGGTCATTAGTGCATCTCTTTGATGAAACTACTGCATGGTGGTGGCTCACCCATCATGAACAACTACTTTACTAGGATCAAGTATGTTATACTTTGCATAATTGGTTATAACATGAAAAAAAATTTAGGGGACCCATCAGTTACATCAGATTACAAGCATTGGAACCTCACATTGAAGCTTGTGAGACAATGTGAAGAGATGAAGCATCATACTTACCAGAGTACTTGTGGGTGCATGCATTTTATGGGACTTTACACACATGGGCATGGGTATGGTATGTTCATAAATAATGACACATGAGAACTTGATTTTTGCACCTATTAAAGGAGAATATGAACCCAACACTATCCTATTCTTCACTAAGTATGGATTTGTGTCTCACTTTCCATTCCATAAATCAAGCGGTAGTAGGAGACCCAAGTCCCCAGGAAGATCACCTATGAAATATCCATCTTGACCCTAAGGAATACCTACATATTTATAATGAACTATCATCACAACTAGTTTTCATGTCAACACCAGTCCTTGATCAGGACTAATGTGAAGAAATTCATCTAGGGAAATAAAAGCTCATGTTTGAAGTAAAAGAAGGTGAAGGATCCAATCCACTTGACCCACTACCCAGTCATTTAGATGTTCCTATAGATATTGACAAAATAGTTATGTAGGATACAAGTTTTGATATAGACAAACCCTATAATAGGCCCATTCAGTGTAACATTGGCATGGAGCAAGAACCAAAAATGGCTATGGTAGGAGATTATTGGAATGACACTAAAATTTCAAAAATATTTGAATTGTTAAAGAAATATCAGGATGTCTTTCCAATAAACTACAATGAAATGAAGGGAGTCCATCCATCCTCAGAAAAGATGCATATAAAAGTGATTGATGGCACTCAACCAATCACAAAATGGCCATATAGAATGAATCCCAATCTACAAGTGTGTGTCAAGGAAGATATTGACAACATGTTATGCCTTGGAGTAATCAACCCCATTGATAAATCTAAATGGGTTAGTCCCACAGTGATTTGTATCAATAATTATGGATGCATCTATATTTGCATGGACTATCAAGTACTTAATGCATTCTATGTCACTGATCCCTTCCCAATGCCTTTCATAGAGGAAATAATTAAAGGTGTTACTGGATGTGAGATATATACCTTCATAGATGGATTCTTGAGATACCATCAGGTCTAGATCACTGAAGATGACCAACTAAAGACAATGTTTACCATCGAATGGGTATCTTTTGTGTATACTGTCATACCCTTTGGGTTTAAGAACACCCCAACTATGTTCTGACAAGTAACTGTTGAAGCCTTTAATGATTTCATTCATAAGTTTGTTCAAGTCTAATTATATGATTGGATAGTTTATGGCTTGGTCAAGGATCATTGTTCTAACTTGTGACTTATGCTTGAGCATTGTTGGGTTTTACAAATATCATTGAACTTAAAAATGTGCCTATTTACTACATGTTTTGGTGTGCTCCTAGGTTATATTATTTATAAAGGACTTATAGTAGACCTAGTGAAGGTATATGTTATTCTTTACCTTCCAATGCTGAAGACTCAGCATGAGGTCTACACCTTTCTAGGCCATATTGATTAATATAAAAAGTTCATCCATAGATATGCAAAGATTGCCACACCCCTGGAGGAAATTCTAAAGCATAATGAGTATTTCATATGGACTTGCTCATGTAAAGAAACTTTGGAGACATTGAAGGAAAAATTGGTCACTACTCCTATCCTCTAGTTTCCTGATTGGATAAAACCATTCCATGTTCATGTTGATGCATATGGAATGGCCGTTGGTGAAATACTTGCACAAACAGGTGAAGGTCACTTGGATCATTCAATATAATTTACCAATATAAATCTCACCCCAGATGAAAGGAACTTGGATCATCCAATCTAATTTACCCATAGAAAGCTCACTCCAGATGAAAGGAATTACACCACTATGGAGTGTGAAGCATTTTTTATGGTCTATGCTCTGAATAAGTTTTGACAGTATTTATTGGCCACTCATTTTATTTTCTATATAGATCATGTGGCTTTAAATTACCTTGTCAATAAACTCATACTACATGGTTGGATCTGCCACTAGATAGTGTTGTTTTAAGAGTTCCACTTTTCTTTCATGGTAAAACTTGGGAAAGCCAATTGTGAACCTGACCACTATCTTAGATTGAGTCTGAACAACCTATGTGCATCATTGAATATGAATTAATTAATATTAAACTCTTCCATGTCACTCATGTATCTGAGGATCTTGAAGACATTGCTAATTTTCTGACCACTGGCTCAACACTTGATTGTCTCACTCCTCAGGCCAAGAAATAACTCATGGTCCATGCCACACCTTTTCAAATCATAAGAGGAGATATTTATAAACATGTCCGAGATGATATTATTTTATGCTATGTTATGAAACATGAGCATCCTGAAGTACTTCAAGAAGTTCATGAAGCTATTGTTGGAGGACACTATGCTAGAGAAGCTACCCTGTGTAAGGTTCTATTGGTTGGATTATGGTGGCCTACCCTCTTCTAAGATGCTAAGGCATATGTTATATAGTGTGACATATGTCAACACATAGGAAAACCTAATTAAAGTGATACCATGCCTCTATGACCAATTCTTTCTCAGGAACCATTTGAAAAATGGGCCATTAATTTCATTGGACCCATCACTCTAGCTGGATGTAAAATAGGTTTTCAGTACATCATCATAGAAATTGAATAATTAATGTATTGGTTGAAGATGTGATTATAAAAAAGTGTACTTTTGCCACTACTACACACTTTATTTTGGAGAATATCATAACTCAGTTTGGATGCCCACTAGGTTTCACTAGTGATTACCATACCCATTTCTTGAATGAAACAATTTGTGTATTACTAAATGAGTTCATGATTTCACACCATAAAATGATCCTATACCACCCTCAAGCCAATATCACTATCAAGGCCTTCAACAAGATCCTAGGTACCACCCTGACAAAGCTTTTTAATATTGACCAAATGGACTGGGATGATAGGGTATCTACAATCTTGTGGGCATACTGAATGACTTATAAGTGCTTGAATAAAAACACCCCATTCAATTTGGTATATGGTATAAAAATAGTCCTTTTAATTGAGTTTTTGGTACCATCTCTCTGTATAGTGCATGTAGGACAATTAGATGAGGAGTCATCCTTGAAAGCATGCTTAGATGCTTTGTTACAACTGGATGAAGATTATTTTCTTGCTCATTGGAGTTAGGATGTGGAAAAACATAAATACAAGGCATGGCATGACTACCACATAAAGCACAAAACCTTAACTCCAGGCATGCAAGTCTTTCTATATGACTCCAAGTTAGCGTGCCATCTTGGAAAACTTCAAATTCATTGGGATGGTCCTTTCATCATTCATAACATTAGACCTACCAAAGCATGCCAGTTAAAAAGGTTGGATGGCTAGTTCCTTCCTAGGCATTACAATGGAAGCTAGCTCAGGCCATATTTCAATTTTGAATAATCTCAATATTGTGACACAATAAGGATTTTTGCCATTAGTTTAGGATTTCTTGTTTTCAATAAAAGTGTTGCACTTGTTGCATGCAAGAACTTATTAATATACTTATATTTTTGTATTTATCTTTTCGTGAAGGACCATGACTCAGTTTTTGTGTGGGGTAAGAGACCTAAAATTTTAATTTAAAGTTAGGAGCACAAGTTACATAGGCACACAAATTACATAGGCATGAAAGGTACCTAGGCACACAAGGTATTAAAGGCACAAAAGGTTCTTAGGGTGTGCAAGGATCCTAGGACATGCAAGGTGTTTTAGGCATGCAATTTATTTAAGGAATGCAAACTACGTAACCTAAGGATAGGGTGTTATCATCATTAGCTTGAATTTTTAAAGACAACTATCTTCCACACCAAGATAAGCATAGAACACAACTATCATCCACTTTAAAGGAAGGTGCGAGATGTGACATGCCATGAATGTAGAAAAGTATAGTAATAGAGAATAATGTCCCAATGGCATCATGTGACAATACCATTAAATGCATTAATTTTCAAAAATAATGATCGAAGAGAAGTGGAAGTTAAAGATCCAAATTAATGACATGAAGTGATGGGTGAAAGGAAAGTAGTAATCAAGGTGAACCCCCTTGAGCCTATAAATAGGCAAGTTAACTTATTTTTATGCTTTACCTTTGCATTTAATTGATATTAATAGAGCTGAAGAACCAAGAACAAAGAGAATACTAGAGCTAAGAGTGAAGAGAGAAATCAAATATAGAGCCATAACACAAAAAAAATCACAAGTTGAGATAGATACTAAGGTAAGCATCATCTCATGCCATCAAAACTTCAGGACACAACCATGAAAAATAAAGTTTACAAGTTTTAGGTTGGAAAAGTTTTCCATTAGAAGGCACTCAAGTTTGAAAAGCCAAAGTCATTAGAAATAATAATGTAATCATTTGGAAACATTAGATGGTCATGCATTGACCTTCAAGATCCTCAAAGGGTGATGTGGCCTAATAAAAAGGCCTTGAAGATTGAACCATTCCCTATGATACCAGAGGAAGAGGAGGTACATGGAGGAGACAATTTTCATTAAAGAAGAAACACTAGAAGAGCAAACTCAGTGCATAGAGAGAGAGAGAGGAAAAAAGCATGATGTGTCAAGTAAAGAAGACTCAATCATCCCTGTGCCAACTTCTATTGATTAAGGAAATGTAGTATCCAAAATTAGTGTTGCATGTGGAGAACTAGGTCTCTAAGGTCTTCACTTACACAATCTTTGACTAGAACTATCGACAACTTGGAAATGAGGTTGAACTTCAAAATTACTATCGAGTCAAGTGACAACACTTAGAACCAAGTAGTGTTTGATCTTAAAATATTCAATGTGTTAGATGCTACAAGGTTATTCTAACTCTTCAATTTTCCATACTCTGGAAAACCCACAGTTGTGGTTTAGTTCCTTCTTTCACATGTCCATAAGGACTATATCTACTTTTATAGGCATAGTATGAAGATCATGCTCGAAATGATAAGCAAGGTCTCAGGACTGTAGTGCTAAGGTTTGGATGTGGTTGATGACCCAGAAGACACCGAGGAAGTCCAAAAGACTACCATGGTGTTGATGTACCAAAAGCAGGGCCACACCATGCACATAGATAACTTAAAGGATCCTACCCTCTAGCTTGTGACACATATCATCATGACCAAGATCAGTGGGACTAATCATTGGAAGGAAGTGGACATGGTGTACCCTTACATAACCCACAAAGTCACCCAAGTCTTAAAATATAAATGGGCCATTTATTTTAGATGGAAAATTGTTGAAGATGTATAGAAGACCCATCAAATCCCCAAACATAGGTTTCTATGGGAAGTGTTTCTACTATTAATGGTTTTTGATGAGATTGACATACTTGAATATAACTCAAGATCACTAAAGTGGACATATCCACCCAAGCATAGGTCCTCTATTGAACACTACAAGGCATTCACATGCCCTCAACACATTACCCCCTCTTACAAAATCAAGATGAGGTATTGGTTTGATGACATGAAGGAGGCATTCAGAAATGAGTAGTACATCTTGAAGGATCTACCCCCTTTAGATACTGATCAAGCATAGTTTATAGTGAAGCAACACTTCTCCCTTATATGCATCAAGATGATCCCTTCTATAGAGCTCTCTACATGGCTGAAGTTATCATACACCTTCTCAATGTGTTACTTCATGGACTTAATTAACTGGATCTTTGACATACAACCCATTGCCTTAAAATCTAAGAAGATTGATTTGGAGATTCATACTCTCTATAAAATGGTTATCTATCTAGGTAAGAAGGCCTATCAAGAAATGAGGGAGATACACCTGACATACATAAAGGTCAATCATATAATGGTGGGAGAACAAGTGCATAAATGTGTCTATATGTTGTGCCCTCAAAAGGATCCAAAGGATGGAAACCCTAAGGAAAACCTTGCATCAACACCACCATTGAAGAATAAAAATAAGGTTGAGCAAGATGCCAACACAAGTGGTCAATAGGCACCAAAAAAGTGATAAAAGACTGCTCAGGCCCCATAATCAGGCCCCTCATCTCCTCACCCATCTCTATCTCACCCATATCCTCTATGCCCATCTCCACCTCACCCATCTCCACCTCACCCATCTCCACTACACCCATCTCCATTGTGCCCATCTTCATCGTACCCTCCTCCACTCCACCCATTTACACTGTGCCCTTCACCTTCTTGACCATCTCCACCCAAATCAATACCTCTGCAAGTCCCTCCACCTCTACCTCCTCCACACATTCCTCCAACTCTACCCTCACCCCCTAAAATATCTCCTTTAAAAGTATATACTTCAGCAGTTTCACAATAGTAGACCATAAATTAATTACCCTAACAGGAAATCCCTACAATACAAGTAGAATCATCAGATTATAAATCTAAGAAGACTTGCTCCCTAGTGTAAGAGGAGGATGCCACTTTTAACGACTCATTGCTTGATACAGAGAAACTTTATGGAGAAGAGGGGGATGGTGAGGAAGAATAAAGGAGATAAATGGCCTTTATTATCACTTCTATAGATACCAACATAGGGGTCAAATTAGAGTGCTACCCTACTAAAGGGAAGGAATCGATTGACTCTGTGGAAGATCCTAGTGATGATGTCTCTACCAATCCACATGAACATTATCAATTTAGTGTCCCTAATAGGATGTTATATCTATGGCCACACTTTATTCATCATGATGAAACCTTGGCAATAATGAAATAGGTGTCCTTTTTGTTGAAAATGTATAATGAAGAGTGAAAATTTGAGCTCCCCCAAGATAGCCTCTCCTTGGGACTTAATGATCTTGCACTGCCTAAGCCACTATGGGTGGATCCCTAAAATATCCCCCCTCTTCTATCAAGTGTAACATTTTTAAATATGGCCATGGAGTTCATGCATTAGAACATTTTTTCATATTTTGATGAATACACTATCGATAAGAAACATGCCCAAATAGTGGGTATGTATAATAAGGAAGTCACCACCAAATAGGTGCTTACTAAGGAAGTGGCTACTCTAAAATAATAGGTTAAAGAGGCCACAGAGGCAAAAGTTAGAACCTTGAACCTATACAAATTTTTTTTGAAATAAGTGCTAGCACTTGTGGATAGTGTACCTCTCAATGGGGATGCCACAAGCAAATTAGAAACCTTGGTGAACCTCATACTAAAGCACTACAAGGAGCATCCTGTGTTGAAAGATGAAGAACTGAAACTAGTGGAGAAATTTACCAAGATAATATAAGTCTACAAGTGCACCCTAGATAGGGTTGGGGAAGCCATACCTATTTTGGATGGAATTTTTTAGTGGCTGGGGTGCCCAAATAAAATATTGGAGGCTTGTGTCCAAGTGGAAGAGGCCTAGAGGCAGCAGATGGTTGATGTTGTACTTTTGATAAGAGACCATACCAAGCGTGCTAAGGCATTTAATATGTAGAGATGATGGAGGAAATGATTAATACTCATAATCAAAAACTAAATGAAAGTTTTGCAAGATTTTGAGGATAGGTTGTTAAAGAAGTCTCAACACTTGAGTACATATAGAAGGATGCCACTGCATCCTTAGATGAACTGGTCAAGAAGACCAATGAGATCTCTAGCCAACCTAAGGAGATGAAAAAGTCTAAGGAGTCCATGGAAGAAATAACTTCCAAATTGATTGATGCATTTTAATATTGGGATAATGTTAAGAAGGAGATTGAGAATATGGGACCTAAGTTTTTGGTAGAGGTTGCTAGCATGACTTGGTCTGAGATAGACTAAAAGCGTAGTGTGGGGTGATGTTTAACCCATATTTTGGCTAAGTATTTTATCCATTTTAGTGTGGGTATGACATGACATGGAAGGAATATGGTGTGGAAATTGATAAGCGCAGAAGCACCATGGCACAAAATCTACAAGGCATAAGAGGATAAATGGATGAAAACACCAACGTGAGATGACCCAATCAAAGGAGAAATAGTCACGAGGAACCCAAGAGATTAGGACTCAAAATGTTTTGAAAATTTAGGGGAGAATATTAGAAGTAGGAGCGGTTAAGGAGTGATTCATAAGGGTCACCCAAACCTCATTCTTTAGAAGTCTTGCACTAGCTCACAGGAAGATGAACACATGGTAACAAGGATCCAACATAGTGCGAGTATATATGGGGTGCAAAGGCCTAGGTCCTAAAGAGGATTTGCTTGGTTGAGCACCATGACTCTTAGTCTATTGAGAGTTCATTTCATAATTACTCCTTTCATTAATGATTGTAAACACTTGGTCAGTAAATAATAAGTATAAACACCACTGTTGTAAAGAAATATGATGGTGGATTATTGCTGATTTTAGATGCTCACGCTTAATAAATGAGTTGTGGACATTATAAAATTTTCTCATGTTCATGATGGATAAATGTGTTATGTCGAGTTGAGAGTAATAACTAGAACTTAGTATGGAACCTAACCAATCTTTTATTTTTCTAAAGTAACAACGTTAACTAGTAATAATAGTAGACTATGTAATCATTATGGTAGAGCTTAGTAATACTATAATAAAAGCAATTTATCTATGATTTTATATAGTATATTTTTAAATAAATAAAGGGAAGAATATGACTAAGGAAATAATATTGTACAACAAAACCTATGGGAATTAGTCTTTAACTGCATGCTTCATGTGAGCACACAAGACCATAGTCTTGCATGAAAGGGTCAACACCCTAGCTTGTTGCGCTAAACTCTAGTGCCGAAGCTATAGTAACAATAAAAACCCAAATACTCAACACTTTAAACTCCATAGATCCATTAGATAGGGTTTTCCCATGACCCTTGCACTTTATATGTTAGTTGCTGAAGGTTTTAGTTATCTATTGGTCAGTTATACTTCTAAGGGCCTAGTTAAAGGGATTTTTTCCCCTACTTTAGACCACCATTTAATTAATGGACACTTTTTTGATGAGTCCTTCCTCACTCTATATAAATATGAAGACTCTATCAAGCATGCCATGGAATGTTTAGAATTTTTTTGCCTTGCATCTAGGTCATCTATTCAATGGCATAAAACCTAGTGCTACCACCAATCCTTGTCACCCAAACCTCCTTGGAGGGATATATGTGGTAACTAATACTTACAAGGGTCCAATTTAAATTTTTGGGCATTCAATTTTATTTTGGATCCTATCTTATAGAATTATGGTCCTACGTGGTTCAAAGAGTGGAGAAAAAAAATCTCTTTTTGGATCACTAGGCGTTTGACCTTGGCTAGAAAGTTCCAGATTTATTCTAAAGTGCTCACTACTACTCATGTGTACTATTCATCTTGTTAGGCCCCTTCAAATGATTCCTATTTGAAGTTTTAAAATATTTTGTGTGACTTTTTATGGGCCAATTCTAAAGGGAACTAGGGCTTTCATCGAGTCTATTCAGCTATTTGTTGTCATCCTAAAGAAGCTAGCAAGTTAGGGCTTATTGACATCAAGATTCAGGGGACCACTCTTAAGGTTAAGTATATCATTAGAAGCTTGGAAGGTGATGAATCCTATAAAAAAATTGAGGCAATACATTTCTCAAGGTTGCCTGCTCGATAGAAATTCTTGGCAAGGCATAGGATTTCACAATATGTTTATATCGCACTGTTTGTCAAAGTTGGGGGCACGTTTGTCATGAAAAGTTTTTGAAGTCATGCGAAAAGCTCAAACCTTAGCTTATTTTGGAGGGGGATGGGTTTATAAGTGGTCTTTCTCTAATCTCTATGTCGTTATGGTGGTATCCTCAACTTGCCTTCTACAATGTCCCTTTTTCCATGGTCGCTTAGATCAAAAGCTTGAGGTTATTTAAGAAAGGTATTCTCACGATTAGTGATCTTTTTTGTAAGGCCTCTAGGGACTAGCTTCCTTGGATTATGCTAAAGGCCAAATTACATCTTAATAAGGAAGATGCAACATCCATTTATGAATTATAGAGTTCCATAATTGATGAATACTTGCACAAGATTTGAATTCCTCTCTCACACCATGGTGGAAGGACTGGTCGTGACCTACAACCATGCCATTCTATCAATATTCTCCTTGATTGAGTTACAAAATTTTATCTCCTTAATGTATTAACACAAAGAATCTTAACCACAGATGGTATCTCCAATCCCTCCATCAAGTTTGGGCCCAAATATTTGATAAAATTTAGGTGGCTTGTATTGAGCTAAATAAAACACACTTCCTTTGGTTTATCCTTTACCAAGGATTTCCCATGGGAAATTAGCTTAAGCACATAGGGGTGCTAAGCCTACCCTGTCATTGCCTAGAAACCATAAAGCATCTCTTTTGGTTTGTCCTCATGCCTAATGAGCCTGGAGATAGATTCATACCCTTTTCAAACCCTTCAAGCCTAAAATATTTACTTGAAAAATGGCTCTCCTAGGGGACTCTTCCCTACTACCTGCAAGTTATAACATATTCTGACATATTTTTCATACTGATATTTTTTTTTCAAATTTAGAAATCTAGAAATCAAACATGTTTTAATAACAATATTATGGATTTTTTATTTTTTATTTATTTTTTATTTTATTTTTTAACTAATAAAGTTACTATGTTTGCTAATGTTACCCTTCATATTCAAATTCAAATGGACAAGGTTTGGATCGAGCTTTATCATTTGTAGATCTTCATAGACCATTGGGGAAATGTTTTTTGTGTAGGTAGTCATGAGCCACTTGATCCCCTACCTCACCACTCTCTTTCTGTGGGTCGTGGGCACAAGTGGAGGCACCACCGCTCTCATAGATGCAAATCTCAAATTTGTAGGATCTACTCTCTTAACTCTTGTTGGCCATCTCCTCTGAGAGGATTTGACAGAGGTAAAAATAGTGTTACTAGGGGATGGAAGCCCCCTCCATAGGACAAGTCCCTGTGATTGAATCTATTCATCTCTCCTCTCCACCAGGATTTATAGATGCAACATGATTCTGAAACTAACCAACAAGCTGATGGTGGGGACCTCCTCCCTATGGATGAAGATCCCCCAGCCTATGATGGTTGAGGGGCGAGGCTCATGACCCTCCACCTCTACCTCCTCCACCAACCTCCTTGTTAGTATCTACTACTTAATGTTTTCCTTATTGTTTGTGCTAGTTCATTATATTTTTTGATTGATGTGTACTTGAGTTAATTTAATTGTTTTTATTGATCAGGGTGTGGCCTATTATTTTGGACTTTGCTTTCTCTCGAGGTTCTCTTAACTTAGTTTGACGTCCAAGTTGTGACTTTTCCACCCATTTTTTGTATGACTAATGTTGTACTATAGATTTTTTTAAAATTAATAGAAGTGCACTTTTCAATCAAAAAAATTACAGATAATTTTTTCATAAGATTGAAATCTATATTTGATCTATTTTGTGAGGAAAATCGTGTAAAACATCAAAATTGATCTGAGAATCTTAATGGATTTTTATTTATTTATTTATTATGTTAACCTAATAATTACATTGGAGGCATCTTCATGGAGATAAGGTTTCCATATTTTATTTTAAATTTGTTTAAAAGAAATTAAACATTAATTTATTCCTAACTTTTGACAACTATTGAGAACTATTTTGTTTTATGTCCCTTTCCCATTACTTTGTTTGTTGGGTATTAATAAATCCAAATATAGTTATCAGGTGGTGTGTATGGGTTGTTAGTCATCGAAGGCCATCATAAAAAATTAAACATTGTTCAACGTTTATGCCACTGTCTTGAGGACCCAACTTAAAGCAGTAAACATGTAGGGGGAACTATTTGTTTGATGTTTTATATCATCAATCCGAGATTACAGTAGTGGAAGAAAAATAATTAGATGATTTTTTTGAAAGATCAAGAGTTAATTAGTAGTGTTTTTAAAATTTAAGGAAGATTCAGACGTTTTGTGTTTCCGATCAATATCACATAAATTTGTGGTTTTAACCGGAGTATTGAATAAAGCTCCAAAATGGTAAGTAAAAAGCTATGAAGTTTCTAATATTTTCATCTGTTCCCTTGCTTTTTGTGTTTTTCAATAATTTATTAAGATTAATTTATGGAGACATAATAAAGAGTCTCAACTGTTGGCCCCAGAAGAAATGGATGACACGAGGTTTCATATGAAGAAGTCATTAAGGAGACAAAAGGATTATGCGATAAAAACATGTTAGAGATTAGTATCATATCCTATTGTTATGGACTGGCATCGTATCTTATTATTAGGGATTTTATGTCTAAGGAAAATTTAGAGAAATTATTGAAATATCATTCGGAGCGTAATGAACCAGGGAGCTTCAAGGACATATTTAACATAGCAATAGATTAATCCATGGACTACAATATATTCACCATAAAAACTTCTTACAAGTTATACATTTTGTTATTAAGTTGATCAACATACTTCTGGATGAAGATAAGACAAGCCGTGTAGCAGATTTTGACATAGAAAGGTTTATCAATTAAACTCCTTGGAATCAGGATGTAATTTCACTCTAAATCTAAAAGGATTTATGGGATACATTACACCAACGATTTATTTCATATATAATTTCCAATCATTACTTCCCCTTTAAGTATGAAATTATACCATGTCTAAATTTTGTTGAATGCAGAGGGCAGAGTTAGTGGATTGGCAACTACAAAGGATCATGTTGTTGTAAATGATAACTGGAAAGAATACAACATATGATCAACTTGGGGAGAATCAAACCTTCCTAAATTGTTGATCTTTCCCCACTTAAAAATTATGTGTAACTTCTAACATTGCTTCATTTGGTTGATTTTATTGTCTAAATTTAACTTAGAGTGCAAAAGATATAGACACTCAAAATTATTAGTTTTGTGGGTGAGGAGGCATAAAGCTTAAGTACGAAGGAAAAGTGTTGGCCAAATGAATTATGGTGTTAGGGATGTGAATAGAAACACAAAAAATGGGTATTTGTTAGGGATGTGACTAGAAACACAAAAAATGGGCATTCAAATACCTCAGTGACGTAGTAATAGTGCCCTCATTCATCTCCATGTAACACAAGTGAAGCTATGCGGGACCTAGGAGAGGCATGGTTACAAATTTATATGGAAACAAAAACCCAAATTTTAGATTCAAGACTCATTTGGTGGGCCCAAAAACCCATTGAAATAGTCATCAATTTTACAGAGGCACCTGTTGAACACGTGAAACAAATGAAGGCACCTGCGTCAAACAACATTTAAAATAGAAGCTTCTGTCAAGAATTTTCTTCCACCGACCACAATCTAATCTCACCCTCCTCATTCACATTTTATGCATGTTTTTTACTACAAAATATTTCTAGAGAATTGTAAGACCTCTATTTATAGGGGCATGTGTAATCAATAATTTGTAAGGAAGAAGATAATAGAATGGCTCTGGTTCTGTTTGCAACATTCTGGCTCTTCATGAATATATATTGCTGAGTGTGTATTATGTACTCTGTTTAGCTCTATTTTTTTTGTTTCTTTCTTCTATGATTATTTTCACTAATGTATTGTTTATTATTACTATCATCACATACATCCTTGAATGGTAAAATCCTAACAACTGGTATCAAAGCCAGGCTGTTGGAAGATTTGGTGTGTGTAGGGCTTCGTTGAGCAGACATGGAGCCAGCAACAGTGAGCGATATGGAAAAGTTAAACGGGGCTAATTTTGCCCTATGGAAATCCCAAATGGAAGATATACTGATTCTTAAAGATCAGTATTTGCCAATTGAGGGAATATCAAAGAAACGCACAACGGTGGCAGATGAAGATTGGAATAAGCTGGATAGAAAGGTGATTGCAACCATCCGTCAATATCTGGCTAAAAATGTGTATTTTAATGTTGCCAGAGAGATGACAGTAGCAAAATTATGGCAAAAGCTTCATGATCTATATGAGAAAATCATGACATCAAATAAGGTGTTCTTAATGAAGAGGCTATATAATCTTAAGATGAAGGAGGGTGCTTCGATTGCAAAACATTTAAATGAATTTAATATTATTAATAGTCAGCTTGCCTCTGTTAAAATTGTTTTGGATGATGAAATTAGAGCAATTTTACTAATGTGTTCTATGCCAGACAGCTGGGAAAATTTGATCGTTGCTATGAGCACTTCAGCACCTGTAGGAACCCTAAAGTTTGATGATGTTAGTAGCAGCACAATGAATGAGGAGCTACGATGAAAGTCAATTTTAGAAAACCAGGGAGGAGAAGCTCTAGCCCTAGCTAATCGTGGTAGGAGGATTGATCAAGGCTATCTAGGACACTCAAGATCGAGAGGCCGATCTAAATTAAAAAGGGGCAGGATCACTTGTTATCATTGTGGAAAGTCGAGGCACGTGAAGAAAGAGTGTTGAGTTTGGAAGCGAAGCCAGAAAGATCAAAACCAAAAGACAACTAGCACAAATGAAGGTGAGACCACTGTTGTAGCTATGGATGGAGATGTTTTACTTACTGTTTTAGGAGAAGATGTATGCCTGTATACCTCTAATAGTAGTTTTGATTGGATCCTTGATTCTAGGGCATCTCACCATGTAACTCCATGCAAAGAGAATTTTGTTGCATATAATCTTGGTGATTATGGTAGAGTGCATTTGGGAAATAATCATTTTTGTAGCATTGTTGGAGTGGGAGATGTCAAGATCAAGACGAAGGAAGGACAAGATATCCTACTAAAAGAGGTTAGGCATGTACCAGAAATACGCATGAGCCTAATATCTATGGGACAATTGGATGATGAAGGCTATTTTGTAAGCTTTGAAAAAGGTGGATGGAAAATCAGCAAAGGAGCATTGGTCGTGGCTAAAGGACCCAAGATGAGGACTTTGTATACATTGACGACAAAGTTAAAAAGATCAGATATGGCTGTTGTTGCAAAAGAGGGAAACTCAGCAGATCTATGGCATAGGCGCTTGGGTCATATGAGTGAGAAGGGCCTAAAAATCCTCATGGGCAAAAAGTT
Organism: Torreya grandis; assembly: GCA_037957365.1. Taxonomy (NCBI): domain Eukaryota; kingdom Viridiplantae; phylum Streptophyta; class Pinopsida; order Cupressales; family Taxaceae; genus Torreya; species Torreya grandis. Next base: position 2,064,190 of record JARHVA010002351.1, read on the forward strand.
GCTACCAGGTTTGAAATCTTATAATCTTGACCTTTGTGAGCATTGTATTTATGGTAGGCAATGAAGAGTTTCATTTCTTAGAGGTGGTCATGAATGAAAGGAAAATTTGTTAGAATTGATACACTCAGATGTATTTGGGCCTATTAACATTAAATCATTAGGAGGAGCATCATATTTTGTAACATTCATAGATGATGCATCTAGAAAGGTTTGGGCCTACCCCATGAAAAGGAAAAATGATGTATTTGAGATATTTCAAAAGTTTCATGTTGTTGTTGAAAGAGAGACTAACAAATTGCTCAAGTGCTTGAGGATAGACAATGGTGGAGAATACTGCTCAAATGCTTTCAAGGAATATTGTAACAGGTTTGGAATTAAGCATGAGAAGATTGTTCCTGGTACTCCTCAACAGAATGGTGTTGCAGAAAGGATGAATCACACTATTTTGGAGAAGGTGAGGAGTATGTTGTCAAATTCTAGTTTAGAAAAGCATTTCTGGGCAGAAGCGGTGAGAACAGCCTATTATCTCATAAATTGATCTCCTACTACAGCCTTGGATGGCTGCATTCCTGAAGAAGTTTGGACTGGTAAGAAGGTGAATTATTCTCACTTGAAAATCTTTGGATGTGAAGCATTTGTGCATATTCCCAAAGAGAATAGAACTAAGCTAGATGATAAATCTATGAAATGCATTTTCTTGGGATATGCGGATGGTGAATTTGGTTATCATTTATGGGATCCAATTAAACATAATATTATTAGAAGCAGGGATGTTATATTTAATGAGTTAGAGATGTTTAAGAGGACTACATGTAATTTGGAGGTTAAGAAAGTTGTTGATAGGTTTGAAGAACATCAAGAAAATATCCCATTAATGCAAGAACATGGGCAGCAAGATCAAGAGTATGATGAACAACAAGAGGAGAATGTGGAACAACAACAAGAAGAAATTTTGCAGGAGCCTTTACAAGAGATTCAACCTGAAAACACAACACCACAGTTGGTTCACAGATCCACCAGGCCTCATAAGCCTTCACAAAGGTATACATCCTCAGACTATATTTTGTTAACTGATGAAGGTGAACCTAACGATTTTCAGGAAGCTTGTAAATATGAGCATAGCAAAGAATGGAAGAAAGCGATGGAGGAAGAAATGAACTCCTTGCTGGAAAATAGAACTTGGGAGTTGGTAAATCTTCTAAAAGGAAGAAAAGCTCTACAAAATAAATGGGTGTTCAAGATCAAGCATGTGGTTGACGAGAAGAAGGAAAGATACAAAGCAAGGCTAGTAGTGAAGGGATTTACTCAAAAAGAAGGTATTGACTTCACAGAAATATTTTCACTTGTTGTTAAAATGACATCCATTAGAGTTATTCTTGGTCTTACTACTACTTTAGAATTGGAGTGTGAACAATTAGATGTAAAGACAGCCTTCCTTCATGGGGATTTGGAAGAGGAGATTTACATGGAGCAGCCAGAAGGATTCAAAATAAAAGGTGAAGAGAACTTGGTTTGCAGATTGAAGAAGAGTCTCTATGGGTTGAAACAGGCACCTCGCCAATGGTATAAGAAATTTGATTCATTTATGTTGAAGCATGGTTTTAATAGACTAGAGGCTGATCATTGTGTCTACATCAAGAGATATGATCAAGGAAAATTCATTATATTATTGTTATATGTGGATGATATGTTAGTTGTTGGACAGGATATGAATATGATTAACAGGTTAAAGAAGGATTTGGGCAGTCAGTTTGCAATGAAGGATTTGGGTCCAGCACAACAAATATTAGGCATGAAGATCATTAGTGATAGAAAGGAGAAAAAATTGTGGCTGTCAAAAGAAAAATATATTGAAAAGGTGCTAGATAGATTTAATACGAAGGATGCCAAGCTAGTGGGTACACCTCTTGCTTCTCATTTCAAATTGAGTACTGATTTATGCCCTTGTGATGACAAGGAGAAGGAGGAAATGAAAAATATCCCTTATGCTTTAGCTGTCGGTAACTTGATGTATGCCATGGTATGCACTCATCTAGATATTGCACATTCAGTGGGAGTAGTGAGCAGGTTCCTTGCAAATCTGAGCAAACAACATTGGCAAGCAGTAAAGTGGATTTTTAGGTATCTCAAGGGTACTAGTCATTATTGTTTGTGTTTTGGCAATATTGATATGGTGCTTGAAGGATTTACAGATGTAGATATGGCTGGAGACCTGGACACTAGAAAGTCCACCACTAGTTATTTGTATACATTTGCAGGTGTTGCAGTATCTTGGGTATCTAGTTTACAACCAATATTAGCTCTCTCCACAACAAAGGCAGAGTATATAGTTGCGATAAAATCTTGCAAAGAGATGTTGTGGATGCAAAGATTCCTAGGAGAGTTAGGAACAAAATAGGACAAGTATGTGCTATATTGTGACAGTCAGAGCGCCATACACTTGGCAAAAAACTCATTTTTTCACTCACAAACCAAACATATTGACTCGAGATACCATTGGATTCAGCATGAGTTGGAGGAAGGACAGTTATCCATGGAAAAGATCCATACAGATAAGAACCTTGCTGATATGCTCACTAAAATTCTGCCAAGAGAAAAGCATGAGCTATGTAGAGGCATGGTAGGCTTGGGGGTGACTTGATGATTACCACTTATTCAAAAAAACCCTTCATTTGCTTCAAGTGGGAGAATGTTGAACACGTGAAACTAATGAAGGCACCTGCATCAAACAACATGTAAAATAGAAGCTTTTGTCGGCAATTTTCTTCCACCGACCACAGTCTAATCTCACCCTCCTCATTCACATTTTATGCATGTTTTTGACTGCAAAATATTTCTAGAGAATTCTAAGACCTCTATTTATAGAGGCATGTGTAATCGATAATGTGTAAGGAAGAAGATAATAGAATGGCTCTAGTTCTGTTTACAACATTCTGGCTCTTCATGAATATATATTGTTGAGTGTGTATTATGTACTCTGTTTAGCTCTATTTTTTTTGTTTCTTCCTTCTGTGATTATTTCCACTTTTGTATTGTTTATTATTACTGTCATCGCATACATCCTTGAATGGTAAAATCCTAATAGCACCCTCCATCAATGGACAAGCCATGGGAAATTCGAGTTTCATGTTAGCTGCTTGTAGAGAAAAAAACATTAAATGCATGCTTGTATTCTTGTGTAAGTTTCGATTGAATTTTTTTTGGGACTTGTTATGTATACCTCAAACACTTTTACTCATTTTTTTAAGAAAGGCCTAACATATGAGATCCCGATGCATTAGGGAAAAATAGTTGTGTCAACGTTTTAGTAAAAAATGTATTTCTTTAAGAGTTATTTGAGAGGATTTGTACTTAGTAATTTCCATATGGACTCTAGTTTTTAATGAACTCAAAAATTATAAAGATAAGAGAATATAAATAAGTAAAGATTTTGAAATAATAGCTTATATTAATTCATATTGAATGGTTTAAATAATTACAAATCATGAATAAATAAGCCTCAAACTCAAATTGAAGTTGACATGTAAAATTTGAAACTCTAAAAAATAATAAAATAGAACTTGTTATATTTAGCAGTTGATATTGTTAGTAAGTTTTGCATGTAAGCATGCACAACTCTAAAAATCTTCAAAAATAAAATAAACACTAAAATTAATCTATCAAATGATTATCAACTAAAGTTCAAATCTGGTTAAAAAATTATATAATTTCTAAATTTAGACAAATACCGAAAATAATATTAAACTACAATTTTGGACCCTCAGATGATCACATATGACCTTCAAAAAACATTGAAAACATCCATAATTAAATAGTCTAGGTTATGGCTACACCAAAAAAAATTAGATAGTCATTTTGGCATGAAGATGAAATCAAATGAAGCTACAAATCAAAAGTTATGCCCTCTAGAAGTTTGGCCTCTTTTTATGCATCATTCTCCTTTGGTTTAAAACAAATCAACTCTTGTGAGTTTCTCTGATAGTAGTACTACCATTAGTCCTTATCAATCTTCTTCAGCTCCCATTCTGTAATCCAAATATTATTTTTCTATTTTAATCCTTCCCATTATACCAAATACATGTCATAACTTTCTTACCTTGTATTTATTGTCTTCTTATCTAGATCTTGCACTATCTTTTCTTTCTTCTTCTTTGACACCTATTACTACCAATATACTTATTCATCTTCTTCGTATTCACCATATTATCAATGCCAATCATATAAATGTGAAACATTAAATACTAGAGAGATATCAAAATTATGTAGTAAACTCATCTCATAAGCATTGTCATATATTTTCTTCACAATTCTATAATCAACTTGTTGTATGTGCCTTTTATAAATCTATCTTTTCTCACATAAACTATTTTTAAATCTCCTTATTCAAATATTTTTGACCTTATTCTAATATTTGTTTTTACTTTATACTTCTCATTACTTTCCTATAAATTTCTTTTTACTTTTTCTTATATCGGTTATATATGTTCTACAAATGCTTATACATCACCACTAATTCATTTTATAATTTGTAGTTGTACCAAATATAAAACACTTGTGGGATTTCTTCCATAAAAAATCTAAAATTTTGATTTCTTGTTGATCTATTCACTAAACTATTATATAAAAATTCATCTTGTCGTAAAGTCAAATCCCATTATTTGGGTTTCTCTCTAACTATGCATCTCAATAAATTTTTAAAAACATATTTACAACTTTTATTTATCCATCTATCTGAGGGTGGTATGCACTACTAAATTACATCTTAATCCCTATATTCTTCCAAAAATGATATATAAATTGTGTCCTTATCTGATGTAACAGTTTTTGGAACACCATCCTATCTCACAATATCCTTAAAAAATAGTTCATCAACTCTAGTGGCATCATTGGTTTTCTTACATGCAAGAAAAAGAACCATATTAGAAAACCCATCTACGATAATAAAAATTGAATCATTATCTCTTTGTGTGTTTAGTAATCCCAACACAAAATCCATTCTCAAATTTGTTCATGGTTTTTTTAGAACTGTTAATGGAATGTAAAACCTTGTATTTTATGCATGTCCTTTTTCCACTTGATATATTCTACATATTGAAACATATATTATCACATGTCTTTATTCATATTTGGTCAAAAATACTTCTCCTCTACCAAATCTATTGTCTTTGTTTTACAAAAATGTCCAACGAAACTACCACTATGCAATTCTCTTATTATATTATCTCTTACAGACCCAATTGGAATACATATATATATATTTTTTGAAGAGATAACCATCCTACATAAGATACTCATTATAAATATCGCTTGTCTCACCTATCAATGGATTCCTACATTTCTCAACTATCTTTTCAAAATCTAGATTAATATCATATACTTCATTAATAAATTCAATTCTAACTACTTTAATCACCATATTTGTTATCAACCCTACTCGCTTGCTCAAAGCATCATCTACCTAATTCTATTTTTTTGATTTGTGCTTCAACACAAAAGTATAACCCTGTAAGAAAGACACTCACTTTGCATACCTACTATTTAAATTCTTTTGAGTGTTCACATACTTCAATGCCTCATGATTAGTATGTATGATAAATTCATTAGGCACCAGGTAATGCCTCCAATGTATTAATACTTGTACAATGGTATACAATTTAATATCACATGTAGAATACTTTGTTCTCAACTCATTAAATTTTTGATTTAAATATGCTATTGGCTTCCCTTCTTGACTTGTCACAACACCAATTCCCACAAATTAACCATCACAATCAACTTCAAAAACTTTGCTAAAATCTAGTAATGCTAAAA